>CM053029.1:286545157-287145157 GCA_028564925.1 Lithobates sylvaticus
GGAAAAAATATAGGAACTCTGTGTGATGCCACTAACACAGTACAAGTCATATGGGTGCTTCTGGAAGAAAATATGGGAGCTCTGTGTGATGCCACTAACACACTAGAAGTCCTATGGGTGCTTCTGGGAAGAAAATATAGGAACTCTGTGTGATGCCACTAACACACTAGAAGTCCTATGGGTGCTTCTGGAAGAAAATATAGGAACTCTGTGTGATGCCACTAACACAGTACAAGTCCTATGGGTGCTTCTGGAAGAAAATATGGGAGCTCTGTGTGATGCCACTAACACACTAGAAGTCCTATGGGTGCTTCTGGGACGAAAATATAGGAACTCTGTGTGATGCCACTAACACAGTACAAGTCCTATGGGTGCTTCTGGGAAGAAAATATGGGAGCTCTGTGTGATGCCACGAACACACTAGAAGTCCTATGGGTGCTTCTGGGAATAAAATATAGGAACTCTGTGTGATGCCACTAACACAGTACAAGTCCTATGGGTGCTTCTGGAAGAAAATATGGGAGCTCTGTGTGATGCCACTAACACACTAGAAGTCCTATGGGTGCTTCTGGGAAGAAAATATAGGAACTCTGTGTGATGCCACTAACACACTAGAAGTCCTATGGGTGCTTCTGGGAAGAAAATATAGGAGCTCTGTGTGATGCCACTAACACACTAGAAGTCCTATGGGTGCTTCTGGGAAGAAAATATGGGAGCTCTGTGTGATGCCACTAACACACTAGAAGTCCTATGGGTGCTTCTGGGAAGAAAATATGGGAGCTCTGTGTGATGCCACTAACACACTAGAAGTCCTATGGGTGCTTCTGGGAAGAAAATATGGGAGCTCTGTGTGATGCCACTAACACACTTGAAGTCCTATGGGTGCTTCTGGGAAGAAAATATGGGAGCTCTGTGTGATGCCACTAACACACTAGAAGCCCTATGGGTGCTTCTGGGAAGAAAATATAGGAACTCTGTGTGATGCCACTAACACACTAGAAGTCCTATGGGTGCTTCTGGGAAGAAAATATAGGAACTCTGTGTGATGCCACTAACACAGTACAAGTCCTATGGGTGCTTCTGGGAAGAAAATATGGGAGCTCTGTGTGATGCCACTAACACACTAGAAGTCCTATGGGTGCTTCTGGGAATAAAATATAGGAACTCTGTGTGATGCCACTAACACAGTACAAGTCATATGGGTGCTTCTGGGAAGAAAATATGGGAGCTCTGTGTGATGCCACTAACACACTAGAAGTCCTATGGGTGCTTCTGGGAAGAAAATATAGGAACTCTGTGTGATGCCACTAACACACTAGAAGTCCTATGGGTGCTTCTGGGAAGAAAATATAGGAACTCTGTGTGATGCCACTAACACACTAGAAGTCCTATGGGTGCTTCTGGGAAGAAAATATGGGAGCTCTGTGTGATGCCACTAACACACTAGAAGTCCTATGGGTGCTTCTGGGAAGAAAATATGGGAGCTCTGTGTGATGCCACTAACACACTAGAAAGTCCTATGGGTGCTTCTGGGAAGAAAATATGGGAGCTCTGTGTGATGCCACTAACACACTAGAAGTCCTATGGGTGCTTCTGGGAAGAAAATATGGGAGCTCTGTGTGATGCCACTAACACACTAGAAGTCCTATGGGTGCTTCTGGGAAGAAAATATAGGAACTCTGTGTGATGCCACTAACACAGTACAAGTCCTATGGGTGCTTCTGGGAAGAAAATATAGGAACTCTGTGTGATGCCACTGACACACTAGAAGTCATATGGGTGCTTCTGGGAAGAAAATATAGGAACTCTGTGTGATGCCATTGACACACTAGAAGTCATATGGGTGCTTCTGGGAAGAAAATATAGGAACTCTGTGTGATGCCACTAACACAGTACAAGTCCTATGGGTGCTTCTGGGAAGAAAATATGGGAGCTCTGTGTGATGCCACTAATACACTAGAAGTCCTATGGGTGCTTCTGGGAAGAAAATATAGGAACTCTGTGTGATGCCACTAACACACTAGAAGTCCTATGGGTGCTTCTGGGAAGAAAATATGGGAGCTCTGTGTGATGCCACTAACACACTAGAAGTCCTATGGGGTGCTTCTGGGAAGAAAATATAGGAACTCTGTGTGATGCCACTAACACACTAGAAGTCCTATGGGTGCTTCTGGGAAGAAAATATAGGAACTCTGTGTGATGCCACTAACACACTAGAAGTCCTATGGGTGCTTCTGGGAAGAAAATATAGGAACTCTGTGTGATGCCACTAACACAGTACAAATCCTATGGGTGCTTCTGGGAAGAAAATATGGGAGCTCTGTGTGATGCCACTAACACACTAGAAGTCCTATGGGTGCTTCTGGGAAGAAAATATGGGAGCTCTGTGTGATGCCACTAACACACTAGAAGTCCTATGGGTGCTTCTGGGAAGAAAATATGGGAGCTCTGTGTGATGCCACTAACACACTAGAAGTCCTATGGGTGCTTCTGGGAAGAAAATATGGGAGCTCTGTGTGATGCCACTAACACACTTGAAGTCCTATGGGTGCTTCTGGGAAGAAAATATGGGAGCTCTGTGTGATGCCACTAACACACTAGAAGTCCTATGGGTGCTTCTGGGAAGAAAATATAGGAACTCTGTGTGATGCCACTAACACTGTACAAGTCCTATGGGTGCTTCTGGGAAGAAAATATAGGAACTCTGTGTGATGCCACTAACACACTAGAAGTCCTATGGGTGCTTCTGGGAAGAAAATATAGGAACTCTGTGTGATGCCACTAACACAGTACAAGTCCTATGGGTGCTTCTGGGAAGAAAATATGGGAGCTCTGTGTGATGCCATTAACACACTAGAAGTCATATGGGTGCTTCTGGGAAGAAAATATAGGAACTCTGTGTGATGCCACTAACACAGTACAAGTCCTATGGGTGCTTCTGGGAAGAAAATATGGGAGCTCTGTGTGATGCCACTAATACACTAGAAGTCCTATGGGTGCTTCTGGGAAGAAAATATAGGAACTCTGTGTGATGCCACTAACACAGTACAAGTCCTATGGGTGCTTCTGGGAAGAAAATATGGGAGCTCTGTGTGATGCCACTAACACACTAGAAGTCCTATGGGTGCTTCTGGGAAGAAAATATAGGAACTCTGTGTGATGCCACTAACACACTAGAAGTCCTATGGGTGCTTCTGGGAAGAAAATATGGGAGCTCTGTGTGATGCCACTAACACACTAGAAGTCCTATGGGTGCTTCTGGGAAGAAAATATGGGAGCTATGTGTGATGCCACTAACACACTAGAAGTCCTATGGGTGCTTCTGGGAAGAAAATATAGGAACTCTGTGTGATGCCACTAACACAGTACAAGTCCTATGGGTGCTTCTGGGAAGAAAATATAGGAACTCTGTGTGATGCCACTAACACACTAGAAGTCCTATGGGTGCTTCTGGGAAGAAAATATAGGAACTCTGTGTGATGCCACTAACACAGTACAAGTCCTATGGGTGCTTCTGGGAAGAAAATATAGGAACTCTGTGTGATGCCACTAGCACAGTACAAGTCCTATGGGTGCTTCTGGGAAGAAAATATAGGAACTCTGTGTGATGCCACTAACACAGTACAAGTCCTATGGGTGCTTCTGGGAAGAAAATATAGGATCTCTGTGTGATGCCACTAACACACTAGAAGTCCTATGGGTGCTTCTGGGAAGAAAATATAGGAACTCTGTGTGATGCCACTAACACAGTACAAGTCCTATGGGTGCTTCTGGGAAGAAAATATAGGAACTCTGTGTGATGCCACTAACACAGTAGAAGTCCTATGGGTGCTTCTGGGAAGAAAATATAGGAGCTCTGTTTGCTGCCACTAACACACTATAAGTCCTATGGGTGCTTTTGGGGTGCAATGCTGTGCTAACAGCACTGCGGTTGGTACTACTGAAATACTGTACTAACAGTAAAACACGCACCAGACTAATCCCAAGCAGCAGCTAAAAACACACTAACCAGCAGCAATGGACAATCAATGACAGGTAGCAATGGTTTAGCAAATAAATAGCCAATGGTTTAGCAAAGTAGAGCAAATCTTTCTATCTGAATGAATCTAGCAAAGACACAGAATCAGCCTGATCTCTCCTAAAGCCGAACTCATGTGACCGGCGCCGACGGCGTGGCGGCCTTTTAAATGGTGGGGCTTGTACTAAAGCCCCTGAGCTGTAATTGGCTACAGGCGTCCTGCCTGTAGCCAATTATGGCTCTCCGAGTTTCCGGCGCTGTGATTGGCCAAGCATGCGGGTCACAGTGCATGCTTGGCCAATCATCAGCCAGCAATGCACTGCGCCGGCCGCGCCGGCCGCGCCGGCCGCAATGCATCGCGGGGCCGCTCGCATCACACGATTGTGATGCGAGCGGCCAAAATAGTTCTGGGCTCGCCGAGCGAGCGAACGCCCCGGTGCTCGATTCGAACATGGGTTCGCATCGAGCACCGGGCCCATCCCTAATCGACAGAATGTCACGGCTGTGCAAATGGGCGTACCTGTACGTACCTGTACGTCCCTTTTTTAATTTGCTGCCGTGCCATCATGTGCGCGCCACCGTCGGCGTGCGCACCTGCCACGAGCACCGTGGGTAGGATCACGGGTCCCGCAGACTCGATCTCCGTGGGGATACCCGCGATTTTCTCACGGAGAGGAAGAAGGGGGAAATGCTGATGTAAACAAGCATTTCCCCGTTCTGCCTAGTGACACTGACACTGATCACAGCTCCCTGTAATCGGAATCGGTGATCAGTGATGTGTCACACGTAGCCCCTCCCCCCACAGTTAGAATCACTCCCTAGGACACACTTAACCCCTGCAGCGCCACCTAGTGTTAACCCCTTCACTGCCAGTCACATTTACACAGTAATAAATGCATTTTTAATCGCACTGATCGCTGTATAATTGTGAATGGTCCCAATAATGTGTCAAAATTGTCTGATGTGTCCACCATAATGTTGCAGTCACGATAAAAATCGCTGATCGCCGCCATTGCTAGTAAAAAAAAAATTATTAATAAAAATGCCATAAAACTATCCCCTATTTTGTAGATGCTGTAACTTTTGCGCAAACCAATCAATAAACACTTATTGTGATTTTGTTTTACCAAAAAAATTTAGAAGAATACGTATCGGCCTAAACTAAGGGAAAAAAAAGTTTTTGTATATATTTTTGGGGGATATTTATAATAGCAAAAAGTAAAAAATAATGTGTTTTTTTCAAAATTGTCGCACTTTTTTTTGTTTATAGCGCAGAAAATAAAAAACGCAAAGGTGATCAAATACCACCAAAAGAAAGCTCTATTTGTGGGAAAAAAGTATGTCAGTTTTGTTTGGGAGCCACATTGCACGACTGCGCATTTGTCAGGTAAAGTGAAGCAGTGCCGAATCGCAAAAAGTGCTCTGGTCTTTGGCCAGCCAAATGGTCCGGGGCTGAAGTGGTTAACAAAATGGCAATTAAATACACACAATTTTTGCCAAGTACTTTAATTAAAAAACAAAATAAAAAAGTGGCCACATTTTTTGTGAGTACTGTTCAGACTCAGGATTCAGAGCTGCATATGATGTCAATTAAAGCCACCTGGCAGGTAAGAAACACAATTGTTCCTATTTAACAATGTAATAATCTTTATTTTACCCTAAAAAGCCATAATCAACTCCTTCTTTCTCTTCTTCTTCTCCCCTTAGCACTGCAGTATAATGCTGCCAGGCGAATATTCCTCTCTACCTACTCAGCCTGACTCCCTCCACAACCCCCCGATTTCTCCCCTATACGTTTACTTAATACATAACATGTTGTCTCCTGTTGTCAACTTTATACTTGAAACTTTTATTTGAAACATGTATGCTTCTTATTTGAATAACAAAAATATTGAAAGAGGAACCTTTCTAAGGGAAAGGTGGGGTAAACGAGTCAAGAGAGCAGAATCAACTCTCTGGGACTTCCATGGAGCTGATGGGAGAGTTGAAACAACCCCATTCATGCTGGCCAGGGCAACCTTGATCTAAAGAGACTTGCATAAACTTTTGTAAAGAGCTGAACGCAGAGTGCTTGTGGGAAGGTGCAGAAGGAGCATCGTTGGGCAGTAGTTTAAGATCTTCAAGGGTAGACTGTAGATCAGCAGCGGCGCTGTAAAAATTATAGTGACCTTGATAAGAGAAGGTGAGCATAAATGGAAAAACCCACTGGTACTTCATTTTTGACGCTGCATCAGAATTTACAACTGGGGCTTTATAACTCTGTGCTTAGCAACCGTGAGAGGGGAAAGATCAGTAAATAGCTGCCACGACTGACCATGAAAAGCTAGAGAGTCCTTCTCACATGGTGCAGCAAGTAGTTGCTCTTTAGTATAAAAGCTATGCGGTCTAGCAACAATGTCTCTAAGTTGATCATCTGGGGAGCAAAGTGTGAGTGCTCAGTGAACTTGATCAAGTTCAAGACAATAAATCAGAATCACTGGAGAGAGTTCCTGAAAAAGAGCAGTTACGGCAGACTGCAGGTATAGTACATAGTTACATAGTTACATAGTAGGCAAGGTTGAAAAAAAGACACAATCCATCAAGTCCAACCTATGTGTGTGATTTTATGTCAGTATTACATGTATATCTCTGTAATCTCTGTGGGAGAATTATTGTTTTTATCTCTGGAGTTAATCCCCTTTTTAATGCATGTCAATATTCTGATAGGTTTACTTCCTCTTTGTTTCCCTGCAAAGGTAAAGCATAATGGACTACTATGCATCGCATAGTAGCCCATTATGTCTCACTTACCTGACACAGGAGCCAGCGATGTCACCGCTGTCCCCTGTTGCACGAAGCATCCATCTTCTTTCCGGGTATCGCTGGTCCAGCGCTGTGAGTGGCCGGAGCAGCGATGATGTCACTCCGGCGCATGCGCGTGGGATCCGTAAGTGAGCTTGCCTTCACTTGCGGCAAACCCAATGCACCTGCACCGTTGTCTATGGCGCACATGCGCCGTAGACAGCGCTGTACCTATTTCTGTAAATATCTCCTAAACCTTTTAGGTTTGGGAGATATTTCTTGGACCTACAGGTAAGCCTTAATCTAGGCTTACCTGTAGCTAAAAGTGGTCTGTAAGGGTTTACAACCACTTTAAGACCAACTGATCGTACTTTTATTCGCAATCCTATCACAAATAGGGATCAGCCGAACACCCCCCGGTTCAGTTTGCAGCAAGACATGCGAACGGACCAAAAGTTTGCGTGAACATTCAAACACCATTAAAGTCTAAGGGACCCGAACGTGAAAAATCTAAAGTGCAAATTTTAAAGGCTAATATGCAAGTTATTATCCTAAAAAGTGTTTGGGGACACGGGTCCTGCCCCAGGGGACATGTACCAATGCAATTTATTTTTTTTAAAACTGAAGTTTTTTCGGGAGCAATGATTTTAATAATGCTTAAAGTGAAAAAATAAAAGTGAAATATTCCTTTAAATATTGTACCTGGGGGTGACTATAGTATGCCTGTAAAGTGGCGCATGTTTCCCATGTTTAGAACAGTCCCTGCACAAAATTACATTTCTAAAGGAATAAAAGTCATTTAAAACTGCTTGCGGCTGTAATGTAATGTCGGCTCCAGGGAATATGGATGAAAATTATTGCGAAAAATGGCATGGGTACCCCCTCCCCAGCCCAATACCAGGCCCTTTGGGTCTTGTATGGATATTAACCTCCCTGGCGGTATGATTATATCTGGAATTTTGTACCAAAAGCGGTACAATTATTTTGCATGGAAATTTGGCGTTTTATATTGTAGGCATGCAATTCTTATGAATAACTCACTTAAATCTGTCCAAACCAGAGTCTAGTAGACATCCCGGTATGATAAAGTTTGAAACACAAAATCATAAATTATAATATAATAAATAACTATAAAAATTATTCAATAATGTAATCAAATCAAAAACACTGAAATTTGCTGAGTTGCAGAATTGTCGCTGTCATTAAATTTAGTGTTTGATGATGAATTGTGATTCTAATTTATTATCGCTGTTTTCTAGCTGGTCTAAAACAACTTTTGACATAAAGGGACACTTTTTGGTTGCTATGGACAATCTCCAGTTTCCAGGCAGAAAAAACATTTTTTATTATATAAAATGACATGCAGGGCACTGGGCAGACCACTAGGGACAAAGGGGATGTGTTTTTTACAGTACTGTAATCTGTAAGATTACAGTACTGTATGTGTATTGTGTGTTTTAACTTTTTTAAATTTGGCGCCGATCTCCTCTCCCGTGCGTTGTAGCATCGCAGGGAACAGAGCTCAGCGGCACTGGGGCACTGTGTGAATCAAGCGAGGAGACAGCTCACACACACAGCGGGGAGACATCGCAGGATCCAGGGGACAAGGTAAGTAAGTCTCCCTGTATCCTGCAATGTGAGCCCGAGTCTGGCTCGGGGTTACCGCTTAAGGTACTGAAGTTCCACCCTGAGCCAGACTCGGGATTACCGCCAGGAGGGTTAAGGGGAACCCCGCACCCAAATTAAAAAAAGAAAAGGCGCGGGGCCCCCAGGCCCTATATACTCTGAACAGCATTATTCAGGTGGTCCAAACAAGACAGGGACTGTAGGTTTGTTCTTAAGTATAATCTGTTTGTAATTTGGAACAGGTACAAGTGTAGACATATATATGTATCTTCAAGTAAGGATGTAACATTTAACCAGTGAATGGGTAAACCAATATGTCCACCAGTGAATGATCAAACTTCATCTGCATAAAAAAATCTAACATCCAACTAGTGAATAAGCAATATATCCCAATAGTATAAAATAATTGGTAAATGAGACTGTTGATGTTAGTCACAATATAACAACCATGGTATAGATGTTTAACATGTACTGTCCATGTTATTAACAGCGAAATGAGTTCATTTATTTGGACATATATGAATATATTCCCTCTAAATCGCTGTATGGTTTTCAGGTATTAGGTCATCATTCAACATGTTGCCTTAATGTACATAGATTGGAGGAGAGATGGGGTACTCTTACCGACAGTGATGTAGCCGTGAGTCAGACAGGCTTACACCGACATGCGGTACATACGAATCCGAATCTAGGACGGTGGAGTATTCCAGACTGTAGATGTACACCAGTCAGTGCTCACAAAGTCGGTGCGTAATGGCGCAAAAGAAGATGGTATGGTAAAAGAAAAAGAGAACCTCCTCATGGTGTAAATCCGATATATGGATACAAATTTATTTTGAGATGTATCTTTCAACATCCAATAAAATATCAGTATAAATGGGTTCAATGGAACAAAATGCGCAGTATCAAAAAGTGGCACAGCTGGCGTTTTAACCCTACGCGTTTCATCCTCAAAGACTTCTGCTGGGGTATATGCCAGCTTGCCATAAAATATCTTGTAACATACAACACCTGGTCATCTTCTGTGCAGCCCGACTTCAGGGTTCACCGGCGTGCGTGTCATTCCTTCCGTATAACGTAATGTTAAACCAATGGGAGTATAATCTCAATGGATAAAGGACCAAGCCTCTGTTTAGTGGTCCAATCAACTTGCCCGCTTCTAGTGTAGACAGCAATACGTCAGCCCGTGAGGCGCAAACCTCGGTCTCACATGATAACCACGTGACCCGCTTGGTATTGCAAGCCAATCACGGGAACGTATCATGGTCAGCCAACTACACACAAACAGATGCGTCAACCTTTGTCAATGAATCTGGATTTAAGGATGTCAGCTTGGTAAAAATAGTCTGGTAGATAAGAGCAAGGGTTTCTTTCCATGCCTCAAGTGCAAAGTGTGTAAACCCAATACTTGTGAACGGAGAAAAACTGAATCCTTCATATCAACAACCACAGGAAAATAATATAAGATGAAACATTTTCTGACCTGCACCACAAGGTATATTGTTTACCTCATCACTTGCCCTTGTGGAAAACAGTACGTCGGTTGTACGATACGATACGAATTGAATTATCTGAGTTCCCCTATCAATGTGAAGCTAACAACCATAGGTGTAGTAGGAGGGTGAATGAGAGTAGTAGGAGGAGTAACAATCGTAAAAGACATACTGCACAATGGCGTTCACAGCCTCTGAAGACACTCTGTCAGAGGAGGGAAATGCATTAGTTGGGAAGTTCTGGTGACATTACGTCCAGCCATTCTTATAAGCCTTCCATCTTGCTGTGATGAGCAGAGGTGCGGAAAGTACAGCATTGCTTGGGACTTTGTCCATACTGACAGGCATATTAACTTCTAGAAGTTGGTGAGTGGGAGGGCACATAGGAGGGGAGCACAGCACCTTATTGCCCTTTTTGCACTTTACTGACACAGGAGCATTGGAGCACTGGCTGCACTTTTGAAGATAACTTGTTTTGCTCTTTAAAGACATCACAATTTTGCACTTTATTTATGAACGTAGGTTGCCTTTTTACGATTGGATCTAAATTGTATATGCCTGCATCGTTTGATTGTTTGTGCATATACAAATTTTTTGGACACATGGGGATAGCACTGGGATTTGTATACTAAATATTCAAAGGGAGATTACACCTTCCCCCCAGCTGCAGTCCAATCAGGCACGATCACATTTGAACACACCATAGCATGGATACATAAACTCCAGACGTATCCATCATCTGGGAGGCATGTGATTTGCCCCAAATTTATTCTGCAGCAGGACAACAACTCCAGACATACAAACAATGTCAATAATAACTATCTTCAGTGTAAATAAGAACAAATAGTCCTGGAAGTGATGGTTTGGCCCTCACAAAGCCCTGATCTCAACAGCATTCAGTATGTCTGAGATTACATGAAGAGGCAGGAAGGTTTGAGGCAGCCTGCATTCACAGAAGATCTGTCGTTAGTTCTTCAAGATGTTTGGAACAACCTACAAGCCAAGCTCATTCAAAAACTGTGTGCAAGTGTACCTAGAAGAACTGTTACTTCTACTTTGTTACTTGATAAAAATAAACTATTAACACTTCTATTTCTGAAACATTTCCTATAGCTGCAATAGACTGGTAACCTAACCTATTAGCAGGAATAGCCAAAGGCAAACAAAGCTTGCTTTGAGGAGCATTTAGCGCTGGATTTGAGATCAATCTGAGTCTCATAGAGTCTAGTATTCATTTATAGGCACATTTGAACTGCATTTTACCTTTAGGATTGCATCACAGGCCTACATGGGGGCAAGTAAATTAGATCTACAGCATGATTAGATGAAAAAAATCCAGACACTAGGGTTGATTTACTAAAACTGGAGCGTGTAAAATCTGGTGTAGCTCTGCATAAAAACCAATCAGCTTCCAGTTTCTTTGTTGTCAAAGCCTAACTGAACAAGGTGAACATATAAGCTGACTGGCTACTGAGCACAGCTGCACTAGATGTTGAACTCTCTATTTTTAGTAAATCAACCCCATAACATGGAGAACATGGAGAAATAATTAACTTCTCTGATCCCTGGACTGGTGGATGCATAACATGAACAGTGTCAAGATCCACAGTGTAAGGTGAGTCTGTTCATTATACAAAAGTCAGGAACGTGATTTTTATATTATAATTGAAGGACAAATCAGTTTTTTTATGTTTGTTCTGACTGAAAGTATTTTTGTAACTTAAAGTAGCTACCCCTATTAAACCAGGAGAAGAATGAGTACCCATTTACAGTTTTGTAATGCGTTATTCTGAATGGACTCTCAAACCACCAAAAAATACACCTTCAATATTTTTGACAACATAGTTAGCCATAAAGCACGGATCTGTATGCTGTGGTGTGCTATACTGCAGATGCATTTGTGCTACTGTATATGTGCATTGATGTCATACAAAATAATTGGCAACACACTACAGTGGATATTTAGTGTACGTTGTGGTTATACGTGTCACAGCAATGCAAAAGTGTGAATTTTACCTTAAGCCTTGTATAATCTGCTTGTTGCCTGCTAAAATAAGTTATACTTACATATTATTCCTCATCCAGGTCCCTCCCACCCCTCCCCCTTTTTTTGTCTGTGCTCTAGTTGGGGTGGGTGACATTGGGCTTACATGCCTGGCTAAGTCTCTCTGCTGATACGGTAAGTTTGGATTTATGGTTTCTTACATCACAGTGGCTGAGAATGTTTGTTCACATTGTAGGCTTTATTTATGTTCTATTGTCTTTTTGCCGTCTTAACTTAGGATGCTTTTTTGTGTCTAGGGAATTAAACTGTTGATTGTACTAGGGCAGTGGTTCTTAACCTCAGTCCTCATTACCCCCCACCAGGCCATGTTTTGGGAATTTCCCTTAATAAAATAGCTGTCCAAAATACCAAGCCATTGACTTAGATTTAAAGCACCTGTGCAAGGGAAAAGGAAAGCCTGCAAACATGGCCTGGTGGGGGGTAATGAGGACTGAGGTTAAGAACCACTGTACTAGGGGAACAGACTAATTTGGGTACACTAGGGGGAATTTACCAAAACCGGTGCACACAGAATCTGGTACAGCTGTGCATAGTACCAATCCGCTTATAACTTCAGCTTGTTCAATGAAGCTTTGCCAATAAAACCTAGAAGCTGATTGGTGACTATGCAGAGCTTCACCAGATTTTGTGTGCACCAGTTTTAGTAAATCTCCCCCACTGTCTTATTATTCCTTTTTTATTTTTGCTTTTCTTTTCTTTTCCTTGATTGTTTCTATTGTGTATATTCTTAATAAAACTTTAATGGTAAAATAAAAAAGCCATACTTTATTTACACTATTATGTTTTTATTAACTTGAGACACTCTTGTGTTTTACATTTAAGGAGGCATTTGTACATTGTAGTGTGTCTGTGTGCACTAAAACAAACTTTGCTTTTATTCCCAATGAAAATAATGAATGAGTCTGGTAGTGAAAAGGTTAATAACTGCTAAAATACCCATTCTGTTCTAAAACTGAAATATGTGAATGAAGCAACATGACATTTCTAGTGGATTTCCTTTACAAAACCAACCATAGAACAATTATTCTTACCTATAGCAAGGCAATAACGAGAAAGATAAACAGTTCTTTACAATTACCCATTGTTTTGTCAAACACACTTAAAGTGATTGTAAGGGTTTGTTTGTTTTTTTGTTGTTTTTTAAATAACAAACATGTCATACTTACCTACACTGAAAGACAATACTTCAAGAGTCAAGAAGAATTTATTGTCAGTTTATAATTAAAAAAATCATAAAATAAAACCCTTAAAAGTATATGATACTAATTATTTAAATTACTGCTACATAATACTTAAAGCTCCGTCCTAGGGAAAAAAAAAACATTTTTTAAAAGTCAGCAGCTACAAATACTGCAGCTGCTGACTTTTAAAAATCGGACACTTACCTGTCCCAGGGTCCAGCGATGCAGGGGAACGAGGCCCCCCCTCGTTCCACGAGCCGCTCGCGGCGCCGACATTCCTAATGTGGGAACCCGGCTGTGGCTTCACAGCCGGGCACCCACTGCGCATGCGCGAGTGGCGCCGTGCGCCGTGATTTGATGCTCAGTCATCTGGGACACGTGACAGGTCCCAGATGACTGTGCGGCGCCGAGGGGGAAGTGACGTTTAGCCCGGGCAATGAAGGTGGCAGACTACGAGGGACCCCATAGCAACAGGCATTTGGAGGTGAGTAAAAAACATTTTTTTTTCCAATTATTTTTTTTTTTTTTTTTTTATGATTTTTAAGCCCTTTTTTTTTTTTTTTTTTTTTTTTTTTGAATGCAACCCCACTTTAACAAAAAAAAAAACACAGAAATTTTTCACTAGTCTAAAAAAAATGTCATACAAGAAAGAAAAAATGTGTAAGAAACTGTAAATAACTCAATGTTTATCTACAAGTCATATATTTTAAACAGCAATTAGTTTCATCAGTCAACAGCTTGAAAAACATTCAGTTAATTCTATGTAGCGAACAAAAAAAAAAAAATCCATCTTTTGTAACGTGTACGTCAACAATGGTTTCATAGGGTCCAGTTCAAGAACAATTTTGCTTTCTATCGGTCTCACAAAAATACATTCTTTATTGTATGCTTTCTTTGAGTAATGTTTGATTGCAGCACTCACATTTCAGGAAACACATATTTGCAATCCTTTTTGTGGTGAAGTGCTTTAAAAGCCTTCACAGCTCAGTTTTTTTCCCCGAGTATATCATCTATAGCAATATTTTTCTTCTGACCAATGTTTATTTCTCTCTTTGTTTATTCTTATAACTGTATATCGTTGGTATGTGTTATTAACAAAAAATAAAAAGTGCAAATTAATTTGATGGTAGGCTTACTAAATTTTGTCAAATGCTTTCCAGTCTCTAAAACACATTATAGTCAAACTGCAAAACATCTCTAAGCCATTTGGAGAAAATTCATTTCATTATTGTACTATTCTTTAGCACAAAATGATAAAGGAAAGGAAAGCCTGAATGTCCTAATATATAAGGAAACAAGAACAATGCTATTTTATCAGCTAACCAAAAACTGAAATTACCTCTAAACTCTTTTTTTCTGATGGGAATATTGATTTATTTTGTATTTATTACAGATGTCTTTATATCAGTAACAATTTATGCAGCACTTTCCATACTGTACATTCTCATCAGTCCCTACCCTCAAGTTGCTTACAATCTAAGGTCCATATTAGGGATGCACCAACACCACTTTTTTGACACCGAGTACGAGTACCGATACTTGACATCATGTACTCGCCGATACCAATTACTGATACCTGATTTTGGTCATGTGACCATTTTTTTTTAAATAATGAAACATTACACATTTTCGCCATAATATGAGGAATTGAAACGCAGTCAAAAGACATTATGAAAGAAAACATGTTTATTTGCTGGTCACAAAGCTGTTAAAGTGCAAATTGCACAGAACATGTTATATAAACAATAATGTCAAAATGTCATCAATGACATGTACATTGCAAGTTCACAATTTAGGCATGAGGTGAAGCAAGAACAGTACAGTACCTCAGTCAACTCACAACACAAGACATTATAAAATTTCAAAAACCAAAAACCAAAATAAAAACACAACATGTGTTTGTTTCCAGTTCAACTTCTTACACATGTGTAAGAGAAACACATTTCACAGACAAAATATTCCAGGATGGCAAGGAAGGATGTGTGTTAGGTTGGCATGTAGGCTGCAGTAAGGCCTCATGCACAGCTCAAAGCAGCTGCTTCTCCAGGTGTTTTAGCTCTTTGAGCTTTTTTTTCTCTACCCGTTACCTCTTCCCCTCCATGTTAGCCTATGTGTTAATTCATGGCCATTGGCCAAGGAACACTATGCGGTTTCAGAAGTTTAGTGTCAGGGCAGCTTACACACAGCAGGCAGAAAAAAAATCCAAAGAAATTGGAAATGGAA
The DNA here is from genome assembly GCA_028564925.1 of Lithobates sylvaticus. NCBI lineage: Eukaryota > Metazoa > Chordata > Amphibia > Anura > Ranidae > Lithobates > Lithobates sylvaticus. The sequence continues at coordinate 286,560,545 of CM053029.1, forward strand.
ATCTTTGGATTTTTTTTTCTGCCTGTAAACTTTCCTGCCACTAAACTCCTGAAACTAATGTGCAATGGGCTGACATGGAGGGGAGGCATTAACAGGCAGGAAAAAAGATCAAACTCCTTGAGGTCAGATGCTTTTAGCTGCATTGTACAGGCATTATGCCTTGAAAATGAAAAGCTGAAATGTCACACAGAACATGAAATATCATCATTGTTGATTACCCCACGTATAAAACAAACATCACAAGTTCACGTCATCACATCAACCAACCCAAGTGCAATACAGTTATTCAAATAATGTTAGGCCTGAGGAGGAGCAACTGAACAGTACCTCAAAACTAACATTATTTTGGAAACATTTTTTAAATAAAAAAAGTGCTAGCTTCTAATTCAACTTCTTATTAAACTCCTGAATTTTTTTTTTCACAGACCAAAATTAGATTCATTCCAGGATGGCAAGTCCAAGTACTTAGCAGCAGTGGCAGTAAGGCCACATGCACAATAAAGCTCAAAGTAGCTGCTCCTACAGGCGTTGGAACTCCCTGTTTTTGAGCCTTTTGTTTACCTGTAGTGTTAACTCTATGCCGCTCCATATTAGGCTATGTGTCCCCCATGCATTGCACGTTGACTCACCAATAGTGTGCAATGTGCACACCATAGGTGATTCACTTTTTCCCTTAAGGAAAAAGTTTGTGGCATGGAGTTAAAAAGGCATTTTTTTTTTTTAAAGGCCAACATGGAGGGGAGTTAACAGGCAGAGGAAACGCTAAAAATTATGTTAGGCCTGAGGAGGAGCAACTGAACAGTACCTCAAGTCCTAGCTTCTAGTTGAACTTCTTATTAAACTCCTGAAAAAACATTTTTCACAAACCAAAATTAGGTTCATTCCAGGATGGCAAGGCCAAGGACTTAGCAGCAGTAAGGCCACATGCACAATAAAGCTCAAAGTAGTTGCTCCTACAGGCGTTTGAGCTCCCTGATTTTGAGCCTTTTGTTTGCCTGTAGTGTCAACTCTATGCCGCTCCATATTGGCCTAGGATATGTGTCCCCCATGCATTGCACATTGAATCACCTATAGTGTGCAATGTGCACACCATAGGTGATTCAATTTTACACTTAAGGAAAACGTTTGTGGCATGGAGTTAAAAAGAAATTATTTTTTAAAGGCCAACATGGAGGGGAGTTAACAGGCAGAGGAAACGCTCAAAAAAACGCTCAAATGCCAGGTGGAGCAGTTGCTTTGAGCTGAAGTGTGCAACTGTGCATGATGCCTAACAGTTGGACAGTAACAGGCGGTAGATTACTTTTTCAATTCAAACACAAGTGGCAATTTTTTTTTAAGAAACAGAATAATCTCTGCATGTTCAGTTAGAAGTCGGTTTCTGGTGTCAGTCAGAATGTGTGACGCTGCACTGAACAATCTCTCACTTTCCACACTACTGCAAGGAGCTGAAAGATATGTTTGTGTCATTTGGGCTAGAATGGGAAATCGCAGTTTATTGACTGCACAATACTCAAGAGGTTTTTCCGAATGAGGCACTGTGACCTCTCCAAGATATGCTTCTAGTTGTATGGTAGCAGCTGTGGGAGCACTGTTCTCAAATGTAGATGAATAAGCAATTTCTTGGAAAACACTGTCCACAGTCACACTGCTACCTGGCTGTTGCTCAGTGCAAGGCCTTTTGATAGCTAGTTTCTCAAGCACCTCAGGTGTAGCTGCCTGTGCAGGTGTACCTGTACAGAAGATATTTCTTGCATTTCGAGCATGAACATCTATTTGGCATGACTGCCAGTATCTGCATTTGAGAAGAACCGATCTTTATACCTAGAAAAAGAAAAATACAAGACATTAGACAACGTCATACAAGCAAAGCAACAACTGTGGAAGCTTGCTGTGGGGGCACTGCTCGAAGGAAAGGTGACGATGGGGGACACGGCAAAAACATTTGTCTGGCCTGCTCTGTGCAAAACCATTACACAGAGGCAGAGCAGGTAAGTGTGTTTGTCATATTGTCATTTTGTTTTGTGTTTTATTTTATAAAGGTGAGATTTACAGTGTTATCACTTGCAAAATGCAAGCAAGTGATAACACTGTAAAATATCACCTTCATCCAAAAAACTAACAAAAAAAATCATATCAGATTCAACATTCAAATAAAAACAAGTCAAAATAGAAGCCAGCAATAACTAATTGATTACCTTGGATTGAGTAAGGTAGCGATGCAGTAAAGTGGATTTTGCTCCATGTCAGAGAACCGTTTCTGCAAAGCACCAAGCAATGTGTTCTTCATCGTTTTCACACCGTGGTCCTCTTCCACTTCTTTAGATAATAATCGCTGTAGCACAGTCACTGCAGGAATTACATCCGAGGCAAAAGAATCCGAACAACTCACATGCCGAGTCAACTCTTCAAAGGAAGCCAAGATGTTGATCATCTTCTCCATGAGATTCCACTGATTTGCAGTGATCGTTGCAGGCAGCTCATGTTCTGACACATATACTCCAATGGCCCATTTTTGCTCTATCAGAGACTGCAGCATGTAAAAAGTGCTGTTCCAGCGAGTCTGAACATCTTGTTGAAGTCTTTTAATGGGTTGACCAAGCTGGATCTGAATATCTTGCAGCCGAGAATATGCCAGGTTTGAATGTTTAAAGTGCCCAACTATTTTGCGCCCAACTCCCACAGCCTCCGTAATGCTGTGCTGTGATAAAAGCCCCTCTGAGACAGCCAGCTGCAGTGTATGTGCCACACATGAAAGACTCTGAAGACCAGCATCTTCTACACCTTTTTTCATATTTCTGCCATTATCACGGACTACCACATGGACAGAACTTTTGGGAATCGCCCAAGTGTCAAGTATTTCTTCTAGTATGCTTCTTATAGCTTGGTCTGTGTGAAAGCCTTCAAATTTCTTTGCGTGCAGCATGACTTGGTGCAGAGTGAAATTGGTACCAATCCACTGTGCAGTTAAGCTAATTACAGACAAGGGACTCACACTACTGCTCCAAATGTCCGTGGTGAAACTGATAGCCTTTTTGTCCTCCTGTAGCATGTTGAATTGGGTAACTACTTCAGAATTTTTTTAAGGCCTTGGGTTATCCATGGAAAATTTTTCATGTCTGGCAAGGGTTTGCTGCAGTGTCAGCTGCTGAGTGCAAGAGCTAGTGATAGCTGTAAATTCGCCATGCTCAGTCTTGTGTTTCATTTTGGGGTGTTTTATGAGATTACTGGTATTATAAGAACTAATTTTTGAACCTCCTCTGGATATTTTGGCAGAACAGAGTTTGCAGTTAGGGATGAGATTCGAGTTTGAGTCAAACTCATGTTCGACTCGAACATTGCCTGTTCGCCTATTCAGCGAACAGCGACTAATTTGGGGTGTTCGCGGCAAATTCGAAAATCTGCGAGCACCCTGTAAAAGTCTATGGGAGAAATCTCAAGTGCTAATTTTAAAAGCCTATATGCAAGTTATTGTCATAAAATTGTTTGGGGACCTGGGTCCTGCCCCAGGGGACATGTATCAATGCAATTTTTTTTTTTAAAATGGCCGTTTTTTCAGAAGCAGTGATTTTAATAATGCTTTTTAGCTTTTTTTCCTGCAAAAATGACACTTTGTGCAGGGACAGTTCTAAGCACGGGAAACATGCGCCCCTTCACAGGCATACTATAGACACCCCCCAGGTACGAAATTTAAAGGAATATTACACTTTTATTGTTTCACATTAAGCATTATTAAAATCACTGCTCCTGAAAAAAACGGCCGTTTTAAAAAAAATAATTTGCATTGATACATGTCCCCTGGGGCAGGACCCAGGTCCCCAAACACTTTTTATGACAATAACTTGCATATAAGCCTTTAAAATGAGCACTTTTGATTTTGAACGTTTGAGTCCCATAGACTTTAATAGGGTTCTAAAGTTCACACGAGCTTTAGGTCTGTTCGCAGGTTCTGGTGCGAACCGAACAGGGGGGTGTTCGGCTCATCCCTATTTGCAGTCTGCAATGCGTTTGTTGGTTTCATCAATTTTAAAGAACTTCCAGACAGCTGACATTTTGCTGGCAGTGGCATCTGTTTCCATTGCACTTAAAGCCAGAAATAAGTAAGTCTCTCCACCTTAAGGGGGGGAAAAAAAGAGGAAATGGGGAAAAAAATTTGAGCCCAAATGATTTGTTTTCTGATTTTTTTCACACATGATGACACCTACTATTTTTTTGAATAATGAAGCTGCTCTCACTAGTGCTTGTTGTTTGTCCCTGCTGCATCCAGCATCTTGGTATGGCCAAGTAAACCAGTGGCAGTGGGGATGATGAAATCCATCTGTCGGTTTGGGTACAACAGTCGTGGTCGGTATCTCTACAATACAAAAAGCAGAAGATGGTCTCAGAAAGGCACATGCAGGAAAATGTTAGGCAAGAGACAATGATTTATGTAACAGCAGCAGTCATTTGCCACCATGATGGACATGTTAGGCAACAGAGAACATGTGGGACATTAAGTTATGTAACACACACACAAACACAGGCCGGCTGCCATGCTGGACAGTGGACATTATGTTAGGCAAGAGAGAGACACAATGTGGGACAAACTAAGTGTAACACAGGCCGGCCACCATGTTAGGCAAGAGAGAGAGAGACAATGTGGGACAAAACTAACTAAGTACAAGCCGGCCGCCATGTTAGGCAAGAAAGAGAGAGGCAATGTGGGACAAAAACTAAAGTATAACACAGGCCGTCTGCCATGTTAGGCAAGTGAGAGAGAGACACACAATGTGGGACAAAACTAAAGTATAACACAGGCCGGCCGCCATGTTAGGCAAGTGATGTAAGCTAGTAGTACTGTAGTGTACAGCAATCACCGGCCGCGGGACACATAAGTAAGCAAGCAACAGTTAAATAGAGAAGAGCACTCACCGGCCGCCATGAGGGGACATGCTGTAAGGAGGACGCTCGCCATGTGGGGCAGCCATGTAGCAGACGCAGCAGAAGATGCAGCAGCAGCAAAACACATGTCATGAGGGAAACAGCACTCACCGCCATTATCCGGTTCCCGAGCTCCGCCCAAAAGTTGACATCACTTCCGGTATCGGTTACTGGTATCGGTATCAGTGCAAATGATGTCCTCTCCCCTCTGTAATAATATGAATGAATCATAAAGACTCCAATTTAATAATTCCCATCATTTGATTTGTTCCCGTTCTATTCATTATAGTCTCTCATTGCTTCTGGTTTAAGGTTGTATATGATTATATAGGAATATCTGTATAATAGCATACACCATAGTGTGTATTTATGGTCAAGCCCTTTAAAGTTTGTATATCCTGTTTATCCTTAGGCAATCAGCTTAATTTTACGACTAAATGACCATGTATCCAGTTTACTGTTTTCTGGTATCTGTATTTCAAAGTCTATCTCTTCCTGTCACTAAGACCACACCCCCCTCCCTTTTCTTTTCATCTGTATACTAAATAAGATGGATGATCTCCCATTAACCGCTTCCCGACCGCCTCCTGCACATATACGTCGCAGAATGGCACGGCTAGGCAAAAGCACGTACAGGTACGTCCCCTTTAATTGCCTAGCCGATCAGTGACGTCAGACATCAGCCCCGCCCATTAATGTAAAAAAAAAACACACATGTCACTGACCATAACCCCTCCCCGCCCCCTGGTGGTTAACTCTTTCACTGCCAGTGTCATTTATACAGGAATCAATGCATTTAAATAGCATTGATTGCTGTATAAATGACAATGGTCCCAAAAATGTGTCAAAAATGTCCGATGTGTCCGCCATAATGTCGCAGTCACAATAAAAATCGCTGATCGCCGCAATTACTAGTAAAAAAATATATTAATAAAAATGCTGTAAAACTATCCCCTATTTTGTAAACGCTATAACTTTTGCGCAAACCAATCAATAATCGCTAATTGCGTTTTTTTTTACCAAAAATATGTAGAAGAATACGTATCAGCCTAAACTGAGGAAAAAAAAATGTTTATATATTTTTTGGGGATACTTATTATAGCAAAAAATATTGCATTTTTTTCAAAATTGTCGCTCTATTTTTGTTTATATTGCAAAAATAAAAACCGCAGGGGCGATAAAATACCACCAAAAGAAAGCTCTATTTGTTGGAAAAAAAGGACGCCAATTTTGTTTGGGAGCCACGTCGCACGACCGCGCAATTGTCAGTTAAAGCGACGCAGTGCCGAATCGCAAAAAGGGGTCTGGTCCTTTGGCTGCAAATTGGTCCGGGCTGAAGTGGTTAAAGACAGAGACCCTATGAATACACATCTTGCTTGATTCCTGTATTTTTGGGGTGTCTCCCAGTACCAGGGGTCCAAGTGGCTTGCCGAATTAATCAAGGATGGCCGTCCAGAACCAGAATTCCTTTCAAAATGGGGGCTCTGTCTGGAATAAAGTAATCACCCTTGGTAAGTAAACTTTTTGTCTTATTTTGACAAATTGTTTCCTTACCTTGGCTCTGATAAAACTTCAGTCCCTTAAATTGGAGATGGGCCATGCCTTATAAGTGTTAAAACAGTCTTCGGTAGACCTGTCCTTTTTGAAGGACTTTACAAATTAACCACTTCAGCCCCGGACCAATTCGCAGCCAAAGGACCAGGCCCCTTTTTTGCGATTCAGCACTACGTTACCAATCAATAATCGCTAATTGCGTTTTTTTTACCAAAAATATGTAGAAGAATACGTATCAGCCTAAAATGAGGAAAAAAATATTTTATATATTTTTTGGGGATATTTATTATAGCAAAAAATATTGCATTTTTTTCAAAATTGTCGCTCTATTTTTGTTTATATTGCAAAAAATAAAAACCGCAGGGGCGATAAAATACCACCAAAAGAATGCTCTATTTGTTGGAAAAAAAGGACGCCAATTTTGTTTGGAAGCCACGTCGCACGACCGCGCAATTGTCAGTTAAAGCGACGCAGTGCCGAATCGCAAAAAGGGGCCTGGTCCTTTGGCTGCAAATCGGTCCGGGCTGAAGTGGTTAAAGACAGAGACCCTATGAATACACATCTTGCTTGCTTCCTGTATTTTTGGGGTGTCTCCCAGTACCAGGGGTCCAAGTGGCTTGCCGAATTAATCAAGGATGGCCGTCCAGAACCAGAATTCCTTTCAAAATGGGGGCTCTGTCTGGAATAAAGTAATCACCCTTGGTAAGTAAACTTTTTGTCTTATTTTGACTAATTGTTTCCTTGCCTTGGCTCTGATAAAACTTTAGTCCCTTAAATTGGAGATGGGCCATGCCTTATAAGTGTTAAAACAGTCTTCGGTAGACCTGTCTTTTTTGAAGGACTTTACAAATTAACCACTTCAGCCCCGGACCAATTCGCAGCCAAAGGACCAGGCCCCTTTTTGCGATTCGGCACTGCGTCGCTTTAACTGACAATTGCGCGGTCGTGCGACGTGGCTCCAAAACAAAATTGGCGTCCTTTCTTTCCCACAAATAGAGCTTTCTTTTGGTGGTATTTGATCGCCCCTGCGGTTTTTATTTTTTGCGCTATAAACAAAAATAGAGCGACAATTTTGAAAACAATGAAATATTTTTTGCTTTTTGCTATAATAAATATCCCCAAAAAATATATAAAAAAACATTTTTTTTCCTCTGTTTAGGCCGATACGCATTCTTCTACATATTTTTGGTAAAAAAAATCGCAATTAGCGATTATTGATTGGTTTGCGCAAAAGTTATAGCGTTTACAAAATGGGGGATAGTTTTATAGCATTTTTATTAATACTTTTTTTTTACTAGTAATGGCGGCGATCAGCGATTTTTATTGTGACTGTGACATTATGGCGGACACATCGGACATTTTTGACACATTTTTGGGACCATTGTCATTTATACAGCAACCAATGCTATTTAAATGCATTGATTCCTGTATAAATGACAGTTGTAGTGAAAGAGTTAACCACTAGGGGGAGGGGAGGGGTTATGGGCTGTGACGTGTGTTTTTTTTTACATTAGGGGGCGCGGGCTGACGTCTGACGTCATTGATCGGCTTTCCCGATGACCGGGAACAGGCAATCAATGACAGGCAGAGTAGGAAGCGCGGGGAGAGGTTTGTTTACACATACCTCTCCCCGTTCTTCAGCTCCGTGACCCGATCGCGGGACACCAGCGGCGATCGGGTCCGTTGGTCCCGCGACCGGGGTCACGGAGCTCCCGACCGGTCGACCCATGGGCAGGCATTTAAAGGATCACGTACAGGTACGTGATTTTGCCTGCCCGTGCCATTTTGCCGCAGTATATCTGCGTTAGGCGGTCGGGAAGCGGTTAAATAGGTCTTTGGTAGACCTGTCCTTTTTTGAAGGATTTTGCAAATTAAAGAGGTCTTTGGTAGACCTGTCCTTTTTGAAGGATTTTATAAATATAAATAAGTAGTACTACACTCCTTTTGGTAATAAGGCAACTATCAGTGGGTCCCACATCTCTGTATGGCTTTTCTTCTCTATTGCATAAGAGTATAAGATGATTTAATGGTGTGAATTGAAACTGCAAGGTAAGGCAGTGTTCCGTTCACTGTAATTGTAATAATGGGTCAGTTACAGGGAAATGATCTCCCACCTCCTCCAAACCCTGGGGAGAATTGTAAAGATTATGTAGCTAGAGTATGTGAAACTAATTATGAGTTTATTAACCCCTGGATATCTAACTTAGCTGGGTGGACAAAATGTATGCACAGTAGTGACCCATTCCCTTGAGAAGGAGATAAAGTAGCATTTCACATAGATATGGTGTAGGGATTATGTCTGGGAGAACAAGAAAGCCTTCCCATGATATTCAGTGTCACACTCAGTGGGACATGGAATAGATGAGAAAAGAGGGGGAGAACTAGTTAAAATATGCCCCTTATTGGTTTCAGAGAATTAGTAAGAAACAAAAGGATGAGGCAGATAAGAGATCAGATCCAACTACCCCTCCCCTCCCATTCCATTCAACCCTCCACCATACACAAAACAATGTATAGGTAGGCATGGAAAGTGTAGTTTTATTAGAGAAATGTGCTAATATTTTTGTCTACAGGTTGTAGTTGGCTTAGTGTGAGAGTTATGTTTGAATGTGTAGAGGTGTGTGAGATCCATGGATTATGTCATGTCATGTTAGTTGTATTAATATGCCTAAAGTGCTGTATCAACAAAACCATTGATAACACAGATTGAATATTGGTTGTATAATGTTTTTTTTTGTGTTTGTTATGTATGTTTTAAAGTGATGTAACATTGAAGCAAGTACAATTACAAGACTAAAAATGTTTATGTCTGATTTAAAATCGTGAACAATTTGATCTATATAATTCGGGTAAAAAAAAAATGTGACTTAAAATTTTAAAAATCATGTGCAATGTGTAGTCATTTAGCACTTCGGTAAAGTTAATAAAGAACATTTTAAATAAATAAATTTGCTTATTCTAAAAGAAAAAATAATCTAAATACTGTGAGCTAAAATCGTTACTTTAAACACTTGCTGGGGTGGCTAAGCATGTGGTCATTGGAGCCACACCCAAAGCAGTTAATAAATTTAATAAAAATAAGTAAAGTGGAATGTTAAAAGATTAGTGGCATTTTTCCCTGATGATTAATGTTTAAAAAATAAGGAAGGCTGTCTTATAGTTTAAGGAGCAAGGACCACCTCCCTTTCTTTGGCACAGGTTAAATTGCATTGCGTGTGTGTGTGTGTGTGTGTGTAAATAACTGTAGTGTCATGCAAATTGAGTGAGCTGAGTGAACTGTAAAAAGTTAAATTACCCCTTAGTAATGTACAAATATGTGTATTAAACTGTAATCTTTGTTTTCATAAAGAAACAGGTTAGAAGAGTTTTGCCAATGGGTTATAGTGAATTTCTTATAGAGATGGTAACTTGAGCTGCTCAATATTTTGTTTAACTATGGTGAACAATAGTTTTTTTTTTTTATAGTATACCATACATAAAATCCACGTGGTAAAAATCTGTTTGACGTCAAAATTTTTTTATATTAGAAAAAGTGCACTGGTAAAACAAATAAGAAAGACTTTCTTTATGGAATGGAATATATGTTTGTCTTTTCATATGCTAATGTAATTGTTACAGGTATATAACCAGTGGTTTATTTTGTTTCTAGGCAAAAAATGTAATGTTTATCACTAAATTTTATCAGCGTTTTATCCCTCAGATTTGATAATTGGGTTTGGGTTTGGGCTTTCAGAACAAAAGGAAATCGCAGCTTCCATAGACAACTTTATACAAGATAGTTTTTTTTTTTTCCCCTGGTTTGTTGGGTTTCACATGTGAATGTTTTAGGTGTTATATAGCAGTTTCCTATTACCAAAGATCAGCCATGTTGATACCTTTAGTTCCATGGATTTAACTGTTAAGGGTCTGCTATCACGTGTTATCTCACAAGACTTATGTTTAAGACTGCTTCACCCCCCCCCCCCCCGCTGTTATTGTAATTAGTTACACGCCCAGCCAGTGCTTACTTTTCAAATTTGGCTCATTGCCTCAGGCTAGCGTATGTTAATGTCCCTTGCAATATATCTGTGTGTCCCCAAGTGCATTTCAAGCACTGTTTCCTGCCCAGTTTTACCATGCAACTCTATTTGCGCCTAGAGTTTCCTGAAGGTTTGGCCTTAGTGGGATATTCTCATGGATGAAAGACATTGCTATGTTTTTTATGATGATCTTGCTTTTTGTCTTATTCATGTATGCTTGTTTCAAACTTGTCATGTGCCTAATTTCCCGGGCTACTCAAATCTCTGACCCAACCGCAGGCTAATAGAGCTTACCTCAGCTTATATTACAGACACCAAGATGAGTATGTTACAGGATAAGTCATATTCATGGCTTACGAGGGGATTGTAATAATATGAATGAATGATAAGGACTCCAATTTAATAATTCCAATCATTTGATTTGTTCCTGCTATATTCAGTATAGTCTCTCATTGCTTCTGGTTACAGGTTGTATATGATTATGTAGGAATGTCTGTATAATAGCATACACCCTATAGTGTGTATTTATGGTAAAGTCCTTAAAAGTTTGTATATCCCATTTATCCTTAGGCAATCGGCTTAATTTTATGACTAAATGACCAGGTATCCAGTTTACAGTTTTTTGGTATCTGTATTTCAAAGTCTATCTCTTCCTCTCACTCAGACCACACACACCCTCCCTTTTCTTTGTGTCTGTATACTATATAAGCTGGATGATCTCCCATTAAAGACAGAGACCCTATAAATACACATCTTGCTTGCTTCCTGTATTTCTGGGGTGTCTCCCGGTACCGGGGGTCCAAGTGGCTTGCCAAATTAATCAAGGACGGCCATCCAGAACCAGAATTCCTTTCACCCTCGTGGAACTCTTTTTGGTACCAGAGAGAGGACGTCTAACAGTGAGTTGAACAACACTAAACTATCACCAGTACACGTAGGCACACTTGTCACCCCCATCACCCCCCAATCACACCCCCCCCCCAGTTAATCCCCTTTACTTCCTGTCACTGTGCAGTTTTCAGATTTTTCACTGATCACTGTACTGGTGTCATTTGTGACACTGACCAGCATTAGGGTAGTTAGTAGTAGGCCCAGGGACCCCCTAACCCCCAATAAAGGTTTAACCCCTTGATCCTCCCAGTTAACCCTTTCACCCCCTGTCACTTGTGTCACTAATATAGTGTACAGATCTTATTTCTGCTCACTGTATTTAGTGTCACAGGTGACGCTAGTTAGCCAGTTAGTTAGTTACTGTCACCGTCAGGTTTTTAGAGCGTCAGGGTACCCGCCATATATTGCTGAATAAAGGTTTAATCCCCTGATCACCCTCCAGTACAGGTTTTAGTGTCAGGGTCAGGGTCAGCGTCAGCCCCAGGGAGAGTCAGATTAGGGCCAGTAGCGCTAACACCCATGCATGCACCATACAGGTCCCTTACTAGTATAGTGCTTGAACGGATCAATATCTTTGATCTGATCAGATCTATACTAGCGTCCGCAGTAGTTTAGGGTTCCCAAAAATGCAGCGTTAGCAGGATCAGCCCAGAAACCTGCTAGCTTTTAGCCCCTCCGCCCAGCCCACCCCACCCCACCCAAGTGCAGTATCAATCGAGCACTTGTCACTTACATAATAACTGCAGTGTTCGCAGGGTCAGGCCTGATCCCAGCAAATGCTAAAAAAAATTTGGTAGTAGTCTCTGACAACCAGGTGATTTTTTTTTGCCTGTGAGTTGCACAAGTTGTACCTGTAAATTTAGAGGCCACAATGTCCAATTGAAGGTAAACTAGTGAAGAGGCCTACACGTTTCTGAGCATGACAGATGAGAGTGAAGAGGAAGTCACCCATCTATCAGATGCAGGCTCAGAATACGATCCAGTAGACAGCAGCATGCCCCTGACAGATAGCTCTGATGATGGAATAGTGGTCCCTGCCAAGGTCAGGCATACCCGACCTCATTCTTTTTCTGTTGTTGAGGTGCAAGAACCGCAGGGCTCTCGTATGGAGCAGAGAGCCAGTACTAGTGCAGCTCATCCTTCTGGTGAACTGGCAAGCACCAGCGGTCTAGTACATCCTGGTCGCACATCCAGCCGTGCAGTAACACTTGGTGATGTGGCAAGTCCCATAAGTGCAGTTCAAGCTGGTGCGGTGGCTAGCACAAGTAGTGTCCCGCAGCCACCAAGAAGACAAACACAGGCCTGTCGAGCCCATAGTGCCCTTCCCACTGCATTTGCCAATCCTAATTGGGAGCCCACCACTGCTGCAGTGCCCGTACTTCCAACATTCACTGGCCAACCCGGAAATTCAGGTGGAAACAGTTGATTTTACGTCACTTGATTTTTATTCACTGTTTTTCACTGAAGATTTCTGTTGATCTATTCTGGACCAAAGCAATTTGTATGCTGGTCAATTCATCGCCGATGATCCCCAGTTGACCCTTGCCAGAGAATGGAATAGACATGTGCATTTGTTTTCGTCCGAAAGCATTTTTGTCCAAATTTCGTGTATTTTCGTTATCGTTTTAGCAACAGTTAACGAACGTGCAGAATCCAAAAACCAAAAGATCCGACATAAACAAATGCTTTATTTTCATTTTCGTTGTGACAACGGTTCGATGTAGATAGGAGATTCGACATGACACTGAAAATAGTGATCTGTGTCCATCGAATGTGCCTAACCTTAGCTCTATTAGTTCAAGATTATTCTAGATAGAGAGAAACGATTTGACATAGAGAGAATTGATTTGATGTAGAGAGAAATGATTTGACATAGAGAGAAAAGATTTGACATAGAGAGAAAAGATTTGACATTATAGAGACAATTGCAAAAAAGGTTGAATGTGCCTAACCTAACTCCATTAGTCCAAGATTATTCGACATAGAGAGAAAATGATTAGACATAAAGATTTGACGAAGCAGTCGGCGCAAGCGGACATTTATAGTCAAATGCTCTGCCCATAGGCTATAGAAGTATTCTAATGTCATACAACATTAGAATTCTACTATAGCTTGTGGGCAGAACATTCGACCGGAAATGTACGATTGCGGCATCGTACAGTTTAGCTGCTCCATCAAATCTTCTTAGAACATTCGACAGACATCATAAGCCTTTAATGACAGATTTGACCTTAATTATTTCGGATTTTCGGACAAATGCATTTTTTAACAAAAGGAAATAAATAAAAACACATTTCGGGAGTAACTAAATAAATGTATTTTTCGGACGAAAACGAAATTCCGAAACAAAATATTTCAGTGTGCACATGTCTAGAATGGAAACCTATTTGTATAAGCTCTGTGACAATGCAACAGGCTATACATATAGTTTTATGGTTTATGAGGGAAAAGATAGTCACGTGGAGCCCAAGAACTGCCCAAACTACATAGGGAGTACTGGTAAGATTGTGTGGGACTTGGTGTCACCCTTATTCTGAAAGGGGTACCACTTGTACATGGACAATTGTTACACGAGCGTGCCACTTTTGATTACTTGTTTGATCATTGAATTGGTGCATGTTGCACTGTGCGGTCTAATCACTGAGGCTTACCCCAGCGGATTGTAGAATCCCGACTTCAACAGTGGTCAGTGGCATTTTAAAATCCCACCCCTTCCCCAACATTGGTGGTCACTGGCCCTTTAAATTCTCCCAAACAATCCTACAATATTGCTGGTCAGGGTGTCTTTTAAACACACTTCCCCTGCCACCACCTTCAATTGTTGTGCCACAGACTGAAGGATTTAATTAATGATTTTATTTATTAAATCCTTTTTCTCCCTTTCCTGCAGTGTAAGAGAAAGGGGAAGGCTCACCAGTATAAACAATACTGCCTAGTTTACATTAGTGATCACTGTGATTGGCCTTCACAGCGATCACATGACAGAGATGCCCAAATAAGATCTGGGCCTTTAGCCTAAGCTGCACAGCAGCAAATGGCAGTAGAGGCAATAGACTTGAACACCCATTTTATTACTCTTTAAAAAAACACATTGTTATTGCAATATGTATGCATTCAGTATAAAAACTAAATTTATACACTTACCTGAATATCATAAAGACAGAAGAATAAGAAGTAGCGTTGGGTGAACGGTTCGGCCTGAGCATGAGTTTGGGCCGAACATTGGCTTTTCTCCCATTTAACGAGCATCCAAATTATCGGGGCATTTGACCATTTTTTCTGCCCACTGAATGACCACAATGCACTTTGCAGCCGCACAGTGCATTGGAAGCCCTGATTGGCTGAAGCAATGAAAGCTTTTCCCGATCAGGGCACATAGCACTGTCAGAGCCATGATTGGACATTGTCATGATGACTCTATCCAACCATGGCTTATTGCTCTTAGTCCCCCCCCGCACTATAAAAATATTCTTCATATAGCAGCCATTCGCAGTGTGATATTGGTGTAATGAGAGATATAACAGGGCTCTGTTCAGTGCTACTAGTGAGTTAGTGTGCTATTGTGCTTCTATTGTCAGTGTAAAGTATCAGTTTAGTGATAGTGCAGTGTGAGTGTAGTGTGACCATTCATTTTCACTTTAGTGTGAATCTAGCGATAGTACAGTGTGATGTAGTGCAACCATTTATTTTTACTTTAGTGTCATTTTATTTTGTCATGGCAGGTTTCCTGCAGTATAATTCTGTGCATTACTGCACGTTTAAGGCAGTATATTGCATAGACATGTGTGATTAGTTTTGTACGAATTTCCGGAAATTTGTACATTCATACGAATCCGAAATACAAATTTTTATGCATACGAATTCTGTACGAAATTTCTTTTACGATTTTCGGATCCAAATTCATAACGAACATTCGTAATTGTTACGAACAGTTAACGAACCTAAAAGTTAAAAACCCAGGAAGTCAGCATAGCACAGGGATGGTGGGAACCCCTCATAATGATAAATTTATCATAACTTTTCGTAATAATTACGAATTATCGTTAACAAACCTAAAAGTTAAAACCACAGGAAGTCAGCACAGCACAGGGATAGTGGGAACCCCTCATAATGGGCACAGCGGGTGTACAATCAGACCTGGGAACTCAGCACAGGGATGATGGAACCCCTCATAATGGACACACAGCAGGTATACAGGCCTAGGAACTCAGTACAGGGATGGTGGGAACCCTATGGGAATTTCTATGCTTACAAATTTTATACTAAATTTCGTTAACGCATTTTCAGAATTTTGGATCCAAATTCCGTTACAACGGAAACGTGACTGGTGTTTTGTTCACCAATAAGAGGAAGTCAGCAGTCAGCACAGCACAGGGATGGTGGGAACCCCTCATAATGGACACAGCAGGTATACAGACCTGGGAAGTCAGCACTGGGATGGTGGGAACCCCTCATAATTATAAATTCATCATAACGAACATTCGTTATTTTTACAAAAAGTTAACAAAACTAAAGGTTAAACACCCAGGAAGTCAGCACAGCACAGGGATGGTGGGAGCCCCTCATAATGATAAATTCATCATAACTAACTTTCGAATCTAACGAAAATTCATATTTCGTACGAATCCGAATTGAATTTCATACACGAATTATGAAATACGAATCTTTTGTAATACGAAACGGAATAGAAATTCCGCCCATGTCTAATATTGCAGTGCATTAGTGCATGTTTAACGCAGTATATTTTAGTGCATTGGTGCACATTTACCACAGTATATTGCAGTGCGTTAATGCACATTTAATGCATAATATTTGTGTGCACTGTTGCAAGTTTAGCGCAGTATATTACAGTGGGCCACTGCACATTTAACACAGTAAATTTCAGTGCATTATTCAAGTTTACTGCAGTATATTGCAGTGCATTAGTGCGTGTTTAACGCAGTACATTTAAGTGCGTTATTGCACGTTTACTATAGTATATTGTAGTGTGTAAGTGCGTTATTGCACGTTTACTATAGTATATTGCAGTGTGTAAGTGCACATTTAACGCAGGATATTTCAGTGCGTTAGTGCATGTTTAATGCAGTATATATCAGTGCATAAGTACAGTGCATATATTGTAGTGTGTTAGTGGAGTGTGTCTGTGTAGTGAGTACTCAAGTTACAGTGCACCAAACCACTTTCCATAGATTAAAGTGCAACATTTTCCAATCTTTATTACATTTGGTTATTAAGCCTCCCATCAAGTCTGGGAGGCCAACATGGAGAGACAGATGTTCCCATGTCCACAGGCAAAGGTGGATGTATACCGTCCTCACAGGGCATCCTTTTCTCTGTTTAGTGATGTTGCCTGTGCTATCCAGCCACAGCATGTAGAGGGGGTGGAGGACTGGCTTACTAAACCATCCTCATCCTCCTCATCCTCCATCACCCAAGCAGAGACTGGTACGCAGTCCACCACAGCTGCCAGAGTGGCTTATTCTGCCTCCTTGTCCACGGCTACTCCTGCCATAGCCTCAGCATCAGGCATGGATGAGTCAGCTGAGTTTTTTGAACAAAGCATCAGCCACTTCCTCCTTAAGATGCACAGCCATTACTTGATTCAGATGTTGGTTCTGAGGTTGAGGAAAGTAGAAAAATTAGCCTAAAGAGAAGGGAGAACACTGGTAAACAACAAATTGGCAGTTATGTTTCCCCAACCACAGCGTATTGCCAAGTTGGCTCTAGTGATGATGAGGATGGAGGGGATGATGAGGTCACTGACGCAACTTGGGTGCTGGATAGAGCAAATGAGGAAAGTGAGGGTGAGGCACAACCCCAATGAGGCAGCCATCATGGAAGAGTAGATAGCAGCCACCCTATTCCACCAGATTGTGGAGCTGTTATCTCCCGGCCCACTTCCCACAGCTCAGCTGTCTGGGCCTTTTTTAGCACATGTGCAGCCGACCACACTGTTGCAATTTGCAAACTTTGCCTCAAGCAGATCAAGTATGGTAAAAACTCCAGCCATTTGGATACCACAAGCTTGACAAGGCATTTAAACTCCCACCACTCAGCCCTTTTGCAAGAGCATCTGAGAGCTACACAAAAGGGATGCAATTCTGCTCCTCGTCACCCCTCACCTTTCCGATCTAACCCGCTATACCTCATGACCTCTCAGCAGCCTCCACTGACAGGCATGATGGTATAGCAAAGGATGTCACGTCTGCCAGTAGCACACCTCCAGCTGTAGACAATAGCAGGTAAAATTCTCTGCCCCATCTGCTGCAGTTAAAAAAAAATACAGTCACTGTCACCCAAATGCCAAGCGACTAACTTCAGACTTGTCAAAGCTGCTGGCTTTACAACTCTTGCTTTTCCATCTGGTGGATTATGCCCCCTTTTGTGTATTGGCAGAATGTGCTGTACCACAACGGCAGGTTCCCAGTCACTATTTCTTTGCACATAAGGCCATTCCAGCTCTGGAGCATCATGTGGAAGGCAATGTTGTGGCATCATTGGGCAGGGCAGTCAGCCACAATGTCCGTGTTACTGCTGACACCTGGTCCAGCAATCATGGTCAGGGATGATATATTTTGTTTACAGCACATTGGGCAATTCGGAAAGGATGCAGGACAGGGCTCAGTGCTGAAGCTTTTTGTGCCACCACGTCTCCATTCAGCTACTGGTGATGATGTGAGATTTGTCAGCTTTACCCCCTCCTCTATGCCCTCTGTTAAATTGTCCTATGAACCAGCAGTACCCCCTAAGCATTCAAGGGGCTATTCCATGCATCAGGCTAAAAGGTGCCTTGCAGTGATTCAGCTGGTCTGTGTAGAGGACAGAAGTCACACTGGAGCAGAGATTCTTGCAGCTCTGCAGGAGCAGCCCCTGAGGTGGTTCACACCACACCAGCTGGGGCCAGGAATGGTGGTGTGCGATAATGACACAAACCTCCTGTCCGACAAGGAAAGTTGACACATGTGCCATGCCTGGCACATGTCCTCAATTTAGTGGTGTAGCATTTCTTAAATAGGTAACCAGGGTTGGAAGATCTGCTAAAGCAGGCCAGAAGTGTCTGTAGCCATTTCAGGCAGTCATACACAGCCAGTGCTTGGTTGGCTGAAATTTCTCCTGCCTGTAAACTGCCTGATTTGTGACATGCCCACCAGGTGGAACTTGACTTTGGCAATGCTGCAGCGGCTGCACATGCAGCAAAGGGCCATTAATGAGTACCTGTGTGAGTATGGCACAATCACAGGCTCAGGCCTGCTCTGCTTTTTTCCCCCATGCCTATGGCTGCTGAGAAAGGATGCATGCACTGCACTGTCACTATTTAAGGTGGCAAAAAGGATGGTGAACAGAGACAATGCATGCATCAGTGACACAATCCCTGTTGGGTTCCTGCATGGCATTATGGACAGGGCACTAGAGGCAGAGCAGTGGGAAGAAGAGGAGCACTTCTTTTCCTCTCAAGGCCCGCTTTATGCAGACACCATTTTTTGCGACAACACAAAGAGGAGAGGGGGGGGGAGTGGCCTGACCTCGGGAGAGAATGGCAGCTTGATCTCTGAGCTCCTGCCGAACGAGAGTTTCACCTGACTAAAACGGAGGATTTTTCCACACATTCAGCCCTAGCAGTAATGGGAACTTCTTCCCGCGGCTCTTCTGCCTCCCGCTCCCGGTCACCGAGAGAAACCGCCGGTCGACTGACCCAGAATATACCGGAGATGTTCCGGACACAGTCCGGCAACATGGCGTCATCACGAGGCCCATCACAGGCCGCAGGCCTGACACAAGGCCCTGATTCCCATGTCTCATCTGATAATGGCGGGATCCTACTTACACCACAGCAACAGCCTAGCCTCAACGACTTACGCTCGGTTGCCACAGACATTAAGGAGACCCTCACCGCTGCCCTCACTGCGGCAATCTCTGACCTCCGGGTGGATATCCAGACAATAGCGGGGAGAGTACAGGAGGTAGAGAAGATCACCACAACTCACTCCACAGTTCTCCGACGCTCATGCCAGGTCCTCGACACACACACCATGCAGTTGAGGGACCTCAACCGCCATGTCGAGGACTTGGACAACCGCGGAAGGAGACATAACCTCCGTATCAGAGGATTGCCCGAATCAATAGACGCGGAATACCTGCAGCCTGAGGTAACAACCCTCTTCAATACCCTTCTGAATAGATCGCCGACCACCCAGATAGGAATGGAGCGCATACACCGAGCCCTGCGCCCCAGAGGGAAAGACTCTGAACCTCCCCGAGATGTGGTATGCTGTGTAATTGATTATGGACTGAAAGAGGAGATTCTCCGCAAAGCACGAGCAACCAACCCGCTAACCCACAATGGAGCTAACATCCACCTCTTCCAGGACCTGTCGAATATCACACTACAGCGCCGCAGGGAACTGCGTCCGGTCCTGGAAGCGCTCCGGGCGCAGGAAATACCTTACCGATGGAAGTTCCCCTTCGGTCTCACGGCATCTATTGCCGGCCGCTCAGCTCTCCTCCGAGTGCCTGAAGACCTCCACCACTTTTGTGCAACCCTGGGGATTCCCTACACCGAGGCTCCAGACTGGTACGCCGAATTCAGACCTCGCACTGCCAGAAGACCTGCTCCGGAGGACGACTGCATGGAGACGCAGCCTTCCAGTGCAAGAAGACGACGCTCACCATCCGACCACCGACCTGCGCTACAGACATCAAACCGACCACATGCAGCCAGCCCGACAACGGCTCTGCAATCCAGGAGAACACGCCGGGACCATTGATCGCGTCTTGCAACTCCGTCACCTACCCCGATCGGTCAGATAAGTAACTGTTACATCCTTCTCCCCCTCCTCTGTTCCCCCCTGGCCCCCCAACTGCCCGATGCACAGACTAGCCTGTCACCCACCTGGAACATGTCCTCGGCTCATAGGCATCACCCCAGGCTGTCCCCGCGAGACCTTCATCTCCGGAGCCTCGTACACTGCTTTACCCCCCGGACTCTAACAGAAGAACTCTCTTTCTTTTTATTTTTATATTTTTGCTTTTTTAGTTTTTCTATGCCTTCAATTGCCCCTTCTCCTGCACTCTCCGGTCCCCACCGCTCTTCCTTTAGGGGGGTTTAGAACTTGTCTAAACACTTTACTGTGGTGTGCATACACCCCCCGCCATTTTGTGAAATCCCTAACTTTCTGCAGGGGACATGTTGTAATCGCTCCACAGAGGCACAAGACTTCCTGCTTCCAGTTCTATGTGCTCATGCAAGCTCCATCTCGATCCTGGAAGTGACATCCATCGGTCATTAATTTAGTGCTCACAGCATGCCCCCCCTCATACCGTAACTTTTTTTTTTTTTGCCCCCCCCCCCCCCCCTTTCTTCTTCTTTTTTTCTCTTTTTATTTTTTTATATTTTTTTTTTTTTTTTTTATTTAATTATTATTTTCTTCTTTATTTATTTATTTTTATTTCTTTTTTTTTTATTTTTTTTTTTTTTGTAATTAAGGATTGGATCTATTTGCTTGTGATTATTATTGCATGATATACCTCCCTATATACTACAAGGACTGTTTTGTTTAGCATAGTAATATAGTATACACCGCCAGGCCGCTGTTAATCTACCTATGCCTAGCAACTACCTCTTTAGTAAAAATGCGCTTGTGATGAGGTTTACAGGCTTTGATGTTTCTTACAATGCCTCATCTCCCCACTCCTGTACACTTACTCACCCTACCAGGCACAGGCACTTCCGCACACCCTTAGGCCGTTACAGACGCAATTTGAGCATGACTGTTGATTTATAACAATGCCTTTAACCCAAAACGCGGATGCTATACTTCTTAACCTAAGGAAGAAGTTACATATGTCCACATTCACTCGTTTCAGCCCCCCACGTATTTTGTTTCAAAGGGCGAACCCCCGTACAGACAATATCCCCATCACGCCTTTAATAGGGGGTCCTATATTTGGGCTCCACGCCCTCTTACTATCAACAAGTCTGCCACTTTGCACATGGGATCAGAACTTCCCTTATGGTATACTTTACTTAACTCATCCCTCCTACACAGTGTACAGGAGTGGGGACATGATACGAACGACCCGGCCTCGGCCTCTACCACCAGTATAAGTGTGTGTTTAGACATGCTCGGAGATTACGCAGTGCCCCTTTAAATGTTGTTCTGTAGCATCTGTATCACTATGTGCTCTATTTTTTTATTTTTATTTTAGGTATTGTCTTTGTATCCATTTCATTTTATCCATTTTTAAACAACATGGCCCCAACCTTCACCGCCTACACCTTTAGGGATACAGACACTACCTGACTACATACAGGTTACGCTTCCTCTGAAGTTCACTGTATATACTGAGCCTCCTGATCCAACAAAAGGATATTCAAGTCGGTAGATTTGATCTCCATCTACTATACGCCCCATTTAAAAGTCCAGGTCTTTGATTATGTACCCCTGTTGGCACCCCAGTTGTACTTATCTGACCGAACTTAACTTAGCCAGCCACCCCTTTCTCCCCCTATCCTCCATCTGCCTTTCGCAGATACCCCCATTTATATGTCTACTTCAAGCCTCATCGCATATAGGCAGAATCCCTCCCGTTGACATTCCCCTACTGCATCCCCCTGCTGCTTACATTCCATCTCACAATCCTCCTCAGACTCCAATGATTGATCTATCTCTCCATACGGCAGGTAGTATTGTAGCCACTACTTAATTCATTTATCTCCGGTCTCGGCCAACCCCCACTCGGTGGCACTCCGATTGTACTTCAATTTTGCTTTCCTAACACTCGACCACCGAACCTTTTCGGTGGTTCTTGGATACAGCAGGTCTGTACCCCAAGGTTAGCGGGCTGTTGCTTGCTAACCTCCGACTCTTTTCCCAGGCCCCTATCAACCTCCCGACTCACACACGTGATCTCCCCTTTTCCCAGTCCCTAGTGTCCTGGGACCTACCACCCACCCTCCATCCCCCTAACCACACACTCCAAACTATACCTTTTTGGACCCTATAAAACTGATACTTTTCACCGAATAACTGGTACTGTGCGATTTCGTGCCACCCTCCTCGATTACCCTGCGAACCCCACATAGTTCATACGCAACACGACTTCACTTGTAGACTGAACGTTACGTCCTCACTCACCATGCCTGGACCCAGTAGGTGCTCTCCCAAACTAGAGACGACTATTGTTTCTCTTAACACTCGTGGGCTTAACACACCCGAAAAACGGTCTCAAGTCCTTTTATCCCTTCACAGACATAAGGCTAGTATTGCCTTCCTTCAGGAGACCCATTTCAGATCCGACTCGATCCCGAAACTGGCAAATGCACGCTTCCCAACTTCCTTCCATGCCACCAACCATACTGCAAAAACCAAAGGTGTATCTATCCTCATTGCAAAAAACTGCCCGTTCCTTGTCAAAGAGACTTGCATTGATACAGAGGCCCGCTTCCTATTTGTAAAGGGTTCGCTTCACGGTAAACCAGTTACTCTAGCCAATGTTTACGCCCCCAACAAGGGGCAAGTTTCCTTCTTTACTAACACTCTACACCAGCTGTCCTCATTCCAAGAAGGTATGCTAATCCTTGGAGGGGATTTTAATATCCCCCTCAACCCGTCTCACGACACATCGTCGGGCACCTCCACTTTGCCATTCAGGGCACTTAAATCGATTAAGACACGTTTACAGGAACTATCCCTTCATGACACGTGGCGTACACTTAACCCGAACGTTAAGGACTACACTTACTATTCTACCCCACATAATCGCTACTCCAGATTGGACTACCTCTTTATTTCCCAAGCTGACTTACCCACATGATTCATCCCATGTACATCTCTGACCACCACCCGATCTCGATCACCTTGAACACTACACACTCCTCCCCCAGATCACGCATCTGGCGCCTGGACCCGTCCCTCCTCACGGACGTTACCGTCTCGTCCGCCATAACAGACCGTCTAGCTCTTTACTTCAGAGAAAATATCTCCCCTGAGATCTCCCCTATGGTACTATGGGAAGCCCACAAAAGTACTATACGGGGGGAACTCATCGCGATCTCGGCCAAACGGAACAAAGACAGGAAGGCACATATTACCACACTCTCAAACACTATACGGGCGTTAGAACGGGCGCACAAACGCTCTCTCGCTCTAGATTCTCTTCCCGAACTGCTCCAAGCACGCAAGGAACTGCTAGACACCTTAAATAAACAAATTAGAAGGAACTATATTCTTTCCCAAAAAACTTTCTACGAATACGGTAACAAATCCGGTAAGCTTCTAGCTAGAGCACTTAGGAAGAAAAAAGCCTCCACGACTATACACTCCGTTACTGATTCACAAGGACGCCAGTCGGCAGACAACGAACGAATAGCTCTCCAATTTGTACAGTACTATACACAACTTTACAACCTACGCCCCATCGATCCCCACAAAGAAGACACTTCACGGAGGGAAATCCTGCGGGAATTTCTCGCTAAATACTGCCCTCGCTCCCTTACTGACGTTGATGCCACTAACCTAAATCAACCTATTTCTTCCACTGAAGTAGATACTGTTCTCAAACAACTCAAACCCGGTAAAAGCCCTGGCCCGGACGGACTGACGACGGCGTACTACAAGACTTTTGTTGACACACTAAAACCCCACTTCCTAAATGCTTTTAATTCCATCTCATCCGACACTCCTCCACCCCGAGACCTTTTAACAGCACACATAACAGTGATCCCAAAACCAAACAAGGATACGACGTTAGTGTCTAATTATCGGCCAATATCCCTTCTCAACGTTGACCTGAAAATTTACGCTAAAATTCTCGCCAACCGTCTCTTGCCTCTCTTACCCAACCTCATCTCGCTCGACCAAGTAGGATTTATTCCTGGTAGAGAGGCAAGGGACAACACTATTAAAGCCATCAACATCCACCACTGGCTAACTACCTCTAAACAGCGGGGCTTCTTCCTTTCCCTGGATGCGGAGAAGGCATTCGACAGAGTGGCCTGGGACTACATGGAGGAAACCCTTAAAACGATTGGGATCCGTGACCGCATGCTCCAATTTATCATGGCCCTGTACTCCTCCCCCACCGCAAAAGTACGAATTAACGGCCACCTGTCGGATGCCTTCTCCATATCCAATGGTACCCGCCAGGGTTGTCCCTTGTCACCTCTAATATTCGTGCTTACCTTGGAACCCCTTCTCCAAAGACTTCGGACTAACGCAGACATCAAAGGTGTACAAATATCGAACGACATATACAAACTCTCTGCATTTGCAGACGATATCCTCTTACACCTTACGGATCCTCACACCACCCTACCCAACTTACTAGCAGACTTCAAGACATTCCACTCTCTATCCAACCTCCAAATAAATTTTTCAAAATCCGAAGCCCTTAACATCTCCTTAACCCAAGAGACCGTCTCACTTTGTCAAGCCAACTACCCATTCAAGTGGAACCGAAACGCCATTACCTACCTAGGGATTTCCCTCCCCTCCCATTTATCTAACCTGTACGCCACAAACTATGTCCCCATTCTAAAACGTATCCAACAGGATCTCTTGTCATGGTCCACGGGTATCTTCTCGTGGTTCGGTAGAGCTGCCATACTCAAAATGAACATCCTCCCCAGAATATTATATGTCCTACAAACGATCCCCATTAAATTACCACAAGCCTTCTTCACTTCTTATCGCACGGCCTGTTCTGCCTTCCTCTGGGGCAAGGATAAACCGAGACTTAGTCTAACTAAGCTTACTGTCCCAAAACTGAAGGGCGGTATAGGTCTCCCTGATATTGTTAAATATCATTGGGCATGCCAACTAACCAGAATAGTGGACTGGAATGTCCACGCCCACTCTAAAGCTTGGATAAAAATTGAAAATGAATTTACCACAATCCCTATTCACCAACTACCTTGGATCGCCCCACCTGACACCCCCAAATCGTGTAAACTACACCCACTCATTGCTAGTACTCTACATATATTTCGAAAAGCGTGTCAAACCCATCATATCTCCACTCCACAAGGCCCACTGACTCCAGTCAGACACAACCCCAGTTTCCCAGTTGGTATGTCCGACACGTTCCTAGCTGACTTCTGGCCACATGTTGACATACAGGCTAAACATTTCTTCTCCAGAAACTCCTCTATCACCCGTGCCGAAATACCTTCTCGAGAACCAAACCGATCCTGCCCGCAATGGACATATCTTCAAATCCGACACTTTCTCAATGACCCGGCCAAACGCCCGGATTTCTGTAGACAACTCACACCTTACGAAACTCTCGCTACCAGAAAGGAACCCCAGAGACACTTGATATCTGAAATTTACTCCCTCCTTTTCACTGAAACCGACCCTAGATCCAACCCTGCCGCACAGAGGTGGGAAAGGGATCTGTCTCTAGATCTCTCTGTGGCAGATTGGGAACGGATTCATACTCATATTCACAAGGGCTCTACTAATGTCACAGTGCAGGAAAATAGTTTCAAAATTTTTTCTAGGTGGTATAAAACCCCTGATAGACTCCACAAAATATCACCGGCCATTCCTCCTAACTGTTGGAGATGTTCTGACAGAGAAGGCTCTATGTTACATATATGGTGGTCCTGCCCTTCCCTCCAACCGTTCTGGCATGAAGTCCACCGTCTCATCTCACAGATAACTACGTATCAAATAGACTTTACGCCTGCCCAAATGCTCCTTCATCATTCCTCCATTCCATTCAGACATTATCACCGTTCCCTTGCGATGCATTTAATAAACGCAGCAAAAATGTGCATACCAGCTCTTTGGAAATCGCCTATTCCCCCCACAACCACGGATTGGATTAGACGCGTTTCCAAGGTTGCGGAATTAGAGGACTTGATCCACCAATCCAAAGACTCTCCCACAAAATTCAGAACTGTGTGGTCCTGCTGGCAGCATTTCACCACGACAATTGAATATACAGACCTACTCTCTCCTAACAGACACGAAACCCAGGCCACCCATGACCCGAGTTAGGGACCCTCTCCCGATCAGTCTTGGTCCACCAGACCCCGTCATTCGCATGTGATATACTATTATCCTTTTCTCTATGTATAGATGCATAGGGTATGGTTGCGCCTCTATACACCCAAGACCTCTCCCTCTCTCCCCTCCCTCCTACACACCTTCTCCTACTACCCATATTTACCTCATTACTCGCAAGCCCACGCCTCCCACGATTGCTATGTCTAGGAATGCCAGTGGTCCGAGACCGCATTCCCGGACGTAACCCTCCTTAATATGGTTAACGAGGCAGTGGTGCTCCCTCTTTCCTCTCACATGTGCTAGGTAATGTTCCCACTTTCCTAGATGTGGGTTTGGTTTTCTCTTTGAACCACACGACTCTGGGGCCGTTGCCCCTCCTACACCTATGGTTCCTCAGTTTTATGTGCTTGCATTTAACTAGGCAGACAGCATTCCCGACATATGTTGTATTTTTTGGAATTTTGTTTATTATCAGTTGTCCGCATTGCCTCAACTGGTTGCTGTACTCCTTGTTTTCTAGTACTTAATGTAATAACCTGTTGCATTCTCATACCTGTTGTACTTACTGTTTACAATAAACTTTTTCTTGGAAAAAATAAGAAAAAAAAAACCCATAACACAGAGAACAGTCATTAATTGAAAGCCATTCATTAAAAAAAAAGTCATTGATAAAAAATTCAAAAAATAGAAAAAAAAGCGTAAAAAATTCAAAAAATAGAAAAAAAAGCGTGGGGGTCCCAGCAAATTCAATAACCAGGCCCTTCAGGTCTGCTATGGATATTAAGGGGGACCCCAGCCCAAAAAAAATGGCGTGGAGTCCCCCTCAAAATCCATACCAGACCCTTGAGGTCTGGGATGGATTTTAAGGGGAACTCCAGCCAAAAAAAAATGGCGCGGGGTCCCCCTCAAAATCCATACCAGACCCTTATCCGAGCACGCAACCTGGCAGGCCGCAGGAAAAGAGGGGGACGAGAGCGGCCCCCCTCCCTCCTGAACCGTACCAGGCCACATGCCCTCAACATTGGGAGGATGCTTTGGGGGTCTGGGACCCCCAAAGCACCTTGTCCCCATGTTGATGAGGACAAGGGCCTCTTCCCCACAACCCTGGCCATTGGTTGTGGGGGTCTGCGGGCGGGGGGCTTATCGGAATCTGGAAGCCCCTTTAACAAGGAGACCCCCAGATCCCGCCCCCCATAGCTATCCATAGCAGACATGAAGGGCCTGGTTATTGAATTGGGGGGACCCCCACACTTTTTTTTTTTTTTTTTTTTATCAATGACTTTTTTTTTTATGAATGGCTTTCAATGAATGACTGTTCTCTGTGTTACGGGAGCCGTCAATACATTAGCCGCAAGTGATTTTAAATAGCTTTTTTTCCTGAAAAAATTACACTTTTTGCAGGGACAGTTCTAAGCACAGGAAACATGCGCCCCTTCACAGGCATACTATAGACACCCCCCAGATGTGATACTGCAATGCTGTACTAACAGCACGCACACACTAATCCCCAGAATCATAGCACATAATGTCAGCAGTCAGCAGCACATAACACTGACACGCTGACACTGACAACACAATATGCGAGGCCGCCGGCGCGGCAGCCTTTTATACTGTGGGGAGTGTACTAAACCCCCTGAGCTATAATTGGCCACAGGCATCCTGCCTGTGGCCAATTATTGCTCTCCTCGCTGCTGGCTCTTTGATTGGCCAAGCATGCGGGTCACAGTGCGTGCTTGGCCAATCATCAGCCAATAATGCACTGCAACTGGCGCAGTGCATTGCGGGCCGCTCACATCACACGAATTTGATGCGAGCGGCCCAAATAGTTCTGGGCTCGCCGACATGGGTTTGAATCGTACACGGGGCTCATCCCTACTGGTAGGTTACAGTCTCATGGAAAATGTAGTTTTGAGGCTTCTGTTGGTCAAGAGAGGAGCAGTGGAGAAGGGGGTTGCCTCAGTGATGCTTTAAAAAAATGTTTAGTCTTCAGCCCCCTGGGCTGTCAGCTTCCACATCCCATCAGCAGCGTCTGCATCAAATGGTGGGAGATTATCTAGGGGCGAAAACAGACATGGAGAGTTTTCCAGTTGACAATCCAGTGGGTTACTGGATTATGAGAATAGACCACTGGCCAGAACTTTTCCAGTATGCAATTGAGCTGCTGGGCTGCCCTGCATCCAGCATGCTTTCCGAACAGTCATTCAGTGCTGCCGGAGGTTTTGTGACAGATAAGAGAGCTCATCTGTTCAAAGGTCTCCATGGACATGCTGACATATATCAAAATGAATCAGCCCTGGATTAGCAGCAGCTATCAATCCAATGATGCCAATGTCGCTGATTAAGTGCTTTCTGGATCTGGAATCTCTGAAAGACTGCCTAGGCTGCCTAGCTTTGTGGGTGTGGATTTCATCTGGAATACATTTTTTGGTGTGAGTTTTATGGGCCAAATTAACACCCAATTTTTCCACACCTGTTTGATAGGTGCATATCATTTACATTTTTGACAGTAAGGCCAATTCTTGTTTTCATCAAGAGTACCTCAATGCGGCCCCCCCACCCCAAAGCACCTTGTCCCCATGTTGATGAGGACAAGGGTCTCTTCCCGACAACCCTGGCCGTTGGTTGTCGGGGTCAGTGGGCGGGGGGCTTATTGGAATCCGGGAGCCCCCTTTAATAAGGGGGCCCCCAGATCCCAGCCCCCCACCCTATGTGAATGAGTATAGGGTACGATGTGCCCCTACCCATTCACCTAAGGAAAAAAGTGTAAATAAAAAAAACGACACAATTTTTAAGAATATTTTATTGCACAGCTCCGGGGGTCTTCTTCCATCTTGGGGAGTCTTCTCGCCGGACTCCTCTGCTATCTTCTGCTCTTTTACCTAGCTCTTTCACGAGCGGAGGAGCCCGGCTTTCTGCTTCGTTGCAGTCGTCTGGGGGTCTCGTTCTGCCTTTGGGGGTCTTGTACCGCTCTTCTGTTCTTCTTGCCGCTGTCGCCCCCTTCTGCGTCGTCGTCTTCTTCTTCTGATGTTGACTCGTCGCTCTCTCTGGCCATAATGGCAGAGACACGCGGTGTTGTGACTTATATAGGGACAAGGGGCGGGGCCACCGGCTCATGTCACACAGTGACCCTGCCCCCACATGATGTCACAGTCCCAGCATCCTCCGGGACTGTGACATCATATGGGGCAGGGTCACCATGTGACATGAGCCGGTGGCCCCGCCCCTTGTCCCTATATAAGTCACAACACAGTGTATCTCTGCCATTACGGCCAGAGAGAGCGACGAGTCAACATCGGAAGAAGAAGAAGAAGACGACAACGCAGAAGGCGGCGACAGCGGCAAGAAGAACCGAAGAGCGGGACAAGACTTCCGAAGGCGGAACGAGACCCCCAGACGACGACGGCGGCGGCGACGAAGGAGAAAGCCGGACTCCTCCGCTCGTGAAAGAGCAAGGTAAAAAAGCAGAAGATATCGGAGGAGTCAGGCGAGAAAACCCCCCAAGACGGAAGAAGACCACCGGAGCTGTGCAATAAAATATTTTAAAAAATTGTGTCGTTTTTTTATTTACACTTTTTTCCTTAGGTGAATGGGTAGGGGTACATCGTACCCCAAACTCATTCACATAGGGTGGGGGGCCGGGATCTGGGGCCCCCTTATTAAAGGGGGCTCCTGGATTCCGATAAGCCCCCCGCCCGCAGACCCCGACAACCAACGGCCAGGGTTGTCGGGAAGAGGCCCTTGTCCTCATCAACATGGGGACAAGGTGCTTTGGGGTGGGGGGCCGCAGGGCCCCCCTTTCCCCAGGGCACCCCCCATGTTGAGGGCACGCGGCCTGGTATGGCTCAGGGGGGGGGCGCCCTTTCCTGACCGGCCGGGCTGCGCGCTCGGATAAGGGTCTGAGATGGATTTGGGGGGACCCCCACGCCGTTTTTGCGGCGTAGGGATTCCCCTTTAAATCCATACCAGGTGACGGGCTAGCGTGGCGGCATTCACTGCCTTCGCTAGTCCCGTCTACCTGGAGTCATGTTCTAAATGAACGGACTTTCCGATTGTGTGTCGGCAAGTCCGTTCATTTCAAAAGTCCCGCGGACTCTGGCCAAAACACCGGCGGATTGTCCGCCGGAAAAGTCCGGGCGTGTGTGGGCAAGTCCACACGCTCTGAAAGTCCGGCTGAACTCCGCTGGAAAGTCCGGCGGTTTGTCCGCTGGACTAGGTCTGGCGGAAATCCCCCCAGTAAGTCCGAGCGTGTGTACGCGGCAAAAGTCTGCGAAAGCGACACCAGAATTTATTCAAAAAATCTCTAATCTTGTTTCAAGTGCACTGAATTGTGGCCTCATCATACAGGCTGGCTCCCCATACCATTGTTTACAAAATAAAGAAAGTTTTCAGGGAAGATTTTATTTTTTGGGTGCGATTTATAAATGTCATTATTGCTGCAGCAGGTTCTATACACAGTACAGATGTTGCGCTTTACAGGCAGACTAAGGTGACCCCCAGGCACTATATTTAAAGGAATTTTTCAATTTTATTGTTACTTTTCATTTTAATGGTTTTACTTTAAGCATCAGGAAATGACTGCTCATTTAAAAATTATGTTTTTTACAAACTTTTTGCATTGATACATGTTCCACAGGGCAGTATCCAGACCCCCATAACTATTGTATGCCCAATTACTTGTATATAAGCCTTCAAAATTTGTGATTTTTCCAGTTTAGTGTAAGAAGTACACAACATCGCAAACAATGAATTTTTGAAATAAAATACATCTGCAAGATAGAAAATTCATGGTGGAGCCTCATATATATATATATTTCCAGAGCAGCAATACTCAACTGTCACAATTGTGACAAACACTCTGCCATTGTGTGTGAGGCCAATTGTCAGGTGGTGTTGCCCCACGACAGGGAATTAAGTCTGGGACAAGCAGGTGGCAGTCTGTGTCTGAGCAGACAACAGGTCCACTCTGGTGACTAAAGGAACCATTTAAGCAGGCGGGCTGAGACTAGCTCTGTCCTGATTAGCAATAGACTGTGTCCCATAATG
This sequence comes from Lithobates sylvaticus, assembly GCA_028564925.1. Classification (NCBI taxonomy): domain Eukaryota; kingdom Metazoa; phylum Chordata; class Amphibia; order Anura; family Ranidae; genus Lithobates; species Lithobates sylvaticus. The sequence continues at coordinate 286,591,980 of CM053029.1, forward strand.
ACCAGGAGGTTGAATACTTGCAGTGCATTGGTATGATGCTGAAAACCCCTGCAAGGGCAATCCCACTCTAAAGCGGCGCTATAAGTTGGCCAGTGGACTGAGTCTGTCAAATCTCTTCATTTCTTCATTTGATTTTAAATCAGACAGTTGATGAAGGTTATGTGGATGTAAAAAAATAGAGCTCTTTCTGCTTGCAGTCTACTGATCCCTGCTGAGAAGTAAGGTTTGCGCTGATGAACTGTGTATGTACTGTGTTATGCCTCGTACACACGATCAGACTTTCCCGCGGGACTGGAGTCCGCCGGACAATCCGCCCATGTGTGGGCGCCGGCTGACTTTTTCCCGCCAAAAGTCCGGCGGACTAAGTTTTAAGTTTTGTTTTAAAATTGTCCGCTGGACTCGGCAGTCCGGCGGACAATCCCGCGGTTAGTATGCTAGTCCGCCGGACTTTTGGAAATGAACGGACTTGCCGATCATCGGAAAGTCCGTTCATTTAGAACGTGACTTCAGGTAAACGGGGCTAGCGAAGGCAGTGAATGCCGCCGTGCTAGCCCCGTCACCTGGCATGGATTTAAAGGGAATCCCCACGCCGCGTGGGGGTCCCCCCCAAATCCATCTCAGACCCTTATCCGAGCACGCAGCCCGTCCGGCCAGGAAAGGGGTGGGGACGAGCGAGCGCCCCCCCCCCTCCTGAGCCGTATCAGGCCGCGTGCCCTCAACATGGGGGGTGCCCTGGGGAAAGGGGGGCCGTGAGGCCCCCCCCACCCCAAAGCACCTTGTCCCCATGTTGATGAGGACAAGGGCCTCCTCCCGACAACCCTGGCCATTGGTTGTCGGGGTCTGCGGGCGGGGGGCTTATCGGAATCCAGGAGCCCCCTTTAATAAGGGGGCCCCCAGATCCCGGTCCCCCACCCTATGTGAATGAGTATGGGGTACGATGTACCCCTATCCATTCACCTAAGATGTAAAAGTGTCAATAAAAAAAACACACAATTTTTTTAAAATATTTTATTGCACTGCTCCGGGGTCTTCTTCCGTCTTGGGGGTCTTCTCGCCGGACTCCTCCGCTATTTTACCTAGCTCTTTTATCGAGCGGAGGAGCCCGGCTTCCTTCTTCGTCGTCGCCGCCGTCGTCTGGTGGTCTTGATCTGCCTTCGGGGGTCTTCCGTGGTCTTCCGGGTCTCTTCTGTTCTTGCCACTGTCGTCGCTTTCTGCGTCGCCGTCTTCTTCCTCTTCTTCTTCTTCTTCTCCTTCCGATGTTGACTCGTTGCTCTCTCTCTGGCCGGAATTGCAGAGCCGCGCTGTGTTGGGACTTATATAGGGACAATGAAGCAGGGTCACATGCTCATGTCACATGGTGACCCCGCCCCCTATGATGTTACAGTCCCGGAGGATGCACCATGTGACATGAGCATGTGACCCCACCTCCTTGTCCCTATATAAGTCCCAACACAGCATGGCTCTGCCATTCCGGCCAGAGAGAGCGACGAGTCAACATCGGAAGGAGAAGAAGAAGAAGAAGAGGAAGAAGAAGAAGAAGACGACGGCGCAGAAAGCGAAGACAGCGGCAAGAACAGAAGAGATCCCGGAAGACCCCGGAAGACCCCCGAAGGCGGATCGAGACCCCCAGGCGACGGCGGCGATGACGAAGAAGGAAGCCGGGCTCCTCCGCTCGGTAAAAGAGCTAGGTAAAATAGCGGAGGAGTCCGGCGAGACGACCCCCCAAGACGGAAGAAGACCCCCGGTTTGTGTTTTTTTTGTTGACACTTTTACACCTTAGGTGAATGGGTAGGGGTACATCGTACCCCATACTCATTCACATAGGGTGGGGGGGGCCAGGATCTGGGGGCCCCCTTATTAAAGGGGGCTCCCGGATTCTGATAAGCCCCCCGCCCGCAGACCCCGACAACCAACGGCCAGGGTTGTCGCGAAGAGGCCCTTGTCCTCATCAACATGGGGACACGGTGCTTCTTTGGGGTGGGGGGGCCGCACAGCCCCCCTTTCCCCAGGGCACCCCCCATGTTGAGGGCACGTGGCCTGGTACGGCTCAGGAGGGGGGGGGGGGCGCTCGCTCGTCCCCACCCCTTTTCTGGCCGGCCAGGCTGCGTGCTCGGATAAGGGTCTGAGATGGATTTAGGGGGACCCCCACGCCGTTTTTGCGGCGTAGGGATTCCCTTTAAATCCATGCCAGGTGACGGGGCTAGCGCGGCGGTAGTCACTGCGTTCGCTAGCCCCGTCTACCTGAAGTCACGTTCTAAATGAACGGTCTTTGCTCGTGTGTGTGGGCAAGTCCATTCATTTTCAAAAGTCCCGCAGACTTTTTCCCTCGGATTGTCCGCCGGAGTCCGGGCGTGTGTGGGCAAGTCCACAGCTCGGAAAGTCCGGCGAAGCCCCGCTGGAAGGTCTGGCGGTTTGTCCACAGGACTAGGTCCGGCGGTCAATCCCGCCGGAAAGTCCGAGCTTGTGTACGAGGCATTACAAGTACTGTTCAAAGACACAGCACATTGAGTGTGACAGGTGTTGTTTATCTTCAAAAGGTAAAATGAAAACAACCCTATAAGTGACAGTTCATCATTTTCGAGGGTTTGCACAAATTGCTGTGGATTTTGTGACAATAAGTCTGCAGTATGAAACTCCCTGCTGTTGTCCATGATACATTTAGGATGCTGTCTGATGATGACCTATACGACTTCATAGAGAAAAGAGAGATGTATGTGTTGATGGTGTTTCATCACATTTTAGGGGTTGTATTCAATATGTGCAAAGAGAAATCATGCAAATACTAAAGCCCCATACACACGGTCGGAAAATCCGACCACCAAATCCATCGGATTTGGTCCGACGGATTTAGTCCGACACTGGTGTTGCATACACACGGTCGGACAAAGTTGTCTAAAAATCCGATCATTCTGAACGTGGTGACGTTTGTTGCCTACAACAGGACTACGTAGAGGCTAGTAGCCAATAGCTTTGGTCTTGTAATGTGATCTGAGCATGCGTGGCACTTTGTCCGTCGGAATTCGCTACACACGATCGGAATTGGTGTGATCAGACTTTGTTGTGGGAAAATTTTTAGAGCAGGAGATACAACTTTGTCCGTCGGACAATCCGATGGAAAATGTCCGATGGTGCCTACACACGGTCGGAATTTCCGACAACATTGTCCGATAGGACAGAATCCATCTGAAAATCCGACCGTGTGTATGGGGCTTTAGAAGTAGGGTTGCACAGATACCGATACTAGTATCAGTATCCGTGCAGATACCGAGAATTTGCCCGAGTACTTGTACTCTGGCAAATTCTCCCGATGCTTCAACCAATACCTTTTAATTGCAAAGGCTCCTGGAAGTCAGTGGGCGCAGAAGGCAGAGCGGAGCACGTGTCCTGGCACAGTGAGAGCGAGTCCTTGCAGCGGAAGGTAAGCTTATGGGGCAGGGGTATGGGTCGCAGCCGCATTTGCCGCCCATCAGAATCGGTGACCCGGTCCGTCAGAATTGTTAACGGCCCGAGTCTCCATCAGAGACTGCACCACAATGCTCATCTTGGTACACCCTTCACTCGACCTCAGTAAGCCTGTAGTCTCAAAGTAAAAATGGGAAAAGAAACTGCGCTGCGGGGATATACCCAAGGGGGGGTATAACTAGTCGTAATTAGTGTATAGGCTTAAAAGCCTGGCTGGAAGCTGCAACTCCACTGTAAAACATAACCACAGTGATATAAAATGAAAAGAAAAATGAGTAGCGCTAAACCAATGGTGCATCAATCATGCAGTGCATAAATAATACATGACTTTGTGACATAAGACCATAAAAAGTAAAGTGAAGTTACATATATGAATACCTGTAATAAAAAATGCAAACAAATATGAATGTGCAAAGAAAACAATCAAATGCGATAATCGCTCGTGAAAATCGCACATACAAAAATTTAAAAAGTGTGAACAATGTGAACACTAAATAAATAAAATAGATAAATAAAACAAGTCCAAGAAAATCTTCATAAGAAAAATCTTCAAAAAGAATTCCACCCGTGCAGTACTAATAGAAAATCAATCCATCTCTGTAGGTAATTAAATAAATCTTCCAAACTGTTCAAAAGTGCTCCACCACCAAAATGAGAGTTGAGAGTTACTTCTTACCAGAAGTGGATGACACCCCACTACAGGGTGTCAAACATGCCTGTATACAGATGTCCCTCCTTGGATCTCCCTGGAGATGTGGCAAATGCAGCAGCCTAATGACCCACTTTACAGCTCAGCTCCACAGAATGGTTATCAGGAATATAAGTCAGCACATAAAATGAAATAAGAAGGGGGGGGGGGGGCTCGCATATTGTAAAAAACTTTAGATGTTTATTGGTAAATAAAACTGGTTACACTTACAACAAAAACGAGCAGATCAGGCCTTATATGTATGGCGCGCCGGCCGGACACACCAAAACACACCCGTCCTCCCAGAACATCCAATAGTAAAAGTCGAGGTGACGTCAGCACGTTGCTCCGCCCTACCGGTTTTGCAATAGAGTTGCGTCGTCCAGGGGCACTGACGTCACCTCGACTTTTACTATTGGATGTTCTGGGAGGACGGGTGTGTTTTGCTGTAGTCTCAAGGCGGCAGTGGACATCTTGTTACACCCAGCCCATATAGGTCACTAACTATATGGGCTGGGTGTAACAAGATGTCTGCTGCTGCATTCTGACTAGGCTTACTGAGGCCGAGTGCAGGATTTATCAAGATGGGCTCTTGTATACTCTACTCTTTATCAATTTAATTTTATCATGCCAGGCTGCCAGCAATTATCAGTGCTGCATTTCAGTGCCACTGCCTACCAATCAGTTTGACCTATCATTGCCCATAAGTGCCACCTATTAGTGCCCATAAGTGGCACCTATCAGTGCTGCAAATCAGTGCCCATCAGGCAGTGCCGCACATCAGTGCCCATCAGTGCCGGCCATTAGTGCCAGCTATCAGTGCCGCATACCAGTGCCCATCAGTAAATGCCACATATAAGTGCCCATAAGTGCCACCCATTAGTGCCAGCCATCAGTGCCAGTCATCATTGCTGCAAATCAGTGGCCATCAGTCAGTGCCACCTATCAGTGCCCATCAGTAACATATCAATGCCACCTATCAGTGCCCATAAGTGGCAGCCATCAGTGGCAGCCATCAGTGCCGCAAATCAGTGGCCAACTGGCCATCAGTCAGTGCCACCTATCAGTGCTGCAAATCAGTGCCCTTCAGTCTTCATAATTATAAAGAAGATATTGTTAGTCTGTATTGTGCTTTGAAAACTGTCACTTGACATTAAAAAAGTATTGGTAATCGGTATCAGCGAGTACTTGAAAAAAAGTACTGGGTCTTAAAAAAGTGCTATCAGTGCGACACTACTTAGAAGTATAACATTTATTAAAATATTTATTAAAAGAAATAACAGATACAGATAATATATTATTAGAAAATTTAACAAGAATATCTAACGAAAGATGCTGTTTTTCCATGAAGCCCCCCCCCCCCCCCTCATTATGGTGTGTCCAGATAATCAGACAAACGCATTCTTAATGACAGCTCTGTTATAAAACTGAATATTCCAAGTGATAACCTAAATATATAGACTTGGCCCCTTAACCAGGGTTAGAATTCAATATTAGATATTTGTGAGACCACTAGACAACTTTAACTAAGGAAATATGTAATGTGCAATTACCATATCAGATGGAACAGGATGGTAATGATTATGACAAGTTAAAAAATAAAAACTTGTATCTGTTTAGTTAAGTAAGATAATCTTCCAGCTGAATGATTGGGTGAGCCATAGGCCTCAACACTAGGTAGCTTAAGACCATCCCCAGGGCCACTGATAAGAGCGTACCACCAGCCCTCCTGTACCAGGCCCAGCTCTGCCAAATCAGCTGGGGGGGGGGGGCAGAGGTAGAGTGGGGACTTCCCAATCGTGTCCCACCAATGTGGTAATCCCAGCTCAGCAGCGATTGTTAAAAAAACCTTCCCAGACCCCTGTGGTCAGTGGGGGCCGGGGCAGAAAAGGGACCAATTAATACATTTCAGGTTTAGGCGGATTAATCTGCAGCGGAGTTCTAAACAATTACATGAAAGTCCATTTCCTTCTATAGCAATACCCCGGGCCAGCCAGGACTTCATTGTCGGGAACTCTGCTGTAGATCAATCCGCCTAAACCCAAAAGTGATTAAATGGTCCCCTTTCTGACCCCCCTCCCACCGGCCCCCACTGAACACAGGAGCCCCTGGGAAGGTTTTTTTAACAATCACTGCAGAGCTGGGATAACCACATGGGTGGGACACGATTGGGAAATCCCCACTCTACCTCTGCCCCCACAGTGGCCCACAGTGGTGGGCCAAAATTGAGGCGTCCCTGCTTTACCTCTGGGCCCACCCCCCTTTTGAGTTGTTCCCAGCCTGAGTTGCCCAGCTCTGTGTCCAGGAGAAAGAGATATTAGCAGTACTCAGCTCCTAGTGGTCTCAGGATTCCAACTCCAGAGAATCCATCTGCAGGAGAAGCACTGCACCTGGGCCCAGATAGAAGAAGCTGGTTAGACCAGGTACCGGGTTGGTTGGGGAAGACTGACAATACTACTTTTATACTCTTGTTCAATACCCAGAGGCCTGCAGCCACATCACCCAGAATGCTCCCAATCATGTCTGATCTTGGAGGCTAAGCAGGGTCAGGCCTGGTTTGTACATGGGTAGGAGACCACCTGGGAATGCCTGATCCTGTAGGCTTATCCATTTGCCTCTTTGGAGATCAGGAAGGAATATTTCTCCGCTGGAGCAAATTGGATAATGTTTTATTGTTTTTTTTTTTGCCTTACTCTGGATCCACTATTTGTATTGGATAGTGTATATGGAAGTTATCTATTTAAGTGTGTTGGTTTTCTTTTTTTTTTATTGTTGGTTGAACTAGATGGACTAGTGTCTTTTTCAACCAGATTAACTATGTACCTACACTGTATTACCAAAAATATTGTCACGCCTGCCTTTACACGCACATGAACTTTAATGGCATTCCAAACCTAGTCTGTAGGGTTCAATGTTGAGGTGGCCCACCCTTTGCAGCTATAGCAGCGTAAACTCTTCTGGGAAGGCTGTCCACGAGGTTTAGGAGTGTGTCATTGGGATTGTTTGACCATTCTTCCAGAAGCGCATTTGTGAGGTCAACGCTGATGTGGACAAGAAGGCCTGGCTCGTAGGCTCTGCTCTAGTTTATCCCAAAGGTGTTCTATCAGGTTGAGGTCCAGTCTCTGTGCAGACCAGGCAAGTTCCTCTCCCCCAAACTCGCTCATCCATGTCTTTATGGACCTTGGACCAATAATTTGGTGGAGGGGGGATTATTGTGTGGGGTTGTCTTTCAGGGGTTGGGCTTGGCCCCTTAGTTACAGTGAAGGGGCAGCAGAGGACCACACGGGTGTCGGACCACAGCGGACACACGTCTCCGTATAGGGGATACCCCATAGGGATAGGGGCTTTGAGAATCCACTATTGGGATTCCACCTCATCTATCTGGGACATTGATTCTCGGGGATGAGCCCCACTCTAAGGATACACCTTAGTTAGCTGCAAGTATCTTGGACAGCGTTGCTCTCTCCCTTTGGGACCCGGCTGTTCGAACATAGAGTCCATACAAAAGAACATCCACTAAGGATCCAACCCTGTGTGTGCTGCCGCACTTGGGGGGCGCATGCTCTTTCCTCCTCCCCCGTTGGAATACAATCCATCGGCCCACAAATATCGACTCAAATGTGAGCGACAGGTAGTTCTCAGATAGAATTAACTCCCTACTCCTGACGAAGGTTCCCATATTCGGGTAACTGGAAACGCGTCGAGTATTCGGGGGTCACATACCTCCGGGAGAGAACTAGTACCGTATTTTTGTACATATTTTTTTTGTGATACGTTGTCTTTTATTATTATGTTATTTTTTGTATATTTTTTTTCTGTCATGTGATTTAAACTGTCATGCATATTGTGTAATGTGCATCCTGCTATCGGACATCTTAGATGACTTTTATACCTTTTTATCAATAAAATTTATAATAATTTTCATTCAAACTTTGGTGAGAGTGGTGTTCTACTCAAAGTCCCAACCATAGGGTTTTTTTTTCTTGTCTAGTTACAGTGAAGGGAATTCTTGGAATTTGGAGTGACACATCTGAGAGGCATTATTGCTGTGGATTAGTATACACTAGGGTCACCCTCTGAATATTGATCTGCAGTGGATCACTTTTCAGAGGGTGTTTGACAGGTGGCAAGGAAGAATTATGATGCCTCCTCACCTCCTGAGTTAATCCCTAAAAACCCACATCACCTCAGTGCAACTGTGTACATTGCATATGGTTGTAAGTTGGCCCCATTCAGAGGAATTGGTTGCATTTGGCCACTGATCGTGAAGGGGGGATGTTTTTGTATACCCCCATTTTCTGCCTTTGTCATTACCCCCTCCCAGCACATTACATTCTCAGACTCCTGCATTCTATGCATTACCCACTCCTGACTCCTGAACTATGTACAATACTCACCACTGACATCTGTACTATGTACATTACCCACTACTGTGCCCTGCACTTTGTATATTCAACACTCCAAACCCCTTCACTCTGCATGTACCTCTAACTCCTGCATTTTCCATGGTAGTGAGTGAGAGTAAGATAGGCATAATTTTTATTGGTTAATCTCATGCAGACACAGCAAAATTTTGATGGAATCCTTTGCTGGCCATTTGACTGTGGTGAAAGTGTGTTCTGGGGCCAGCAGGAAGTAGAGAGAAGCTTGGGAGGGGTACCGTGCAGAACTTCGGAGGGTACCATAGCAATGACAGGATATTAAAAGGCTCGGGTGAGGTATCCTCCCCCATTTGCTAAGGAAGACCATTCAGAGGTCGATACATGGGCAGAGGAGACGAGAGGATCTGAGCCTTTGACGTTGCGCAGCCACAGTGGTGAGTGAGCGGACACGCTCAATACATGTAAGAAGCAATTTGTGTTTTTATATCTAGTAAGTGTCCTCTTTTAGCAGGGTTTTAAATAAAAGTTTTATAGCAGAGAGCACTATGTTGGCTTTGTTTTTGATTACAAAATACATGAGTCCCTTGAAGTGGAGGAACTGCTATTGTTTTCCTAAATATTAATTTGTCTTGGATGAGGTTGTGAAAAAGTGATATCTTCCTAGAGCCTCTGGAGCACAGTAGGTTTTTCCCTATGTCCCATATCTGAGGGTCATATATTTCTGTGTTTTTATCTTTTTATTCCTTTTAATATTCATTCGGGTGTTTTTCTACCCTTCTCTAATGAAATTTATATCATAAACTAATTCTGACTGTTAGTGCTTTTTTCATGTTTTTTCTTTACATTTTATGTTAGGGTCCGGGGTGGCCCCTATGCGCATCCACCCATTTCCTAGAAGCATCGTGTGTTTCTACGACATGGGTCGTGGGTCAGGCCTTAGGGCCGACCACTGTACTTGGGACGGAGTCCGGCGGGCTTTCTTCCTGCCGCTCACCGTCGGTCTTCCGAGAAGACATATTCTCTTTTTGCCTCTCCCCCCCCCCTTTCCTCCTTCCCCTTTTAACTTTCTTCTCTTTCCAAACATGTCATCATACGAAGAACCCTTCCAGAATCAGCGATTCATCCAACCGACTCAACGCCGGCAAACACCTGCAACCAGACGGAAGACAACTGAAGGTAAGTGACTGTGTATGCCTTAGTATTCCAAACCTCTGCTCCAATGGCTGACAAACTCCCCACTAAGACAGACCTCAAGGTAGCCACGCACAATGTTCAGGGCCTAAATTCCCCTAAGAAAAGGAGAGTAGCTTTTGATCGATACAAAGCCCAAAATATAGATGTGGTATTGCTGCAAGAAACGCATTTCCCGATTCGGTACAACCCTAAATTCGTACACTCATTCTATCCGACCTTCTTTCTAGCGAATGCTCCTAACAAAACGAAGGGAGTAGCGATACTTTTTTCCAAGAATAGTAACTTTTCTCACGTTTCTGACTACAAAGACCCGGAAGGAAGATTTATTCTTGTAAAAGGTACGATTGAAGGAATACTTTACACTATCGTTTCCTATTATGCCCCTAACAAAGGACAAGCTAAGTTCTTTCAGACTCTCTTTTCAACTATAAATCCACTCCTTGAAGGCAAGGTCATTTTGGGAGGGGACTCCAACGTAGCCTTTGATCAGGGATTAGATAAGACTAAACCTCACAATCAGCAACTAACCCGCCCTACCAAGATGAGCAATAAAATAGCTAAATTTCTCCACACATATGGCCTAGTAGACATTTGGAGGGAACTTAACCCAAAGAGCAGGGATTTTACTCACTACTCCTCACCTCACCAATCTTATGGTAGGATAGATCATATACTAATCCCTCCTTCTCTCATCCCTCTGACTTCCAAATCAACCATAGTTGACACTACGTGGTCAGATCACTCTATAGTGACCATATCCTTACGCAATGTCCTCACTAAGACGAAAGGCACCTACTGGCGACTCAATGAATCGCTTCTCAGCAACCCTACACATATCAAAATGGTAGCGGACTCAATTCAGGAATATTTTCGTCTGAACGAGACGGATGATATATCTCCGAAAACTACTTGGGCAGCCCACAAGGCCACTATTAGAGGGGAATTGATTAGTTTGGCAACTAAACTCAAAAAGGAACGTCAGAGGGACTTACTCCAACTAGAATCCAAGTTCGCAAAACTAAAATCTGAACACAAAAAACAACCTTCCAAGGCCCTAGCAGACCAACTAGATGCCACGAGATTGGAACTTAACCTTACTTTAACGGTTAGAGCTGAAAAACACATTAGATGGAGCGGTGCCAAATTTTACCTTCAAAAAGACAAAATTGGATCTATGTTGGCCACCAAACTCACCCCTAAATTCCGATCACATACCCTCCCAAAACTCAGAATTGCAGGACAACCCCCCACGGCCAACCCCACTAAAATACTCCAAGCTTTTCATGAATTCTATTCTAATTTATATAAACCCCGCCAGGCAGAACAGGGCGCACCATACACCGACTTCTTTCAACACCTAAAGATACCAACCCTTATTCAGGAACACATTGACATAATGGAAGAGCCCTTCTCCACAGAAGAGATATTGGGGGTCATCAAAGGTTTAAAACCAGGCTCGGCCCCTGGACCGGATGGTCTATCTACGCCATATTACAAAACTTTTGGGGAGATCTTGGCCCCCCACATGGCAAAGTTTTTTAATTCCAAAACGGGAGGTACCCCCCTAGACCCTCACCTAAATTCAGCCTTCATCACAGTTATACCCAAACCAAATAAAAATCACAAAGAGGTTGAAAACTATAGACCCATCTCGCTCATAAATAACGATCTTAAAATATTGACTAAAATCCTAGCTAACCGACTCGCTACCTTCATCTCTCATTATGTCCACAAGAACCAGGTGGGATTCATCCCAGGCAGACAAGGGCCAGACCAAACTAGGAGAGCGGTGGACATAGTCTCCATCCTCCAATCGGGTTGGGTAGGTAACCACTCTCAGGAAGGAATGGTCTTATCATTAGACTTACATAAGGCATTCAACTCCATAGATTGGACGTATATCTTTACCCTTCTAGACAAATGGGGTTTCGGGAACCGCTTCAAGGGGATCCTAAAATCCCTATACTCTAATCCCAATGCCAGGATTCGAATACACGGCCAATACTCCAACCCACTTAGTATAGCAAGGGGCACTAGACAGGGCTGCCCACTTTCTCCCTTAATATTTGCAATGGCAATAGAAACCCTGGCAATTGCTATTCGCTTAAACCCCAACATACAAGGCGTTTCCTGTAGGACACAGACCCACAAATGTGGATTATTCGCGGACGATATGCTCCTCTATATAACTTCACCGATTACTTCCTTACCGAATCTTTGCAAACTTCTGAAAGATTTTTCAGAGATCTCAGGGCTAGTAGTAAATTATTCAAAGTCTTATGCCCTCAACATCTCACTTAAGCCTGCAACAGTAGATTCCCTTCGGACTGCCTTCCCATTTAAATGGAACGAATCTTCCATTGATTACCTAGGCATCAAACTCACTTCCAAAATAGAAAACCTTTACACTGCCAACTTTCCCCCTTTATACCGTAAATTAGAAGCTGATCTAGGACAATGGTCTAAGGGGGAGATTTCCTGGCTGGGGAAAATTCATTCGATAAAAATGACTCTTCTACCGCGACTTCTGTACCTCTTCAGAGCCCTTCCGATTAAGGTTAGAATGGACAATCTAGAAGCTTTTCAAAGGAAAATCAACAAATTCATTTGGGATGGATCAGGACACAGACTACCACTAAACACACTTTATAGCACGAGATTACAGGGTGGATTAGGTCTTTCCCGACTCCGATGGTATTTCAACGCAGCTAGAATTGCACAACTATCCACAGTTTACAACATGAAGGAGACACCTGAATGGGTCCAAATGGAGAGGCAGGCAGCACCAACCTTTACACTAGATTTCTTATTATGGTCTAACCCTAGAGACCGACCTCCCATTCTCTCCCCAATCCTATCACAATCACTGCAGCTCTGGGACAAGGTGAGAACAAATACCAATCTGATTTCAGTAGCCAAACCAATGGCGCACATTTTCAACAACCCAGACTTTCCCCCAGGTGGGGACATCAAAGCATTCAAATGGTGGACGGACAAAGGGTTGTACCGCATCGGTCATTTCTTCACCACTAAAGGCCCGATTTCCCTGGGCTATTGTGTAGACAAACTTGAGATGCCACCCTCTGAACGTTTCAGATTTAACCAGATTATTCATTTCTTACGTACACTATGGAGGGAGAAACCGCCCCCCCCCCCCCAGATTTACTCCGTACGAAAATTGGTGTGGGCAATCCATGGAGCAGAGGGGAGGAATCTCAGTCATATACCAGTCATTTGCTTCCAGGCAGTCTAAAACCTCATACATGGAGGCATGGGAGAATGAACTCTCCATAGTCTGGGAAGTTGAGCGATGGAGGGCATCACTTGCCAGAGCATTTAAGGGCATCAGAAATATCTCTCTAATTGAATCTAACCTTAAGGTCCTGACCAGATGGTACCTTACCCCCACAAGATTACATAAAATGTTTCCCTCAGCGGACCCACAATGTTTTAGAGGATGCCGTCTAAGAGGCTCCATGGCCCACATTTGGTGGGAATGCCCCCGAATCAGGACATTCTGGAATAAGGTTTTCTCTCTAATCCAGAAAATAACAAAACTCCAACTGCCGAAAAACCCAACCATCGCCCTACTTAATGCTAATATCCCCCAGACTTCAAAAAATAACCGCAAATTAATCCATTTCATCTTCTTGGGAGCTAGGATGACACTAGCTAAAGCTTGGAAACAACCCAGAATCTCCTTTAAAGCAGCTATAAACAAAATCTCTTGGATTATGCTACAGGAGAAACTCACCAGCTCCCTCTTGAACACCACTCCCCAGTTTGAGGCCACCTGGGAGCCTTGGGCCCACCATTTTGGTATCTCATTGATCCCTGGAGGTCAACATTAGTTTCTTCCGCCCCATCTTAGTGATCGTCTCTTGGTATGATGACATGTTCCTAATACTATAATACCCCCCTTTTTTTCCCTTCCCTTCCCCCTACTCCCCTCCTCCTTCTCTCTCTTTCTTATCTACTTCTCTACTCAGTTCCTGATTTTTCTAAACAAAGCTTTCTGAGTTATAAGACAACCCCAGGTTTTCAGGAAGGGTCATAGAATCGGAGAGGATTCGCCCGGCACAGTCTGCTCCCTTTAGGGGTGCCGGCGAGTAATCTACGAACACATTAGACTATTTAGCGCTATTATAGACGCATTTTATGTGACGGTTGGATCTCTACCAATGATTTGTTATGACGCTAATCCATACTATATTGATATCCCAGATATGTCTTGTTTTTTCTTTTGGATTACATCCAATTTTCCCCAATAATTGTTATGTTTTCATTTGCTCTGTTAATTCAATAAAATCTTTGAAATAAAAAGTGATATCTTGTGTTGTTTTTGGAGTAGAGTAGAATACCCATGCTTTGGTAGGCATCTTTATCTTTGGGATAGGGCTCAGTTTAGAAAAAAGAGACATTCATACACAGGAGAACAGAATGGCAATTTATACTCAGTTAGAATTTGTTCTGCAGAGTTCAGGCCCATATGGATGAGGTTCAGATCCCTGCAAAACAAAGCCAGAGCTATAATTAGTGAAGGTTGGAATCCTTTTAAGGGTTTAGGAATATTTGGGGATTTAATTTTTTATTTTGCAGCGGATCATAGTTGAAGGAAGTAGAGGTATATATACTCATGTTATTTTTGTTTCTATTCCTTCTATATGTCATGATGAGGTGCTCCTGTTGCCTGATTGGACGCGTGACCAGAGCCCGAGCAGATGACCATTGATCACTAGGAATGGGCCCGGTGCTCGATTCGAACCCACGTTCGAATCGAGCACCGGGCGTTCGCTCGCTCGGCGAGCCCAGAACTATTTGGGCCGTTCGCATCACATTCTTGTGATGCGAGCGGCCCCGCAATGCATTGCGGCCGCCGCGGTCGCCGCAGTGCATTGCTGGCTGATGATTGGCCAAGCATGCACTGTGACCCCGCATGCTTGGCCAATCACAGCGCCGGAAACTCGGAGAGCAATAATTGGCTACAGGCAGGATGCCTGTAGCCAATTAAAGCTCAGGGGCTTTAGTACACGCCCCACCATTTAAAAAGGCCGCCACGCCGTCGGCCCCGGTCACATGTGTTCCGGCTTTAGGAGAGAGCAGTCTGCTGATTATGTCTTTGCTTGATTGCTATTTCTTTGCTAAACCATTGGCTATTTCTTTGCTAAACCATTGCTACCTGAGTCATTCATCATTAGTGATCCTTCATTGCTGCTGATTGCACAATTAGTGTGTTATTAGCTGCTGCTGGGGATTAGTCTGGTGCGTGCTTACTGTTAGTACAGTATTGCAGTAGTACCAACCGCAGTGCTGTTAGCACAGCATTGAACCCCAACAGCACCCATAGGACTTCTAGTGTGTTAGTGGCATCACACAGAGCTCCTATATTTTCTTCTCAGCAGCACCCATAGGACTTCTAGTGTGTTAGTGGCAGCAAACAGAGCTCCTATATTTTCTTCTCAGCAGCACCCATAGGACTTCTAGTGTGTTAGTGGCAGCACACAGAGCTCAAATATTTTCTTCTCAGCAGCACCCATAGGACTTCTAGTGTGTTAGTGGCATCACACAGAGCTCCTATATTTTCTTCTCAGCAGCACCCATAGGACTTCTAGTGTGTTAGTGGCATCACACAGAGCTCCTATATTTTCTTCTCAGCAGCACCCATAGGACTTCTAGTGTGTTAGTGGCAGCACACAGAGCTCCTATATTTTCTTCTCAGCAGCACCCATAGGACTTCTAGTGTGTTAGTGGCAGCAAACAGAGCTCCTATATTTTCTTCTCAGCAGCACCCATAGGACTTCTAGTGTGTTAGTGGCAGCAAACAGAGCTCCTATATTTTCTTCTCAGCAGCACCCATAGGACTTCTAGTGTGTTAGTGGCAGCACACAGAGCTCCTATATTTTCTTTCTCAGCAGCACCCATAGGACTTCTAGTGTGTTAGTGGCAGCAAACAGAGCTCCTATATTTTCTTCTCAGCAGCACCCATAGGACTTCTAGTGTGTTAGTGGCATCACACAGAGCTCCTATATTTTCTTCTCAGCAGCACCCATAGGACTTCTAGTGTGTTAGTGGCAGCAAACAGAGCTCCTATATTTTCTTCTCAGCAGCACCCATAGGACTTCTAGTGTGTTAGTGGCAGCAAACAGAGCTCCTATATTTTCTTCTCAGCAGCACCCATAGGACTTCTAGTGTGTTAGTGGCATCACACAGAGCTCCTATATTTTCTTCTCAGCAGCACCCATAGGACTTCTAGTGTGTTAGTGGCAGCAAACAGAGCTCCTATATTTTCTTCTCAGCAGCACCCATAGGACTTCTAGTGTGTTAGTGGCAGCAAACAGAGCTCCTATATTTTCTTCTCAGCAGCACCCATAGGACTTCTAGTGTGTTAGTGGCATCACACAGAGCTCCTATATTTTCTTCTCAGCAGCACCCATAGGACTTCTAGTGTTTTAGTGGCAGCAAACAGAGCTCCTATATTTTCTTCTCACAGCACCCATAGGACTTCTAGTGTGTTAGTGGCATCACACAGAGCTCCTATATTTTCTTCTCAGCAGCACCCATAGGACTTCTTTTTTTTTTTAACTGTATATCTTTATTTAAATTTTTACAGTTTACAAAATATTCTGAGTCTCCTACAAAATTTTTCACTTTTACACGAATCACGTTAAACATAAATCAATTAGCGGTTCAGTTATAATCTACCTCATTCGTATCATCTTACGTTCCCCCTTTACCCCATACATCCATCCTCTTACTCCTCATTAGTAACTGGTTATCCACAAGGTGCAGTTTAATTAGGTTAGATTAGTTAGCACTTGCTAGATCCTATTACAAGTGCCTCTCTCCATCCATGGGTTCCAGATCAAATGGAATTTGGCGAGGTTCCCCTGTTTTATGTATGTAGTTCTTTCTTTCAAGATCACTCTATCCATGTTTAGCTCCCACTCAGTAACTGTAGGGGGGCTAGTAGACTGCCACCTACGGGCGATTAGTATCCTAGCCTGAAAGAGGCATCGCAGGACAGCTAGCTGGCCCTCCCTGGACCCACCAGCTCCCCCCCCCCCCGAGAACACAGAGAATAGGGTCCAGTTCCAGGCAAGTATTGAATACCTGGGAGACCCTGTCCACCACCTCCTTCCAGTATTCATATAATTTTGGACATTTCCAGAACATGTGGACAAGGTCACCCCCCGGTCTCCCACATCTAGGACATCTGTCATCCTGCCTACACCCGAACCGAAACAATTTGTTTGGGGTATAGTAGGCCCGGTGTATTAGGAAAAGATGTGACATCTTCTGGGGGGGGGAGAGTGAAACCAGCGGGGCCAGTTCAAGTATCCTTTCCCATTGTGGGGTTGTAATAGTCCCCACATCTCTCTCCCACTTTGCTTTCTGTAGGCTTGTTTGTGTAACTCCCGAGGTCCCTTTATACAGATGTAGGTATAGATCAGATATCAAACCCTTCCGGGTCCTCATCCGTGACAATTTCTGTAAGACCTGCATAGTTGTCCACTCAGGTAGTTCACCTTTAAACTGTTCAGCCAGAGCATGCCTCACCTGTAGATATCTGAAAAAGGACTTCCTAGGGAGGAGGAAGAGATCTCTGAGGTCCTGGAAGCTTCTGAGCCCGCCCTCATGGTAAATCTGAGCAATATATTTTAGGCCAGCTCTCTCCCATTCCCTGACGGTCCCCAGTTTTTGTACTTCGCGTAGATTGGTGTTCTCCCATAACGGGGAGAGAGCCATAAACCCTCTGTAACCCAGCAATTTTTTTGCGGTGCCCCAAACCCTGGCCATTAAGTCCTGGGTAGGGCACCCCTTGTGGAAGGTCCCTGCCTCTAGTATCTCGATCAAGGAGTTATGTGAGGCTTTATAAAGGAGGATCCTCCATTCATGCCCCTCTTTATCAACATCGCAGCCCCCCAGGTGCTGCAGCTGAGCTGCCAGAAAGTATATAAAAGGATGCGGCAAGGCTACTCCTCCTGACCCAGTTGGGAGTTGCAGTGTGCTAAGACTTATCCGGGAGGTTCCCCCTTTCCATACTAGTTCTCTGAATAAGGTTTCTACCTTAATAAACCACTTTTTATAAATCCATATTGGCGAATTATGAAGTATGTATAACAGTTGTGGCATAAGCACCATTTTTATTAGATTACACCGGCCTGCTGCTGATAGGGAGAGTTTTTTCCAATTTTGAATTTTTCCTTTAAATTTATTCAAGAGTGGAACTAGGTTTTCTATAATAAAATGTTTGGGGTCTCTCGAGATGGTGATACCTAAATATTGAATTTTCTGTACTACTTGAAGTTGTCCTGCTTCGTATGGTAGGGGATGGACTAACGGGTCTATTGGTAGTAGGTTCGATTTGTCCCAGTTTATTCTAAGTCCTGACAAACGGCCAAAGTCTTAATTATACCCATAGTCTCCCGTAACGACTCCTGCGTGTCATTAAGCAATAAGAGGAGATCATCTGCGTATAGTATTACTCTTTCCTCTAGGTCCCCTCGTTTAAACCCTTTTATTACTGGTGATAATCTCAAAGAGAGGGCCAAAGGCTCGATTGCGAGGGCGAAGAGGAGGGGCGACAGAGGGCACCCCTGCCTCGTCCCCCTCAGCAATCGAAACCTGGAAGAATATTCGCCGTTGATTTTCACCCTTGCCCCCGGAGAGCCATATAGGAGTTTTACCCAATTAACAAAATTCGGGCCCACCCGAAATTCCAACAGGGTTCTCCAAAGGTATTTCCATTCCAAGGAATCGAAAGCCTTGGCCGCGTCCAAGGAAAGAACGGCCCTATTGCCCCCATCTTCAACCGGTAGTTGGAGGTTCAAAAAGAGGCGTCTAATATTTAAACTGGTCGACCTACCCGGAATAAATCCAGATTGGTCATGGTGCACCAGTTTATGGATAATTGTATTTAGTCTAGCTGCCAGGACCTTTGCTAACACCTTCATGTCTGAGTTCAGGAGCGCAATAGGTCTGTATGAGGCAGGTAAAAGGGGATCCTTATTCTCCTTAGGGATCACTATTATGGTTGAATCCATCATTGACTTGGGGAGTTCTCCCTCCAGGGCCGAGGCGTTAAGTACCTCCAGCAATTCAGGTAGAAGTACCTCCCCGTAGCTGCGGTATATTTCGATGGGTAGGCCATCCGGTCCAGGGGACTTCTGTCCAGCCATTACCCGGACGGTCCGCTGCAGCTCCTCCAGAGTAACCGGGCCATCTAATGCTGCCCTGTCCTCCTCAGAGAGACAAGGGATCGTCAGCCCCCCAAAGAATGTATCCATTTCCTCCTTTAGATCCAGTTGTTCGGAGTGGTATAGCCGTTCGTAATACTCCCGGAAAGTATCCACTATCTCGGGGGTATACGTAGAAGTCCCACCCGCTCCTGTATTAATCAGAGGTACCGTCGAGGAAGGGGAGTTAGTTCTAATTAGGTGAGCTAGCATCCTGCTTATACCTTCCCCCTCCCCGAAGGCAACTTGTTTCTGAAAGATATATTTCTGTTCAGCTTTACCCAGCAGGACTACCCGATAAGTCCCTTGAGCCTCTGTCCATATTCTAAGGTTTGCAGGTGTTGGGTTGCTTATATAAGCAGCTTCTGCAGAGAGTAAGTTATTCTCTGCCGTTTCCTCCCCTTCTCTTGACCGTTTTTTTATCTTGGAGATCTGCTGGACCAATAGCCCCCGTAAGAAAGCTTTAGTTGTGTCCCAGACCACCCCCTGGGGAGCCGAACCTCTATTCCACATGATACATTCCTTCAGAGCATCCAGGACCTCTTGGGGCTGTCCCATTAACTCCAGCCAGGCGGGATTAATTCTCCACTCCCGATAAGCAGATCTCATCCCCACCTCCATTGAGGCTGTCACAGGGGAGTGGTCAGACAGACCTCTGGGCCTATATCTAATATTGTCTACCAATGCCGTCAGCTCGTCGTTTCCAAGCAGCATGTCAATTCTTGACAGTGTGGAGTATGTGCTGGAGAAGCAGGAGTAACCCCTTATCCCGGGGTTCCTCAGGCGCCAGATGTCCTTCAAGCCTAGGTCCTCCAAGAGGAAGTGAAGGCGGCTGTCCGCTTGTCCCCCCCGTTTATTCCCATGGGGAAACCTATCAATTGTCGGGTCCAGAACCATATTAAAATCGCCTATAGCTAGTACCGGGAGGCCCGGCCTCTCCAGCACAAACTCCAGGAGGTCAAGAAGGACCTCGATGTTGAAGGGAGGGGGGACATACACATTAGCAAGTATCACCACGCGGTTCTCTATTTTGCAATGTAAAAAAATGTACCGTCCCTGGTCATCAATCCTACTATGAATGCAATTAAATGAAATCCCTGAACCAATCAAAATACTTACACCTCTGGAAAAAGATGTATGGACCGAGTGGAGCTGAAAAACAAACTCCCCCCACCCTAACTTGGGTAGGGAAGCGTTAGTGAGATGCGTCTCTTGGAGACACACTATGGAGCTACCATAAGACCTAACCAGGGACCGTACTGCAGCTTTTTTCCCTACGTCACCTAAACCCCTTACATTCCAGGAACAAATAGTGAGTTTTTTCATACCCTTTTGTGTCAATGTGTCACTGAACATTCGTGAATATCAAAATAGGTGATTACATCTACAAAATGAATCCTTAAACTTGTGCTTTTTATAATAAGCCATATACTTCTTATTTTTAGTGCATGTGAAACCATACTGTTAAACCTTAACCTATGAACATAAATTTTTTTTACTGCAGAGAGTAAATCAATGTGTGCTTGTGCCATGTGGACAAAATGTGCCTCACCCATTCTCCCCCACATATACCCTTAACACATCCATCTCTCTGTTTGCCACACACATACATTACCAGCCTAGGTTCGGCCGGGGGCCTTCTCCTGTGACCAACCCATACACACCTAATTTTTAAACAGAAATAGTGTAAAATCATTTGCTTTTTAAGTTCCCTATCCCTACCCCCCCCCCTTCACCCAAACTATCCATCCATCCCCCTCCCCCCCAATACCCCATACTACCCATCCAACCACCTCCCCCCCCCTTAAAGAAAACCCTTCCTGCAGCACCCTAAGACTAATAGGGTGCACCACCATTTTGACCTCTACCCCCCGTGCGTCCCAACTCCGTTCCTCCTCCCCCCCCCCCCCCCAGGGGGAGCAGCACAGCATCAAAGAAAAAAAAAATTTAAACAGAAAAAAGAAGAAAAAAAGGAAAAAAAAAAAATTTTAAATCACTTTGTGTCACCACACGCTCCCCCCCCCCCCCCCCCAGCGCTCTATTACTTTAACACAGAAAGAAAAAAAAAGAAAAACAAACGGAAGTCCGGTCAGTAACTTAATTTAGTCCTGGTCATCTAGAGTCGCTCCTTATGTTGTATTAACCAGTCTTCAGCCCCTTTAGGGGAATCAAAAAGTAAAGTCCCGCCAGGAGCCATTATTCTCAATCTAGCTGGGTATAGCAATGCGTACGTTAGATTGGCTTGGCACAGGTTTCGTTTTACTTCCCCGAATTTGGCTCTCCTTTTTTGAAGGTCTGGGGAATAATCGGGGTAAATAGACACCCTCATGCCTTTGTAAAAGATGTTTCCTAGTTCCCTTGCCTTCCGTGTAATTGTTACTTTGTCCTTAAAAAATAATAATTTAGCTAGGATGGGCCTAGGAGGAGCCCCAGGTTGTATAGGTCTGGAAGGGACCCTGTGGGCTCTTTCAACAGCGAGAAGTGAGGAGAATGAGTCCTGGCCGAAAGTTTCCACAAGCCACTTTTCTAAGAAAGTGGTGGGGTCTGGGCCCTCGGAGTGTTCTGGGAGGCCAACTATACGGATGTTTTTCCTTCTCATCCGGTTCTCCATCTCATCCATTTTATTAATTTGTGTATTAAGAAGATTTTTGATGTCGCTCACTTCACGTTTTAAAGGCACCACGTCGTCTTCCACTAGGCTTAACCTGTCCTCGAGAGTTGTGGTCCTCTCTTGGACCTTTTGTACCTCGTTCCTTACAGTGGCAAGTTCCTCCTGTATTGATTTCAATTGATCGTGCATGTCATTCAAGGAGGCTCTGCAAGAGTTGACTGCCTCTAGTATCTCTTTCAAAGAAGGCTCTGTCCCAGAAGTACTATCATGCCCCCTATCTAGGAGGGGACCGTCCACTTCCTGATTCCGGGGTTGCCCCACTAATTCACCCCCCTCCAGTGGAGTCCTCTGGGGAGTTTGTGTGGGTACTTGGGTCAGTCCCTGGCTTTTCCTTCCCCCCGTTGCCCCTGTCGCTCCTCCAGTTCGGTTGGGCTGGGGCTGCTGACTTTGTGAATGGGTTTTCTGAGGGGAGTGAGCTGGTGTTTGACTTGGGGTATGGGCAAATTTCTCCAATTTAGCTGCTGCTACCTGGCTGGCCTGACTGGCCGCCTGACTGGCCTTTGTCGTGCGCTGTGAAGGCATAGTTGGTGATTATCTTAGCGGAACTAAATAATGTGACTTGAAAGGAGGCAGGTCAAGGAACAGCAGAGGGAAAGCAACTAGAAGGAGAGTTTTTGCAGGGACAAAACGAGCTGCTCTCTTACTCTCCTCCTCAACTACCTACTAAACTGGCCCGGGTAAAGTCCAAGAGACAGCAAACCGGGGAATATCCTCTGCGCCCCAAGATGGAAGAGAGCGGGAGCGTACTGGGCCACAGTCCAAATAAGGCTATTACTTCACTATAAAAACAGGGTTCTATTGCACATAGCCCAACAAGGAGAAAAAAAAAAATAGGAAAAAATGCAAAGGCAAACACGGAAGCAAGATGCTCCCTTGTGAAATCACTTTCTCTTTTGCAGTTTCAAATATTAAAGTATTCTGCCAAAACAACCATATCAATAGCTTTAGGCAATAAAATAGGCAATCTCACCCGTCCAGGTTGTCTGTAATGAGGTAGAAGTAGGTGCAAAGTCCGCAGGCCAATGGATAACCTCCTTAGAATGTCCCTGTGGTGTTGTGAAGCATGGGAGCCCTCTCACAGCTATCCCTGCTGCCGCACTCCACACACTGTGCGGGGGTGTTTGCAGTTTTCAATTGGAGTCCGGGGTCCAGTACTTGAGCAAGCGTTACAGTCTCAGCAGGGGATCGTAGAAGCAGCCGAGGACTCTCACCCCCCTTGCCGCCTCACCTCCCCTCCGCCTGGCCTGTATGTTCTCCCCTCACTCGTCCGCTTCTCCTGTAGGTTTTCAAAAAGCGCGCTGTGGGGAAGGACGCTGGCGGTGGATGCACCCGCCGTCACACATGTACCAGCTCTCCGCTCCCGCACTAGTCTGCTCTGCGTCTCACTGCCAGATGCCGCCACTCGGCTATAGACAAATACCCCGCCGTTGTAACATTGCGGGCGGGCTCAGGGCTTCCTTGTATCGTCCTTCCTTGTATAGACAGAGCGGTGGACGAGGGGGTGAAGGAACGTAGCGCGGACTCACTCCACTCTCGCTCTCACCCGCATCCGCATCCGGTCACGCCCCCCCAAGCCCTCACAGTTCACCCATAGGACTTCTAGTGTGTTAGTGGCATCACACAGAGCTCCTATATTTTCTTCTCAGCAGCACCCATAGGACTTCTAGTGTGTTAGTGGCATCACACAGAGCTCCTATATTTTCTTCTCAGCAGCACCCATAGGACTTCTAGTGTGTTAGTGGCATCACACAGAGCTCCTATATTTTCTTCTCAGCAGCACCCATAGGACTTCTAGTGTGTTAGTGGCAGCAAACAGAGCTCCTATATTTTCTTCTCAGCAGCACCCATAAGACTTCTAGTGTGTAAGTGGCATCACACAGAGCTCCTATATTTTCTTCTCAGCAGCACCCATAGGACTTCTAGTGTGTTAGTGGCATCACACAGAGCTCCTATATTTTCTTCTCAGCAGCACCCATAGGACTTCTAGTGTGTTAGTGGCATCACACAGAGCTCCTATATTTTCTTCTCAGCAGCACCCATAGGACTTCTAGTGTGTTAGTGGCATCACACAGAGCTCCTATATTTTCTTCTCAGCAGCACCCATAGGACTTCTAGTGTGTTAGTGGCATCACACAGAGCTCCTATATTTTCTTCTCAGCAGCACCCATAGGACTTCTAGTGTGTTAGTGGCATCCCACAGAGCTCCTATATTTTCTTCTCAGCAGCACCCATAGGACTTCTAGTGTGTTAGTGGCATCACACAGAGCTCCTATATTTTCTTCTCAGCAGCACCCATAGGACTTCTAGTGTGTTAGTGGCAGCACACAGAGCTCCTATATTTTCTTCTCAGCAGCACCCATTGGACTTCTAGTGTGTTAGTGGCAGCAAACAGAGCTCCTATATTTTCTTCTCAGCAGCACCCATAGGACTTCTAGTGTGTTAGTGGCATCACACAGAGCTCCTATATTTTCTTCTCAGCAGCACCCATAGGACTTCTAGTGTGTTAGTGGCAGCAAACAGAGCTCCTATATTTTCTTCTCAGCAGCACCCATAGGACTTCTAGTGTGTAAGTGGCAGCAAACAGAGCTCCTATATTTTCTTCTCAGCAGCACCCATAGGACTTCTAGTGTGTTAGTGGCATCACACAGAGCTCCTATATTTTCTTCTCAGCAGCACCCATAGGACTTCTAGTGTGTTAGTGGCAGCAAACAGAGCTCCTATATTTTCTTCTCAGCAGCACCCATAGGACTTCTAGTGTGTTAGTGGCAGCAAACAGAGCTCCTATATTTTCTTCTCAGCAGCACCCATAGGACTTCTAGTGTGTTAGTGGCATCACACAGAGCTCCTATATTTTCTTCTCAGCAGCACCCATAGGACTTCTAGTGTGTTAGTGGCATCACACAGAGCTCCTATATTTTCTTCTCAGCAGCACCCATAGGACTTCTAGTGTGTTAGTGCATCACACAGAGCTCCTATATTTTCTTCTCAGCAGCACCCATAGGACTTCTAGTGTGTTAGTGGCATCACACAGAGCTCCTATATTTTCTTCTCAGCAGCACCCATAGGACTTCTAGTGTGTTAGTGGCAGGCAGCACACAGAGCTCCTATATTTTCTTGACAGCAGCACACATATTTTACCTATTGTGTCAGCAGCACCCATAGGACTTCTAGTGTGTTAGTGGCATCACGCAGAGCTCCTATATTTTCTTCTCAGCAGCACCCATAGGACTTCTAGTGTGTTAGTGGCATCACACAGAGCTCCTATATTTTCTTCTCAGCAGCACCCATAGGACTTCTAGTGTGTTAGTGGCAGCACACAGAGCTCCTATATTTTCTTCTCAGCAGCACCCATAGGACTTCTAGTGTGTTAGTGGCAGGCAGCACACAGAGCTCCTATATTTTCTTGACAGCAGCACACATATTTTACCTATTGTGTCAGCAGCACCCATAGGACTTCTAGTGTGTTAGTGGCAGCACACAGAGCTCCTATATTTTCTTCTCAGCAGCACCCATAGGACTTCTAGTGTGTAAGTGGCATCACACAGAGCTCCTATATTTTCTTCTCAGCAGCACCCATAGGACTTCTAGTGTGTTAGTGGTATCACACAGAGCTCCTATATTTTCTTCTCAGCAGCACCCATAGGACTTCTAGTGTGTTAGTGGCATCACACAGAGCTCCTATATTTTCTTCTCAGCAGCACCCATAGGACTTCTAGTGTGTTAGTGGCATCACACAGAGCTCCTAAATTTTCTTCTCAGCAGCACCCATAGGACTTCTAGTGTGTTAGTGGCATCACACAGAGCTCCTATATTTTCTTCTCAGCAGCACCCATAGGACTTCTAGTGTGTTAGTGGCAGCAAACAGAGCTCCTATATTTTCTTCTCAGCAGCACCCATAGGACTTCTAGTGTGTAAGTGGCATCACACAGAGCTCCTATATTTTCTTCTCAGCAGCACCCATAGGACTTCTAGTGTGTTAGTGGCAGCACACAGAGCTCCTATATTTTCTTCTCAGCAGCACCCATAGGACTTCTAGTGTGTTAGTGGCAGCAAACAGAGCTCCTATATTTTCTTCTCAGCAGCACCCCATAGGACTTCTAGTGTGTTAGTGGCAGCAAACAGAGCTCCTATATTTTCTTCTCAGCAGCACCCATAGGACTTCTAGTGTGTTAGTGGCATCACACAGAGCTCCTATATTTTCTTCTCAGCAGCACCCATAGGACTTCTAGTGTGTTAGTGGCAGCACACAGAGCTCCTATATTTTCTTCTCAGCAGCACCCATAGGACTTCTAGTGTGTTAGTGGCAGCAAACAGAGCTCCTATATTTTCTTCTCAGCAGCAGCCATAGGACTTCTAGTGTGTTAGTGGCATCACACAGAGCTCCTATATTTTCTTCTCAGCAGCACCCAAAGGACTTCTAGTGTGTTAGTGGCAGCAAACAGAGCTCCTATATTTTCTTCTCAGCAGCACCCATAGGACTTCTAGTGTGTTAGTGGCAGCAAACAGAGCTCCTATATTTTCTTCTCAGCAGCACCCATAGGACTTCTAGTGTGTTAGTGGCATCACACAGAGCTCCTATATTTTCTTCTCAGCAGCACCCATAGGACTTCTAGTGTGTTAGTGGCAGCAAACAGAGCTCCTATATTTTCTTCTCAGCAGCACCCATAGGACTTCTAGTGTGTTAGTGGCAGCAAACAGAGCTCCTATATTTTCTTCTCAGCAGCACCCATAGGACTTCTAGTGTGTTAGTGGCATCACACAGAGCTCCTATATTTTCTTCTCAGCAGCACCCATAGGACTTCTAGTGTTTTAGTGGCAGCAAACAGAGCTCCTATATTTTCTTTCTCAGCAGCACCCATAGGACTTCTAGTGTGTTAGTGGCATCACACAGAGCTCCTATATTTTCTTCTCAGCAGCACCCATAGGACTTCTAGTGTGTTAGTGGCATCACACAGAGCTCCTATATTTTCTTCTCAGCAGCACCCATAGGACTTCTAGTGTGTTAGTGGCATCACACAGAGCTCCTATATTTTCTTCTCAGCAGCACCCATAGGACTTCTAGTGTGTTAGTGGCATCACACAGAGCTCCTATATTTTCTTCTCAGCAGCACCCATAGGACTTCTAGTGTGTTAGTGGCATCACACAGAGCTCCTATATTTTCTTCTCAGCAGCACCCATAGGACTTCTAGTGTGTTAGTGGCATCACAAAGAGCTCCTATATTTTCTTCTCAGCAGCACCCATAGGACTTCTAGTGTGTTAGTGGCATCACACAGAGCTCCTATATTTTCTTCTCAGCAGCACCCATAGGACTTCTAGTGTGTTAGTGGCATCACACAGAGCTCCTATATTTTCTTCTCAGCAGCACCCATAGGACTTCTAGTGTGTTAGTGGCATCACACAGAGCTCCTATATTTTCTTCTCAGCAGCACCCATATTACTTCTAGTGTGTTAGTGGCAGGCAGCACACAGAGCTCCTATTTTTTCTTGACAGCAGCACACATATTTTACCTATTGTGTCAGCAGCACCCATAGGACTTCTAGTGTGTTAGTGGCATCACGCAGAGCTCCTATATTTTCTTCTCAGCAGCACCCATAGGACTTCTAGTGTGTTAGTGGCATCACACAGAGCTCCTATATTTTCTTCTCAGCAGCACCCATAGGACTTCTAGTGTGTTAGTGGCAGCACACAGAGCTCCTATATTTTCTTCTCAGCAGCACCCATAGGACTTCTAGTGTGTTAGTGGCAGGCAGCACACAGAGCTCCTATATTTTCTTGACAGCAGCACACATATTTTACCTATTGTGTCAGCAGCACCCATAGGACTTCTAGTGTGTTAGTGGCAGCACACAGAGCTCCTATATTTTCTTCTCAGCAGCACCCATAGGACTTCTAGTGTGTAAGTGGCATCACACAGAGCTCCTATATTTTCTTCTCAGCAGCACCCATAGGACTTCTAGTGTGTTAGTGGCATCACACAGAGCTCCTATATTTTCTTCCCAGCAGCACCCATAGGACTTCTAGTGTGTTAGTGGCATCACACAGAGCTCCTATATTTTCTTCTCAGCAGCACCCATAGGACTTCTAGTGTGTTAGTGGCATCACACAGAGCTCCTATATTTTCTTCTCAGCAGCACCCATAGGACTTCTAGTGTGTTAGTGGCATCACACAGAGCTCCTATATTTTCTTCTCAGCAGCACCCATAGGACTTCTAGTGTGTTAGTGGCAGCAAACAGAGCTCCTATATTTTCTTCTCAGCAGCACCCATAGGACTTCTAGTGTGTAAGTGGCATCACACAGAGCTCCTATATTTTCTTCTCAGCAGCACCCATAGGACTTCTAGTGTGTTAGTGGCATCACACAGAGCTCCTATATTTTCTTCTCAGCAGCACCCATAGGACTTCTAGTGTGTTAGTGGCAGCAAACAGAGCTCCTATATTTTCTTCTCAGTAGCACCCATAGGACTTCTAGTGTGTTAGTGGCAGCAAACAGAGCTCCTATATTTTCTTCTCAGCAGCACCCATAGGACTTCTAGTGTGTTAGTGGCATCACACAGAGCTCCTATATTTTCTTCTCAGCAGCACCCATAGGACTTCTAGTGTGTTAGTGGCATCACACAGAGCTCCTATATTTTCTTCTCAGCAGCACCCATAGGACTTCTAGTGTGTTAGTGGCAGGAAGCACACAGAGCTCCTATATTTTCTTGACAGCAGCACACATATTTTACCTATTGTGTAAGCAGCACCCATAGGACTTCTAGTGTGTTAGTGGCATCACACAGAGCTCCTATATTTTCTTCTCAGCAGCACCCATAGGACTTCTAGTGTGTTAGTGGCATCACACAGAGCTCCTATATTTTCTTCTCAGCAGCACCCATAGGACTTCTAGTGTGCTAGTGGCAGCACACAGAGCTCCTATATTTTCTTCTCAGCAGCACCCATAGGACTTCTAGTGTGTTAGTGGCAGGCAGCACACAGAGCTCCTATATTTTCTTGACAGCAGCACACATATTTTACCTATTGTGTCAGCAGCACCCATAGGACTTCTAGTGTGTTAGTGGCAGCACACAGAGCTCCTATATTTTCTTCTCAGCAGCACCCATAGGACTTCTAGTGTGTAAGTGACATCACACAGAGCTCCTATATTTTCTTCTCAGCAGCACCCATAGGACTTCTAGTGTGTTAGTGGCATCACACAGAGCTCCTATATTTTCTTCTCAGTAGCACCCATAGGACTTCTAGTGTGTTAGTGGCAGCAAACAGAGCTCCTATATTTTCTTCTCAGCAGCACCCATAGGACTTCTAGTGTGTTAGTGGCAGCAAACAGAGCTCCTATATTTTCTTCTCAGCAGCACCCATAGG
Organism: Lithobates sylvaticus; assembly: GCA_028564925.1. NCBI lineage: Eukaryota > Metazoa > Chordata > Amphibia > Anura > Ranidae > Lithobates > Lithobates sylvaticus. The sequence goes on from CM053029.1 coordinate 286,620,975, forward strand.
ACTTCTAGTGTGTTAGTGGCATCACACAGAGCTCCTATATTTTCTTCTCAGCAGCACCCATAGGACTTCTAGTGTGTTAGTGGCATCACACAGAGCTCCTATATTTTCTTCTCAGCAGCACCCATAGGACTTCTAGTGTGTTAGTGGCATCACACAGAGCTCCTATATTTTCTTCTCAGCAGCACCCATAGGACTTCTAGTGTGTTAGTGGCAGCAAACAGAGCTCCTATATTTTCTTCTCAGCAGCACCCATAGAACTTCTAGTGTGTTAGTGGCATCACACAGAGCTCCTATATTTTCTTCTCAGCAGCACCCATAGGACTTCTAGTGCGTTAGTGGCATCACACAGAGCTCCTATATTTTCTTCTCAGCAGCACCCATAGGACTTCTAGTGTGTTAGTGGCATCACACAGAGCTCCTATATTTTCTTCTCAGCAGCACCCATAGGACTTCTAGTGTGTTAGTGGCATCACACAGAGCTCCTATATTTTCTTCTCAGCAGCACCCATAGGACTTCTAGTGTGTTAGTGGCATCACACAGAGCTCCTATATTTTCTTCTCAGCAGCACCCATAGGACTTCTAGTGTGTTAGTGGCAGCAAACAGAGCTCCTATATTTTCTTCTCAGCAGCACCCATAGGACTTCTAGTGTGTTAGTGGCAGCACACAGAGCTCCTATATTTTCTTCTCAGCAGCACCCATAGGACTTCTAGTGTGTTAGTGGCAGGCAGCACACAGAGCTCCTATATTTTCTTGACAGCAGCACACATATTTTACCTATTGTGTCAGCAGCACCCATAGGACTTCTAGTGTGTTAGTGGCATCACACAGAGCTCCTATATTTTCTTCTCAGCAGCACCCATAGGACTTCTAGTGTGTTAGTGGCATCACACAGAGCTCCTATATTTTCTTCTCAGCAGCACCCATAGGACTTCTAGTGTGTTAGTGGCAGCACACAGAGCTCCTATATTTTCTTCTCAGCAGCACCCATAGGACTTCTAGTGTGTTAGTGGCAGGCAGCACACAGAGCTCCTATATTTTCTTGACAGCAGCACACATATTTTACCTATTGTGTCAACAGCACCCATAGGACTTCTAGTGTGTTAGTGGCAGCACACAGAGCTCCTATATTTTCTTCTCAGCAGCACCCATAGGACTTCTAGTGTGTTAGTGGCAGCACACAGAGCTCCTATATTTTCTTCTCAGCAGCACCCATAGGACTTCTAGTGTGTTAGTGGCATCACACCGATCTCCTATATTTTCTTCTCAGCAGCACCCATAGGACTTCTAGTGTGTTAGTGGCATCACACAGAGCTCCTATATTTTTTTCTCAGCAGCACCCTTAGGACTTCTAGTGTGTTAGTGGCATCACACAGAGCTCCTATATTTTCTTCTCAGCAGCACCCATAGGACTTCTAGTGTGTTAGTGGCAGCAAACAGAGCTCCTATATTTTCTTCTCAGCAGCACCCATAGGACTTCTAGTGTGTTAGTGGCAGCACACAGAGCTCCTATATTTTCTTCTCAGCAGCACCCATAGGACTTCTAGTGTGTTAGTGGCAGGCAGCACACAGAGCTCCTATATTTTCTTGACAGCAGCACACATATTTTACCTATTGTGTCAGCAGCACCCATAGGACTTCTAGTGTGTTAGTGGCATCACACAGAGCTCCTATATTTTCTTCTCAGCAGCACCCATAGGACTTCTAGTGTGTTAGTGGCATCACACAGAGCTCCTATATTTTCTTCTCAGCAGCACCCATAGGACTTCTAGTGTGTTAGTGGCAGCACACAGAGCTCCTATATTTTCTTCTCAGCAGCACCCATAGGACTTCTAGTGTGTTAGTGGCAGGCAGCACACAGAGCTCCTATATTTTCTTGACAGCAGCACACATATTTTACCTATTGTGTCAACAGCACCCATAGGACTTCTAGTGTGTTAGTGGCAGCACACAGAGCTCCTATATTTTCTTCTCAGCAGCACCCATAGGACTTCTAGTGTGTTAGTGGCAGCACACAGAGCTCCTATATTTTCTTCTCAGCAGCACCCATAGGACTTCTAGTGTGTTAGTGGCAGCACACAGAGCTCCTATATTTTCTTGACAGCAGCACACATATACTACCTATTGTGTCAGCAGCACCCATAGGACTTCTAGTGTGTTAGTGGCAGCACACAGAGCTCCTATATTTTCTTGTCAGCAGCACACATAGTACCTATAGTGTGTTAGTGTCAGCACCCATAGGACCTACAGTGTGTTGTGAGCACACATAGGAGCTCTATTTTTTATACTATATACACTACCGACTACAATGGCTGGAAGACCGCCAAGGAGAGGCAGAGCGTGCCGAGGCAAGAACACAGGGCAGGCAGGCTCTGTTTCTAGAGACAACAGTGCTGGCTGTGGACGTGGTCGTGCATCGTCATCAGCACGTGGCCATGGGACACGCTTGTCTTTGTTTTCGGCAGCTGGACATGTGGAGCCGCATCATGCCGAAGGCTTGGTAGAATGGATGACCAAGCCCTCCTCATCCTCCTCATCCTCTCTCACCCAGGCTGAGGGTACTGGCAGAACTTCTGCCAACGCGTACTCAATGGCATCATCAGCCACCCCTTCCCTAGACCCACCATGTCCTCCTGAGGATTGCCCCGAACTGTTTGAGCACAGTGTTGGGTACATGCTCCAGGAGGATGCCCAACGATTCTAAGGCTCGGATGATGATACCCAGCTTGAGGAAGGCAGTAGTGTGCGCGCAGAGAGAGGGGATGCTGAAGGACAGCAATCTGGCAGTACTGTTCCACCAGCTGCAGCTTACTGCCAGGTTTGCTCTAGTGGTGAAGAGGGAGGGGATGATGAGGTCACTGACTCCACGTGGGTGCCTGAAGGGAGAGAGGAGGAGGAGGAGGATGCGGCGTCACATGTCCAACGAGGCAGGATGCCCCCTGGAGGCCAGCTAGAGGCCAGCACAGCAACTGTACCACACCGCAGAGCTCCGCCTGTGCAGGGCGCTGCCTCTGCACGTTATCACAAAAGTTCTTTTGTGTGGGCCTTTTTTGAGACGAGTGCATCAGATCGCACCACTGCTATTTGCAATATTTGTCTCAAGCGTATCTCGCGTGGCCAAAACATCAGCCGCTTGGGCACCACAAGCATGAGCAGACATATGTCGACCTGCCATGCAGCTCGTTGGCAAGCACACATAAAAGACCCACACCAAAGAACAAAGCGGACCTCTCCTTGCTCCTCATCAGCTGGGATCTCCATCCCCACTATATCTTCAGTCCTCTCTGAAAGCTGCTCTGAGAGGACTGAAGGTGTAGAATTAGGTGTGTCACAACCAAGTACTTGCAGTACACCGACGTCCAATTGTAGCAGGCAAATTTCCCTGCCCCAGCTGCTGGACCGTCGAAAGAAGTATACTCCCAGCCATCCACATGCCCAGCGGTTGAATGCTAGCTTGGCTAAATTGCTAGCACTTCAACTGCTGCCTTTTCAGTTGGTAGACTCGGCCCCTTCCGTGAGTTTGTTCAATGTGCGGTTCCTCAGTGGCAGGTTCCCAAACGCCACTTTTTCTCACGGAAGGCGATTCCGTCTCTCTACCGGCATGTGGAAGGCAATGTCCATGCCTCGCTGGACGGGGCGGTCAGCGGTAAGGTGCATATTACCGCAGACTCATGGTCCAGCAGGCATGGACAGGGACGTTATCTTTCTTTCACGGCCCATTGGGTCACTCTATTGGCAGCTGGGAGGGATGCAGGACAAGGTGCAGTAGTGTTGGAGGTTGTTCCGCCACCACGCCTCCAAAATGCTACTACTGATTGTGACACACCTCTCTCCTCCACCCCCTCCTCTTCTTCTTCCTCCAGTGCTCTGTCCTCGGAACCAGCGGTGCTCCGTAGGCGTACAAGGGGCTACGCGAGTACGCAGGCAAAAAGATGCCATGCCGTGCTTGCGCTGGTGTGTTTGGGGGACAGGAGCCACACTGGGGCAGAGGTTCTGGCAGCTCTGCAGGGGCAAGCCGAGAGGTGGTTGACGCCACGCCAGCTTAAGCCAGGAATGGTCGTTTCTGACAATGGCATCAACCTCCTCTCCGCCCTGCGACAGGGGCAGCTCACCCATGTGCCCTGTATGGCTCACGTCCTCAACCTGGTGGTGCAGCGGTTCTTGGGCAGGTACCCAGGCTTACAGGATGTCCTGAGGCAGGCCAGGAAAGTCTGTGTGCATTTCCGCCGATCTTATAATGCCAGTGCTCGGCTGACTGAGCTGCAAAAGGAGCTGAACCTGCCCAAGAACCGCCTAATATGTGACATGCCCACCAGGTGGAACTCAACGTTGGCCATGCTGCAGCGACTGCACACGCAGCAGAGGGCCATCAATGAGTACCTTTGCGACTACGGCACCAGGACAGGGTCAGGGGAGCTTGGATTTATTTCCCCACGCCAGTGAAGCATGATCAGGGATGCATGCACTGTCCTCTCACCATTTGAGGAGGCCACGAGGATGGTGAGCAGTGACAGTGCATGCATCAGTGACTCTGTACCTCTTGTCCACCTGTTGGAGCATACGCTGCGTGGGATAATGGACAGGGCACTTGAGGCAGAACAGAGGCAGGAAGAGGAGGACTTCCTTGCCTCTCAAGGCCCCCTTTATCCAGACAGTGTTCCTTCTGTCCCACCCATCACACAGGAAGAGGATGAGGAGGAGGAGGAGGAGGAGGATTGTGTGAGCATGGAGGTGGAGCCTGGCACTCAGCATCAGCAGCAGCAGCAGCAGCAGTCTTTTAGGGATGATGTACAGTCCCAACAAACCAGTGGACTTGTACATGGCTGGGAGGAGGTGGCTGGCGATCATGTCATCCTCAGTGACCCAGAAGACTCCGGACCGAATGCCTCAGCTAACCTACGTAGCATGGCCTCCCTGATCCTGCAAAGCCTGCGGAAGGATCCTCGTGTTCTTCGGATCAAGGAGAGGGACCATTACTGGCTGGCCACTCTCCTTGATCCACGGTACAAGGGTAAGGTTGCGGACCTTATCTTGCCGTCGCAGAGGGAGCAGAGGATGAGACATCTCAGGGAGGCCTTGCAGAAAGGTCTGTGCAACGCGTTCCCAGAAAATGGGAGGTTACAAACTCCTGGTCCTGGACGACGAGTTGCTGAGGCTTCGGTCAGTAGCAGAAGGAGCGGTGGGGAAGGTGGACGTCTGACCGATGCGTTCAGACAATTTTTTAGTCCGCAGCCCCAAGGTATGATCGGTTCCAGCAACCATCGCCAGCGTCTGATATACATGGTGCAGGAATACCTAGGGGCAAGGTCAGACTTGGACACCTTTCCCACCGAAAATCCTCTGGCTTACTGGGTCCTGAGGATGGATCACTGGCCAGAGCTTGCACAGTATGCAATTGAGCTACTGGCCTGTCCTGCATCCAGCGTTCTTTCCGAACGCACATTCAGTGTTGCTGGAGGATTTGTCACCGATCATAGGGTGCGCCTGTCCACCGACTCGGTTGATCGACTGACCTTCATAAAAATGAATCAGTCTTGGATCACCACCAGCTACCAGGCACCTGAAGCGGATATAACTGAATAATTTATAATGTCACATCCCTTCAAGACTGCCTATGCTGATGCTGAGTGACTGTCCTGTTATGTTCACTGACTATCCTCTTCCTCCTCCTCAATGATCCATGCCACCACACCAGTGCCTAAGGCACAATTTTTCAGCCCCTGTATAATAGGGGCGTGTACTTCGCAACAGGTGTGACTGCTGTGCTCCAAGTACAGTATCTGTGAGGGGTTGCAGTGTTGTGGCACCAGCACCAGTGCCTAAGGCACAATTTTTCAGCCCCTGTTGGGGCGTGTAATTACAATTTTTTAGGCAATGCTTTGCAACAGGTCTCATTGCTGTGCTCAGAGTACAGTATCTGTGAGGGGTTGCAGTGTTGTGGCACCAGCACCAATGCCTAAGGCACAATTTTTTCAGCCCCTGTTTAACAGGGGCGTGTAATTACAAATCTTGATCTAATAATTCACAGTAGGGCCCATTCCTGCGCCCACCAAGAGTAACTATGAGGGCCTACAGTCTTGTGGCAACACCGTCCACCCACCACCACCACCAAAGGCCCAATTTTTCTGCCCCTGTTCATCAGGTGCATGCAATTTCAAATCTTGATCTAATAACTCACAGCAGGGCCCATTCCTGCACCCACCAAGAGTAACTGTGAGGGCTTACAGTCTTGTGGCAACACCGTCCACCACCACCACCACCACCACCACCACCACCAAAGGCCCAATTTTTCTGTCCTGTTCAACCGGTGCATGCAATTACAAATCTTGATCTAATAACTCACAGCAGGGCCCATTCCTGCACCCACCAAGAGTAACTGTGAGGGCTTACAGTCTTGTGGCAACACCGTCCACCACCACCACCAAAGGCCCAATTTTTCTGCCCGGTTCAACAGGTGCATGCAAGTACAAATCTTGATCTATTAACTCACAGCAGGGCCCATTCCTGTGCCCACCAGTCTTGTGGCTATACCAACATCTAATAGGGCAAATTTCTGCAGAGTATATACGGCAGGCCCCTACTTTCAAACATCCAACTTACAAACGACTCCTACTTGCAAACGGAAAGAGAAAACAGGAAGTGAGAGGAAATCTACTCCTAGGAAGGGAAATTCTATCCTGTTAGATTTAATTTGGGAAAAATGTATCTCCTCTCTACTGATGCTTTATCACCAATCCTTGTTTCAATTAAAACCCCTCTTTTCCAAAAACATTTGTCATTGGGACGGAAAGTGAGGTGAATGTTCTGAACAGATGTGCAAAGACAGCAAATGTTACAGGGGTGATAACCCCTCCCTATGTTCTCCAAAAAGCTTAAAAATAGATTTTTTTGGGATGGAGCTACACTTCATAATGTACCTGTTCAGATTCTACTTAAGAACAAACCTACAGTCCGTGTCTTGTTTGCACCGCCTATATACTGCTGTTCAGAGTATATAGGGTTGTAGGTATAGGGTTTTATTTTGGGTGCGGGGGGTCCCCCTTAATATCCATACAAGCCGCAAGTGGTTTTAAATGGCTTCTTTTTTTCCTTTACACATGCCACTTCACAGGCATACTTTAGACACCCCCCAGGTACCCTATTGGACCTTTTTTTTTTCACTTTATGCTTTAAAATGACTGCTCCCGAAAAAACGTTAGTTATTGACCACATCTTCCTCGATGAGACGCCCCAAAGCCCAACCCACGTACAAGACACAGAGGATCCCAGACCGACCATCAATTACTACAGCTCACCATGTTGTCTCTCCTGAAGAACAGAGTCTACATGTCAAGCCGTGTTTTCCTTTTTATGGACTCATATGGACTGTAAAGACTGATTCATTTCCATGTGTAAGAAGAAGATCAGGATTCATCAAGGGACACATGGGAGCATATGACAAGAGGAGGAACTGTTGTGGAAATTTTATGAAGATGTATTTTAAGATGTATTGTCACAGTGTCTCCCAGTGTTCGTTCTCTCGCAGCCCGCTTTAAAGAGCTGACTGGGGCAGACTGATGCTGGTTGAGAACCATTAGGTAGTGGAAAACTTCCTGGGATTGGAGAGAGGTGTTTGCAGAGTGGGGGTATGTCCACCAGCGAAAGGGCCCCTGTGCATTGCACAGACAATCAAGGGGATATGTTCGCTCTGCAAGGACATTATCGGTTATAGGCAGATGTACGCTCTTATCTCTGCTGTGTCTGATCAGCACATGTCAAGATTCGCAGCGTGCACCTGCAGATAGCCTCCCATCCACAAGGAACAGTAGTATAAGGATTCCTATCAGCGGAATTGTAGTCATCATTAATTGGTTATTGTATAAATTAATTTGTCCTGTGTTACATCCTTATTTGGTCATGTCGTTATTTGGTAATTTCCTGTGTTGACGTCCCCATCCTGTGTTACATCCTTATTTGGTCATTTGCTGTGAGGTCACAAACTGTGTAGGAGGCAATTGGCTGTTGGAGGCAAACCCTCCAGTTTGGGATTTCCTGTTTGTGTGTAAATAAAAGCAAGTGCACGGCTCAGAAAGGCAGTCATGCTGATGGAGCTGAGAACGTAAGTAATGGTGATGATGTCTGTTTACTTGGGAACATACGGGCAATAGAACGATAGGTAAGGTACATTATATTATTATACAACATGTGTGCTTAGGAGAACAGGAGATATGGTGTGCGCATAACGTACAGACAACTTTCCCGGACAGATGTACCATGTGAGTGTAAATTGTTTTACTTTATTAAAAGTTTTTTTTTTTTTTTTAAACGGTATCACGCTATAAATGTCCTATTCTTCTCTTATGATCGCGTTTAACTGGTGGAAATGCGAGGAAGAGGATTTGCCTATTGTGTCACATAGGATTTTCTCACTACAGGTGATACTTTTATGGAAAGCTGGTGAGTAAGGAAACGAGAGGAAGGGGAGCACAGCACTTTCACCACCTTGTCGTATGTCACTGCATGGATTGCACTTAAAGAAACAATTGTGACACTGAACAAATACAGCACTTTATAAACTTAAGAACTGCAGATATTTGATACAATTTTATTCATGAATTTATTGTTGGCATTGTTGGAAGCTTTGTTTATGTTTTTTGTATGTCATTATATTAAGCACAGACAGGGCAGGGTTTTCACATATTACAATTCTTAAAGGAACATGCACCCTTTTCACCCAGCAGCAGTCCAACTATTAATCACAACAATAATACACCACAGCGTGGGGATATTCACATTATTTACTGTGAGTTATTGCTTACTTATTGCACATTTTTTTGCTTAGTAAACATTGGTCAGCATTATATTAATGGCTTTATAAACAGACAGAATAACAGCAAATGTCATCAAATGGGTGAAAGGGTCCAGGTCAGCCAATATGCCTTGATTCACTAGAGTTTTTTAAACCCCCCCCCCCCCCCATGTTAATCATTGTTACAGATGAAAAAACTGACATTTTTAAAATATTTACCTTTCAAAATATAGTCATACATTTTCTCATAATCCTTTCAAACTATGTATTTATTCTCTTGCCACTTATTTATTTTATGTTGAAATACTTGATAAGTATATAATTATGTATTTAAAGAAAAGGAAAAGATTACTTAACCAGCAGGAATTGCTCACATTAGTATGGTGTGTCTCAACTTTATTAAAATATGTACCGCTTTATGAAACCACTGTTTACCAAGAAATCCTGCTGCAAATCACCTAATTTAAAATACTGAGTGGGTGCATATATTACTGTACCTCTTAAATGTACCTCTTAAATGTCTACAACTATTTAAAAACAAAATAGAGAGTTATGAAAAAAACTAAATGTACATACTTATATAATTTTTATACACAGTATGATTTATTATTTTCCAAAATGCTAAACTGCTGTGATTATCTTCCAATAAGACACAACTGTACCACCCGGGGTACACCTAACATAGGCTGAGAACCAGTGTAGTAGCATGTTTGTCTAATATATTAAGAAATCTATTATTTGCTTCTACAATAATTATTACTATATTTTGTATTGAAAAAATAAAGACACATGGCAATCTTTTAAGAGTTAGATTTAAAGATATATAAAATATAGATAATTATGTGGAATATAGTGATTTGGGTGAATTTTTTATTTAACTGGTTATTATGCCCATTTACATCTATGAATATGCCGAGCAATAATTATGTAACTTGCACACATAAACGGCTCTTCATAATTAATCCCAATGGTGTCTCCACTGCTTGTCTACCAGGATGTTGTTTATAATACTAATATAAAATTGCAGGAAATAAATCAAATTTCTCCTGTTCTTTTGGTGATCTTGCTCTTCTCCTGGACCAAGAATGCACATTTAGGATTGTGTAAGATCAGAAGCCAAGGGGTTCTCAGGTAGAAGTATATGCTGTAATGTAGTCAGCATTTAAAGATGCCACTGTAGATTTAGATACACTTACAAATCAAAGCCAAACTCCAGCTAATACTTTATAAGCATTTACAGAAAACATTTTTTTTTTCTTTTGGGATAAAAGTTTTATATAAATAAATAAAAGCTGATCATTGTAAGCACCCATGTCAGTCATAAATGGTTTGTCTCATATCTATAACTGATAAATTCTGCTGGAGAGCTTGTTCTTTGGAAAAACAACAGACTTACTAGCGAGATCATCAGATGAAAATAAAGGAAAGAATGACTAAAAATTAAAAATACATACAGCCATCACATATAAGAAATTGTAATTGGTAGTGGTAATATAATTGTTGCTTTTAGGTTGAATACCACTTTAAGCACAAATACATGTAGGCCAGCGCTACAAGAACCCTTACTTGTAACCGTATTGAACAAAACAAATAGAAAATGCATATACCAAGCTCCTCTTCACAACAACTTAGCCGATATAAAATAATCATACAAACACATTACACTTCTATTGTACGATTATTATTTTGTATTGGCTATAAGTTGTTGTGAAGAGGAGCTTGGTCTATGTATTTTCTTTTGGTATGGTATGATAATCCATTCATATAGGTTATGAGAATTTGCCGTCTGTTTGTTGATCAAGCACATGGAGACATGTTATTTTAACTTTAAACAAATACTTGTAGAGTATATGAAATATACCACTAAAACCTTAACAAACCACTCATCCTAAGGCTTCATATACACTGGCCTACATTTACTGCGGCAGCAAGGAAAATGCGAAACGCGGCAAAATTGTGGCATGGTTTTGCCACAGTTTTGCCACATTTCGCGTTTTCCTATGGCTGGTGGTCAAAATGTTACTATCCTGAACACGATTCTTCTGCGTTAAGGAGAGGGAAGTTGAAGCTCACCTAAATGTGGCAGCTCCTAAACTCTGCTTAAAGTCTACTGTATGTGTACATTGACACATAGGCTTTTATGGATTTGAGTTTAGGAGCATTGGCAAAAAAATGCCAAAAGCTTCTAAACTCAAATTAAGGAGCTGCCAGTGTCGGCTAGTGTATATGAAGTTTTGCACAACATCTTTTGTTTAATTTTTACTGTGCCAGGAGCTACTGCACTGAATTCATACTGGGCCTGTGGTGAAAGATATTAGTGCAGATTTTTCAGCACTGACAATTGGGGATTCACTTAGAAATAAAAAAAAAAATTCTTTATTCCTCTTGGATATAACCCAACTTTGAATTGTTCCTTTGTGAAAAGTGTTACATGGATTTTTTTCCTATTGGGTTTATCAGAATTCACAAGCATTGCTTGTGTGTAATAATTATCTGCTACACAAGATAAGTATTGTCATGGTCACTAACTAAATCTTTTGACATGGCATGTCCAATAACCACTCTTATGTGCTGTTATCTGTAAATTATTATTTAGAATTGTAATAGAAATACAAACAAAAATATTTTTTGGGGGCCTGTCCTACCAATGACTGCATGAAGACAGTCTTGCTGTAAGCTCCCATTCACCAAAAAAGTGTCAAAAAAGTTAAAACGACAGGAGACAGTTCTGGACAATTCCTTTGTTAAAAAAAAATTGTCCCATGATGTCCATTCATCTTTAATCACAGACAGACCCGAAAAATAGAAAAAAAAAAGCTCTGCCTTGATGAGAGACTTTATATAGGCAAGGGCAGGGCCACCCGATGATGTAACCGGGTGACCCTGCCCCCTTCTGATGTCATGTGACATCAGAGGGTGCGTAGTCACCCTTTTACGTCACCGGATGGCCCCACCCTTTCCTATATAACAGCTGTCACAGCCAAGAGACAGCAGTCAGCGGGACGCCTCCCATCGAGGCAGAGCTTTTTTTTTTCTATTATTCAGGTCCGAGCGCCGGGATTGAAGATGTATGGACATCGCAGGACACTTTTTATTTTTTATTTTTTAATAAAGGAATTGTCCAAATCCGTCTCCTGTCGTTTTTACTTTTTTGACAATTTTTTGTTGAATGGGTATGAGTAAAATGTACCCTATATCCAGTCGCATGGTGGGGCAGGATGTGGAGGCCCCCCCTTTTCCAGATTCCGATAAAACTGACATGTTGCCTCGGCGTGTCTTCCCGGGTATCGCGGCTGCAGCGCTGTGAGTGGCTGGAGCCGCGATGTCGCCACTCCCACGCATGCACTCGAGAGACTTCTTTCCAGCAAGGTCCGGCGTCTGCCGGGCTTTCAGCCGAGAATCCCCTGTGCGCATCCCCCGATGCAGTCAGCGGCTCATTGCAGGGGGAATATCTCCTAAACCATACAGGTTTAGGAGATATTTCTTTTACCTACTGGTAAGCCTTATTATATTATACATTTTGACTATACAACCACTTTAATGATACAGATGGCCACTACACTCAGACATACAGTCCTCTCAGACATCAAACACTGCTAATTCTCTATATTGGGTCCTAATGCAATCATAGTTGATAGAGAGTAAAGTAATAGCAAAATAGTAGTTCATTCAATAGTCAAAGCTGGATATACGTGGATATACGTGGGTGTACAGGGTCCATGCATATGGACTCCAGTCAGATGGCTTTGGAGATGAATAATACCTGCTTAACATGCAGAATATACATTTTTTCCAAGATTGAGTCCATGTAGATTGGACCTCTAATGGAAATAGAAGGATCCCTTCTAAGATATAGAAAGATATATAGGCAGCCCCCTTGACGGTGTAAGCTAGAGACGGGCTAATGAATTCTACTTTGTGCAGGTGAGTGTATATATGGGTAATTCTCAATGGATCAAATACATCTCACTACTTCACCAGTCATCTGTGGTCCGCCTCGTCCGGGTCCTAAACGTAGGACAGATATTGTAGCCGACTTGGGGCTAAGTCCAAGCCACAGGGAGTAGGGGGAACCTTCCTCTAATGGTCAGCGTGTCCATGAAATGAATGATACCGTGTGTCTCGCGGTACTTGCGGGATCTCCAACGAGAAGCAGGACAGGTGTCAGGGGTGTTATCTAATAGGTGGACAGTCCATGCCCTCACATCAGAAGGCGTGATGGCGTCATTCTGACACTTTTCACTCGTGACACGAGTTTCTTCAGAGCATATGCGGACGTCTGCCCCACGTCTTTAAATACCATCGTTGCCGTCCAACAATTGGAGTCCCTGGTGGTTTGCGCAGACGCCCATTTACGGGTACTCAGCCACACAAATGGACAAGAATACAAATGAGGGGGCAGGCCTGGAGTGCAAGCGTGCCACAATTGACCAATTAAAAATGAATCAGACCATAGCCAAAGAAAAAAGCACACAAAAGACAAAACAGTATGAAAAAAAAAAAAAAAAAAAACATTTAAAACAAACCAAATGAAACCCCACAGCGGGAAACATTACTAAAATTAAATAAACCAAAGGAAAGTGAATTTAGAGAGAAAAATAGGGAAATCAAAAACAAATAAATAGAACCAAAATAAAAATAATAAACACACAGAGTCTACACTGGGGGTCAAGATGGAACTGGTAAGGTAAATGTGTATCAATTGTTAATTATTTATTAAATACACTTAACTTATATATATATATTTTTTGTTGTAAAGTTTTTATTGAGTTTTTAATGATACAATATAAAGCAAACAAGGGTGGACGCAGCCGCTACAAAGAACAAAGCAATATGTTAGTACAGTAGTTTAGTAACTCTTATGAATTATTTGGTAATAAACAAAACTTATGAAACATTATCCAGTAACCACAGGATTCTTTGAAATATGTGGGTAAGGGTTCATATAATTATGTAGAGCAAGGGATATAAGACTGATTAAAGTGTTGAAAGAAAACAACATCGAAGGACTTTGGAAGAGATTCCTAATAATGTGGGTTAAGGTGCGGGTTGAAGGTATGCATCAAGTGGTGGGTGGGGGTATTGGTCACTTATGTGTCATAAGAGCTGCCATAGCTCTCAACGTGGTTTAAGCAATTAATCGCTTATATTCATTCGGTGTAGTGAAATGTAGCCAGCAAGACCATATGTTTGTGAACTTGGATGGTTCGTCTTTCGCCTGGTGGATTAGTGCTTCCATGTCCGCAGTTTTTTGAATACAGTGGAACCAATCCTTTAGAGTCAGTGATTCAGGAGAACGCCAACTGGTAGGGACACACATATTTGCTGCAGTGATCATGTGCATAGCCAAGGAACAATAGTATGTGCGTTTTGGTATCGATGGGAAATGCAGTAGAAATTGTGCAGGTGCGAAATCTAAGGCAAACGTGGTTATTTGGCAAATGGGTTTGTGGACTTCCGTCCAAAATGGTTTGATTTTGGGACATGACCACCATATATGTATTAGTGTTCCAGTCTCCAGATTGCATCTCCAACATGTTGGGGAGATTGATGGGTATATATGGTGGAGCTTACTGGGCGTTCTATACCATCTGGTCAGAAGTTTAAAGGCATTTTCTTGCTCGTAAATATTCACAGAACCTTTGTGGGTGTTTTTGTAGATAGCTTCCCATTCAGATTCCGAGAATTTTAAAGAGAGATCATGTTCCCATTTACTGTTAGTCCAAGTGTTCTCGTGGTTGTGATCTGAAAATAATAATGTATACGTTTGGGATATGAGGTGCCTTTGGGGTTCTTCTTGTTCAAAAGGGTTGTGTTGCCTCGCCCATTCTTGCGAAAGCGTGGGGGCTCCTAGAAAATGTCTAATTTGGACGTATGTCCAAAAAGGAAAAGTATTATTCTGTGTTTTGGTTGCAATGTTGGTGTAAGAGATAAAGTTATCACAATCCATGAAATGTCCTGCTCTAACGGTTGGGTGTGGCCATATGTCTTTCAGGAAGGAGTCATGCGTTCCAGGGGTAAAGTCAGGGTTGAATCTTAGTGGAGTCATTGGGCCTTTGCGCGACGAAATTTTATGTTTAACCGCTTCCCGACCGGCCACTGCATATATACGTCAGCAGAATGGCACGGGCAGGCAGAATCACGTACCTGTACGTGATCGTGCATGTGCCTGCCTGTGGGTCGCACGCGCGCCGCTAGCGGCGCGCTCGTGACCCGGTCGGGATCTCCGTGACCCCGGCCGCGGGACCAGCGGACCCGATCGCCGCTGGTGTCCCCGCGATCGGGTTACGGAGCTGAAGAACGGGGAGAGGTTTGTGTAAACAAACCTCTCCCCGCGCTTCCTACACTGACTGTCATTGATCGGCGGTTCCCTGTCATCGGGAACGCCGATCAATGACGTCACACGTACAGCCACGCCCCCCTACAGTAAAATGAACACAACACGTCACACTGACTCCTCCCCGCCCCCTAGTGGTTAACCCCTTCACTACAACTGTCATTTACATAGGAATCATTGCTATTTAAATAGCACTGATTTCTATATAAATGACAAATGTCCCAAAAATGTGTCAAAAATGTCCGATGTGTCCGCCATAATGTCGCAGTCACAATAAAAATCGCTGATCGCCGCCATTACTAGTAAAAAAAAAAATATTAATAAAAATGCTATAAAACTATCCCCTATTTTGTAAACGCTATAACTGCGCAAACCAATTAATAATCGCTAATTGCGATTTTTTTTACCAAAAATATGTAGAAGAATACGTATCGGCCGAAAAGGAGGTAAGCGTAGGGTAAATCATTGGGTGAGAGTTACACTGCGGGGGTATGTGTTTAGATGCCAGCCATGGAGTGTGAGTTAGAGGGAGAGGTGAGAAAGAGTTTTCCAATTGGACCCAGTCTTTAGTCATGGAATGGATATTCCACTCGATGATTCTGGTTAAGTGCAGGCTTGTTGATATTTTCTGATATCGGGTAGGCCTAAGCCTCCTTTAAGTTTCGGGATAGTGAGTTTTGTGAATTCCAATCTGGGTCGCATTGACTTCCAGATAAATTCTGTGCACGTTTTTTGAAAAGATTTGAATAAAGCAGGGGAGTTTTATCGGGACTGTTTAGAGTAGATACAACACTCTAGGTAGTATGTTCATTTTAATAATTTCAGCTCTCCCAAACCATGAAAAAAGTCCTATAGTCCATTTCTTTAGGTCATGCATTATGGTTTGTAATAAGGATAAATAATTTGCAGCGTATAGGTCTGTTAGTGAGGTAGTCAGTTGGATATCTAGGTATGTAATTTTGTGGGTATTCCACTTAAATGGGAAGTTGTGTTGGCACATTTTACATAGTTCTGTAGGTAGGGTAACATTCAAGGCATTGGACTTTGAAAAGTTGATTTGAAGGTTCGAGAGGAGTGGTCAAGGTCTTTAAGCAGGTTTGGGATAGAGGTTAGTGGTTCAGTGAGGAAGAGGAGTATATCATCCGCAAAAGCAGCTATTTTGTAAGTATTTTGGGAAATAGTTATTTCTTTTATGTCGGGGTTATCTCTAATACATCTAAGAAGTGGTTCTAATGTGAGGACGAAGATTAATGGGGATAGGGGACAACTCTGGTGAGAACCGTTTGATATGGAGAAGGCATTCGATAGGTGGCCGTTTACTCGTATTCTTGCGGTTGGGGAAGAGTATAACATGAGTATGAAATTCAGCATTCAGGGAGGAAGGCCTATATGTTTTAGGGATTCTGTCATGTAGTCCCAGGCCACTCTATCGAACGGCTTCTCCGCGTCTAGGGAAAAAAAAATCCCTGGCGTTGGTTGGATGTAAGCCAATGCTGTATATTGATGGCTTTGAGAGTGTTGTCTCTCGCTTCTCTGCCAGGGATGAACCCTACTTGGTTGAGGTGAATCGTGTTAGGAAGTATGGGAAGAAGTCTGTTCACTAAGATTTTGGCGTACCATTTAAGGTCTACGTTTAATAACGAAATAGGTCTGTAATTAGTCACTTGCGAAGGGTCCTTACCAGGTTTAGGAATGACTGTAATATGGGCTGTCAATAAGTCAGGTGAGGGTATGAGGGGTAAATCGCATGCATTAAATGATGATATAAAAATAGGGGTTAGAGTATCTATATAGTAACTGACAGTCAAGCCATTAGGTCCTGGGCTTTGACCCATTTTCATTTGTTTGAGTGCAAGTAATGCTTCATCCGTAGATATTGGTTTGTCTAAATTTTGATAGGAAGAATCCGAAATTTTGGCCGGGCTGTATTTGTTTAAGAAGTAAGTAATCAGTCTTTGTCTCGTCAATTTGTTGTTATTGGGGTCTGAAGAGGGCAGGTTGTATAAGTTAGAATAATATTGTACGAATTGTTTTGCTATATCTGGGGTGGAGTTCAATTTGCGACCCGATGTATCGGAAAGCGAGTGTATGGTTGTGGAGGCCTTTTTGGCTTGTAGAGCTCTAGCCAGTAATTTACCAGCTTTATTACCATACTCATAGAATGTCTTTTGGTAAAGGATATACTTGCGTTTAATATTTTTGCCTATTAATTCCATCGTCTCTTTTCTTGCCTGTATTAGTATGTTTAGAGTGTCTAGGGCTTGTGTACGTTTATGTGCTCTTTCTAGCAACCAAATTTGGTTAGCTAAGTCATTGAAATGTTTTTGTCTGTCCGTATGACACTTTTATGAGCTTCCCAATCGATAAGCGGAGACGTATCAGCAGGTTTTTTTTCTATAAAGTATTGTTTGATGCATGTATGTACTTCGTTAATGATCGTAGGATCAGTGAGAAGAGATGGGTCTAATCTCCAGGATTGTGATCGCGGACATATGTCTGGGAATGAGATGGTTACAGATATTGGGTGGTGGTGTGATAGGAACATCGGGTCAATAGATGTGTGTTTGAGGAAGGGAAGGTCATTTTGTGAAATTAAAAGATAATCAATTCTTGAGTATTTTTTGTGTGGAGTTGAGTAATAGGTAAAATCTTTGTCGTTGGGGTGTAAAGTTCGCCATGTGTCGTGAAGCAAAAGTGTTTGTAGATGGGATTTTATATTGCGAAGAGCAGCGTAGGGGAGAGAAGACGTGCCATTTGAGGTGTCAAGAAGAGAGTTGAGGGGGATGTTGAAGTCTCCTCCGGGTATTAGGGTACCTGTTTGTAAGACAGTCAATGTCTGTATAATTTCCCGGAAGAATGTGACCTGTTTGGAATTGGGAGCATATATTTTGGCTAAAGTGAGCTCTTTACCTTTGTAGGATCCTTTCAAGAACAGATATCTACCATTGTCATTGGTTAGTGAGTCTGTAATTTGGAAGGGACAGTGTTTTGCCAACAATATGGACACTCCTTTGGATTTGGAGTCTAAGTTTGAGGAATGGTAAGCAGTGGTATAGTAATGGTTGTGCAATTTTTGTATGGAATTTGTGCGGAAATTAGTTTCTTGGAGAAATATGATATCAGCTTTGTTGCGTTGCTTGGTTAGTAGTAGCTGGGACCTTTTTTCAGGGATATTTAATCCCTTCGCATTTAGGGATATGATTTTGAGTGGAGCCAGGATGGTATCGATGATGCCATTGACGGTGATGCCATTGACGATGTTGTTTTGCGAATCAGTGAACACTAATATGTAGAGAGAATAGGAGAGCTGTGGCAGAGAGGGGCGAGATGCGTTAAGACGTATGAACGGTTGAGGGGTGTAATCAAGGGGAAGAATAAGAGTGAATATAGGATATGACCTAGGAAATGAAGGTGAAGGTACTGGCGACAGTTGAGAGCCCGCTCAGCCATCTGGATACGGGGATGGAGATGCCGATAGAGTTCAGTGGTAGTTTGAAATGTGGTATCTGCAAGGAGTGTGATCTTGTGCCACTGGGTGGGAGGTGGTCGGAGTGAGAGAGGGTAGTGTTGTATACGCGGCGTCAAACCCTCGGCCTCAGGTTGTCTCAGTCAGTATTGGGGGGGGGGTGAAGTTAGAGTAACTGTGTTGAATTGCAAATTCAAGTGGGACGTTGGTAGAGTTTTAAACATGTGGAGTGCCACCTCTTAATAGGGTAATGTTTACTTTGGGAGTTTCACAACCAGGATAGTACTTATGCCTCTGAACGAGTGAATCGATTAATAGGAGTCTGTTTGGATGCAGAGAGGTGGAGTTTATGTGACGGTATTAAAGGTGAATGAGTGTTGTTCGGCACAATTACATTTGTGAACAGAGAGGTGATGTATAATCTATCTGAAAATGAAACCTTGAGATTTGTCAACGAGACACAATTTAAACCATTGGAACAAGAAAACATAGATTATATTGAAGGAAAAAACAATTATGCAACAAGGTAAATCAGAATGACCATCCGTGTAGAGCAGAATGTTCATGTCTCTACGCAGAGTGACAGAGGTGCAACTCAGTAGTTTCTATATATAGGAAGTATAATAAAAGTTCAATCACTAGGCCACCAGATATTGCTCAGGCATATGACCATATGTATTATAAATATTAGGAAGATAATTTTAGTGTCGCCACTAGATCGCATGCAGCGAGTATAAGCAAGTAAAAAATAATTTTCATTTCATTTTTTTTTTTTGTTTTTGTTTTCGTTTTTGTGTCACTAGATGTCGTTGTGTGATAACTTTTGTCAGGTCATGGATTTTCAAATCCAAATAGACAGGGCGGTGTCTATAGTCAGGCAAATCATACGGTCTAGTCGTCAAGTATGCCTTGCAATAAATCATCGGGATCAGCATATGAATCGAGATCCTCGGTGGTTGCAGTGAAAACTATACAAATACACATATATATAAGCTGTTTTTTTAGTCATATTATACCGGATAAAGCCGAGGAGTATCTACCAGGTTAAGTAAGGATTCTCAGCAATGCCAGTTCAGGCTTTTAGTGTGGATTTGGGTTAATGAGTGCTGGGAAGTTTTGTCAGTTGGTTTGCATGTGTACAGATTCCCGTTTGGGGGAGAACCTTTGTAAGGCAGTCAAGATAATTTTGGAGCAACAACGGAGTTTCCCCATAGTGTTTACATGCTCGTACAACTGTGTAGTAAGCAACGTCCAAGGTGGATACATCTTTATAGAAGTCTGGATGACGTCTGAGGTCCATCACCACCTCTGTTAGTGGGGGATGTCCCCATTCCTTATAGTAAAATAACCGTGAGTCAATAACAGAAAGCAGATCAATAGACATGCCAGGAGTCATTCCTAAAAGTGGGCACACGTGGGAATAGAAGTGGGAGGAGGTGATGGATTAGAATGTTGTAATGAAGAGCTATAGTCTTCTGAAGTGCATGTTTTGTGCCTCCATTGGTTCTTCTCTGGGTAGTCTGGTGGATGTGCCAGGGATGTTGAAATCGGCATACCAATTAGGTACCTCTACAAGTGGTATGTCAAGGGTACGGCAAAAGGCTTCCAATTCTTCCGGGATTCTGAGGAGTGCCGAGTGTCCATGGTATGTTGCTTATAGCCCGAACGGGAACTTCCAGCGATATGGGATTCCTTTGCGGTTAAGTACTGTCAGTAAAGGGCGTAGGTCCCTGCGGTGTTTAAGTGTGATGGCCGAAAAATGTGGATATCATGACCGTCATGCTCCAGATGTGTCTTATTACAGGCATTCTTGAGGATTTCTTCTTTAATTTTGTAGTCAGTCAGGCAGCATATAATGTCTCTCGGGGGGTCAGTCTCCCTTCCCCACGGTCTGTGAGCTCTGTGGATTCGTTCCATGTGTATGGGTATTTGGTATGGCCGCTCAAGGATTCGGTTAAACAGGGTCGTCACTGCGGGGGTAATTTGATCGTTGCTGACACTTTCAGGGATACCTCTTACCCGTAGGTTATGTCTCCTTCCGAGATTGTCCAAATCTTCAATGTGTCTCTGGAGATCACGGAGCTGCATAGTATGGGTGTCCACTGTATGGTGAATTATTTTAATAGCAGTCTGTTGGTGTGCGGCCTTCTTCTCCACATCCTGTACCCTGCCCGCTATTGCCTGTATCTCATGTCGGAGATCCGTGATGGCAGTAAAGAGAGTGTCTTTTATGTCAGCAGCAACTGCTCTGAAATCATTTAGGCTCGGCTGCTGGTGCGCTGTGT
The DNA here is from genome assembly GCA_028564925.1 of Lithobates sylvaticus. Taxonomy (NCBI): domain Eukaryota; kingdom Metazoa; phylum Chordata; class Amphibia; order Anura; family Ranidae; genus Lithobates; species Lithobates sylvaticus. The sequence continues at coordinate 286,641,850 of CM053029.1, forward strand.
GAATGTCTGCCAGCGGAGGTGGAGGGGGTTGAGTAGGAGACAGGACAATACCGCCATGTTCCTGTGAGGGAGCTGAAGAGGAGGACGCCTCCATGTTATCTCTCTGAGGGCGGAACATCTCCAGTATATTCCGGGCTCCGCTGCCGATGTGTTCTCTCGGCGAGCGAGATCTGGATGCCGATTGAGTGCGGGAGGATGTTCCCATAGTTTAGGGTTGAAAGTATGGTGTTTGTCCCCGGGTAAAGCGAAGTTGAGGCTGAGGGTTGACGGAGCCGGAGGATTAAGCGTCGATCTTCTCTCACCGGCAAGCCACGCCTCTAGCTTATATATTTTAATACTTGGGGGAATATATCCATCATCTCAACATACAGGATGGAGGACACACAGTATTAACCACAATTACCACAGTAAATTCACTGCCATAGCAAATACATACAACCAAGCAGTGTAGCCACTATCTTAAAATTAAATTAGATAAGGCGATGATGTCATATGCAACGTACCGATTGTATACTACTGGAGACCTTGTAAACGCATGCCATCCGGAGCCTTTTCTCCTTCTTACTGTTATACCCCCCTCCCCCCCATTTCTTGTTTTATGTGACAGTATTGCCATATTTGTGTCTTGTTTTTCTTTTGAAAATAAAATAAAGATTATATAAAAAAAAATTAGATAAGGCAATTTATGCCATCAGGGGGTATAAAGAATATATTACTTGCTATGGCACTGCCACAGCGGGTATACATCAATCAAATTCCTGCTTAGCTACAGTTGATATGAGAATACCCCCCTGCGGAGAAAGGTAAAGATGAGAAAAAAGAGAGGGAAAAAAAGGAGGAAAAATAACAAGGAAAACAGGGGGGGGGGGGCAGAGGAAAGAAGGAAGAGAAGGAAGAGGTAAAAAATGGGAAAAGAGGGAAAAGAGGGAAAAGAAAAAGAAAAGGCGAGGAAAGAAGAGGGAGAAAAAAATGTGTTCGCCAACTCTGACTTTGAGTGGTCTTTTTGTCTTGCCCACATAGTCTTTGCCACATGGGCATGTTAACATGTAGACAACCCGAGTGGTGGAGCAGTTTATAAAATTATTAATTTTGAAATTCTTTTTGCTGTCAGAGCTGGTGAACACATCATTCCTATCCACAAATTTGCAGCCTGTACACCTGCCACAGGGGTGCATACCACTCAAAGGTGGCAGGTCGGTCAGCTAATTGGATTTAATTGATCTCTGATACTCAGAATTAGGGATGAGCTTCGAGTTCGAGTCAAACTCATGTTCGACTCGAACATTGCCTGTTCGCCTGTTCACCGAACAGCAATTTGGGGTGTTTGAGGCAAATTCGAAAAGCCGCAAACACTGTAAAAGTCTATGGGAGAAATCTAAAGTGCTAATTTTAAAGGCTTATATGCAAGTTATTGTCATAAAAAGCTTAGAACTGTCCCTGCACAAAGTGTAATTTTTGCAGGAAAAAAAGTAATTTAAAAGCACTCGCGGCTATAATAAATTGTCGGCTCCCATAATACAGAGAACAGTCATTGAAAGTATTTGATAAAAAAAAAAATGTGTGGGGTTCCCCCCAAATTCAATTACCAGGCCCTTCAGGTCTGGTATGGATTTTAAGGGGAACTCCACGACAAATTAAAAAAAAATGGCGTGGATGTCCCCCCAAAAAGCCATACCAGACCCTTTATCCGAGCACGCAACCTGGCAGGCCGCAGGAAAAGAGGGGTGGACGAGAGAGCGCCCCCCCTCCTTAACCATACCAGGCCACATGCCCTCAACATTGGGAGGATGCTTTGGGGGTCTGTGATGGTTGTGGGGGTCTGCGGGTGGGGGGCTTATCAGAATCTGTAAGCCCCCTTTAACAAGGGGACCACCCACAGTTACAATGCCGGTGACACAGAGAAGAGGGGGGATAAGCGGAGCTTTGTTCCCCTGTGTCGCTGGGGTCACCCGTATGTCACTGGGGAAGCCCGGCTTCCCCCTTGCGTCAGAGGGGGCCGGGGTCAGGTGACGGGTGTCCCCATCCTCCTCAGCTAAGACCTGTCAGGCCGGGATTCCTGCAGTGTCTCCATGGAGACAGGATGCGCTGCGCTGGACGTCATCGGAAGAGATCACCCATCGCTGGACCCCGGAGAAGAGATCAGCCATCGCTGGATAGCAATAGTGGATTACCACCGCTGAAATGTATTTTTTATTTTTAATAAATGGCTTTTCCCAACGGTGTCTGTGTGTTTTTTAACAATTTTTTACACTTTCTTTGTGAAATGGTAGGGTTACTTTTGTACCCCCTTACCATTTAAAATGGGGGGGTGGGATCTGGGGGTCCCCTTGTTAAAGGGGGCTTCCAGATTCTCATAAGCCCCCCGCCGCAGACCCCCACAGCCACCGGCCAGGGTTGTGGGGATGAGGCCCTTCTCCCCATCAACATGGGGACATGGTGCTTTGAGGGGTCATAGACCCCCAAAGCATCCTCCCAATGTTGAGCATGTGGCCTGGTACTGTTCAGGAGGGGGGCACTCTCTCGTCCCCCCTCTTTTCCTGCGGCCTGCCAGGTTGTGTGCTCAGATAAAGGGTCTGGTATGTTTTTTTTTGGGGGAACTCCACGCCATTTTTTTTTTTTATTTGACCCGGGGTGCCCCTTAATATCCATACCAGACCTGAAGGGCCTGGTAATTGAATTTAGGGGGAACCCCACGCATATTTTTTTTTTTTTATCAATGACTTTCAATGACTGTTCTCTATATTACGGGGAGCCGACAATTCATTATAGCCGCGAGTGCTTTTAAAAGACTTTTTTTCCTGCAGAAATTACACTATAATATACACACCCCCCAGGTATGAAATTTAAAGAAATATTACACTTTTATTGTTTCACTTTAAGCATTATACAACTTGCATATAAGCCTTTAAAATGATCACTTTTGATTTTGAACGTTCGAGTCCCATAGACTTTAATAGGGTTCTAACGTTCACACGAACTTTAGGTCTGTTCGCAGGTTCTGGTGTGAACCGAACTGGGGGGGTGTTCGGCTCATCCCTACTCAGAATGGACAAGATTATCTTTAAGATTGGGAGATCTCCTTGCAGTTAACAGCGGTTTGCTGCTGACTGTACTCACTGTGAAGGCTTGAAAATAAATATGCTTGATGTTATGGAGTTGCTGGCTGCTTCTTTTAGTTAACAGTGGCCAGTCACCTACAATTATCTCCAACAGTGGTGCCCCTGATAGTAGATGCCAGTGGTGACCCAGGATACATTTTACCTGATCCCACTGTGCTCCATATTTTGGTTATTATCTTAAAATTTGCCTGTTGTTGAGTAAGTAAGCTCATATTTTTAGTTTTATCCAAGAGATCCTTCCTGTCCGCTTGGATTGGTCTCTTTTTGGCCTTTCTGATACATTTATGCGAGTATCCTCCCTCTCTGAACCTACCATAGAGTTCCTTGGCCTCAATATCAAAATCATCCTCATGTGAGTAATTCCTTTTAGTTCTCAGGAACTGGCCAACAGGTATTCCCTGGATAAGTGACTGGGGACCCATTGAGGTGCACCTGATTTGCTGATAATTTACCCCCAGGAACTGGAAGCAGTTATGTTCCTGCATGAACTTAATGATGTCCACAATAAACTCATTCTGGGTCACTAGGAGTGGAAATTTTTGATAAAGGAAGTGGTACACGGCCCTTAGTCCCCACTTGTGGGGAATAGACGTGCACAGGGACTCCATGTCGATCCCCAAAAGAAATGCTCCTGCAGGGAGAGTGAAAGTGTTCAGTCTATAAAGGACTTCACAGGTGTCCTGGACAAAAGAGGGAGGTTGCGCACAAGCTCCTTGATAAGTGCATCCGCAAATTTACCTATCTTTTCCAAGGGACCCTTTACCGCAGACACAATAGGCCTACCGGGAAGCTTCGTAAGGGACTTATGGCATTTAGGGATTATGTAAAACTTTGGGGTGTTAAACTCAAGCACTTTTAGATAGTTAAATTCTTTTTTGGAAATGAGGAATTCCTCAGCGGCTAGACTAAGTTAATAATTAAGGGCTACTACAATATCCGGGAATGGGTTGGAGGTAAGTTTTTGATATATGGATTTGTCTAAAAGAAGACACATTATTTCTGTTCATACATAGTCTGGGATAGTAGAACAATGTAACCACCCTTGTCGCTACCCTTAATCACTTACCTTACAAGCCCGTCTTTCCTCCCTCATTAAGTTGTCCACTCCCCTCCAACTCCAATCTATTTTGGACAGGTCATTTTTAACCTGTTCTAGGAAAAGATGTATCCATTTGTGTTTATACAGGGGTGGCATCTTGACTGATTTGATATGGAGATTGGAGGGGCGGGGACACTCCTGTCTTGGGGTGTCTTGGGGTTGAACCTTCCATATCGGAATCAGAGTCAGCATTTTCCTGCAGCAGTGAAACCAGAGCATCCAGTGCCTCTGATTCTTCTCTATTGGATTGCTTTAATTCCAAGTTCTGGTGGCACTCAGTATGCCAATATCTAAAAATCACCTTAATCAGGAAAAGGCTGACATATTTATATACTTCAAACTCATTCATGACCGATTTTGGTGAAAATGAAAGTCCCTTCTGAAGTAGGGAGATATGATGTTGATTAAGTGGGAAGTTACTCAAGTTGACTATCTTCATATTTTGACTACTTTCTTTTTCCCCAGTTTTATTAGTATTACTGACATCAACTGTGTCCTGCGTGTTCTGACTCTGAGTTCTCTTAGATCTTTTCCTATTTCTCTTCCTCTTCCTTGATCTATGGCCTGAGTATTCTATCTCCCCCTCGTGTTAGGCTTGATTTTTCCTTTTTTGGGGGCAAAGTTGTCTATTGTATCTTCTCCTTTCTCTAAAAAAGTAACCGATTTATCTCAATATTCACCCTTCACTATCAGTTGATGATTGGGTATGTGGGGTCAGAGTCTGTCTGTATCCTCTTCCTTTACGTGATCTACTCCTACCCCTCTTAATGGAAGGGTCAAAGATATTGTCTTTTTCCCAATCCTGGAGATTTTGTTTAAATTTTTCTTGTTTGTTGGTTTTTAGATTACGCTGTGTTCTTTCATCCTCCCTTTTAAGAAGTTAATTTTGTTTATCAAAGTTAGGGTCTTGTTTAAATGGTTCAAGCAGACTTACATTATTATCTATTTCAGTTTTAATCTCCTCCAGCTGCAGTTGCTTTTCATTAACAATCATTTGCATGATATCAAGTCTACGTGCATCATGCATACAAAAAGCGTGGAGTATGGAGGTGGCCTGCTGGTACTACTCTTTCCCTGAGGCCCCTAGGGACTATTTTATGCTCAATATGTGAGTTTAGTGAAGCGATATCCTGATTTCCTCATTAAATACTTAATGGTCAGTTTTTTATGATTACGAAATAATTTTCTAAGGGAATCATCACTATTGTCCTGTGTCGGCTGATCACAAGAAAATGCAGACTCAATGTCCCGCTCAATCCCCTCATCAAGAAGATAGGCCATAATATTGGGAAAAAAAGGGCAGAATGTGAAGTTGATTGCACTCCAGGGTCGCATGTAAACCTAATAAAAGTATGTGATGGAGGTTTTAAATGTAGCATGCGTGAAAGGGGAGAGCCAGTATCAAGAAGGGAAATATAATCCCACTGTAATATAACCAACAAAACACCCATATATAAATGACACTCCTGCTACATCCACATAGGCCAGTCTAGAGGGGGATTTAGCAATGTAATCTATCCCACTGTAGCAAAGCATACCGTCACCCCAGGGATACAAAAGTAATCAACCATAGGGGTGTGTTCCTCTGAATTTAAATAAGCATACAAAAAACAGGGGGAAAGAAAGGGATTCCCAAAATAATTCTTCAGGGAGGAACTGGCCAGTATTATAGGTAAAAATTATCTTTATTTGAAAACTCCACATAATACTAACAATTTATAAATATATACCGTATATACTCGAGTATAGGCCGACCCGAATATAAGCCGAGGCACCTAATTTTACCACAAACAACTGGGAAAACTTATTGACTCGAGTATAAGCCTAGGGTGAGAAATGCGCAGCTACTGTAAGTGGAAAAGAGGGTCAACGATGCCCATTTGCAGCCTCACTGTGCCCATGCAGATGGACACAGTTGACCGATTTGGGGCCCTGTATCTCGGGGTCACTTAGTGCTAGGAACCCCATCTTTAGATATGTTGTAGTGCTAATTCCACTGGGTTGGACAACATTTGGGGTTCCTAGCACCAAGTGTCCCCGAGATATGGGGCCCCAAATTCGGGTCAGAAAATCTCAAGCACTTTTCTGCAGCAGAGAATGACATTTTCTGAACCGACTTTGGGGCCCTGTATCTCGGGGCCACTTAGGGCTAGGAACCCCATCTTTGGATATGTTGTAGTGCTAGTTCCACTGGGTTTGAATGCCAAATTTGGGGTTCCTAGCTCCAAGTGTCCCCGAGATATGGGGCCCCAAATTTGGGTCAGAATATCTCAAGCACTTTTCTGCAGCAGAGAATGACATTTTCTGAACCGACTTTGGGGCCCCGTATGTCGGGGCCACTTAGTGCTAGGAACCCCATCTTTGGATATGTTGTAGTGCTAGTTCCACTGGGTTTGAATGCCAAATTTGGGGTTCCTAGCTCCAAGTGTCCCCGAGATATGGGGCCCCAAATTCGGGTCAGAAAATGTCAAGCCCTTTTCTGCAGCAGAGAATGACATTTTCCGAACCGACTTTGGGGCCACGTATCTCGGGGCCACCTAGTGCTAGGAACCCCATATTTGGATATGTTGTAGTGCTAGGTCCACTGGGTTGGCACACCAAATTTGGGATCCCTAGACCCAAGTGGCTTCGAGATACGGGGCCCCAAAGTCGGGTCGGATTTTTTTTTTTTTTTGCTGCAGAAAAGTGCTTGACTCGAGTATAAGCCGAGGGGGGCACTTTCAGCACAAAAAAATGTGCTGAAAAACTCGGCTTATACTCGAGTATATACGGTAATACCAAACCTTCACCACGTACATATAAAAATTAGACAATTGTCTTAACCACTTCAGCCCCGGAAGAATTTATCCCCTTCCTGACCAGAGCACTTTTTGTGATTCGGCACTGCGTCGCTTTAACTGACAATTGCGCGGTCGTGCGACGTGGCTCCCAAACAAAATTTACGTCCTTTTTTTCCAACAAATAGAGCTTTCTTTTGGTGGTATTTGATCACCTCTGCGGTTTTTATTTTTTGCGCTATAAACAAAAAAAGAGTGTCAATTTTGAAAAAAAAAATCATTATTTTTAACTTTTTGCTATAATAAATATCCATCAAAAATATGTTAAAATTTTTTTTTTCCTCAGTTTAGGCCAATACGTATTCTTCTACATATTTTTGGTAAAAAAATCGCAATAAGCGATTATTGATTGGTTTGCGCAAAAAAGTTATAGCGTTTACAAAATAGGGGATTGTTTATGACATTTTTATTAATAATTTTTATTTTATTTTTTAAATGGCGGCGATCAGCGATTTTTATCATGACTGCAACATTATGGCGAACATTTTGGACACATTTTTGTGACCATTGTCATTTATACAGCAATCAGTGCTATATAAATGCACTGATTTCTGTGTAAATGACACTGGCAGTGAAGGGGTTAACCAGGAGGTGGCAGTGTAGGGGTTAAGTGTGTCCTATGGGCGTGTTGCTAACTGTGGGGGGCGTGGCTGTGTTGTGCACAACACTGATCTCTGCTCCAATCACAGGGAGCAGAGATCAGTGTCACTTGTTGCTAGGCAGAATGGGGAGATGCTTGTTTACTTTGTTCTTCCTCTCCGTGAGGCGATTGCGGGTATCCCCGCGGCTATCGAGTCCACAGGACCCGCGACCCAACTCTCGGAGCTTCCCGCGGGTGAGCGCACGCACCGCCACCGCCTCTTAAAGGGCAACGTACAGGTACGTGATTCTGCCTGTACGTGCCCTTCTGCCAACGTATATTGGTGTGAGGCAGTCGGGAAGGGGTTAAGGACACAGGTGGCCACCACAATCAGACATACATGCCTCTAAGACATAATACACTGCTAAATCTCTATATTGGGTCCTAATTCAATCATAGTTGATAGAGAGCAAAGTAATAGCAAAACGGTAGTTCATTCAATAGTCCAAGCTGGATTTACAAGGATGTACAGGGTCCATGCATACGGACTCCAGTCAGAGGGCTTTGGAGATGAATAATACCCACTTAACATGCAGAATATACATTTTTCCCAGGATTGAGTCCATGTAGATTGGACCTTAAATGGAAATACTGTAGAAGAATCCCCTCTTATGCCCCGTACACACAGTGGATATTCCGATGGAAAAAGTCAGATCGGATTATTTTGTTGGAAAATCCGATCGTGTGTGGGCCCTAGCAGGCTTTTTCCTTCGGAATTTCTGACGGAAAAAATTTGAGAGCAGGATCTAAAATTGTCCAACAACAAAATCTGATCTGACTTTTTCTGATCGTGTGTAGAAAATTCAGACGCACAAAGTGCCACGCATGCTCAGAAGAAATTTGGAGACGAAAGCTATTGGCTACTGGGCTCTACGTAGTCCCGTCATACGTTTTATACGTCACCTCGTTCGGAACGATCAGATTTTCCGACAACTTTGTCCGACCGTGTGTGTGCAACACAAGTTTCGGACAAAATCCGTCGGAAAAAATCAGAGGGATTTTGTGGTCGGAATGTTCGACCGTGTGCCCACTTGACGGTGTCAGCTAGAGACTGGCTAATGAATTCTACCTGGTACAGGTGAGTGTATATATGGGTAATTCTCAATGGATCAAATACATCTCACCACTTCAATATGATTGAAATACTTTGCAGTAGGAAATAACCTCAGTGACACCTTGGGGTTGATTTACTAAAGGCAAATCCACTTTGCACTACAAGTGCAATCCAAGTGCACTTGGAAGTGCAGTCACTGTAGATCTGAGGGGAAGATCTTAAAGCTGTTGTATACCCAAATTTTACACTTCTACCTACAGGTAAGCCTATAATAAGACTTACCTGTAGGTAAAATTCATATCTCCTAAACCTGTATGGTTTAGAAGATATTCCCTATGCATGCAGCCACTGACGTCAGCGGAGCATGCGCTCTGAAAGCCCCAGCTGAAGGTCCGGCAGCCCTGCCGGACCTTGCCGGGAAGAAAACTCCCCCGCGCATGTGCGGAATTAAGGTCATCGCGGCTCCGGCCACTCACAGTGCCGGGGCTGCGAACCCGGAAGACACGCCGAGGGCAAGATGTCAGCTCCCTCGGCATGGACTGGGCACCGATATAGGGGCTTCGTTCTGAGGTAAGTATTTCATAATGAGCTAGTATTTCCTTTTTTTTAATGTGTAGGTTTACTACCGCTTTAAATGAGTGGAAGCTCTGCTGATATTATCATTCAATCATGTACAAGCAAAAATGCTGTTTTTCATTTTCCTTGCACGTCCCCCTCAGATCTACAGCGACTGCACTTCCAAGTGCTCTTTCAAGTGCACTTGCAGTGCAAAGTGGATTTGCCTTTAGTAAATCAACCCCCTTTTCTCTCAGCTCCAATACTAATTGAGAATACATCTGCTCCCTGGTGTATAAGGGATCTCTCAATGTGGTTTCACAAGAGTGTTGCTATAAGATATACATACAGTGATATCAGACTCTTGCTTTATTGCATGAATTCTCTGATGATTTCTGATCAGTTCTAGCACATTGAAGGGGACAATGCTTTATCTATGGTGGTCGTGCTCCAAACTACAGCCATTTGGAAACAGGTACATGAGATAACTACGGCAGTTACTGCTGAACCACTCAACTATTCTCTGGAGCAATATCTCCGTCACCACACATTCATTACAAAAATTATAAAATTCTTGAGCAATGGTGTGTGTTCTATATAGTGTACATAAAGTGTCATGTGAATAAATAAATTTCCAACAATTGATACGGAAAAAGTCAATATAAACATCAATCTAAAAATCAATATAAAAAGTAAATTTAACCGATTGCCTACCAGCGTATGCCGATGTACGTCGGCAGAATGGCACTGGTAGGCAAAAGGGCATACAGGTATGTCCCCTTTAAGAAGTGTGGCAGTGGGTGCGCACCCGCCGCAGTCTCTGTGACGGGGGTCCCGCAGACTCAATGACTGCTGGGTGCCCGCAATCTTGTCACAGAGAGGAAGAACGGTGAGAGGCTTTTGCAAAGTAAGCATTTCCCCATTCTGCCTAGTGACAGGACAGAGATCACAACTCTCTCATCGAGAGCAGTGATCACTGTCCTGTGTGTTAAAGCCCAGCCCCCTAACAGTTAGAATCACTCCCTAGGACACACTTAACACCTTTTACTGTCCCCTAGTGGTTAACCCCTTTACTGCCAGTGTCATTTACACAATAATCAATGCATTTTTGTAGCATCAATCGCTGTATACATAAAAATAAAAATGCCATTAAACTATCCCCTATTTTTCTAGATGCTATAAATATACACTTTTTGCGATTTTTTTTTTTTACCAAAAATATGTAGAAGAATACATATCGGTGTAAACTGAGGAAAAAAAATTTTTTTATATATTTTTGGGGGATATTTATTATAACAAAAAAAAGTAATTTTTTTTTTTCTCCAAATTGTCGCTCTTTTTTTGTTTATAGCGCAAAAAATAAAAACCACAGAGGTAATCAAATACCACCAAAAGAAAGCTCTATTTGTGGGAAAAACGTTGCATGACAACGTTGCATGACCACACAATTGTCAGTTAAAACAATGCAGTGCCGAATCACAAAAAGTGCTCTGTCAGGAAGAGGGTAAAATCCTCAGGGGCTGAAGTGGTTAATATAAAAATGAATGTTAATAAAGTGCTCCTCCACAGAATATAATTGTTGATTATGTGATCCGTGCCACCACTTCCATTACCGGGTGCAATACCTGCTCACCTTAGGAGGTGACCCCCTTGGGTCAAATTGAGCTCTTAATAATATTGATTGCTATCTATGGAAGTAAGGCATGATGACCTGATGAGTCACCCATCACCCATCACCCATCACCACAGCAATATGTACACAAGTCCATGCACTCATCACAAGACTCCTTATCCCTTGAAGAAGTCACATGATCGGTGACGCAATGTGTCAGGAGGAGTCGTTGACGTCACACCCAGTGTCTCAGTTACACGGTTGTAGCAGTCAGGAGGAGAGCAGTGTCTCCTTGATTTGCCATACACATTTAATATTTTATGTAATATACAAGATGATAGATCACGTGAGTGGGAAATTGTTGCATGCCCTGTAGCTATGGCCCTAATACATTTACATTGTTGCGCCATTAAAGTTTTTGTCCTTCTCTTCCCAAGACACTCCAGAGAACAGACAATTTTATAGTGAAGGACGCTGTGAATGTCTTGATGCTATTCCAGGTTGGATCATCCTAGAACATATTATTAAGAGCTCTATTTGACCCAAGGGGGTCGCCTCCTAAGGTGATCAGGCATTGCACCCGTTTATGGAAGTAGTGGCACAGATCACATAATAAACCAATATATTCTGTGGAGGAGCACTATTAACACTCACTTTTATATTGACTGTATTTTTTATATTGATTCTTTATATTGAGTTTTACATTGACTTTTTTCTGATCAATTGTTGGAAATGTATTTATTCACATTTCACTTTATGTACACTACATAGAACAAGCGCACCATTGCTCAAGAATTTTAGATCCTTTAATGCTTAACATCATTTTGAATGGTGCAACTGTTCTGTGTTTTTCTCATTAGTATTCACCCATACACCTAGCAGCGCTTCAGTATCTTACCACACATTACAAAAATTACCCTATTTATTGCATGTATTGGCAATGTTCATGTTTAATGCTGCTAGACATTGTATTCCATGCCATTGGTGCTTTGACCAAGTACCAACAATGAGGGAATTGTTTTAGACAAGATGGAAGAACTTGAAAAACTGATTAGCATTTCCCAGGATAGCAAGTCTAGATGTACTTGGTATTGCTGGATTAATTTAAAAATAAATGTTTTGGCTGCTAAATATTGTCTGAAAACTTCTCCCCTATGCTGTTGCGGCTGTTAATAACAAATCATGTCAATTTATAGTGGAGTGAAGAGTGGGGGGAGGGTTTTATCCCTTCCCCCTCCCCTTCTTTATTACCCTTCCCTTTCCTTTTACCCCACTCCATGCCCCCCTTTTTTAGGGGAGGGGGCATTTTTTCTCCTCATCGCATTTTGTATTCCTGTTTCTTTGTTAAGATACTTTTTTTTTCTCTCCTGAATTCCTGCTGATTCCTAATGGGTTGACCCTGCCTGCAAGTTCTCACCTATCAAGATTTTGTATAGGGTATAGGTATTAATGTTTTTTTTGTAATTTTGATATGCTTATTTATATCTTTCCATGTATAATTACTGTAACAGTCAACATGAAGATATTTTACATGCATAGGTTTGATAATATGCTTTTCCTATGCACACTTTATCCTTCATTTTGACATACTGTGATTGTTTTTTTATTTTATATTTCTATAATTTTTTTACTTTCTCCAATAAAAATATTGAACACAAAAATAGTATAAGGGTTAATGCCTACTGTAAGTATTGTATATACAGTTTTACATACAGTTTGTCCCCTGTGTTTGTTTTAATTTTATTTATATATATATGTTTTTTTTTTTTTGGAAAGAACAGCACTACTCAGGTAGGTCTTCCTTACACTGGATTTGTGTCCTCCAGACTGGGTCAGCTGACCGAGAAGCGACCTCCCAGGTCTAGTCACCAGGACTGGAGTAGACAGGCTTGGGGGCCCTCCAGAGGCACCTCCTTTCTTCATAGGGGAAATCAAGCCCCCATCCCCCACCCCCAGCCCGGGAGATTCCCACCACCAGACCACCCTCAGCTATTGTCTCCGAGGTCCTGGATCCGCTTTTCTCTCTGCGCTCCTGCTAGAACTGGGCATGACCTGCCCCGGTCTGCTCTCCTCCCCGCAGGGCGCTGTTTGAAGGGAAAATTTAAGGAGAATTTCCTGCTCCAGCCAGCTAAATATTTTCCCTCGCTCCCTCACTCTCTTCCTGAGAGGGAGAGTCAGAAATGTCCACCGTCACCCTGCGCTGCATATGCGCAAAACACTTTTGGTAAGCCTGTGTGCTGTTGGCTTCTCCCCCGTGATCCTATTGCCCCGTTGATGAGGGTTGATGGGAGTATTTAAAAAGTGGTTTTGCCTAAGCAACCAGGCTCTGCCCTCAACCCTCCTGCCCCGTTGACCCCGGCACCCGGATGTGGACCCACTTCGTGTGTGCAGATTGAGGTAGAATGGCGAACAGGGTTTTAGCCCGCTAAGGTCACGTTTCACTCTTAATGAGGTTCCGCCATGTTCATCCAGCCAGGGGGGGGATTGAGCCACAGTGGTTGATTATATGCTTTTGGGATCACTTCTCGGGGTATATGTGATGACTGCTCATAGGGCAATTGAAATGGTTAGTACAGGAACAGTGCTATCATGGAAAAACAGTTGGGAAAAAAAAAACATTCCTTACTAAAAACAATAGTCCAGGATTCTCCACACTTTTCCTCACAGGCAGAACATTTCTTTCTCATGGAGCATTTATTCAGGCAATTCTCCGGGGGGAGAATAAAACATTTGGTACATTTGAAAGTAGCTGTCGTCTTACCTTCTCCAGAGCGTTTTATTTATGCTGAGGCTTGACTTCGCTTGTACACTTGTATACTCACATACCAGGAGCCCGATTCTGTAGGCGGTAGTTGCCTGCTGATGCTAAGATGTTTGCTTGCTGGGGGCCGTAGCCGGTCCGTATGCTGGGTCGGGAGGCAGGGGGGGGGGGGGGCGGGAGAGAGGGCAGCCGAGCCGTGATCGCCGGGGACGGCCCGTCACCGCGTGGAGCCGCGGTCTTGGCGGCGACCGCCTTTAGCGCTCCCCATACCCCGTCTGGGTGAGCCCGGTGTTCTGGGTTCCCTGGCTGGGAAGGGGAGACGTCCTCCTCGTGCTCTCCAGACCCGGCGAGGTGCCGGCGTTCTCCTCAGCCTCGCTCCTGTCCCCGCTGGCTGACGGGCTCAGGCCCCTCCCTCCATGCTGATCGTTACGTCAGCACGTCCATTCCCCGATAGGGGGTGCCCTATGTTATTTCTAAATATCATATTACCTCTACAATGTATGGAAAACATTAACCTTATCAAATGTTAAAGAAGTAGTAATAGTTAAAGTGATTCTAAACCCGAAAAAACTGGACATAGAGCTGAGCGGGTCAGGGAACTGATCCGACGTCAGCGAGACCAATACAACTAGCGCCAGCGTCCTCCCCCATAGCGCGCTCTGACCCACGCTGCCTCATCGAAACAAACGTGAAGCCTGCAGGAGAGGACAGCGGGGGGTAGAGGATATGCGGCAAGGGGGGTGAGAGTCCCTGGCCGTTACTGTGACTGCTGTTTGGAGACCGCATTGTTGTCGCGGTTGTACACCCCTGTGACCAGCTATGTTACGGTATTCAATGGAGCGGGGGGGGCGGGTGGCGATACACAGCGATATATTTTTTCTGTTTTCTTCTTTTTTTCAAAGCCGTTGTGTCGCCCCCGGGGGGGGGGAGGAGGGATGGAGGTACGGGGAGGGTAGGCACGGTGGGAAGAGGTTAAAAGGGTGGCGCACTCCAATGGTTTTGGGGTGTGGCCCAGGTTGATTCCAGGGGGAGGGTTTTTCTAAATGGGAGGGTGGGGGATTGGATTGGGGGTTAGGGACGAGTAGCGGGGAGGGTTAGGAATGGGGCAGATTTACTGCACTAACACTAAGAATATCTCAAAAGAGGTGTATGGGCAGGTCACATTTAGAAGGCCCCCTCGGTCAAACCTAGGTTGGTTACGAATGTTGTACGTAATCTGAATGTTAGAATGTTGGATGTGAATATACGGATGTGGGGGGGGGTGGCATGGTAGGTATGCAAGAGTATGGTTGAGGAGAAAAAAAGGTAAATGTTAAAATATGTTGAACAACGAAATACTCCACCAGGTTTCGATTGCTGAGGGGGACAAGCAGGGGTGCCGTTGTCCCCCCTCCTTTTTCGCCCTCGCAATCGAACCCTTGGCTCTTTCCTTAGACTGTCCCCAGAAATTAAGGCTTTTTAAAAGGGGTTGATAGAAGAAAAAAGTGATACTATATGCAGATGATCTAATAATCTTGCTCAACGATACACAAGGTTCACTACGGGAGACCATGTGTAGAATTGAAAACTTTGGACTCCTGTCGGGTCTTAGGATTAACTGGGATAAATCTAATCTATTCCCGATTGACCCATTAGATATCCCCCTCCCTCAAGAGGCAGCTCAGCTACAAGTAGTCCATCAGATAAAGTACTTGGGTATAAACATCTCGAGAGATACCAAACAATTTATTCCGGATAATATTGTCCCACTTTTGAAAAAATTTAAAGGTAAAATCCAAACCTGGAAAAAACTTCCCCTGTCAGTAGCAGGTCGCTGTAATCTAATCAAAATGGTACTGATGCCACAGTTACTATACTTACTCCATAATTCCCCAATATGGATTTATAAAAAATGGTTTAAGAAGATAGATACTTTATTCAGAGATTTAATTTGGAAGGGGGGTACACCACGTATTCGTCTTAGCACGCTGCAACTTCCAAATATCGCTGGAGGAGTAGCTCTTCCGCACCCTCTGAGCTATTTCTTGGCCTCTCAGCTCCAACATATTGGGGGATGTGAGGCCACGAGAGAAGGACAAGAATGGAAGACCCTCCTCTACAAATCAACTCACAACTCCTTGATGGAAGTTTTAGAGGCAGGGTCTTTCCTAAAGGGGCTACCAACTCAGGATTTGTTGGCAAGAGTTTGGGGGCTGGCCAAAAAAATAATGGGGTATAGAGGTTTTACAGATTACTCTCCCTTGTGGGAAAATAACAACCTGTGTGAGATAAAAAAAATGGGGACCATTAGAGAATGGGAGAGACTGGGTTTGAACTTTATCACCCAGCTCTACCAGGAGGGTCAGCTAAGAAACTTCCAGGACATAAGAGACCAATACAGGCTCCCCAAGAGGTCCTTTTTTAGATACCTGCAGGTAAGGCATGCTCTTACCGAACAGTTTAAAGGGACAACCTTTGAATGGACCAAAATCCCGGTATTACAGAGTATAGCTGAGTCGGACACTCGAAAAGGGATGATATCTAAACTATATACACATATGCATAAGGGGAACTGGGAAGCTGCCCAAACAGGAATCCATAAATCCTCATGGGAAAGAGACGTGGGTACCATGTCTACATCACAGTGGGAAAGGATCCTCGCGCTGGCTCCACGGGTCTCTCTTTCTCACCCCCAGAAGATGTCACACCTTTTCTTACTACATAGGGCCTATTTCACCCCAGCTAAGCTGTTCAGGTTTGGCTGTAGACAAGACGACACATGTCCCAGATGCAGGAGGCCGGGCGGAGACCTTATCCATATGTTTTGGAGATGCCCAAAACTATATCGATATTGGAAAGAGGTGGTAGATAGGATTGCTCGGGTATTCAATACCAATCTTGACTTGGACCCCACCCTGTGTGTACTGGGGGGGCTTGAGCGAGAGGATAGGTCACACGAGGTTCAGCTGGCTATTATTAGATGCCTTTTTCAGGCTAGAAAACTGATCATATTACCTCTACAATGTATGGAAAACATTAACCTTATCAAATGTTAAAGAAGTAGTAATAGTTAAAGTGAGAGGGGAACACCTTTTGTAAAATACCTTATGTAGTCTCTCTATACAGGTCTACGTAGTCAGGATGTATGTGAATGTATATAAATTTGTAATGAAGGTGTACCAGAATGTTTACTTTTGTTATATGAGATAAAATCAATAAAGATATAAAGTTAAAAAAAAAGTGATTCTAAACCCCAATACTATTACATCATCACACTAAAATGGCAAGCCAGCAGCCATAAACAACTTTATGAATAAAATCAATTAATACATTTTTTTTAGTCTGGGTCATGTGATTTTTTTTTCTGCAGCACAGACCAGCTGGGGGCGAGCAGGTCATATGCCCTGTGACATCATCAGGCCTTCCCCAGGTCATACAAAGCCAAAGTGGATATGTCAGTCAAGAGCCCAATCCACCCACCAATGCCTTTAAGTATCCTTGACTGACAGTTCCTGGTGACATCACAATACATATGACCCACTCCAGGTTAGCCCCATCCAATAGTGAAATACAGCTAGGGTATTTCCTCACATGAAAGAGAGGGAACATGCACACTAGCTGTAGCAATGGCTGCGCTACACGATCTCAAGCTGCAGCACAGACACAGACAGGAGGGGACAGGAAAAACCAGTATCACCCAGGTTTTTTTTTTTTTTTGCAGCATACAGAAAAAGAATACTCTAGTGTCTGTGTGAGTATGAACAGATTGAATTACAGCACATATTGCCAGTTTTTAATGATTTGGGTCTACAGTAATGACACTTTAAGTGTAATGAGGTGTATGCCACCATCTGGTTTACTGCCTTCCTAAACTTTTATTGATGCTTGGAAGTATAGTTATTGCTATACTTACAGCACTCCAACAGGAAACTTCCTACAAACAAGCCATCATGTCTGCCCCTCCTCTTCTCTGTCTATTCACAGAACACTTTGTATTTTGTGATTTGAAAAGAGGAGGGGGTTAGGGGACAACAATATTGCTGCTGTGTAGGACACTGGCAAGTCTCCTGTTCAAGTTCTGGAATCAAAGCAATAGCTATACTTTTAAGCATCAATTCAAATGTAAATTGTGAAGAACAGGCAACAAACCAGGAGGTGCCATATACCCCATTATACATATGTATTTGTAACCCCAAAAAAATGTTAAAACACATTATTCCTGGAGTTTGTTTTTAGGCATCTGTATTACACTTATTTTAGGTATATAATTGCTTGCTAACAGAAGGGATGGCTTGGATTCATTCCAAGAGAAGAAATTGAGGCTTCACTTGTGTTTTGTCTTTTGGCTAAATTGCTTTTTAATAAGAATATTATTGGCTATGTGTGCCTTCCTCCAGTACAACATCTTGATAATCAGAGAATGCTTTTAATTGCTTGTGTAAATCATTAATCTCTGCTTCTATATTTAGAAAACTTAATTTCTAGGTATTTAATAATTAATCCTCTTACCTGGAAGCAGCGAGTATTAAGCATCTCTTCCTGCTATGCAGACTATCAATAAAATTTATTGTTCAGTGATAGGGTAAAGAACCCACAGAGGATTCTTTACTGACTGTTTTAATTTTTTATATACTGTATATATATATATATATATATATATATATATTTATTTTTTTTTTTTTTTTTTTTATAAATAATTGGTGCGTCTAGAAACACTCTTAGTGCCAGTTTAAAAAAGGTGTTTCATTAGTAGCTAAACATGCCTATTAAATAACTTATTTTGTTGTGGAACATATATTTAAAATAGGTAGATTATAATCAATTATCAACATAGGCATTTTATGCTGGTCAGGACTTTGCTAGGATTGTAAAAGGCCTAGGGTATCCTGGCGCACACTTAGTAAACAACTCAGCAAATGATGGGTGTGCCAGGTCGTGCCTAGCAGTTTCTTAAAGTGGAATAGTTAAATTGTGCTTAAGCTCAATCACTGCACACATATGCCTCAGTACTTCCACGGACAAAATATTCTTTAATTACTGTGTCTACAGTCTCACAGACATACATAAACCACACAAAGGATATTTTTTTATTTTTACAGTTAGCTTTTTCTTTTCTGCTATTTGGAGCTCTGTCCGGCCCCATGCATACAGTGTGTTTTTTCTTCCTCCCCTGGACTCTAGAGGAGGAAAAAGCTTTCCTATGGCCATTGGAATAAATGAACACCCAAATGCTTGAAGTGCCTAGCATTAAAGCACGTTTACACACATTCACACACATTTAGGCTTGTCAAGCGTTTTTTGACACTGGAACACTCCTCTACTAAATGAAAGGTCTTAGCAATATGCTAGACCACCATGGGATAGCTCAAAGGAGAATCTGTGGTCTCTCCTTGTTTTCTATATATTCACAGGTTACCATTGGCGCAGTATCCCTGGGCAACTATAAGGCCATGGGATTGGTTCACAGTATTAAGCAACTAATTTGGCGGTTGCAAGCCCGCGCTATGTAAGCCTATAAAAAGACCTAGAGCGGCGCTCTCACAGACCGCTCTGACTAGACTGCAGTGCGGACGTCCTGCAGCATGAAGCGCCATTTCCCGGGTGACCGCGAGTCCCTCCTATGCCACCTTCTAGCCACTTCAGCCCCGGACCAATTGGCAGCCAAAGGACCAGGCCCCTTTTTGCGATTCGGCACTGCGTCGCTTTAACTGACAATTGCGCAGTCGTGCGACGTGGCTCCCAAACAAAATTGGCGTCCTTTTTTTTCCCACAAATAGAGCTTTCTTTTGGTGGTATTTGATCGCCCCTGCGGTTTTTATTTTTTGCGCTATAAACAAAAATAGAGCGACAATTTTGAAAAAAATGCAATATTTTTTACTTTTTGCTATAATAAATATCCCCAAAAAATATATAAAAAAACATTTTTTTTTTTTTTCCTCAGTTTAGGCCGATACGTATTCTTCTACATATTTTTGGTAAAAAAAATTGCAATTAGCGATTATTGATTAGTTTGCGCAAAAGTTATAGCGTTTACAAAATAGGGGATAGTTTTATAGCATTTTTATTAATATTTTTCTTTTTATTAGTAATGGCGGTGATCAGCGATTTTTATTTATGACTGCGACATTATGGCGGACACATCGGACATTTTTGAAACATTTTTGGGACATTTGTCATTTATACAGAAATCAATGCTATTTAAATAGCACTGATTCCTATGTAAATGACAGTTGTAGTGAAGGGGTTAACCACTAGGGGGCGGGGAGGAGTCAGTGTGACGTGTTGTGTTTTTTTTACAGTAGGGGGGCGTGGCTGTACGTCTGACGTCATTGATCGGCGTTCCCGATGACAGGGAACCGCCGATCACTGACAGTCAGTGTAGGAAGCGCGGGGAGAGGTTTGTTTACATAGACCTCTCCCCGTTCTTCAGCTCCGTAACCCGATCGCGGGATACCAGCGGCGATCGGGTCTGCTGGTCCCGCGGCCGTGGTCACGGAGCTCCCGACCGGGTCGCGAGCGCGCCGCTGGCGGCGCACGCGCGCACCTCGGGCAGGCAAATTAAAGGGGACGTACCCGTACGTGCTTTTGCCTGCCCGTGCCATTCTGTAGACGTATATCTACATGAGGCGGTCGGGAAGCGGCTAGAGAAGGCAGAGAGAGAAGGCGGCGAGGAATGGCTAATGAAGTGCCTGGAGGAGGAGAGCGTCTCTCCTCCGCCTCAACTCACTCCCCCTGAACCAAAGGAAAGGACAGCCCCAGTCGGGGGCGGTACAAGGCAACAGCCTGGAAGAAAAAAGAAACGTCAGAGAATAGCTGCTTCTCCCAGCCTGACAAGCAGGGAGAGAGCTGGCGGTGTCATGTCATAGAGTGCATCCTATCTGAGGGAGAGCAGCACTACTCAGCCTTCATCTGTGGAGTTGAGTGAGCAGTTAACAGTTAATAATGATGGTGAGAAATGTTTAGTGTCTCATAATTCAGATTTTTTTTATGCTTGGTAGATTCTTTATCTAATGTTTTACAACAATTTAAAGGAGGACATGTTAGTGGTGCTGATATTCATTCTGTTAATACTGATATTATGAGAACACAAGGAGCACAGGTGTCTGGTGCAAGTAATGCTTTGAAATCAAAAATAATTAATATGGGTGATTTTCAGGAGCATGATTCTGCTGCTAGAAAAATTCAGAGAGCACAGGTAACTGGTGCCAATAATAATATGGTTTATAATGACACTGATAATATACAAACAGGGGCACATTCTTATGGTGCAATGGATAATATACAATTTTCTGAATATATGAATGATGTTGGTTCAGTTTGGCAGAATTTGAATGAACCTGCCTTACAGGAGGAGAATAAAGAAAATGTATCATATTCTAAGGTTATAAACCCTGCATTGCTTAATCCTCAATTGCCTCTGAGACCATCAGCTATGGCGGTCGGGGAATCTTCTTTCAAAGAACCCCTGCCATGCGTTTTATCACCTTTAGGCTTTCATTTGCCTAAGGCAGTTAAGGATAATATTTGAAGAGGCAAATTCATTGACATTTTGTCACTGCTACCTGCTTCAAAGGAATTTTTGTCTAAAACTGAAAAGCAACCGGGAGATAGGTCCGAGGAATATAGGAGAAGGGCTATCCCCAAAACCTTTAAAAATTGGTTGCATCTATGCAGCAGTCAGGGGTGAACAATTCCCGGGTAAATGTTCATGTTTATTTCAGCATTTAGATATAATTGCTGAGGCCTTTCGCCATTTCGGAGGCTCTGCATGGTATACATACGATGAAAATTTTCACCAGAAGTTGGCAGCATACCGCTCATTACATTGGTGGTCAAAGGACGTTGGCCTATGGTTAAATCTTATGCTGCCACGAGACCTCAATTTACCCCAAGACTGTCACCTAATGCACAATCTACATTCCGCAAAGGTTTTTGCTTTGCATTTAATGAGGGACAGTGCAAATTCCTAGCAAATTGCTGGTACAAGCATGAGTGCTCATACTGTAATATGAACCATTCAGCTAGCAGGTGCTTTTGGAGATCTGCTGCTTCCTCTTTTCAATCATTTCCCAAGGAAACTTATGGGAAAAGCAATGACGCCGGTGAATCTGGCAAGAATGTTCCCATGGTTAGAATGCTATCCAGACCTCAGGATGGCAGCTCTATTAATTGAAGGATTCAAGGAAGTTTTTTTTAGTCCCATCATTTGTGGGTTTGGGTTGTACTATAGTTCGGAATCTGAAATCTGCTCATAAATATTCTTCAGTGGTTCAGGACAAGATCTCAAAAGAACTGGCAGATGGCAGAATTGCAGGCCCATTTTCTAGCCCTCCATTTCAGGATTTTCACCTTTCACCACTTGGGATAGTCCCTAAAAGAGAAAATGGTAGTTATCGTATGATTCACCACCTTTCTTATCCCCTGAAATCATCTTTAAACAATAAAGTATCTGAGGTGGATGCCCCGATGTGCTATTCCTCATTTGATAAAGCTTTGACTATGTTAAGACATTTTGGTCAAGGCTCTCTTAGCAAAAGCTGATATCAAATCGGCTTTTCGACTTCTGCCAGTTCACCCTCAAGATTTCAATTCATTAGGTTTTCAATTTATGGGACAATTTTACTTTGATAAATGCCTGCCTATGGTCTTTTCACTGTCTTGTTTTTATTTCAAAGCATTTTCCACTTTTTTACATTGGGTATCGTCCGGAAATTTTCCCCAATGGGGGTTTCCTACACTACCTGGGTGATTTTTTTATTTATTGGTCCATCTGTCTCCCCTATTTGTCTAGAATCACTACACACTTTTTTCAAAATTTGCAAATACTTTGGTATTCCTCTTGTTAATGAAAAAATGGTCCTTCCTTCAACTTCTATTGAGTTTCTTGGAATTACCATAGATTCATCCATTATGGAGTTTAGACTTCCATCACACAAAATAAAAAAGATGAGATTGTTGATATCTTCTTTTTTATTAAAGAAGAAGGTTCTTCTGAAAGAAGCTCAATCTTTACTAGGCCTTTTTGCATTTGCACCCAGAATTATTCCTATGGCCAGAGTGTTCTCTCAAAGGTTTTCCCTGGCCATCAGAGGTATTAAGAACCCATATTCCTATATTCGTATCTCCAAAAGTATTAATGAGGACCTTCAATTTAGGACACTTTTTTGTGTGATTTTAATTAGGGATCGGCCCGGTGTTCGATTCGAACCCATGTTCGAATCGAACATCGGCCGTTTGTCCGCTCGTCGAGCCCAGAACTATGTGGGCCGTTCGCATAAAATTCATGTGATGCGAACGGTCCACAATGCACTGCGCCAGTCGCAGTGCATTGCTGGCTGATGATAGGCCAAGCATGCACTGTGACCCCGCATGTTGGCCAATCATTGAGCCAGCGGTGAGGAGAGCAATAATTGGCCACAGGCAAGATGCCTGTGGCCAATTATAGCTCAGAAGGGTTTAGTACATGCCCCACACTATATAAGGCCGCTGCGCCGGCGGCCTCATGTAGTGTGTTCCGGCGTTAGGAACAGTGAGAGACTGTACTGTTCTGTACAGTGTCTGCTTGTGCATTATCTGCTGTTTTGATTCATCTACATTATCTGCTTGTGGATTCTGGGGATTAGTGTAGGGAAAGAGAAAAAATAGGCAGGGTAGTTTATTCTTCTCAGTGCTGTTCTCAATCTCTACCAATCCAGCCAACTGCAGGAGTAGTTAGTGTGTGGGCGTGCTGTGTTAGTATAGCACTGCAGTAGCACATTAAACCACCTTTACCCTTCTGGCCTGTTGTGTCATCTAAGGCAGCCACCTGCGGCTAATGAATTGCCGGCTCCCATAACACAGAGAACAGTCATTCATTGAAAGTCATTGATAAAAAAAAAGTCTTTGATAAAAAAAAAAAAAAGCGTGGGGTTTCCCCCAAATTCAATTTCCAGGCCCTTCAGGTCTGCTATGGATATTAAGGGGAACCCCGCTTCAAATAAAAAAAAAATGACGTAGGGGTCCCCCTCAAAATCCATACCAGACCCATTATCCGAGCACGCAACCTGGCAGGACTCAGGAAAAGAGGGGGGACGAGAGTGCCCCCCCTCCCTCCTGAACTATACCAGGCCACATGCCCTCAACATTGGGAGGGTGCTTTGGGGGTCTGTGACCCCTCAAAGCACTATGTCCCCATGTTGATGGGGACAAGGGCCTCGTCCCCACAACCCTGTCCATTGGTTGTGGGGGTCTGCGGGTGGGGGGCTTATCGGAATCTGGAAGCCCCCTTTAACAAGGGGACCCCCAGATCTGGCCCCCTCCCTGTGTGAAATGGTAAGGGGGTACAAAAGTACCCCTACCATTTCACCAAAAAAGTGACAAAAATGTTAAAAATGACAGGAGACGGTCTTTGACAATTCCTTTATTAAAATCTTCTTTCTTCTGGTCTTCCTTTCTTCATCCTTCGATTTTGGCGCAATGGGAGGCTCCCGCTGTGTGAGGCTTCGCTGTGTCTGACAGCTCTTTTATAACGGATTGCGGGGCCACCTGGTGACCCCGCCCCCTCTGACGCACGAGGGCAGGTGGCCCCGCCCTCCATTATAAAAGAGCTGTCAGACGCAGCAAAGCCTCACACAGCAGGAGCCTCCCATTGCGCGGAGCAGCCCAAGAAGAGACACCAACGCCGTGGAAGAAGATGCCGGACGAGAAGACCAGAGCAAGAAGAAGATCGGAGGAAGAAGAAGATGGAAGAAGAAGATGGAAGAAGATGGAAGAAGAAGAAGATGAAGAAACCGAAGGATGAAGAAAGGAAGACCAGAAGAAAGAAGATTTAAAAAAAAAAGGAATTGTCAAAGACCGTCTCCTGTCATTTTTAACATTTTTGTCACTTTTTTGGTAAAATGATAGGGGTACTTTTGTACCCCCCCTTACCATTTCACACGGGGGGGGGCGGGATCTGGGGTAGCCTTGTTAAAGGGGGCGTCCAGATTCTGATAAGCCCCCCCGCCCGCAGACCCCCACAACCAATGGCCAGGGTTGTGGGGACGAGGCCCTTGTCCCCATCAACATGGGGACATGGTGCTTTGAGGGGTCACAGACCCCCAAAGCACCCTCCCAATGTTGAGGGCATGTGGCCTAGTACGGTTCAGGAGGGAGGGGGGCGCTCTCGTCCCCCCTCTTTTCCTGTGGCCTGCCAGGTTGCGTGCTCGGATAAGGGTCTGGTATGGATTTTGAGGGGGACCCCACGCCATTTTTTTGGCCGGGGTTCCCCTTAAAATCCATCTCAGACCTGAAGGGTCTGGTATGGATATTTAGGGGGACCCCTACGTCGTTTTTTTAAAAATTTGAAGCGGGGTATCCTTAATATCCATAGTAGACCTGAAGGGCCTGGTAATTGAATTTGGGGGAAACCCCACGCTTTTTTTTATTATTTTTTTTATCAATGACTTTTTTTTTTATCAATGATTTTCAACGAATGACTGTTCTCTGTGTTACGGGAGCCGGCAATTCATTAGCCGCGAGTGATTTTAAATAGCTTTTTTTCCTGCAAAAATGACACTTTGTGCAGGGACAGTTCTAAGCACGGGAAACAAGAGCCCCTTCACAGGCATACTATAGACACCCCCCAGGTAGGAAATTTAAAGGAATATTACACTTTTATTGTTTCACATTAAGCATTATTAAAATCACTGCTCCTGAAAAAACGGCCGTTTTTAAAAAAAAAAAATTGCATAGAGATACATGACTCCTGGGGCAGGACCCAGGTCCCCAAACACTTTTTATGACAATAACATGCATATTAGCCTTTAAAATTAGCACTTTTGATTTCGAACGTTCGCGTCCATTGTAATTAATAGGGTTCGAATGTTCACGCAAACTTTCGGTCCGTTCGCAGGTTCGGGTGCGAACCGAACCCGGGGGTGTTCGGCTCATCCCTAATTTTAATGGCTCAATGGTGTGGCAGCATGAATTTATCTATAACGACCAACTAGAATTCTTTCCAGATGCGGCAGGATCTTCGGGCTTTGGAACTTTTATAAATGGTCAGTGGTGCGCTAGTAAATGGCATGAGGAATGGTTGCAGAAGGACGTTCTTCAGAATATTGTTCTTCTGGAACTATTCCCAGTCATAGTCTCTATGGTAATTTGGAAAGATACCTTCCAAAAACCGTAGGATCCTGGTTCACACAGATAAAAAAGGTGTTTTCTTTGCGATCAATACTTTATCTTCTAAATCTGAACCTGTGGTGAATCTGTTACGCTTTCTTGTTTTGCATTGCATGCGTTTTAATATTTGGTTAAAGGCTGAACACATAGCAGGTGTGCATAATAACATTGCTAATGCTTTATCTTGTTCACAGTTCGAGAGGTTTTGGGAATTGGCCCCAACGGCAGATCAGCATGGTTCTCCTTGCCCAGATTTCCTCTGGGGCTTAATCTAGAGTTGATACTATCCAACTTCAAAGAGTCGGTTTCACAGAAAACGTGGTCATATTATAACCTTTCATGGTCCAGATGGTGTGCCTTTTGCCAAGGATTAGGAATAGGGGGGGGGGGGGGTGCTGGGGTTGGTCTTGAGCAGGTCTAGCCCACATCCTAGAAATTGCTGTATATACAAGATGTATTCCTCTTGGGGGAATTTTAAGGGAAAGAGACAACTGCTTAGTGTTGAGCTGTATTATTCAAAGTTTTATTCAAAAGAATAAGAGGTGAGTTGCGTGGGAGACAAACCCACGTGGGTATGCAATAACAAGTGTACATAAAAGAAAGAAATAAATGGGATGCACAAAACATAAGCATGAATCAGATGAAACAAATAACAAACAAATAAATGCGATTTATCCAACGCGTTTCGAGCTTTAACTCTTCTTCAGGGACATAGGTATCAGCACATATATATAAATAAATCCTATACTGTGTGAATAAAAATAAAAGTGACCTTTGCGCTGTTAAAAAACGAGAAAAGTGCACTTAAAACCACAAATGTGTGTTCAATGTGATAACTGATAATAAAACAAAATAGTGTAGAAGCTGGACGGAACTCCAGCTAAAAAGTGCTAAAACGTAGAATAGAATAAAAAAAAAAAAAAAGCAGCAAAATCTAATGGTGTACACAATCCCACAGATAACATATAAAACAGTAATGATTTTGCGCTAAAATAAGTGAGCACTAAAATGATGAACATTATTATGATAGTGCACAAGTGCTAATAAATAATAATAATATTACACAAATAATAAATAAATAAATCAATAAGCAAGCATAAAATGGTGGTGAAACTAAAATATAGTGCACAACATAATCACAAGTGCAATATATGTGCAAATGGCAAATGGATCTGAAAGAAAGATCAAGGGGTCTTGTATCATGTCAATGACAGTGCTATAAAGTCCAAATGTCAAACTGCCATTGAAAACACCGATATAGGACCGGATAATCAGCAGAGTCCGTGAATGGTAGAACAGTCTCTATGGTAAAAGAAATTACTGTAACATCAATGGTCTTCTAGAATGGGGGGAGTGATGAGTGGGGGAGGTCTAATCCGTAACTGTGCTCACAAGCCTCTCACCTTAAAGCACCTTTCAATAGGCCCCTAAATGGGATCTGTGTGGGCTCCTCTCCTCCGCTCTCTCTCCAGACTGGCTGGTTCTTTATTACAATATCTGACCTGCTCCCTAAAGCCCTTAATGACGGCCACCGTCCGGAGGACAAAAACTCGCCAATAGTGGGGATGGGATAAAGAAAGAAGCCTCCAATAGTGAAGTACGTATAACTCTAAAGCCCCATACACACGCTCGGACTATCCGAGGACCAGGTCTGTCGGATCATGTCCGTCATACTTTGTCCGATGTTGGTTTTGCGTACACACGGTCGGACAAAGTTGTCGGAAAATCCGATCATTCTGAACGTGGTGACGTTTGTTGCCTACGACGGGACTACGTAGAGGCTAGTAGCCAATAGCTTTGGTCTTGTAATGTGATCTGAGCATGCATAGCACTTTGTCCGTCGGACAACCGTACACACGATCGGATTTGGTGTGATCGGACCGTGTTGTCGGCAAATCTTTCCAGGAGGAGATAAGACTTTGTCCGTCGGACAATCCGACGTACACTGTCCGATGGTGCATACACACTGTCTGATTTTTCAACAACATTGTCCGATCGGACAGAATCCATGAAAAAGTCCGACCGTGTGTATGGGGCTTTAGAGAATTTATTACATAAAAGCAAATGGACCCTTACATAAAGTAAAAAAGTTTAGAGCATAAAATGGCGAACTTGTGCCAGTCTCACAACACTTCTGGTATCACGGGTGCATACGTCCACTTCTGGCCACTCCCTATGCGTTACGTCAGGTGCTCGTGACTTCATCAGGGGAACCTGATTGGCTGTTAGGGACTGGTTTATATTGAGTGAAACCGGATGTATAGCAGCGGCCATTTTGTCATGGTCCGTCAATGTTAACAACCGTGGCCATTTTCTAGTGGTCTTCTATCGGTTGCTACGGCGGCTACGGAAGTGTTGTGAGACTGGCACAAGTTCGCCATTCTATGCTCTAAACTTTTTTGTTTTATGTAAGGGTCCATTTGCTTTTATTTAATACATTCTCTAAGAGTTATATGTACTTCACTATTGGAGGCTTCTTTCTTTATGCCATCCCCACTATTGGCGAGTTTTTGTCCGCCGGACGGCGTCTGTCATTAAGGGCTTTAGGGAGCTGGTCGGATATTGGAATAAAGAACCAGCCAGCCTGGAGAGAGAGCGGAGGAGAGGAGCCCACACAGATCCCATTTAGGTGCCTATTGAAAGGTGCTTTAAGGTGAGAGGCTTGTGAGCACAGTTACGGATTAGACCTCCCCCACTCATCACTCCCCCCATTCTAGAAGACCATTGATGTTACAGTCATTTCTTTTACCATAGAGACTGTTCTACCATTCACAGACTCTGCTGATTATCCGGTCCTATATCGGAGTTTTCAATGGCAGTTTGACATTTGGACTTTATAGCACTGTCATTCACATGATACAAGACCCCTTGATCTTTCATTCAGATCCATTTGCCATTTGCACATATATTGCACTTGTGATTATGTTGTGCACTATATTTTAGTTTCACCACCATTTTATGCTTGCTTATAAATCCTATACTGTGTCTTGATATCTCATGATGCATCCAAAAATTGGTTAAAAGAAGGGAAAAATAAGGCAAACACCTGGCGTGATGAACACAAAGGTGTTTGTACTGCTTGTGACCCCTGCGGCCGTCCTGAAGTTAGAGGCAGAGCCCATCCACCCCCCCTCACAAAAACCACTGACAGGTGATCGCCAACAGAGGGCGTCTAAGGATCCCCCGTAGTGTCTGCAGAGATGACCCAAGGGCGACACGTGGCAATTTGGGGCTCAATAGTGGGTGATGGACAGAGCGCAAGATGTGGTTGAGGAGAGAGAGAAACTGGATCAACAGTCTGGCTGGTTAATCAAGGTGTGCACAAGGGTAGAGAACAGTGACTGCAGCAATGGAGTTCCCTGTTCGGTACCAGGCATTACAGGTCGGTGCCTGAGCAGTCTATGGAAGTGGTGAGGTGAAATACACCACTATGTTACCGCCAGAGCAAAGGAGAAGCGGCTGACCGACCAGGTGATCCATCACAGGATTAAGTTTGGATGAACTGAGCGTGTCATCTTATGTCGCTTTGTCTTTTACATCATCATTGATAAAATCTCACCTCAGCCCATCTTCTGTCAGCAAAATTTTAGCGGGAGTCTAATTTTTTCTAAAATTTGCAGGCTTACCATCTTTGACTTCTTTCTTCCAGGTTAACCAAGTGCTAAAAGGTTTCAGAAGGTCCAATCCTTCGCAAGACAAAAGGCGCCCCATTTCGGTCACATTATTGTTAGACTTTCTCGAAATGCTACAAGTAGTGTGCTCATCAGATTTTGAGTTCCTTCTTTTCAGAGCTGCGTTCATTATGGCCTTTTTTGGAGCCCTTAGGATTGGTGAATTTACTGCCATAAATAGGCAGTCTTTACCTTTTTTGCGTTTTTATCATGTTTTATTGAATCAAGGGTCCATTCACCTCTTCATTTGTAGGTCTAAGTCTCGGCCTCTAGGTAATGGTCAATGGTTTTCTTTGTCAAGTTCTACTAATACAGCAATCTGCCCAGTTCTGCATGTCTCTAGGTATTTGTCAATCAGACCCTTTTCTGATGGTTCGTTCTTTATTCACCAAGACCTATCCTCATTAACCAGGTTCCAATTCTCAGCTGTTCTGGCTTCATGCTTAAAATTAATAAAACTTTCAGGTTTTTGTTTTTCTCATTCATTCAGGATTGGGGCTGCCACTATAGCTGATTTCTTGGGTTTCCCAGAAGAAAAGTTGATGAGGATAGGTCATTGGGATAGTGACAGGTATAGATTATATGTCCACTCAGATTTGCTAACAGTGTAAATTCTCTCTTTTCAGATCTTCTCAAAACAGTTGTCTGGATAGTAGGTCACTCCTGCGTTTTCTGGGCTGCCAAACATGTCGGAACTAGGATCCACTCTGCTAATTTAGGCCTGAACAATAAGTCATTTGTCTTTTTATGGTCAGGTATTAGGGGTCTACGATGGCGGGATCTTTTGTGACAATTAAATTATTTGTCAAATATTTGGCCTTCCCCCCAGATTCTAGTTATTCATGCTGGAGCAAATGACCTAGGTAAGATGGGTACATGGGAATTGTTGTGTGAAATAAAGTGGGACCTTCATACTATAAAACTCATGTTCCCTTCCGCTATCTTAACATTTTCTGAAATGATCCCGCATCTTTTGTGGTCACCTTTTGGTAAACTATTCTATTTAGATAAAATTAGGAGACATCTTAACAGGACAATTCACTGATTTTTAATTTCATCTGGAGGTTTATCCTTTCGACATTCCGAATTGGAAGGTTTTGTACCAGGTTTATTCCGTAAATATATGGTTCATTTATCCAAAATAGGTTTGGACATTTTCAATATGGGTTTGCAAAATCTAATTGAGTTGGCCACGGTGGTGGGGGGGGGGCCTCAGCCAATAGCTCCGCCATTGGCTTCGGCCGGTGGGGAGTAGTCGTCCAGCATTGACTGGATGGACACCACTTAAATTTTGATTAAATGCATTTAGATGGCTTTATATTTATATTTTTTAAAATTTGTGATGTTCAAGTTAGCCCCCCCCCCCCCCCATGGATAACACCGTGGCCATATAAATCCAATAAATTAATATATTTTTTGATTAATATTGTGTTGTCTCTTTTATTAATGTATACCTTTGTGCTAGCCCATGAAAGGTCTTAGCAATATGCTGGACCACCATGGGATAGCTCAAAGGAGAATCTGTGGTCTCTCCTTGTTTTCTATATATTCACAGGTTACCATTGGCGCAGTATCCCTGGGCAACTATAAGGCCATGGAATTGGTTCACAGTATTAAGCAGCTGATTGGACTATTTTGGCAGTTGCAAGCCCAAGCTATGGAAGCCTATAAAAGGACCTAGAGCGGTGCTCTCACAGACCACTCTGACTAGACTGCAGCACCCACCCGCCCTCCCTATCTTCAGCAAGTCATGATGTTGTCCTAAATGGGGGAGTAGTCATCCAGCAATGACTGGATGGACACCAAATTTTGATTAAATGCATTTTAGCCAAGATGGCTTTATATTTATATTTATATAAATGTGTAATGTTCAAGTTAGCCCCCCATGGATAACACTGTGGCCATATAAATCCAATAAATGAATATGTTTCTTTGATTAATATTGTGCTGTCTCTTTTATTAATGTATACCTTTGTGCTAGCCATAAAACATCAGAAAAAAAAATCTCTAAAAATGGTGCTTAAAACATCCTGTGTGCCTTGGAGAGATTTTCCTTTACTATTTGTACTAGGGACAACCTTTTATGAGACATGAAAAACTGCAACAGGAAAACAGACAACAATAAAAATTGGTATATTGAGAAAGAAGCTTAGGGTGAACTTCGAAAAATTGAATTAAAATATCGGAAAAGTACAAAAAACCTTTATATGGAAATCTATAACTGCAACTAGGGATGGGCCCAAAGCTCGATGCGAACCCACGTTCGCATCGAGCACCGGGCGTTCGCTCGCTCGGCGAGCCCAGAACTATTTGGGCCGTTCGCATCACATTCGTGTGATGCGAGCGGCCCCGCAATGCATTGCAGCCGGCGCGACCGGCGCAGTGCATTGCTGGCTGATGATTGGCCAAGCATGCACTGTGACCCCGCATGCTTGGCCAATCACAGCGCCGAAAACTCGGAGAGCAATAATTGGCTACAGGCAGGATGCCTGTAGCCAATTAAAGCTCAGGGGCTTTAGTCCACGCCCCACCATTTAAAAGGCCGCCACGCCGTCGGCGCCGGTCACATGAGTTCCGGCTTTAGGAGAGATCAGGCTGATTCTGTGTCTTTGCTTGATTCATTGTTACAGAAAGATTTGCTCTTCTTTGCTAAACCATTGGCTATTTATTTGCTAAACCATTGCTACCTGTCATTGATCGTCCATTGCTGCTGGTTAGTGTGTTATTAGCTGCTGCTGGGGATTAGTCTGGTGCGTGTTTTACTGTTAGTACAGTATTTCAGTAGTACCAACCGCAGTGCTGTTAGCACAGCATTGCACCCCAAAAGCACCTATAGGACTTCTAGTGTGTTAGTGGCAGCAAACAGAGCTCCTATATTTTCTTCCCAGAAGCACCCATAGGACTTCTAGTGTGTTAGTGGCAGCAAACAGAGCTCCTATATTTTCTTCCCAGAAGCACCCATAGGACTTCTAGTGTGTTAGTGGCATCACACAGAGCTCCCATATTTTCTTCCCAGAAGCACCCATAGGACTTCTAGTGTGTTAGTGGCAGCAAACAGAGCTCCTATATTTTCTTCCCAGAAGCACCCATAGGACTTCTAGTGTGTTAGTGGCATCACACAGAGCTCCCATATTTTCTTCCCAGAAGCACCCATAGGACTTCTAGTGTGTTAGTGGCATCACACAGAGCTCCCATATGTTCTTCCCAGAAGCACCCATAGGACTTCTAGTGTGTTAGTGGCATCACACAGAGCTCCCATATTTTCTTCCCAGAAGCACCCATAGGACTTCTATTGTGTGTTAGTGGCATCACACAGAGCTCCCATATTTTCTTCCCAGAAGCACCCATAGGACTTCTAGTGTGTTAGTGGCATCACACAGAGCTCCCATATTTTCTTCCCAGAAGCACCCATAGGACTTCTAGTGTGTTAGTGGCATCACACAGAGCTCCCATATTTTCTTCCCAGAAGCACCCATAGGACTTCTAGTGTGTTAGTGGCATCACACAGAGCTCCCATATTTTCTTCCCAGAAGCACCCATAGGACTTCTAGTGTGTTAGTGGCATCACACAGAGCTCCCATATTTTCTTCCCAGAAGCACCCATAGGACTTCTAGTG
Source organism: Lithobates sylvaticus (assembly GCA_028564925.1). NCBI lineage: Eukaryota > Metazoa > Chordata > Amphibia > Anura > Ranidae > Lithobates > Lithobates sylvaticus. The sequence goes on from CM053029.1 coordinate 286,674,938, forward strand.
TGTTAGTGGCATCACACAGAGCTCTTATATTTTCTTCCCAGAAGCACCCATAGGACTTCTAGTGTGTTAGTGGCATCACACAGAGCTCCTATATTTTCTTCCCAGAAGCACCCATAGGACTTCTAGTGTGTTAGTGGCATCACACAGAGCTCCTATATTTTCTTCTCAGCAGCACCCATAGGACTTCTAGTGTGTTAGTGGCATCACACAGAGCTCCCATATTTTCTTCCCAGAAGCACCCATAGGACTTCTAGTGTGTTAGTGGCATCACACAGAGCTCCCATATTTTCTTCCCAGAAGCACCCATAGGACTTCTAGTGTGTTAGTGGCATCACACAGAGCTCCCATATTTTCTTCCCAGAAGAACCCATAGGACTTCTAGTGTGTTAGTGGCATCACACAGAGCTCCCATATTTTCTTCCCAGAAGCACCCATAGGACTTCTAGTGTGTTAGTGGCATCACACAGAGCTCCCATATTTTCTTCCCAGAAGCACCCATAGGACTTCTAGTGTGTTAGTGGCATCACACAGAGCTCCTATATTTACTTCCCAGAAGCACCCATAGGACTTCAATTGTGTGTTAGTGGCATCACACAGAGCTCCTATATTTTCTTCCCAGAAGCACCCATAGGACTTCTAGTGTGTTAGTGGCATCACACATAGCTCCTATATTTTCTTCTCAGCAGCACCCACAGGACTTCTAGTGTGTTAGTGGCATCACACAGAGCTCCTATATTTTCTTCGCAGAAGCACCCATAGGACTTCTAGTGTGTTAGTGGCATCACACAGAGCTCCTATATTTTCTTCTCAGCAGCACTTACAGGACTTCTAGTGTGTTAGTGGCATCACACAGAGCTCCTATATTTTCTTCGCAGAAGCACCCATAGGACTTCTAGTGTGTTAGTGGCATCACACAGAGCTCCTATATTTTCTTCTCTGCAGCACCCACAGGACTTCTAGTGTGTTAGTGGCATCACACAGAGCTCCTATATTTTATTCCCAGAAGCACCCATAGGACTTCTAGTGTGTTAGTGGCATCACACAGAGCTCCTATATTTTTCTTCTCAGCAGCACCCACAGGACTTCTAGTGTGTTAGTGGCATCACACAGAGCTCCTATATTTTCTTCGCAGAAGCACCCATAGTACTTCTAGTGTGTTAGTGGCATCACACAGAGCTCCTATATTTTCTTCTCAGCAGCACCCATAGGACTTCTAGTGTGTTAGTGGCAGCAAACAGAGCTCCTATATTTTCTTGTCAGCAGCACACATAGTACCTATAGTGTGTTAGTGTCAGCACCCATAGGACCTACAGTGTGTTGTGAGCACACATAGGAGCTCTATTTTTTATACTATATACACTACCGACTACAATGGCTGGAAGACCGCCAAGGAGAGGCAGAGCATGCAGAGGCAAGAACACAGGGCAGGCAGGCTCTGTTTCTAGAGACAACAGTGCTGGCCGTGGACGTGGTCGTGCATCGTCATCAGCACGTGGCCATGGGAAACGCTTGTCTTTGTTTTCGACAGCTGGACATGTGGAGCCGCAGCATGCTGAAGGCTTGGTAGAATGGATGACCAAGCCCTCCTCATCCTCCTCATCCTCTCTCACCCAGGCTCAGGGTACTGGCAGAGCAGTTGCCAACGCGTACTCAATGGCATCATCAGCCACCCCTTCCCTAGACCCACCATGTCCTCCTGAGGAGTCCCCCGAACTCTTTGAGCACAGTGTTGGTACATGCTCCAGGAGGATGCCCAACGATTCGAAGGCTCGGATGATGATACCCAGCTTGAGGAAGTCAGTAGTGTGCGCGCAGAGAGAGGGGATGCTGAAGGACAGCAATCTGGCAGTACTGTTCCACCAGCTGCAGCTTACTGCCAGGTTTGCTCTAGTGGTGAAGAGGGAGGGGATGATGAGGTCACTGACTCCAAGTGGGTGCCTGAAGGGAGAGAGGATGAGGAGGAGGACGAGGAGGAGGAGGATGCGGCGTCACATGTCCAACGAGGCAGGATGCCCCCTGGAGGCCAGCTAGAGGCCAGCACAGCAACTGTACCACACCGCAGAGCTCCGCCTGTGCAGGGCGCTGCCTCTGCACGTTATCAGAAAAGTTCTTTGGTGTGGGCCTTTTTTGAGACGAGTGCATCAGATCGCACCACTGCTATTTGCAATATTTGTCTCAAGCGTATCTCGCGTGGCCAAAACATCAGCCGCTTGGGCACCACAAGCATGAGCAGACATATGTCGACCTGCCATGCAGCTCGTTGGCAAGCACACATAAAAGACCCACACCAAAGAACAAAGCGGACCTCTCCTTGCTCCTCATCAGCTGGGATCTCCATCCCCACTACATCTTCAGTCCTCTCTGAAAGCTGCTCTGAGAGGACTGAAGGTGTAGAATTAGGTGTGTCACAACCAAGTACTTGCAGTACACCGACGTCCGATTGTAGCAGGCAAATTTCCCTGCCCCAGCTGCTGGACCGTCGAAAGAAGTACACTCCCAGCCATCCACATGCCCAGCGGTTGAATGCTAGCTTGGCTAAATTGCTAGCACTTCAACTTCTGCCTTTTCAGTTGGTAGACTCGGCCCCCTTCCGTGAGTTTGTTCAATGTGTGGTTCCTCAGTGGCAGGTTCCCAAACGCCACTTTTTCTCACGGAAGGCGATTCCGTCTCTCTACCGGCATGTGGAAGGCAATTTCCATGCCTCACTGGACAGGGCGGTCAGCGGTAAGGTGCATATTACCGCTGACTCATGGTCCAGCAGGCAAGGACAGGGACGTTATCTTTCTTTCACGGCCCATTGGGTCACTCTATTGGCAGCTGGGAGGGATGCAGGACAAGGTGCAGTAGTGTTGGAGGTTGTTCCGCCACCACGCCTCCAAAATGCTACTACTGCTACTGGTTGTGACACACCTCTCTCCTCCACCCCCTCCTCTTCTTCTTCCTCCAGTGCTCTGTCCTCGGAACCAGCGGTGCTCCGTAGGCGTACAAGGGGCTACGCAAGTACGCAGGCAAAAATATGCCATGCCGTGCTTGCGCTGGTGTGTTTGGGGGACAGGAGCCACACTGGGCCAGAGGTTCTGGCAGCTCTGCAGGGGCAGGCCGAGAGGTGGTTGACGCCACGCCAGCTTATGCCAGGAATGGTCGTTTCTGACAATGGCACCAACCTCCTCTCCGCCCTGCGACAGGGGCAGCTCACCCATGTGCCCTGTATGGCTCACGTCCTCAACCTGGTGGTGCAGCGGTTCTTGGGCAGGTTCCCAGGCTTACAGGATGTCCTGAGGCAGGCCAGGAAAGTCTGTGTGCATTTCCGCCGATCTTATAATGCCAGTGCTCGGCTGACTGAGCTGCAAAAGGAGCTGAACCTGCCCAAGAACCGCCTAATATGTGACATGCCCACCAGGTGGAACTCAACGTTGGCCATGCTGCAGCGACTGCACACGCAGCAGAGGGCCATCAATGAGTACCTTTGCGACTACGGCACCAGGACAGGGTCAGGGGAGCTTGGCTTTTTTTCCCCACGCCAGTGGAGCATGATCAGGGATGCATGCACTGTCCTCTCACCATTTGAGGAGGCCACGAGGATGGTGAGCAGTGACAGTGCATGCATCAGTGACACTGTACCTCTTGTCCACCTGTTGGAGCATACGCTGCGTGGGATAATGGACAGGGCACTTGAGGCAGAACAGAGGCAGGAAGAGGAGGACTTCCTTGCCTCTCAAGGCCCCCTTTATCCGGACAGTGTTCCTTCTGTCCCACCCATCACACAGGAAGAGGATGAGGAGGAGGAGGAGGAGGAGGATTGTGTGAGCATGGAGGTGGAGCCTGGCACTCAGCATCAGCAGCAGCAGTCTTTTAGGGATGATGTACAGTCCCAACAAACCAGTGGACTTGTACGTGGCTGGGAGGAGGTGGCTGGCGATCATGTCATCCTCAGTGACCCAGAAGACTCCGGACCGAATGCCTCAGCTAACCTACGCTGCATGGCCTCCCTGATCCTGCAAAGCCTGCGGAAGGATCCTCGTGTTCTTCGGATCAAGGAGAGGGACCATTACTGGCTGGCCACTCTCCTTGATCCACGGTACAAGGGTAAGGTTGCGGACCTTATCTTGCCGTCGCAGAGGGAGCAGAGGATGAGACATCTCAGGGAGGCCTTGCAGAAAGGTCTGTGCAACGCGTTCCCAGAAACTGGGAGGTTACAAACTCCTGGTCGACGAGTTGCTGAGGCTTCGGTCAGTAGCAGAAGGAGCGGTGGGGAAGGTGCGTTCAGACAATTTTTTAGTCCGCAGCCCCAAGGTATGATCGGTTCCAGCAACCATCGCCAGCGTCTGATATACATGGTGCAGGAATACCTTGGGGCAAGGTCAGACTTGGACACCTTTCCCACTGAAAATCCTCTGGCTTACTGGGTCCTGAGGATGGATCACTGGCCAGAGCTTGCACAGTATGCAATTGAGCTACTGGCCTGTCCTGCCTCCAGCGTTCTTTCCGAACGCACATTCAGTGCTGCTGGAGGATTTGTCACCGATCATAGGGTGCGCCTGTCCACTGACTCGGTTGATCGACTGACCTTCATAAAAATGAATCAGTCTTGGATCACCACCAGCTACCAGGCACCTGAAGCGGATATAACGGAATAATTTATAATGTCACATCCCTTCAAGACTGCCTATGCTGATGCTGAGTGACTGTCCTGTTATGTTCACTGACTATCCTCTTCCTCCTCCTCAATGATCCATGCCACCACACCAGTGCCTAAGGCACAATTTTTCAGCCCCTGTATAACAGGGGCGTGTACTTACAATTTTTAAAAAAAAATGCTTCGCAACACGTGTGACTGCTGTGCTCCAAGTACAGTATCTGTGAGGGGTTGCAGTGTTGTGGCACCAGCACCAGTGCCTAAGGCACAATTTTTCAGCCCCTATTGGGGCGTGTAATTACAATTTTTAGGCAATGCTTTGCAACAGGTCTCATTGCTGTGCTAAGAGTACAGTATCTGTGAGGGCTTGCAGTGTTGTGGCACCAGCACCAATGCCTAAGGCACAATTTTTCAGCCCCTGTTTAACAGGGGCGTGTAATTACAATTTTTTAAAAAGATGCTTCGCAACAGGTGTGACTGCTGTGCTCCAAGTACAGTATCTGTGAGGGGTTGCAGTGTTGTGGCACCAGCACCAGTGCCTAAGGCACAATTTTTCAGCCCCTGTTGGGGCGTGTAATTACAATTTTTAGGCAATGCTTTGCAACAGGTCTCATTGCTGTGCTAAGAGTACAGTATCTGTGAGGGCTTGCAGTGTTGTGGCACCAGCACCAATGCCTAAGGCACAATTTTTCAGCCCCTGTTTAACAGGGGCGTGTAATTACAATTTTTTAAAAAGATGCTTCGCAACAGGTGTGACTGCTGTGCTCCAAGTACAGTATCTGTGAGGGGTTGCAGTGTTGTGGCACCAGTGCCTAAGGCACAATTTTTCAGCCCCTGTTGGGCGTGTAATTACAATTTTTAGGCAATGCTTTGCAACAGGTCTCATTGCTGTGCTAAGAGTACAGTGTCTGTGAGGGGTTGCAGTGTTGTGGCACCAGCACCAATGCCTAAGGCACAATTTTTCAGCCCCTGTTTAACAGGGGCGTGTAATTACAAATCTTGATCTAATAGTTCACAGCAGGGCCCATTCCTGCACCCACCAAGAGTAACTATGAGGGCCTACAGTCTTGTGGCAACACCGTCCACCACCACCACCGCCAAAGGCCCAATTTTTCTGCCCTGTTCAATAGGTGCATGCAATTACAAATCTTGATCTAATAACTCACAGCAGGGCCCATTCCTGCGCCCACCAAGAGTAACTGTGAGGGCTTACAGTCTTGTGGCAACACCGTCCACCACCACCACCACCACCACCACCACCAAAGGCCCAATTTTTCTGCCCGGTTAAACAGGTGCATGCAAGTACAAATCTTGATCTATTAACTCACAGCAGGGCCCATTCCTGTGCCCACCAGTCTTGTGGCTACACCAACATCTAATAGGGCAAATTTCTGCAGAGTATATACGGCAGGCCCCTACTTTCAAACATCCAACTTACAAACGACTCCTACTTGCAAACGGAAAGAGAAAACAGGAAGTGAGAGGAAATCTACCCCTAGGAAGGGAAATTCTATCATGTTAGATTTAATTTGGGAAAAAGGTATCTCCTCTCTACTGATGCTTTATCACCAATCCTTGTTTCAATTAAAACCCCACTTTTCCAAAAACATTTGTCATTGGGACGGAAAGTGAGGTGACATGTTCTGAACAGATGTGCAAAGACAGCAAATGTTACAGGGGTGATAACCCCTCCCTATGTTCTCCAAAAAGCTTAAAAATAGATTTTTTTGGGATGGAGCTACACTTCATAATGTACCTGTTCAGATTCTACTTAAGAACAAACCTACAGTCCGTGTCTTGTTTGCACCACCTATATACTGCTGTTCAGAGTATATAGGGTTGTAGGTATAGGGTTTTATTTTGGGTGCGGGGTCCCCCTTAATATCCATACAAGACCCAAAGGGGCTGGGGTGGGGGGGGGGGGTGATGGGGTAGCCATGCCATTTTTCTCAAGGATTTTCAGCCATATGGCGGCCAGGACAAGACATGACATTAAAGCCGCAAGTGGTTTTAAATGGCTTCTTTTTTTCCTTTACAAATGTCATTTTGTGCAAGGACAGTTCTAAACACGGGAAACACATGCCACTTCACAGGCATACTTTAGACACCCCCCAGGTACCATATTTAAAGGAAAATTTCTCTTTTTTTTTTTTCACTTTATGCATCATTAAAATGACTGCTCCCGAAAAAAACGTTAGTTTTTAAAAGTTTTTTTGCATTGATATATGTCCCCTGGGGCAGGACCTGGGTCCCCAAACCTGTTTTATGACATTAACATGCATATTGGCCGTTGTAATTAGCAATTTTGATTTGAACGTTCGCGTCCATTATAACAAATAGGGTTCGAAAAGTCGCGCAAACTTTCGGTCCGTTCGAAGGTTCTGGTGCGAACCGAACCCGGGGGTGTTCGGCTCATCCCTAACTGCAACCATCAGGACTCTTTATGAGTTAAAAACATTTAAAAAATAGCTGATCCACTCTGCCAAACATTTCTAGTATCAATAAAAACAGTAGGATAACCATACATTTTGACAACGCACAATGAGTCAATATAAAGATGCCTCCAAAAGGTACCCAAAAAAGTATATAAAAAAAAACTAGATATAAGAGGTTTTCAAAGCCACTGCCCCCCAGGTTCAAATATGTCTTGGACAACTTGTGTTCAGACCAAACTTTGAGCTTCATGCCTAAAGCTCAATAGTTTTCATGAGCTTGATAATTCCAGGAAAATAGTCTCCTGTAAATATTGTGAGTTAAATAAACTTCACCCATGCAATACAGTATTAATAATAACTGCTGGAACAAATAGTTTTAAGAGTGATGTCATCCAAGGCAAAAATTTAAAACTTGAAATTGTAGAAATTTCGTATATAGCTAAATATGTCATACTAGGGTGTAGTGTTGAACTTGTGGCAAAAATATGCTATATATCACAACAGTCTACACTATAGTATAGCGTCAAGTATCACCACTAGTGTCAAGTATAACCACTAAATAAACATGCTGGTATCATGAGGGACACAGGCATATAACATGAATGCTAGACACCAGATGTATGGAAAAATATCCAGTGTTAGTCACTTGTTAGAGCAGAGTAACCACTTAACCTCCAGGCCATTTCTGTTTTTATGTAACAACCAGTATTTTTTGCTAGAAAATGTCTGAACCCCCAAACATTATATATATTTTTTTTAAAGCAGAATCCCTAGAGAACAGATTGGTGGGTTTTGCTGTTTCAATATATTTATTGAAATATATTAGAGAATGGTGAACAGTTTACAAAAATAAGACATTGCAATCCAGAGCGGGGAAGGCCTGCTCGAGTAATGTTACAGATGTGAAAAACAGCTATGTAGTAACTGAACAATAGAAAGTACAATGCAAATGTCGAATAAGTATATAATGCAGTATCAAATTTTCCAAAGGAAAAGGGGGCATCATAGAAGAGAGAATGGGGGAAAAAAAGGGGGGAAGAGCAGGTTTGTATCAAGGAGCATTTACCATTATAGAAAAACAGAGAAGTCATTTTCGGATGGCTCGTTTCGGACCAGGGAGGGAGAGGCTAAGTAGTGTTTTCCAAAAGAGGGCCAAACACCAAGTGGTGAGGGTGGACATATGCTCTCATCTATGTAGGGATTAAGAACAAGATGTCGCTCTGGGGGTCCAGTTGCCAATATTGCCATTGGTTCTGAAAATTGCTCAGATTAATATTTTAAGGTTTTGGCAAAAAGGAATTCCATGTGGTCATTGAGTATGTCAATGTTCATACCTAGAATAGGTGGGGAGACATGTTTCCAGAGATGAGCAATGGCAAGACGAGTGGCAATTAGGACATGGTTGACAACTGGGTGGAATTTTGAAGGCCAGGGCGAGAGGTCTAGTCCAAATAGAGCCATCTGTGGGGATAATTCATTAGAGACCATAGTGAGTTCTTTAATGAGGTTGGAGATGTCTCTCCAAAATGGGGTAATGACAGGGCATTCCCAACATATGTGGAAGATGTGACCATCCATAGAACATTTTCTCCAGCACTCCCTGGGTTGGGTTGAGAATATGTGAGCTAATTTTACAGGGGTATAATACCAGTGATGGAAGATTTTCATCAATAGTTACATAGTTACATATTTAGTCAGGTTGAAAAATGACACAAGTCCATCTAGTTCAACCATAAAAACCCCAGCAAAGCATGATCCAATTTGCCACAGCAGGGGAAAAAATCCTTCTTGATTCCCTGAGAGGGAGATTTTCCTTGGATCAACTTTACCTTTAAATGTCAGTACCCAATTATATTATGTATATGTAGGAAATAATCCAGGCCTTTCTTAAAGCAATCTACTGAGCTGACCAAAACCACCTCTGGAGGGAGTCTATTCCACATTTTCACAGCTCTTACTGTGAAGAAACCTTTCCGTATTAAATTAAATCTCTTTTCCTCTAGGTGTAAAGAGTGCCCCCCCCCCATTTCATTTGTGTTAACAGTAAAGTGAACAACTCAACATCAAGTTCACTATTTCACAAGTACATGATTTCATTTGATGTTAGCTGTAAGCAAAAATCACATACAGGAAAGATAAAAACACTTAATTTCAAGAGGGCAAATTTTCCAAGGATGAGGGCTGCTCTCCAGAACTTAGACTGGGAGAGAATATTGGCAACAATGGGCACAGAACAGAAATGGGGATTCTTCAAAAAGACTGTTTGTGAACTCACTGCAAAGTATATTCCCATGGGCAATAAATTTAAAAGGCTAAAAATAAAACCTATGTGGCTCACGGCCAAAGTTAAAAAAGCTATAAACTATAAGAAAAGAGCTTTTAAAAAATATAAAAATGAAGGATCACTAGTGTCATTTAAATGTTACAAAGAACATAACAGAATATGTAAAAAGGAAATCAAGGATGCAAAAATTCAAAACGAAAGACAGATTGCAAAAGATAGTAGGACAAACCCCAAAAAATTCTTCAAATATATTAATAGTAAAAAAGGTCAAGTCTGAGCATGTAGGCCCTTTACAAAATAATCTAGAGTGGGTGACTGGGGACAAAGAGAAGGCTAATTTATTAAATACTTTCTTCAGCTCTGTGTATACAAAGGAGCATGGGGGAGCTCATGTCCACAATGGGGGTGGTAGTGACACAGCCCTAAATCCACAATGGCTCAAAAGTGATATGGTCCAGAAATATTTAGACAGAATAAAGGTGGATAAAGCACCTGGACCTGATGGCATCCACCCACGGATCCTAAAAGAATTGAGCTCTGTAATTTCAAAGCCATTGTATCTAATTTTTAGGGAATCATTAATGACAGGAATAGTACCACTGGATTGGCGCAGGGCGAACGTGGTGCCTATATTTAAAAAGGGAACAAAGTCTTTACCAAGTAACTATAGACCTGTTAGTTTAACTTCTATAGTTGGGAAGATACTGGAGAGATTATTAAAAGACCACATAGACGAGTTCTTGCAGGAAAAAAATATTTTAAGCAACAGACAGCATGGGTTCATGAAAGACAGAAGTTGTCAGACAAACCTCATTTCTTTTTATGAGGTGGTAAGTGAAACCTTGGACAGAGGCGTGGCTGTGGACGTGGTATACTTGGATTTTGCAAAAGCGTTCGATACAGTTCCCCACACACGGCTCATGTGTAAGGTAAGGTCTACAGGTTTGGAAATATCGGTTTGTAAATGGATAGAAAACTGGCTAAAAGACAGAATTCAGAGAGTCGTGGTTAATGATTCTTACTCTGAATGGGCTAAGGTTATCAGTGGTGTACCCCAAGGTTCAGTGCTGGGACCCTTACTTTTTAATATCTTTATAAATGATATTGGGTCTGGAATCAAAAGTAACATTTCTGTCTTTGCAGATGACACCAAGCTATGCAGTGGAATAACGTCCTTACAGGAGGTCTCCAATTTACAAGCCGACCTCAATGCTCTGTCAAATTGGGCGACTATGTGGCAGATGAGGTTTAATGTTGATAAATGTAAAGTTATGCACTTGGGGCTAAGAATATGCATGCATCATACATGCTAGGGGGAGTACAACTGGGGGAATCCGTAGTGGAGAAGGATCTGGGGGTTTTGGTAGATCATAAACTCAATAATAGCATGCAATGCCAAGCTGCGGTTTCCAAAGCGAGCAAAGTCCTTTCTTGTATTAAGAGAGGTATGGACTCCAGAGAGAGAGATATCATTTTGCCCCTGTTCAAATCATTAGTAAGACCTCATCTGGAATATGCAGTTCAGTTTTGGGCACCAGTTCTCAAAAAGGATATTGGGGAACTGGAGAAAGTGCAGAGAAGGGCAACCAAACTGATAAGAGGCATGGAGGAGCTCAGCTATGAGGAAAGATTAGAGGAACTGAATTTATTCACCCTTGATAAGAGGAGATTAAGGGGGGATATGATCAACATGTATAAATATATAAGGGGTCCATATAGTGAACTTGGTGTTGAGTTATTCACTTTACGGTCAACAAAGAGGACAAGGGGGCACTCTTTACGTCTAGAGGAGAAGAGATTTCATCTCCAAATAAGGAAAGGTTTCTTCACAGTAAGAGCTGTGAAAATGTGGAATAGACTCCCTGCAGAGGTGGTTCTAGCCAGATCAGTAGATTGCTTTAAGAAAGGCCTGGATACTTTCCTAAATGTACATAATATAACTGGGTACTGACATTTTATAGGTAAAGTTGATCCAGGGAAAATCCGATTGCCTCTCGGGGGATCAGGAAGGAATTTTTTTCCCCTGCTTTAGCAAATTGGAGAATGCTCTGCTGGGGTTTTTTTTGCCTTCCTCTGGATCAACTGTGGGTATAGAATGGGGTATATGGGATTGTATGATATATATATATATATATATATATATATTTTTTTTTTTGTTTAATTTGTGGTTGAACTGGATGGACTTGTGTCTTTTTTCAACCTAACTAACTATGTAACTATGTAACTATATGGACCCCTTATATATTTGTACATGTTGATCATATCCCTCCTTAATCTCCTCTTCTCAAGAGAGAATAAATTCAGTTCCTCTAATCTATGCTCATAGCGCATATATATTTTTTTATGTATTTCACCAAGTAGTAGTGGTCGTTATTGGTCCCTCTTGCTTGAGTTTGATTTTTTTTTTTTTTTTTTTAACCATAGTTTTATTGGATTTTTTTTTTTTTTATTGGACCTGAAAGGGGGCATGAGAACAATAAAGCATAACAGTAGTAGTTCACAAGTCACAATCATAACAATGTATAATATCTAGTTAGGTGGTAGTTAAAGCAGACTAGCATAGAAAGGTACAGAGAGTAGAATTAGTAGAATTAGTAATGCTGGTTGGTGAAAAGTTAGTAAGTGTAAGTAAGAGTGTAGAACTGTATAGCAGCTGGTTTAGGTCCAAATTGGGAGGGTCATTTCCACAGGTATGAAGAGGTCAGTTTATGGTAGAGGGTTACTTCTTTTATCTTGAAGCCAAGGTTTCCATTAGGTGAAGAATCTAGTTGTTAATAAATGTGCTTTGGCAAACATAAATTCCATGTGGCATTGGTTGTTGAGTAAAGAAATAACTAATTGGATAGTGGGTGGGTTAGGATTTTCCAGTTACGGGCAATTGAGAGTCTTGCCTCTATCAGAATGTGGGTGAGTATTGACCGTAGTGTAGACGGCCATTTGGTGAACCCTATCCCAAGCATGACCAACTGTGGCGTTAGTTGAGCTTGTGACTGAGCATATGAGACTGTTTACATCTTTCCAGAATCTTTGGAGAGCAGAACAAGTCCACCATCTGTGTTGCAGTTCCTCCAGCAGTTAGGGGATGTTGAGGGGAAGATGGCTGCCAGTTTGGTTGGAGCATAGTACCAGCAGTGGTAGAGCTTTATAACTGTTTCTCAGTGGGAGACGTTCCTGGAATGAGCCTGTGTGCTGTTAAGAGAACTGCACCACACATCCTCTTGTGTGGAAAAACAGTTCTTGTTCCCAAAGTTGCATAGCTGTGGATTTACCCTCAGAGCGAGGGAAGGTAAGCAGTAAGTACATAAAGGACAGACCTTTGGTGCAGGGTTGTTGTGTGGCATAATATTGCAACAGTTCATTGGTAATTCTGTTGGGGGACCACTGAAGTGATGACAGAGTGTGCCGGATGTGCAGGAATTGGAAGAAGTCCTCGCGTGGTATGTTGAAGATGGTAGAGAGGCGTTGGAAGGCATAGTAAACCCCTGAGGTGTGTATAGGTCACTTAAGTTGCAGATGCCTACTCTGGTCCAGTGGCTTAGGAATAAGTTGGTTGTTAAGAGTTCCAGAGTAGTGAGTGGTAGGAGTTTCAGAGCATGAGAGGAGATACCTTTAGACATTTGTGGAATTGATCACCAGATTCTCATTGTGGCATTGATAGTGTCTAAGAAGGTCCTAGGGTGGTAGTTGAGCCATGATGCACATAAAAGTAGCTGAAGGTCTTTAGATAGCACCGTGTGTTCTATTTGTTTCCACGTAGGTGTCGAGGATGGGTTCCACCAATGTTTTGTTTGGGCGAGGATTGCCGCTTTATAGTATGTTTGGATCTCTGGGGCTCCCATTCCTCCATATTTGGTCGCTATAGGACATAATTCAGTCACTGTACCCTACTGTATCCTAGTGTAATAGCATTATCTTATTGTATTGTATTACCAATCAGGTACCTTAGGGCCTCCTCGCGCTCTACTATGAGTTCTGGATTTAATATCCCACCCTAATAACAATACACTGTCCCATCTAGTATTTTATCTAATTTATTTTAAGTCCCCTTTTTTAATACACTACAAGACCATCATAGGTATCTTATGCACTGGGGTCCTATTTACCTACTTATTTTAATATTTATTTTAATACTTATTTTAATTTGTATGTATCCATGTAGTAAGTTATCTATTAAATTATTGATTCCCACTATTAGATGCATTGTCCCCTCTCTCTTGGTATAACGATCCTTCACTATATTATGCATCTGCTAGTTTCCTTCAATGACCATTTGCTATGATTCGCCCCATTATCAACTGGAGAAAACTATCACTTCAGTTATCCCACAAGAACTATTTGGGGTCAGGATTCATCATATATCACTGTTGATTAGTTTCGTTCTAACCCACAAAATGGCGGCGCCCAACATTAAACCAAAACTATGTAAACATACCAACGAAATGGCCGACATTCGGCAGTACATATACTGCCAGAAACATGGCCGTGGACATCAGTATAACAGACCAAAACCAAGATGGCCGACCGATAACTTTCGATTTCTCCGTCATATAAGCTAGCACTGCCTGACCAATCCGGTTCCCCAGATGAAGACACGTGACCGTGTCGTAACGCGTAGGGAGTGGCCGTAGGCAGATGAACTCAGCGGAGGCCGCGAGAAGGCGCTGAGAACGCCTGGTGACACACTTAACCCTTACTTTGCATATTTTTGCTGTTTTAAATGTACAAGTCTTTATTATATTCATAATAAATTGTCAACATTTTAAAACTTACTACACTAGTGGAGGCTTCCCTCTCTCTCCTTTTCCTTATCCTGGCATGCTGCTACTTTATTTGGAGACACTTAGCACTTTAGGTCCGGGATTTTAAGGCTCTTAAAGGAGAAGGATCAGGCTGGACCCCGCACTAGGACACCTTGACCTACCTTAAGGTGAGAGTTCTGGGAGACCAGAGAAAGGATTCACTCAAAATAGATGAATACCAGCGTGAATACAGTCCCATGTCAGCAATATAGAGAAACTTATCTACACACATAGAACATCTGCGGAAATATATAATTATATATAATTATACGCATCAAAGAGACATTATTCCATTTCTATTCACACATAGAGGATTGGCCTTACTTGTATTCTATTGTATGAAATTCTGTATCCGATTTCTCTTTTTATCCATTGATTTGGACATTGTCGCATATCTGGACTATTTTTATTCACATCTTTTTATTCATCTATTTATTCATTAACTTGTTCCTTATCAAATTTTTTCACTTAAAGCACGGCTCTATTTGAATTTGCTATTTTTCATCACAGGATATACTGCAATTTTGCTATTTTTTATCACAGGATATACTGCAATTTTAGCACAATATTTATTTATCATTATTTTTTATTGATGTTTTTGCACCTTAATTGATAAATTTTTATCACTTTATTGTTTTTGTACTCATTCATGAACCACATATGAATTATTTTAGTTTATTTGAGATATCGTTTATCCATCCACTTTTATGAATTATTTATTTATTAATTAATAATTAATTATTTATTAATTATTTATTCATCTCCTATGCACTTTTCCTTGCAATTTCTGCACAAATCACTATCAGGACCTAGTTATTAGACCACAGTCAATTACTTTTTGGTTCCTGTCTCCTTCCTTATAATAGCGCCCCCTGTGGGATATAGATATTATTGCACTTTATCTATTTTTTTTTTTTTATTTAGTTTGCGCAAAATTTTTTAAATTATCTATAGGATTAGCGTAAAGGCCTAGAATGGCTCGTAAGAAGGTGCCGGTCAGGCCAAATTTAATGAGCACGCTTTCCAGGTAAGTCCAATGTACTCTATCGAACGCCTTCTCTGCATCCAATGAGATGAACAGAAAAGGCGTCCGATGATGTTCTATCCATGGAATCAGGTTGATAAACCTGCGTGTGCCATCTGAGGTATGGCGATTTTTTCCTATCCGATGCTCAGTTAGGATCCTGTAGTTCTCCGGCACCAATTCGGTAAGGATGGTGTTGCAGTCGGGGGTTAGCCAGCTTTCCGTGATGAAGAGGCAATCTATGTTGTTTTGGGTGATGAAGTCGTGTACTTCCAGTCTGTGTTTGACTGCAGATCTGGTGTTGATCATGGCGCATGCTAATTGCTGAGGTTGAGTTGGTATCTTCCTGTGTTTGGTTGATCGTCGGTCGGTCTTTAGTAGATGTTCTTTCCTTAGAATTTTTTGAATGGTGGCTGGCAAAGTAGAGGTGGCATTCCTTAGCTTGTGAAGAACTTCTGCTGAATATTTGAAGTAGCACATGGCGGGAGGGGGACGTTGATGGCACTTGGATGACCGTGCTGATGATCCTGATCCGGGTTTTTCCTGTTCCTGTTTGTATCAGTCTAGGTATCAGACTTGCCGCCGTGTTACAGCTATTTGTAAGCGCGCAAGTTGATCGTGTAGTGCCCTATATGGAAGGATGTAGTTGGCGAGTCGCTAATTTCTGGCTGTTCCAGCTGGCTCTGCTTGTAGTACTGATTCTGGACCAGGAGGATACTGATGGTGACCGCTGAGGTATCTTGTACTGGTGCGAATCGTCCCGGAGGGTGTGATGGGGGCCTGTTGAACCTACCGCCCTCCCGTTTGATCCAGAGGAAGGCGAAAAACCCCTAACTGTGCCGGCCAATCGCTCAGTGGGGGAAAAAATTCCTTCCTGACCCCCGAGGGCGATCGGACCACAAGGCCCTGGATCAACAACTAATGGGGGGGGGGGGGATAACCGGGAACTTACCTGATTGGGGATAATCCCAGCGGCGCTTGCTGTGCGACCTGGTGCCTCTGCGGTGAGGTCTGGTTGCTACGGTAGTGGTGTTCTGAGAGGGAAGGGCCCACCGGCTTCCAAGAAGGCAATAAGGGTAGGTGAGGGATGGCGTGGGCTGTGTCTCAGCCGCAGCCGCCCTCTTCCTCGTCTAGACAGCTAGAGCAGAGGTGACAGCGGCTGTGGATGATGCCCACCCAGGTGACTGACCTGAATTGGAGCAGTTCCTGTTGACACCTGCTGGGGGGTCCTGGTGATATCCTGGCTGAATCTGGGTGGCCTGGGTGGACCAAGATGGCCGCCGACTAGGCCGGAGCCACGGGTTAGCCTGGTCTTGGCTGCCCAGTGGGAGAGGAGGCGGTCGTGGATAAGGGGGGGGGGGGGGTCCGGTGGACGTGGGTACCCGGTGTGGGTGCTGGCTGCGGGGGGGGGTTCGGGCGACGGAGCGGTGAGCCTGGGTGGACCAAGATGGCCGCCGACTAGGCCGGAGCCACGGGTTATCCTGGTCTTGGCTGCCCAGTGGGAGAGGAGGCGGTCGTGGATGAGGGGGGGGGGGGTCCGATGGACGTGGGTACCCGGTGTGGGTGCTGGCTGCGGGGCAGCTTCGGGCGACGGAGCGGGCCGGGAGAAGCGGCGGGAGGAGCGGCGGTGATGGCGGCGCTGAGGAAGGTAGGGTGATTGAGAGGGGCCGGGGGGTCGCGTACCCGGTCCCCGTGCCTGGGGGGGGGGGAGGGCACGGATGCCGCCTCAAGGCCTGCAAGGATCAGGTAATGCTGGCCTGGAAAAAGGCCGGAGCTGTCGACGAGGCTGCGGAGCTACTGACAGCACGTCAGCACTCAGAATTTCATTACAGAACCCATCAGGTCCTGGGCTCTTGTGAAGGGGAAGGGAATTAATGGATGTTTTGAGTTCCGAATCTGTGAACGGTTGCGAGAGGGCATTTAATTGGGAGGGAGAGATCGATGGGAGTTGGACCGATGATAGGAAAGACTGGATGGTATTGGTAATATCCGTGGGAGGTGGTTCTGAGGAAGATGTGGTGATGTTGTATAGTGTTGAGTAGGGATGAGCCGAACACCCCCGGGTTCGGTTCGCACAAGTACCCACGAACGGACCTAAAGTCCGTGCAAACATAAGAACCCTATTAGTTACAATGGATGCGAACGTTCGAAATCAAAAGTGCTAATTTTAAAGGCTAATATAAATGTTATTGTCATAAAAAGTGTTTGGGGACCTGGGTCCTGCCCCAGGGGACATGTATCAATGCAAATTTATTTTTTATTTTTTTAGAGCAGTGATTTTAATAATGCTTTAAGTGAAACAATAAAAGTGTAATATTCCTTTAAATTTCATACCTGGGGGGTGTCTATAGTATGCCTGTGAAGGGGCGCATGTTTCCTGTGCTTAGAACTGTCCCTGCACAAAGTGTCATTTTTGCAGGAAAAAAAGCTATTTAAAATCACTCGCGGCTAATGAATAGACGTCATTCATTGAAAGTCATTGATAAAAAAAAAAAAAGCGTGGGGGTCCCCCCAAATTCAATAACCAGGCCCTTCAGGTCTGCTATGGATATTAAGGGGAACCCCAGCCAAAAAAAAATGGTGTGGGGTCTCCCTCAAAATCCATACCAGACCCTTATCCGAGCACGCAACCTGACGTCATGGGGAAAGCCATAGGGAATTCCCCATGACGTCCCCGTGCATCAGAGGGGGGCGGGTTACCAGGTGGTCCCGCCCTCCATTATAAAAGACCTGTCAGACGCAGCTGGGTCTGGTCGGATAAGGGTCTGGTATGGATTTTGAGGGGGACCCCACACCATTTTTTTTTTTTGGCCGGGGTTCCCCTTAAAATCCATCCCAGACCTCAAGGGTCTGGTATGGATTTCGAGGGGGACCCCACACCATTTTTTTTTTGTCTGGGGTTCCCCTTAATATCCATACCAGACCTGAAGGGCCTGGTAATTGAATTTGGGGGGACCCCACGCTTTTTTTTTAAAAAAAAAATTTATTTTTTTATCAATGACTTTTTTTATCAATGACTTTCAATGAATGACTGTTCTCTGTGTTAATTCATTAGCCGCAAGTGATTTTAAATAGCTTTCCATCCTGGAACCAGCTCTGTGCTTGTGTAGACTGGGGAGTGTGGCATTTTGTAATGTGCGGTATTTGGATTGCTTTTTTCTCCTTTTGTTACATTGACCTCACCACCTACTGCTCCATTTTAGGGTGGTCTGATTAAAAAGCGGAAGCTTTGAAACGTGCCACCTGACTTGTCTGTGGACATCACATCTGGTCCAGCTTCCCGTGTGTTCCACGCTAGTTAGGCTACCGATCGGCTGACATTCTGCGGTCCGAGAGCTTCATTAAGGAATGTGGAGTGGCGTATCCAGGCTGTGGGAGTTTGTCATATCATCTAGGTGGCGAGGAGAGATCTATTTCTGTTCAGGCTTACCGTCACACTCTGTAATGGTGTGTCATGGAGTTTTGTTAAGAAGTGAATCTTATCCCCTTTTTCCCTTTGGAGGTGGATCGTTTGAAATCTGAAGACCATTTCTGGATGGACTGACACTCTCCTGATATATTATTAATATTTTTATGTTGCACGAGTGTAATCATCATTTTTCACACTCAATACACTTGGACTTTCTTTTCATTGGACATTAGCACTTATATTTATGTATATTATGTTTATATATTATATATGATTTTTTCACTAATGAATGGGGAGATTATAGAATGTCATATCACTTATGTTACTCATTTAAGTAATTTTCCTAAATTTGAGGAGTGTTTAACCCCTTTTTTCACAGGTGTTGCACATATATATTTCATTGATTAGGGTTGGTAACAGGCACTGTCAAATAATTTTACTGTATGTTTTTGGTTAAGCGTTGCTCTTTTTATTTTTTATTTTCGTTCCACTGTAGTTATGTTGTACAGTAGTTTTGCAGCTTCCAGTTAGGCCTTTTCAGGTCCACGACATTCTATATGCACACTTGGTGTGCTTCTACCGTAGCGCAGTTTCTTTTTTCTTTTTTGTATATTATGATGAGTTTCAGTGGATTAAATGGTTTTGCATATTGCTCCTTTACTAAAAATGAACACAAATGGATTTGTTTCCAAATTTGTTTTAGTGCAGTGCATGTGACAGTTTTTATTTTAAAGTACATCCTGAGCAATTTATCTGTATTCACTTTTATAGAAAACTAAATGAGCATACAACACTACAAACATGATACTTTATTTTACATTGTGGTCATGTTTTTTATTTTGATATTAAAATGAATCTGCATAGAGTTGCTTAAGAAATACCCCTTAGGGAAATTAAGAAACAAACTGAAAAGATAACTGATGGAACAAATAAATTGCTTTTATATAAAAACGCATCATTTTGCAATTGCTAAATAATACTGTACCTCTAGGGAGAAAATGGTGAGCTAATCTTCGAGTGAGAGTATTTAAATGTTGAGCTAAAGAAATTCATTAGGTATAAAATGGAAGCTCTGCTGAACTGTAATCAGAGGATAAATGCTTGTCCTCAGGATGCCAGAAAAATCCCCCCACCCCAAAAAAAAAGAAAAACTATAAATAAACTAAATGAGCCAAATAAAATGTTATCATGACACCAGAAAATATGTTTACTTTTGTACCATTGATCTTTGTGCAAGGCTAAATAGAAAAACAGCAATTATGAATATACTAAAATAGTTCAGCCCATTGGGGTTGATTTGCTAAAGGCAAATAGGCTGTTAAATTTGCAAGAGCATACACATCTATGCACGTTTAGCCACGTTAATGGTTGAAGGCATTTTTTTAAAGCAAACATTCATCTCTGCTATTTTTCACTCCCAATTTCCCATAATGCATTCCTGAATAGTTTGTCAGTGCCATTTTGAGAGCAGAGAGAGCACAATTTTTTTCAGGAGTTATCTTTATTTTTTTACAAGAACTTTATTGGAAATATAAAGTAACATACAATAACTCGCCATTACAATGACATAATAGAATGTTCTGGGGAGACAGAACCTAGATAAAGGAAGATGAGGAAAACATACAATTTATAGAAACATGAGAGCACATCATCTAAGATAGTAAACTTCACCGATCATCCTTGATTAATATAAAATAAAGGTGAGATTTAGGCTACAAATTTAATACCCAGTTAGACATACCACATGGGGTTGATACGGGACATACTAAAACATTTAATGTGAAAATGGCTTAATATAGCTTAACGTGTAATTAAGTGCCTTAACCTCAACCAATTGCCCTGAAACTTTGCACAGCTTACATTTTTAACTTCCCAAACCTATCCTAAAAGTTTCATGCATTTTATAGTTCCACAAGGCAAACTAGGGACATTAAGCTTGTTTTTTGTGGAGCTTAATGTGGTTTAACGTACAAAAAAGACCTTAAATGTTATCCAATTTCCCCCAAACTTCACACAATAGAAGACTATATCCATGCCAACATATTCTGAAAATGTTAGCTCAATCGGTAAATCACACAAAAAGTTATTTGCATTAAGCTATATTTTACAATGCTAAAACATTTTAATGTGAACAGCTTAATGTAAAAAGAGCTTAACATAACATAATGTGCCTAAACCTCAATCAATTGTCTTGAAACTTTGCACAAAGTTCTCAACTTCCCCCAAACCTGTCCAATAAGCTTCATGGGTTTTGATCTGGTACAAGGCAAACTAGGGACATTAAGGTTGTTTTTTTGGGGAGCTAAATGTGGCTTAATGTACAAAAAAGAGCTAACAATTAACAATTTCCCCCAAACTTCACACAAAAGAAGACTCTATGTATGCCAACATATCCTGAAAAATTCAGATCATTTGATAAATCACCCCAAACGTTATTCACAATTAACCATTTGTTTACAATTCTTAACCAGTTGCAGACTTTGGGCATACTAGACACAACCAAAAACATGTCATCAGTGTACACAGGGTGTGTCTAGTACATCCAGTTCTTCTGCTCTGCTTCTGGGACCCTTCCCTGTGTCAGTACCCAACAATTCAGCAGAAGCTGTCAAAAAAAGAAGTAGGCTGGCAATGTTTTTCAACAACCACATCACAGAAAGTTACATTGAAGCATTGGGGGTTATTTACTAAAGGAAAATCCACTTTGCACTGCAAGTGCACTTGGAAGTAAAGTCGCTGTAGATCCGAGGGGGACATGCAAGGAAAAATAAAAACAGAATTTTAGCTAGCACATGATTGGATGATAAAAAACAGCAGAGCGACATTCAGAGCGACTGCACTTGCAAGTGCACTTTCAGTGCAAAGTGGATTTGCCTTTCGTAAATAACCCGCATTGCATCAATTGTAACTTTCTGTGTTTTTAATGTACAGATCAAAGGGATGAATGTTGATTTGCAGGTAAAGAGAGTTAAAGCAACCTTGACAAGTAAAAAAAAAAAAAAATAATGTTTTTTCTAATTAAATGTTAAAAACCCTTTAGTTTTCTCTAATCATCACTGATTAACTCTATATTCTCCTTCTCTATTCAATTGTAATCTCACTAGTGGAGGTCCACACAAATTATTAACTTTATCTTAATCCCATCATTGCATTGAACAGATGTGCAAATGAAAAAAAAATGTTTTTTTGCTGTGTGTTTACCTTTCTAGCAGTCTTTATTGTGGCACTTCCTGCGTCTGACCCCTCACGGGAGTAGGTGTGTATCTTCTTCATCCCCGGTGATGCACTGTCTCCTGGGAGCTAAGTGTCAGCATTCCCAGGATTCAGTCCGGATCGTGATGGCAACCTGGAAGTTTATGGCGCTCCGTGCCGTTAACACTGAGCATGCGCGGGAGTGAGCAGTGAATGCTGGTAGCTCAGCATTCACTGAATCCAGGAAGTTAATGCTTGTGGGCTTCACATGCCCACAAGCAAGATGGAACTGGCCATCCTCAATTTTTAAAACTTAGTTTTTAATTCAAAACCGGACATCAGGGGAGATAGTTCACCTAAAAAGTGAGTTTTATGCCGCGTACACACGATTTGACATTCCGACAACAAAATCCCATGTTTTTTTTTCCAACGGATGTTATCTCAAACTTGTCTTGCATACACACGGTCACACAAAGTTGGTCGGAAATTCCGAACGTCAAGAACGCGGTGACTTACAACACGTACGACGAGCCAAGAAAAATTAAGTTCAATAGCTAGTGCTGCTCTTCTGCTTGATTCTGAGCATGCGTGGCAATTTGTGCATCGGAATTGTCTACACACGATCGGAATTTACCCAAAAACCCAAAAATATTTTGTTGTTGAAAAATTTGAGAGCCAGATCTTTTGTGCAGCGGAAATTCCGATGGAAACTGTCCGATGGAGCCTACACATGGTCGGAATTTCTGACAACAAGCTCCGATCGTACATTTGCCATCTGAGAGTCAGACTGTGTGTACGCGGCATTACATTGTGATTATGTAAGTGTCTGAATGGTTGAAAAAATTAATGGTCAATGGACCTCCGCTTTAGACATATATAGTCTGGCCTCAGTTTCCTTGTGTAGCCACTTAAATCTGGTCATCTCTGGTCCACTTTTGTGTCTGTATACGTTTACCCCACACAGATGACAAATTATCCAAACTTATGCAGCAGTGCAGCAGAACCAATTTTTTATTTTTTTTTTACATTTAAGAAAACAGGTCAACAGTATGCATATTTCAAAAAAAATATTTGTGAAAATTTAGCTTGACACGTGTATGGATATTGCTCCATAAAAAAAGTAAAACAGAGGGAAAAAAAATAATAATAAGGGCAGAAAAATGGAACTTAAGTTGGTGGTACACAGTGAAAGATGATGAACTATCCCCTTGGGATCCCTGTGGGAATTGGGGATGATGGAAGGAGGGATCTACATGGGGGCAGATGTGGAGGGGGAAAATCACAAGTGGAGGATTGAGGGCCATGGAAGGGAGCAGAAGAATCTGTAGGAAGGTATATGCAGGTTTGGAGGGATGGGGATTGGGGGTGTTAGAAGGAGGGAACAGAATGTTCTGCATATGAATAGGTTGGTGAGGGCAGGCGTTGAGGTGGGGGATAATAGTATGAGGGAGGGTACGGTGCTTCTGAGGTCCCAGGATACTGCCACATGTCATAATCCTATCCTTGGTTTCTGAGATCATTCCGGCCACCTTCTGACGCTGCCTACGTCCACAGCTTCTGATGGAAGTGTATTATCACTTTTCAGCTATCAACATCCTGTAAAGAAAGACAAAAACTTACTAAAAATGCAGTGACAATTGAGCACTAGTGCTCGCCAAGGCAGTGGACATTGCCACCCTCATGTTCCTTCTCCTCTCCTCTGTAAAACTTACAAATATGGCACTTCAACCAAGTGAAAAAATAGTAGGTAAAATAGTGTGTGTGTATAACAGAATCTGCAATGGCCGCGGGTGACGTCACAAGACTTACAGTGGGACAGAAGTCTTGTGACGTCACCCGCGGCCATCCCAGATTCTGCTACACACACACACTGTAAGTTTGATTGTATTTTATTACCATTAAATACTTCATATCTGCGGAGAGCACTATGTATTGTCTTATATTTGCATGATAAATGTGGCTTTGGAGTTGAAAGTGTTTACTTTCGTATTTTGAATTGACCAAAGAGGGGAAGCTCCAGGATTGTCTTGCTGCATCTTTGATTCATTATCATATCCCCCGAGTGGGAAAGTTTATCAGACCCTCTATAATCAAAGGGTCCACTTTGTGAGGTGAGCTGCCACAAAGTCGCCTGCATGCTTTGTCTGTATCTGGTCATCACTGAAGATGCCACAGATTGTTTTGTTTGTTGATTTATGGACTTATTTTTTTAGCGCTGCACTGTCTTTATATATTTTATATACTGTCTACTGTTGGACATCATTGTTTGTCGAAGAAAGGCAAGTTGAGAACTGTATATGTGCTGCTTTCTTTTGGTAGCTGGGGCTCTGCTTGATTTTAAAATAATGTGAGTGAATTTGTTGAAGCTTCTGTGTTGTGTGATTTTAAATAAAAGTGGTATTACTGTATCACACTATTGGAGCACTTTTTTTTGTTTACATGTGGATTATCACTACATCACCTAGTGGATAGTGTGGAGAAACCACCGGATTACTGTTTGAGTTCTGTTATGCGTGTTTGCTCGTCACGAATGTGCGAGCTCTGGATCTGGTGAATGAGATTCCTTTGGGAGAGGTCACATAAATACACAGTGGTGTGGTGGAAGAAGATTATTTTCAATATTTTCAACACTTTTGAGAAAAAGGATTCTGAAGGAAAAAAACTCTTTCTTTTTTCACTCCTGAAGGACTTTATTTGAATTTTTCACATTGTTTTTGTGTTTAGAATTATGTGATTTTTTCAGTGTTTATATTATATATATAATTGTATATATTTTTTTATTATCTGTGCTATTTTTTTAGTTTGTGTCACTATTATTTTATTCACTTATCACGAGGTGGTAACTGTAATAATTTGTACACATAACTGTATTTATGTTTATTTCGATTTTTTATCACATGGTAATTTGGTAACACAAGCTACCTCTTTTACATTAGTGTAGAGTTTGAGCAAGTGCTACTGATTCAATTTAAGTTTATATTTAGCTTATTTTGGATACCAATAATTTAAGTTTATATTTAGCTTATTTTGGATACCAATAATTTTTAAGAACCTTAAGGCCCCTTTCACACTGGGGCGGTTTTCAGGCGGTACAGCGCTAAAAATAGCGCCTGTACACCGCCTGAAAAAAACCGGCCCCATTCACTCCAGTGTGAAAGCCGGCGGGCTTTCACACTGGAGCGGTGCGCTAGCAGGACGGTAAAAAAAGTCCTGCTAGCTGCATCTTTGGAGCGGTGTAGGAGCGGTGTATTTACCGCTCCTATACCGCTCGTTCCCATTGAAATCAATGGGAAACCGCGGGGATACCGCCCGCAAACCGCCGCTGCAGCGGCGGTTTGCGGAGGTTTTTAACCCTTTTGCGGCCGCTAGCGGGGGTTAAAACCACCCCGCTAGCGGCCGCATACCGCGGGTAAAACGAAGGTAAAGCAGCGCTAAATATAGCGCTGCTTTACCGTCGCCGCCCCGCCCGCCCCGCACCGCCCCAGTGTGAAAGGGGCCTAAGTGCAGCAGAATTTTTTTTGTAACCTTGGCCAGATCTGTGCCTTGCCACAATTCTGTCTCTGAGCTCTTCAGGCAGTTCCTTTTGACCTCATGATTCTCATTTGCTCTGACACGCACTGTGAGCTGTAAGGTCTTATATAGACAGGTGTGTGGCTTTCCTAATCAAGTCCATTCAGTATAATCAAACACAGCTGGACTCAAATGAAGGCGTAGAACCATCTCATGGATGATCAGAAGAAATGGACAGCACCTGAGTTAAATATACGAGTGTCACAGCAAAGGGTCTGAATACTTAGGACCATGTGATATTTCAGGTTTTCTTTTTTAACCACTTCGCGCCCGCGCTATTGCCGAAAGACGGCTGCAGCGTGGACGCTCCCTGCAGGGAGGACGTCCCTGGATGTCCTCCTGTTTACTTCCCTAATGCATGCTCCTGAGAGTGCGCATCAGGGAAGTTCTGTGCTGGCCGTGTCCGTCGGACACAGCCAGTCACAGATCGCTGTAAACGGACAATCACAGCGGCGTGTCCAATGAGAGATGATCTCATATGTAAACATATGAGATCATCTGTCAGCGCTGCTCTCCCTCCTCACACAGAGACAGCGTGTGAGGAGGGAGAGATGAACGGCTGCAGCGGCGCCGTGAGTAAAAAAATAAAATAAAAAAATAAATAAAGTGCGATCTATCCCCGCTGCCAACTGTCCCCGCTGCCATCTGTCCCCACTGCCACCTGTCCCCAGCGCCACCTGTCTCCAGTGCCATTTGTCCCCAGTGCCACTTGTCCACAGTGCCACCTGTCCCCAGTGCCATGTATAAGTGCCATCTGTCATAAGTGCCACGTCAGTGCCACGTGTCATCAGTGCCATGTCAGTGCCATCTGTCATCAGTGCCATATCAGTGTCACGTGTCATCAGTGCCCCATATTAGTGCCATCTGTCATCAGTGTCACGTGTCATCAGTGACATCTGTCATCAGTGCCACATCAGTGTCACGTGTCATCAGTGCCACGTATCAGTGCCACCTGTGATCAGTGCCACATCAGTGTCACCAGTGCCACGTATCAGTGCCATCTGTCATCAGTGCCACGTCAGTCCAGGGCCTTCAAAAGTGTAATAGGTAGTCAACAAGTTAGATGTGAAATTTATGCTCCTAGAACACGAGATGGCGCTCCCTGCATGTTGGGCCTCTCTAAGTGGCCAGGCTGTGTAAAAGTCCCACATATGTGGTATCGTAATACTCAGGAGGAGTAGCAGAATTTTTTTTGGGGTGTCATTTGTGTTATACACATGCCATGTGAGAGAAATAACCTATTACAATGACAATTTTGTGGAAAAAAATTAAAAATAAAAAACAAATTCATTTTGCAAAGAATTGTGGGAAAAAATGACAACATCAAAAAGCTCACCATGCCTCTTACTAAATACCTTGGAATATCTACTTTCAAAAAAGGGGTCATTTGGGGGTTATTTGTACTTTCCTGGCTTGTTCGGGTCATAAGAAATGAGATAGGCCACCAGTCAATCAGGTGTGATCGGTTTTGTATGATTCGCACCAGTTTGTAGACTCTCTAACTTTCACAAAGACCAAATAATATCCACTAATTTGGGTTATCTTTACCAAAGATATGTAGCAGTATAAATTGTGGCCAAAATTTATGAAGAAAAATCAATAATTTGCTAAATTTTATCACAGAAACAAAGAAAAATTCGTTTTTTTTTTTTCAAAATTTTCGGTCTTTTTTCATTTATAGCGCAAAAAATAAAAAACCCAGAGGTGATCAAATACCACCAAAAGAAAGATCTATTTGTGGGGAAAAAAAGGGACAAAAAATTAATTTGGGTACAGTGTTGCATGACTGAGTAATTGTCATTCAAAATGTGAGAGCACCGAAAGCTGAAAATTGATCTGGGCAGGAAGGGTGTTTAAGTGCTCAGTAAGCAAGTGGTTAATAAACCTGCAAAAATGTCAAAAATTCTGTGTTTTTCTGTCAATATGGGGTGCTGTGTCTGCATTAATGAGGAAAAAAATGAACTTAAATGATTTTAGCAAATGGCTGCAATATAACAAAGAGTGACAGAATTTAAGGGGGTCTGAATACTTTCCGTCCCCACATATATGTATATATACACACACATACAGTATATAAATAAATATATATATATATATATATATATATATATATATATATATATATATATAAATATATATATATATATATATATATATATATATATATATATATATATACACATATACTGTATGTGTGTGTATATATATATATATATATATATATATATATATATATATATATATATATATATTATATATATATATATATATATATGCAAATCCCTATAGAACCTGCAGAGCACTAATGAGGAAAACTGCTGGGCCTGCATCCCTTTAGATGTGATTTCCCATTGGGAGGATCTCACTGAAAATGACATTTTTTGTTGCAGGGGATGCCTAAAATCTGACTTGCATCTTGGTGCAGACTTCTGGGAACATTGGTGAGCCAATCACACAAGCAGGAAAGCTTATATTGCATTGCAGGTAGCCATATTGCATTGCATTTTCAGAAAATTATAGCGGCTGATTGAAAAGGAAAGGTAATTTTTTTTTTTTTTTTTTTTTTTACTTTTCAATCAGTTTTTATTGAATTTCATAACATACAGTAAAGATGCAAATTACACATTGTATGCCGTTAAAATAAATTAACTCAGAATAGCACTTAAATAATGTCAACTCAATTATCAATGAAGTGTTACAGAACAAGAATTACTGTTATTAAAATGCTACAAAACGCAATACATTCAATATAGAAATATAAGATCAATATAGTAACATAAGATCAAATAGAAGTATATGTCCTCTAGACACCCCCATGGGGACTACACTGTGTCTAAGAGGAGAACGTTGCCACAATAATAGAACTTATCCAGGAACCTGTGTCCATACTCTAGAACCCAGAGGCAAAAGTGTATATCAATCTGTTAGATATGAGTGTTACAAAAAGTTAGTAATAGTCGACCATTGTTCCCATGATGCCCACTTGGTTTTTTCCTTGGGTAATTTACCCTCACTGGATGCCATCATTAATTCATAACTATAATGTAGGTTTACGGTATCTAAGAGGTGAGTGAAAGAGGGAGTTGTATCTGACTTCCATAATCTGGTTATAGTTAACCTAGCTGCCAATAGGATATGTGTCGTCACATGACGAAATGAAAAGGGTATGTCTTCAATGGATAAATTCAGGATAGCTAGACCCGGAGACATTGGTATATCTATCTGGGATATATCTTTTAAGAGAAGAAAAACGGTTTTCCAGTATTCCTGTATGAGGGTACATTCCCAAAATATGTGGAATATGCTTCCTATGTTGGAATTACATCTCCAGCACTTATTAGATAATGTGGGATAGAATGTTGCCAAGCGAGAAGGCATCAAATACCATCTAAGGGACAATTTTTGTGTGAGTTCCCACAACGCAGAGCTTTTCGTGGATTTGTATACACTTCGTGAAGCTTGTTCCCATTGTGATTCTGTATAAGTCATTGCTAGATCATTTTCCCAGTGTGTATGTGGTGTGGATTTAGTAAATACACGCTTTTGGTTCAGGGTGTTGTATACAAGTGAAATACCCTTCTGTTTAGGAAATTCAAAGTGCAGGTATTTCCATATTACTGAAGAAACTGTATATAAGGGAGGTTTGATTTTGTTAAGGCATTTCAGAAGTTTGGAATATGCAATAAAGTCTGATTCAGGCAAGTGAAATTCATTTTGGAGGGTTGAAAAGGATTTTGGGTTTGAATCATGAAATAGTTGATTTATGAATGAGATTTTTCGGTTAGACCAATGGGATGTAGATAATTCAGGTGAGATGTGGTTTAAGACTTCTATAGGTATCGGTATCTGTGTAGTAGTGGGTTCTTGATGGATAGTTTGGGTTAGAATTTTCCATGCTCTGACCGTGGCTATCATGGTAGGGGGAATCGCTTTTGGTATTTTAGCGTCTAATGGAGTGCTCAACAACCAATTTTTTAAACTAGGACGAAATAGTAAGGAAAGTTCTATATTGCACCAGTTTTTATTTGGATCTTGCTGAAACCACTCAGTTGCTTGAGCTATGATCGCTGCAGTGTGATAATCTGTAAAATCTATTGAACCTGATCCTCCCGCTAATTTGTGTATCCTAAGTATAGAATGAGCGCATCTAGGTTTTGTACCGTGCCAAATACATCGGTTGAGTATCGTTTGAAGTGACTTAAAGTAATATTTAGGAATAGGAATAGGAATGGTCCTAAACAGGTATAAAATTTGAGGTAAATGCATCATCTTGAACGCCGCTAATCTGCCAGACCATGACAGTTCCATTTTAGCTAATTTCTGAGATTCAGTACGTAATTTATCTAAGAGAGGCTTGAAGTTTGATGAAAAGAGGAGTTTAGTGGTTCTAGTGAGTTGAATACCTAGGTAAGAAATGCTGTGTTCAGACCATGTGAAGGGGTATTGGGCTTGTAATAGTAATTTAGTGGTGGAATTCAATTTGAGATCTAGTATTTGTGATTTGGTGACATTTAGTTTGTAAAATGATATTCGTCCAAACCAATCTAACACGTCTCGGGCTGCTGCTAAGGAGGAGGTAGGATTTGATAATATTAAAATCACATCATCAGCAAAAAGACTAATCTTATGAGTAGTGTTGCCAACAGTTATGCCTGAGATGTTCGAGTTCGTGCGTATGTGCTCAGCTAAAGGTTCTATAGTTAGATCAAAAATTAAGGGCGACAATGGGCAACCCTGACGGGTACCGTTCGAAATTTGGAATGGATGAGATATCATATTAGCCGAAAAAACTTGAGCAGCTGGGCAAGTATATAGTGCCATGATAGCATTATAAATATTGTCTTTAAACCCAAATTTCATGAGAACTTTCTGTAGATAGGTCCAGTGCACCCGATCAAATGCCTTCTCTGCATCTAAAGAAAGAAGCAGAGAAGGTGTTCCACTGGAATTTACGCAATGGATTAAGTCAATCATGCGACGCGTCGCGTCGGATGCTTGCCTCCCTTTAATAAATCCTGTTTGGTCTTTGTGAATCAGGTCTGGCATAATCGTCATTAAGCGTCTAGCAATAGTTTTGGCGTATATTTTTAAATCAAGGTTAAGTAAGGAGATTGGCCGGAAGTTTTGTGGGGCAGTCGAATCTTTTTCAGGTTTTGGGAGAGTGATAATTAATGCGTTTAGCGATTCTACAGGGAATTTGGAAGAATATGCAGCTTGGTTAAGAAATTTCAGCAAGTGTGGAATCAAATAGGTAGAGAATTGTTTGAAGTATTCCCCTGTAAGGCCATCCGGGCCTGGTGTTTTGTTACAAGGCAGTGATGAGATGGTAGCTAGAAGTTCTGGTGCTGAAAAAGGAGCATTTAAATAAGACAATTGTGTTTCTGTCAGAGTCGGTAAATTTATCTTATGGAGAAAGTCATCAATTTCCTCTGGGGATGGTTGGTGGGTTGTAGGGTCATTCTTGAGATTATATAGGTCACTATAGTAATCGCTAAAAGCATTCGCAATGTCTTGTGGATTAGATAGCTTCACTTTCGAGTGTGGGTGGAATAAGAAGGGAATTTTAGATTTAACTCTAGCCCCTTTGATACGTTGTGCTAATCTTTTTTCTGCCTTATTGGATGTGGAATAAGAGATGGCTTTGAATTTGCGTTGCATATGTTCATATGTATGGAGAAGAAGCAGCCTGAGTTCATGTCTAAGCGACATTAATTGTGCTAGTGTAGTGGGACATGCAGATGACTTATGGTCTGCCTCCAAATGAGCAATTTGGGAAGTAAGGGAGTCTATTTGTTGTGTTCTTTTTTTTTTGTGAATGGAGCCCAGTTTTATAAGAACACCTCTCATTACCGCTTTATGCGCGTTCCACACCACGGCAGGATCCCCCACTGAATCAGCGTTTAATTCAAAATATTCTTTCAAATGAGTGGCAATTTCTTTGGAGTATGTAGCATGTTGTAATATGAAATTATTGGCTCTCCAGAGAAAAGAGTTCCGTTGAGGAGACGTATCATCAATAATTATCGAAATTGGGTTGTGGTCTGACCATGTCATGGTGTGGATAACAGAGGTAGTCACCTTTTGTAATAACAATTTATCAACAACAAACATGTCAATTCTGGAATACGACTTGTGTTGCGGGGAGAAATAAGTATAATCCCTCTCTGATCCATGGTGGCATCTCCAGACATCGTAAAGATCAGACGATGTCAGGATTTGCCCCAGGGGAGAGGGTCTTCTCTTATCCGCTGAAGTAGTGTCCATATAAATATCTGCAACCATATTAAAGTCTCCGCATACAAGGAGATATCCTTGTTGTAACTCTTTAATTTTGGTCAAAGTCTTTTTGACAAAATTTGCCTGTCTAGAATTGGGAGCATACAAGTTGAGTAAGGTATATTTAGTTCCATTAATCATACAGATTAAAATAAGAAAACGACCATTGGGGTCACCTATTTCTTTTATGAGGTGGAAGTCAGTGTCTTTCTTGATCGCTACAAGCACTCCTCTCTTCTTGGAAGAGAAATTAGAATAGAAAATATGGGGAAATTTGTTACTGCGACATAAAGTGGCTGAAAGTGGGGTCAAGTGTGTCTCTTGGACACATAAGATATCACTATCAAGCTTTTCAGCAGTATGCCACAAAGATTGTCTCTTTGCTGGGTGGTTGAGACCCTTGGCGTTCAAGGATACTATCGTGAATGGCATATTTCCTGTTGTGGCTAAGTGATGGATCGTGGGAGACTATAACACTTACAGTTTGCAGATATTTCTTGGTGTATACAGTAAATTCAGTTCCTTTCGGCTTATCAGGATACCTGGGTTCCGTAACTAGATGTATTTCTATAAAACCTGGAATGAAATTACAATTATATATAACAGCTATTTAAAAATATAGCAAAAGATATGAAAACAGGATGCGGCAGATTTGTGTCAAGCACAAAAAAAAAAAGCAAATAGTCAGCTTTTACTGCTGCAGTGTGGAACAGTTAATACCAAAGGCAAGTGAGATCAAACAAAATTCCTGGAGGGGACGCTATAAACGTAGTTAGCGGACCGCTCAGGAGCCAGATACTTCCATAGGTTGATGATTCCGGGATCTTTGATTGTAGTGATATGTTGAAGGACGTTTTGGAAGAAGCGAAGTTTCATCTTTGTGGTATTCCGGGATTATTCCCCATTCTTTCAAAAGTTTCAAACCCTTGTGTAGGTCATTTATTATATGAGTGGATCCGTTTTTGGAGACAATTAGTGTGGCCGGGTAGCGCCATTTGTATAGAATCTTATGGTTTTGCATTCCTTTAGTTATGGGGTTCAAATCTCTACGTAGTTGAAGCGTATATCTTGATAAATCAGGAAATATTTGAACACCCTCAAACGGACGTGGTAGAGGGCCTTTCAATCTGGCTTCTGACATCATTTTTTCTTTAATATGGAAAAAATGGATCCTCATAAGTATATCTCTAGGCACTGATGCAGCCAGGTGTGAAGGTTTTGCAATTCTGTGTATTCTGTCAATTATAATGTCACGTGGCGTAACTTCAGGTAGAATAGTGCGTATAAGTTCTTTGGCGTATTTGGGTAATTCTGGAGTTGTTATATTTTCGGGGACCCCCCTTAACTTGACATTGTTTCGTCTAGAGCGGTCTTCCAAATTTGCTAATTTGCCCCTTATCCACTCTTGTTCCTCTTTTACCTCATCAATAGAATCAATGATGTCATTGACTGTGGAGGAGCATTCCATCATACCTTTCTCAATAGTGGATACTCTGTTATCTATTAGACTGACATCTGTAGTGAGTTTAGTAAATAGAGTGGATAAATCAGTCACAAGAGAGGAATGCAGTGATATTAACATCTCTTTCAGTGTAGTGTCAATAACAGGCTGACCGCAGGTTGGGAAGGATGCCATTGAGGAATGTAAGGCCTGGTTAGATTGTAGTGGAATAAAAGCCTGGGGCTCAATTTCTGAGTGAGGTGGCCGCTGTGCTAGAGCATCCATTCTCATTTTTGCCTTAGCTGGGCTGTTCATTAAGGGATCCCCCTCTGTGTCATTGTCATGGGAGCTAGACATCTCTCTGTTTGGTGAGTCACCAGAAATGTTATTAGGGATTTCTGTATGTTTAGTCTGAGGCGCTGCTATGCCTTCAGCTCCAATTTGATTCTGACTGACCAGCGCTTCAGGAGGGTACAGGAGTGTGGTGAGCTTTTGGGGCTTGTGGTCCCCAGTTCTCTTACGGGACATTGTTGTGGGTCACTACCGGACTAATGTGGGGAAGTTTTTGTACAAAAATACCAGCTCCAGCGGTCCCTAATCGTTCCGGTTCGTCTCCCTCACAGCAGAGCTCAGCACTAAGCGTCCATCTCTCAGGAAAGGTAATTTTTAATAACATTCAATTACAATATGACATGTGTCACAATTGTATACACTATATTATTGTTTTTGTTTGCTATTTTTTTTCCCCACAAACGTGAAGTTACCCTTAAGTGCTTTGCCAGGAGTTTTGTAAATGTTTTCTTTCATGTATAGTCCATTATATTAATAATTGTAGCTAAATACTAATTACTTATCATTTTAAAACCAGAATGGTAATGAAAAGATAAATAAAGAAAGGGATTGTTATTACTAATAATGCCACAGTAGTTTGCTAGCAAGAAAAAAAGTTGTAATAAAGTTTTCTGTGTAAGTGTTACTACCTGCCATCTTGACTGCACGCAAAGTTTTGGGCCTTCAAGGCTGGTTTACAAACATATGGCTGCACAGCAGGACCTGGCAATTTTGTTTTCTGGAATGATGTTCTGCTATAGTTCCTACTACTGACAATAATGCCAAAACAGAGAACATTTTGGTCTAATCTAAGAAACACACTTACTTATTTTTATCTTCAGACTTTTTGGCATGTAACTTTTGTGATTCATTTTTAAAAACAGCACAATTCCTGTCTATGCATGGGGAAATTTCGTTCTTAATAAATGTGTTACTTTTATATACAAACTACCCATAAAAAGTAGCAAATGTCTTAAAAATGTTTATGTTTTATATATTTAAAAAAGGAATCACAGTAGATTTCATTTTCAAAGTGTCAAAGTGAAACCATGCAAAATAATTTAAATGAATTCCAATGAAAAAACACTAAATCATTCACTGCATAAGTTTTACGTACCTGTATGAACAAGGTATAGGCAGTGAGGTAAGTTGGCATGAAGAATCTTGGTCAGAAGTCTGGGCTGAAGTCAGTAAAGAAGGTAATCAGCAAGAAAAAAAGACACTTAGGCTACTTTCACACTGGAGCGGTGGGGGCGCTGGCGGTAAAGCGGCGCTATATTTAGCGCCGCTTTACCGGCGTTTTAGCGGCGCATTGCGGCCGCTCGCGGGGTGTTTTTACCCCTCGCGAGCGGCCGAAAAAAGGGTCAATACCGCCCGCAAACCGCCGCTGTAGCGGCGTTTTGCGGGCGGGTTCGGCGCGCTCCCCCATTGTTTTCAATGGGACCGGGCGCTATAGGAGCGGTAAATATACCGCTCCTATAGCGAGCCAAAGATGTGGCTTGCAGGACATTTTTGAGCGTCCTGCAAGCGCACCGCTTCAGTGTGAAAGCCCTCGGGCTTTCACACTGAAGGAACAGCAACAGCTGTTTCGGGTCGGTTTGCAGGCGCTATTCTTAGCGCAATAGCGCTTGCAAACCGCCCCAGTGTGAAAGGGGCCTAAATGGAGATGATGTAATTGCTGCTCACCCCTGGGGTATAAAAAGAAAGGAAACTCCCTACTCTACTCTAGCTATGTAGATCGCTCACTGATCTAACTAATTTGAAGCAAAGTTAAGGAATGCTGACTGCCTGACTGACTGAATCACACTAACTCCTAAAATCCTCTCAGCAGCACAGGAACCTGTCTATAGCAGAATGACGCT
This sequence comes from Lithobates sylvaticus, assembly GCA_028564925.1. Lineage (NCBI taxonomy): Eukaryota > Metazoa > Chordata > Amphibia > Anura > Ranidae > Lithobates > Lithobates sylvaticus. The sequence goes on from CM053029.1 coordinate 286,710,196, forward strand.
GTGTGTCTGGACTATATATAGTGGCTGGGTCACATGCTGCACTGCCCAATCACAGCCATGCCATTAATAGGCATGGCTGTGATGGCTTCTAAGGGCACACTAGTGAAACGATCATCGATTGGCTGCCCTGCTGCTGTTAAAAAGGAGCCAATACAGCGCCGAACACCGGACCCGAACCTGAACTTACAGCCAATAGTTCGGGTTCGGGTCCCGAACACCCAAAAGTCCGGTACGGACCCGAACTTTACAGTTCGGGTTCGCTCAACCCTATTCATGGACGTTCACCACAGACATTGATACCAAGCAGACTATTTAAACTTGAGTGCTGCATAGCCTAATATTCTCTGATCTTGAATACTATGCCTGAGCTTTGTTACCAAAAGAGCTTCCGCTTGACCCACTTTTAGATTTCCTTTGTCTGGCAATGGTTGCTGATTACCTTCTGAAAAAGAAAAAGAGTCCCCCCAAGAGGGATTGGTGGGGTTTTTAGGCAGCGTTTGAAAATAAGTTGGATACAACGTGGTATTCTAAATATAAATCTTTATTAGATTAACCACTTTCAGACCGGACCAATTTGCAGCCAAAGGACCAGGCCCCTTTTTGCGATTCGGCACTGCGTCGCTTTAACTGACAATTGCGCGGTCGTGCGACGTGGCTCCCAAACAAAATTGACGTCCTTTTTTTCCCACAAATAGAGCTTTCTTTTGGTGGTATTTGATCGCCCCTGCGGTTTTTATTTTTTGCGCTATAAACAAAAATAGAGCGACAATTTTGAAAAAAATGCATTATTTTTTATTTTTTGCTATAATAAATATCCCCCAAAAATATATAAAAAAACATTTTTTTCCTCAGTTTAGGCCGATACGTATTCTTCTACATATTTTTGGTAAAAAAAATCGCAATAAGCGATTATTGATCGGTTTGCGCAGAAGTTATAGCGTTTACAAGATAGGGGATAGTTTTATAGCATTTTTATTAATAATTTTTTTTTATTATTAATGGCGGAGATCTGCGATTTTTTGTGTGACTGCGACATTATGGCGGACACATCGGACATTTTTGACACATTTTTGGGACCATTGTCATTTTTACAGCAATTAATGCATTTAAATGCATTGATTTCTGTATAAATGACACTGGCAGTTTAGGAGTTAACCACAAGGTGGCAGTGTAGGGGTTAAGTAGGCCTAGGGGTGTTTTTTTTACTGTGGGGGGGCGTGGCTGTCAGCTAGTGAATGCTGATCTCTGCTCCAATCACAGGGAGCAGAGATCGGCGTCACTAGTTGCTAGGCAGAACGGGGAGATGCTGTTTATCTCGGCATCTCCCCGTTCAGCCGCTCCGTGAGACGATCGCGGGAGTCCCCGCGGCGATCGAGTCCGCAGGGACCGCGGCCGGACTCACGGGGGTCCCGACCGGCGCGGGAGCGCGCCGCTCCCGGCGCGGACAGGCTAAAGGAGGGACGTATATATACGCCCTCCTGCCTGTACGTGCCATTCTGTCGACGTATATCGTCGTGCGCCGGTCGGCAAGTGGTTAAAGATGTCGCATGTGTGACATAATGGATAAAAATAGGAGACATGGGTCCCAAATGGAAATGGTAAAACAATACAGAAATTTAAAATTACATTAACAGACAAGGTACTTTTTTTTTTTTTAGCAGTATGATTTACACAGCCAGATATTTGGTGTAAAAGTGGACCTGACGCGTTTCGACCCGTTTTGGTGAGGGTCTTCCTCAAAGGTAGTTTGTCTGTTTGGAAGAGAAAGGGTAAAAACAATAAATTGCAACAATATTTGATTTTCATATATTGATCTCCGATTGACCTTTAACATCGGAATATATGTCATGTTATCACATTATATTATAGGATATTTATCCAATATTTACCCAATGTGTGGATTTCTGGTGGATTACTCCATGTATATGGTAGGGTTCTTTCTGAGAGGGTGTTCCTGTGTCTCCGGCAGCGTCCGCACCAACACCCTCCAGTGGGCGCACGGTGGGCCAGGTGAATGCAGTCCAGCAACGGGACTTACGAGGGGTCACGTCCAATGATTAGACCTCCCACAGGACCGTACATGGGCCGGCAGGTGGGAAAGGGATGGAAGGGGAGGATAGGGGAAAAATTTGCTTGGGTTCCCCTATTGTGCGCACCTGTCATAAAAATCCAACAACGTACACTTAGATATATGCCATGGATAGTGAATATCTACACAGACAGTATCTATTGTTTGGTAAGTTTAACTGTAGAGAGTTTTAGATAGAAGATCGTTGTGCCATTTTCTGTGCCTCTCCTATGGTCCCGGTCTATGTGTTGAAATGTCTAGAACCACGGCTGGAAAAGGGAAAGGGGAAAGGAGGGATGGGAGGTTGAGAAACAGAAAAAGGGAGGGAAAGAGAAGAGGAGGTGAGGGGAAAAAGAGAGAGAGATAAGGGAGGAAAGAGGGGAGAAAGAGGAAAGGGAAAGGGGGGGGAGAAGGGAAGGACATGAAGGGGAGGGGGGGGGGGAGGAAGGTGTGTGAAGGGGAGTGAAAAGGGAAAGTGGTGTGTATGTGAGGGAAAAATGGGGAGGGAGAGGGAACAAGGGGTGTTTGGAAAAGACACTACATGGCATGCACATGTATATATAGAGCACTGGGATGAGAGGTGAGGGGGGGAGAGGGGGAAAAGGGGGGGGGGAGGAAAGGGGGGGAAAGGGGGGGGGGGGGGAAGAGGAAGGGAGGAGGGGGGAACTTAGGGGGGTGGAGTGGGGGTATGATGATGTGTGAAATACAGAGGTGGGTTGTTTGTATGTGCGATCTAAACGAATGTGTGCACGATTTAATGATATACTGCTGGCGATACGCTAGATCGCCAAATTGGGACTAATTGTGAGGTAAAATGTGTGTGGTGGTGTGGAAAAATTACAGATATGTGACGTGGTGCGGGGGTGTGGGTGTGTATGTGTGTAGGTGAGTGAGGACAAGGGAAGGAAGCCATAGAGATGTATCAAATAACGGTGTGAAATTACCTAGTGGGGTTAGTGGGTCTTACTTGGACAGCGATGTATATCTAGTGGCCAATAGGGCATCCACTGGGGCATCCACTCCCATCAATTAGTCCCATACCTGTTTGGCCCAGTCGGTCGTGGGGGCCATGGCGGCACCGAGCGCCGTCTGGAGTGACCTCCCCGGCGTCCAGGAGGTCCTTCCGGGGTCGCATCTGCTACGTCATCGTCGCACCAGCGTGACGTCCCGCCTCCATCCCTTTCCCACCTGCCGGCCCATGTACGGTCCTGTGGGAGGTCTAATCATTGGACGTGACCCCTCGTAAGTCCCGTTGCTGGACTGCATTCACCTGGCCCACCGCGTGCCCACTGGAGGGCGTTGGTGCGGACGCTGCCGGAGACACAGGAACACCCGCTCAAAAAGAACCCTACCATATACATGGAGTGATCCACCAGAAATCCACACATTGGGTAAATATTGGATAAATATCCTATAATATAATGTGATAACATGACATATATTCCGATGTTAAAGGTCAATCGGAGATCAATATATGAAAATCAAATATTGTTGCAATATATTGTTTTTACCCTTTCTCTTCCAAACAGACAAACTACCTTTGAGGAAGACCCTCACCAAAACGGGTCGAAACGCGTCAGGTCCACTTTTACACCAAATATCTGGCTGTGTAAATCATACTGCTGTAAAAGTACCTTGTCTGTTAATGTAATTTTTAATTTCTGTATTGTTTTACCATTTCCATTTGGGACCCATGTCTCCTATTTTTATCCATTATGTCACACATGCAACATCTTTAATCTAATAAAGATTTATATTTAGAATACCACGTTGTATCCCAGAGAACTTATTTTCAAACGCTGCCTAAAAACCCCACCAATCCCTCTTGGGGGGACTCTTTTTCTTTTTCAGAAGGTAATCAGCAACCATTGCCAGACAAAGGAAATCTAAAAGTGGGTCAAGCGAAAGCTCGTTTGGTAACAAAGCTCAGGCATAGTATTCAAGATCAGAGAATATTAGGCTATGCAGCACTCAAGTTTAAATAGTCTGCTTGGTATCAATGTCTGTGGTGAACGTCCATGAATAGGGTTGAGCGAACCCGAACTGTAAAGTTCGGGTCCATACCGGACTTTTGGGTGTTCGGGACCCGAACCCGAACTATTGGCTGTAATTTCAGGTTCAGGTCCGGTGTTCGGCGCTGTATTGGCGCCTTTTTAACAGCTGCAGGGCAGCCAATCGATGATCGTTTCACTAGTGTGCCCTTAGAAGCCATCACAGCCATGCCTATTAATGGCATGGCTGTGATTGGGCAGTGCAGCATGTGACCCAGCCACTATATATAGTCCAGACACACAGCACACAGCGTCATTCTGCTATAGACAGGTTCCTGTGCTGCTGAGAGGATTTTAGGAGTTAGTGTGATTCAGTCAGTCAGGCAGTCAGCATTCCTTAACTTTGCTTCTAATTAGTTAGATCAGTGAGCGATCTACATAGCTAGAGCAGAGTAGGGAGTTTCTTTAGTAAGGAAGAGAAAGAGGCAGAGAGGATTATTGAAGAGATTCCTAAACCAATTGTACCCTGGCTGGGTAAAATATAAAAGTTTTACCTGCAAGCTCAGTGCACCATTAGGACCAACACTGCATATAGTAAGAGATACACCATAGTCGGTGTGTATTCTGCTATTGGAAAAACATTGCATAAAAACGTAATTTTGCTTTTTTTTTTTTTCCCAATAGCATTTTTTGCGTGTTCATACATACATCATACATACACGCTGTAGACACTATCCGTGTATTCTGATATTGCAAAAACATTGCAAAAAACTTGAATTTTGCTGTGTTTTTTTTTTCCCAATAGCATTTTTCTGCGTATTCATACATACACGCTGTAGACACTATCCGTGTATTCTGATATTGCAAAAACATTGCAAAAAAATTTAATTTTGCAGTGTTTTTTCCCCCCAAATAGCATTTTCTGCGTTTTCATAAACGCTTTACATACTGTCCGTGTATTCTGATATTGGAAAAACATTGCAAAAAAATTTAATTTTGCTGTGTTTTTTTTCTTCCCAATAGCATTTTCTGCGTTTTCATAAACGCTTTACATACTGTCCGTGTATTCTGATATTGGAAAAACATTGCAAAATTTTTTTATTTTGCAGTGTTTTTTTTCTTCCCAATAGCATTTTCTGCGTTTTCATAAACGCTTTACATACTGTCCGTGTATTCTGATATTGGAAAAACATTGCAAAAATTTTTAATTTTGCTGTGTTTTTTTTCTTCCCAATAGCATTTTCTGCGTTTTCATAAACGCTTTAGACACTATCCGTTTATTCTGATATAGTAAAAACATTGCAAAAAATTTTAATTTTGCAGTGTTTTTTTTCTTCCCAATAGCATTTTCTGCGTTTTCATACATACACGCTGTAGACAGTATCTGTGTATTCTGATATTGCAAAAACATTGCAAAAAAATTAAATTTTTCTGTGTTTTTTTTTCCCAATAGCATTTTCTGCGTTTTCATAAACGCTATAGACACTATTCGTTTATTCTGGTATTGGAAAAACATTGCAAAAAAATTTAATTTTGCAGTGTTTTTTTTCTTCCCAATAGCATTTTCTGTGTTTTCATAAACGCTTTAGACACTATCCGTTTATTCTGATATTGGAAAAACATTGCAAAAAAAAATAATTTTGCAGTGTTTTTTTTTTTTTTTCCCAATAGCATTTTCTGCGTGTTCATAAACGCTTTAGACACTGTACGTGTATTCTGCTATATACAAAAACACCCATTTAGGGCGAGATCATAAATGTTGAAAATATGAGGAGATCATCAAAAAGGGGACGTGGCCCGGGTCGTGGTGCTGCTGGTGGCGCTCCTGTTGCAGGGAGAGGACGTGGTCGATCTGTGCCAGCTACACGCACTAGTGAAACACCTTCCTCAGGTGCGAGTAGGCGACAGAGTCTGCAGCAGTATTTGGGCGCCCCTAATGAGGCTGTACGAATGTTGAGGCCAGGACAAGTACAGGCGATAGTAGATTGGGTTGCTGCTGACAGTGCCTCCGGTTCCTTCACATTGTCTCCCACCCAGTCTCCTGATGAAAGTTCAGAGTTGGCACCTGCAGCCGATGTCCATCAGTCTTTCATCTCACCCCCTTACAAATCAGCCAATCAGTCTGAGCCCCAAATCATGCAGCAGTCTCTTCTGCTTTTTGATGACTCTGTTAGCAGGGTTTTTCCAGGGCCATCCACCTAGCCCTGCCCCAGAAGTGGAAGAGATTGTGTGCACCGATGCCCAACCACTTATGTTTCATGATGAGTACATGGGAGGACCATCGCAGCACGTCTCGGATGATGACGAAACACAGGTGCCAACTGCTGCTGCTTTTGCCATTGTGCAGACCGACAAGGAGGGCAGGGGTGAATTTTGGGTGGAAGATGATGTGGAGGACGATGAGGTCCTTGACCCCACATGGAATCAACGTCATGCAGGTGACCAGTGTAGTTCAGAGGAAGAGGTGGTGGTCGCACAGAGCCACCAGCACAGCAGAAGAGGGAGCAGGGTGCAAAAGCGGAGCGTCCGTCCCCTAGACAGTACATCTGCTACTGCCCAACGCAGCAAGGGACCGAGCACACCAAAGCCAGGTCCAAGGAGTTCCCTAGCGTGGCAGTTCTTCAGACAATGTCCTGATGACAAGACACGAGTGGTTTGCACGCTGTGCAATCAGAGCTTGAAGCGAGGCATAAACGTTCTCAACCTGAGCACAACCTGCATGACCAGGCATCTAAGTGCAAAGCACAAGATGCAGTGGAGTAGACACCTCAAAAACCAAGAAAGGTCTCTGGCTCCTCCTGCTTCCTCTTCTGCTGCAGTCTCGGCCTCTTCATCCACCTCTGTAGTGACAGTGACACCTGCCAACCCGCAAACAGAGGATCTGCCAGCAACACTACCACCTGGGTCACCAACCATCTCCACAATGTCCCATGGAAGCGTTCAGCTCTCTATTTCCCAAACACTGGAGCGGAAGAGGAAGTACCCTCCTAGCCACCCGCGATCCCTGGCCCTGAATGCCAGCATTTCAAAATTCCTCGCCTTTGAAATGCTGTCAGCAAGTGGGGGACAAAATCAGGTGTGCACTGCGCAACGCCATCTGTGGCAAGGTCCACCTAACTACGGATGCGTGGACCAGTAAGCACGGTCAGGGACGTTATATCTCCCTAACAGCACACTGGGTAAATGTAGTGGTGGCTGGGCCTGAGGCGGATAGCACTTTGGCGCATGCCCTTCCACCACCGAGGATTGCAGGGCACTTCAGTTTGCCTCCTGTTGCTAACTCCTCCTACTCCGCCTCCTCATCCTCTACCGCCTCCTCATCTGGTCAGCGTAACACCTTCACCACCAACTTCAGCACAGCCCGGGCTAAACGACAGCAGGCAGTTTTAAAACTTTCCTGTTTGGGGGAAAAACCCCACACCGCGCAGGAGTTGTGGAGGGACATGGAACAACAGACCGATGAGTGGTTGGTGGCAGTGAGCCTCAAGCCCGGCCTGGTGGTGTGCGATAATGGGTGAAATCTCGTAGCAGCTCTGGGCCTTGCCGGTTTGACGCACATCCCTTGCCTGGCGCATGTGCTGAACTTGGTGGTCCAGAGGTTCCTTAGGAATTACCACGATATGCCAGAGCTGCTGCAGAAAGTGCGGGCCGTCTGTGCGCACTTTTGGCGTTCTCACCCTGCTGCTGCTCGCCTGTCAGCGCTGCAGCGTAACTTCGGCCTTCCCGCTCACCGTCTCATATGTGACATGCCCACAAGGTGTAACTCCACCTTGCACATGCTTGCCAGACTGTGCGAGCAGCAGCAGGCGATAGTGGAGTTTCAGCTGCAGCACGCACGCGTGAGGCGCTCTGCGGAACAGCACCACTTCACCGCCAATAACTGGGCCTCCATGCGAGACCTGTGTGCCTTGTTGCGCTGTTTCGAGTACTCCACCAACATGGCCAGTGCCGATGACGCTGTTCTCAGCGTTACTATCCCAGTTCTATGCCTCCTTGAAAAAACTCTTCAGGCGACAATGGAAGAGGATGTGGCACAGGATGAGGAGGAGGAGGAGGAGGAAGAGGGTTCATTTCCAAGGCTTTCAGGGCAGTCATTTACAAGTGGCTACGAGGGTGGGTTCCTGCACCAACAAGCGCCAGGTACACAATTGTCTGGCAGCAAGGGCACAATTCTGGAGGATGACGAGGTGGAGGATAAGGAGGAGATGGAGGAGGAGAAACAATGTTCACAGCAGGGTGGCACCCAGACCAGCTCATGTCCATCACTGGTGCGTGGCTGGGGGGATACAGAGGACACAGACGATACACCTCCCACAGAGGACAGCTTTTCCTTGCCTCTGGGCAGCCTGGCACACATGAGCGATTACATGCTGCAGTGTCTCTGCAACGACCGCCGAGTTGCCCACATTTTAACTGGTGCTGATTATTGGGTGGCCACCCTGCTGGATCCCCGTTACAAGGACAACGCGCAGTCCTTAATTACCTCACTGGAGCGTGATCGTAAGATGCACGAGTACAAGTGCACGCTGGTAGATGGGCTGCTGGTGGCATTCCCACTTGGAAGTGGGGGTACGGTGGAAGCACAAGGCGAAGGCAGAGGAGGAGGATGAGGTCGCCAACACAGACGGGGCACCGCCAGCACCTCGGAAGGCAGGGTTAGCATAGCCGGAATGTGGAAAAGCTTTATCAGCACGCCACAACAACCAGCACCACCAGCTGAGATGGAACGTCTTAGCAGGAGGCAGCATTTCACCAACATGGTGGAGCAGTATGTGTGCACACGCCTACACGTACTGCATGACGGGTCTGCCCCCTTCAACTTCTGGGTCTCCAAATTGGGCACATGGCCTGAGCTTGCCCTTTACGCCTTGGAGGTGCTGGCCTGCCCTGCCGCTAGTGTATTATCTGAACGTGTATTTAGCACGGCAGGGGGCGTTATCACAGACAAGCGCAGCCGCCTGTCCTGAGCCAATGTGGACAAGCTCACTTTCATTAAAATGAACCAGGCATGGATCCCACAGGACTTGGCCGTACCTTGTGCAGAATAGACACATATACCGGTGTTCTGACGAAAACTGTCTTGCTATCGGATAGTGTCCGGCCACTTACTGCGCAGGTGCAGTGCTTGCGCTGTACGGAGGACAAGGAGATTCACAAAATCTCCAAAGATGAACGTCGCCTGCGCAGTGAGTGCAGGTTCAAGCCCGACCATCCAAGTGGACATACGGTAGCACATAGTAACAGGGCCCCTCACAGGCTCGCTTGGCTAGGCTTCAACCTCGGATGATGTGGCTTAAACCTGGAGTCACCGCGCATCGTCTTCGGAGAGTTTCAAAATCCCCTTGTCCTACGTACTGAGCAAGCGCAGTACAGGGCGGACACTATGCGACGGGGGACAGAATTTGACACATCATTCACCACTAGCCTTACCCAGCCATTGTTGTATTTTTGAACCAGTGTTGGCTACCTCGTCCTCCTCCACCGCCGCTTCCACCTACACCGCCACATCCACCGCCACCTCAACCTCCTACTCCATTTGAATTTCGTCCTCCTAGGTCAAGATTATAATTTTTTCATTTTTTTTAATTTCCAAGTATTTTATTTTCCCACTATCTTATCCATTAAATTGAATAATTTTTTCCAGAAAGTGCGTATTCTGGGGTATTCCCACCATAGGGGCGTTGAGTTTCTGAGGTTCTTAATGACTTCCTGTACCTCTTCTGCTGAGAAGGGGGCCTCCAGCATTTTTTTTTTTTTTTTTTTATGTTATTTTAAGTTATTTCCCTATCCACATTTGTTTGCAGATCACTTGCCATGCTCTTAACAACATTTTGTTGCTATTTACAGCCCTCTAGCCCTTTCCATTACTTTTTTACAGCCATTTTAGTGTTCAAAAGTCTGGGTCCCATTGACTTCAATGGGGTTCGGAGTTCGGGGTCAAGTTCGGTCCCGAACCCAGACTTTTTTCCGAAGTTCGGCCGAACCCGCCGAACCCGAACGTCCAGGTGTCCGCTCAACTCTATCCATGAACTGTGAGTATTTATTCCTGGGCTTCTATGCACAGAAACATGTACATGCTTATGTGCATGTTCACAAATGTGGCACAATGTTCCTGACATAAGCATGCACCCCAATTTAATGTGACGCACATGAATCAGGAATACCATTTAGAGTAATGGGCCAGAATTTTGGTTGTAAGCCAAACAGTGGGGACACTGTGTGGACAGTGAACAAATCTTGCTTTTTTGACTGCTGGTGATTGCTGGATTGCATTTTTAGGTTATTTCTGGGCCTTTTCCTTGTATCTTCTTAATACCCTTTTCTGACACTTTTTAAACAGTTTTTTTCTTCTTTCCTTGCTTCAGCTTACTAATTAAGGAGAGTGCTAAATTGCTCACAGGTGCTTAAGGCCTATATAAGTTTGTGAAGAGCTCATCGTGAGCCTGCTCATCTTTGACACTGGTTGAACTCTGTTCAAGTGGAACTTGTCTAAAGCCCCATACACACGGTCGGACTTTTTCATCAATTTGGTCCGATCGGACAAGGTTGTTGAAAAATCAGACCGTGTGTATGCACCATCGGACAGTGTTCGTCGGTTTGTCCGTCGGACAAAGTCTTATCTCCTGCTGGAAAGATTTCCCGTCAACCCGGTCCGATCACACCAAATCCGAGCGTGTGTACGCTTGTCCGACGGACAAAGTGCTACGCATGCTCAGAAGAAATTCTGTGACGGAAGCGCTCGGTCAGGTAAAACTACCTTTCCTAATCGACACAGCACATTCGTCACGCTGCAATGTTAAAATGTCTTTAATGCAGCGCATTCTCTTTTTCTTTACAATGCAACAAGAATGACATCTTTTAGCTGCTCCTATTCACCCGCACTTCTCACAAACTTACTTCTTTATTACTTTGCAGCATTTATACACTACATGTTTATTTTTACTCTGAACGGAAAAGAATCTTTGTTATTTTTTTACCATGATTTGTCTTTTTTTTTTTTTTTTGGGAATACATATTTGAATGTTTTTTTTTTTTTTTTTTGGAGGGGGGTTGTGTGTCTCAAATTACCAAAAACACATTATTTACATTTGTATTTCTTGCTTAAATTTACTAGGAGGTTGTTTGTTGTTGTTGCCCCTTGTTAATTCTACTTTAGGATTAGTGAAATGTACCAGCCTACTCAAAGAAAAACTGTCATTGTAGAAAAGTAAAACACAATAGTCAATGATTATTTCAAATCAAAAAAACCTTTATTTAGGTCTCAGCAACAGACCAAAGAGGAACGCAGCCATGGTGAAACTTGGGGAATTTGCAAAGCCTTGGACACCCATGGCAACCATCATTTTACAGACTTAAACAATTGGGGGCATGAAGACTACCTATCTAAATAATAAGGGAGCGCAATCTGGTCCTGAAGTCCAAAACATCCGGAACTGCAGCAGATGCCATCTAGGTCCCCAGGCTCTGGTACTACGAGAGGCTCCATCTTCTCTCAGACCAGACTGAATCAAGGTCATCACTCTCTTGTCTTCCTTGTACGCTTCCTTCCACGCCGTGGTGCTGGTGCTGGTGCTGGTGGGGTGGCAGAAGGAGGAGGAGGAGGCGGAGCAAGGTCACTCTCGCAAACATGTGTGAGGGGAGTCATCTCCCCAGCCATCCCCTCATTTAGTATTTTGAGGATGACCTCCTCACACATGCTGCGTTGCCCCGCCTCCATACCCGTAAATTTACTTGTAACCAAGGAGGCAAAGGCCTCCTCGTAGGTGGGTGTGGCATAGAGGGAGGCTGAGGCATCTTTTATCAGCTGGAGCGCTGACTCTCCCACCTCCCCCATGTTTTTCGCCCTTCTGTAGGGAAGGCGGAGGGGAGAGACTTGGGAGACAGTCAGGCTCCTACGCCTACCCCCCTGTTGGCTGCCACTACCCCCTGCCTCCTCCTGACTGCCACCTTCCACAGCCACCTCCTGGCTGAGGTCTTCCTGTGTATGAAAAAGGGACATAGTTTCAGTTATTTGTTCATCAAACACACACAATTCTCATCTAGTGACTGTTGCAAAATGTTTTCAAATACAAAACCATACAATTCTCAGCCCTGCAGTTTAGATTCTTCCCAAAAATGTCTCCCACACCACTGTCTGTTGATATGTCAATCACGTTAGGAAATAAGCAATTGGGGATCCTGAATTAACTGAACATCATTCATTATTCAACAAACTGGTTACAAAACTACTATACCTGGAACAAGCTGGGCACCTGCACATATTCCTGACTGGAAGGCCCAGGTTGGTCCTCGGAAGCCTCATCAGGGGTGGCGTGCGTGGAAGGACGCGTGCAAGGAAGAGTCGAGAGTGACTTCCTGACAGTAGCCTGGTCTTTGAGAAAGTGGAGCCTGTCATAGTACCAGAGCGTGGGGACATGGACATCAGCTGCTGCAGCTCCAGATGCTTGTGACTTCAGGACCTTATTGCGCTCCCGGAAATAGGTAGTCTTCATGTTGGTGATCTTCACTTTTAAGTTTGCGACGGTTGCCATGGGCAGGGTAGGCTTTACAAATGCCACCAGTTTCAGCAGGGCTGCGTACCTCTTTGGTCTGTTGCTATAATCCCTGTGTTTTGCCTGCCATAAGAGGGGGAATTGCCGGTATTTATCAATGAAGTGTGGGAGAAAGCTCACGTTGTAGAAGGCATCCATCACCTCTGCAAGACACAACGCCACACAAAACAATATAAATAATGTCAGCCTAAACTCTCCTAATCTTCTCCATAAAGAAGCCTCAAGTTCTAATCAGTCTAGGCTAGTTATGTACCAACGTCAAATTGTACCTTCGTTTGTAGCGATCGTCTCGTGCGTGAGCTTTCTCTCCCCTCGTCTCCCAGATCGTGGCTACGACACAGGCGTGTGACGTTTTATATACAGTGCGCATGCGTCAAACTCCGCCCGCCCCTGACGATCTTTCTCGTCTATTCCCCACCCCTTCTTTTTACGGCGCAGTGGGGAGAGCACATGGCGGGGACACAGCAGGTGCGCCCCAAATATCCCCACAACGAGGAGGTGGACGAGGAAAGTCCGGAGGCACAAACGTCCCGATCCCGGAGCCTGAAATTCAAGGCCTCCAATATGTCATTTGGAGAAATGTTGGAGATGGTGGACATATTAAAGAGGAGCGACTATGATGGGAAGTATGGGCCTTACCTCACCCCAATGTCCGCAAGGCCAAGATCATGTCTAAAGTTGTGAGAAGGCTGTACAATCATTTTGGGGTACAACGATCCAAGGAGCAACTGAGGAAACGCTGGTCAGACCTGAAACTGAGGGAGGCCGATCAGTACAGAAAGATCAAGAGAATTCTTCAAAAAAGTAAGTAGTTGTGTTTTGTGTTTGATTTCTTGCTTGCATACTGCTCCATGTGGTTTGATTTTTACAAAGTTGTACATTCCAAAATGGCCACTTTCATGTTCGTCTGTGCATTCGATCGTACTCAGCCTCGATCTTTCTGCCACTGTCATGGTCGTGTGTGTGTGTGTGCATTCGATCGTACGCAACCTCGATCGTGCGGCCACTTATAATACGATGTTTGGTGTTTTTTTGGGGGAAAGGAAGTTTGTTCTCCCTAGAAATGTCATCCAGAATGTAAAGCCAATTTATTCAATGTAAAGGAGAGGTCACCCAGTAGCTGTTTACCCATCTGGACTCGAGAGCACTAGTGCTGGGACACCCAAACCCCCTTTTTATTAGCCTTTTCCACACATGTGCTCCAGTGGATACTAGAGGGGGGTCTCCATCACACAAACTTCTACCAAAAAGCTAGTCAGTTTAGCACCTTTACAAAGTGACTACATTCATGTAGTTGACATTTGTAACTGGCCAAACTAAAATAGTGTCCGTCACTTTCAAGCAATGTTTGTCATTTCCTATTTCTGCCCTCAATAGTTTGTGTTGCTAAATCTTCCTTTTGGACATTCTCATAGGGGAGCGAAAACTTGGGCCGTCTGAGGAAACCCCAAACCAACACCTCCCAAAAAAGGGGAAAGAGCAGAAGCAGAGGAGGAGGAGGAGGAGGAAGGAGAGATCATCGAACTTGGAGAAATTGTCACCACAACAGGTGAGTGTGGGAGAACACAGCTACTGGTAAGCTAATCCATGTATGGCTGCCTCATTTCCAACACCCCATTTTTGTTTGTTTGTGGTTTTTAGGTGACGTGGATGTTGTGGAAGAAAATTCGCACTTTACCACAGAGAGTGCCCACGTACTCATCGGAGAGATAATGGTCTGCAATCGAGATCTAGATTACATAAAGCAAAACATCAATGATGTTCAACAAAAATTGAAGAACATCATTGATGTTTTAGGAAAAATATGAAAACGCACCAAGTAATTAACACACATTTGTGCCTGCTTCTGAACACATTTGCAACTTAAAAACTGTCTGAAATTTGGAACATGCACACATTGTGTCCACATGTGCTAGCTCCCACCATGGTGGATGAATGGCAACGTTTTTTTGGGGGTGCAAACACTTTACGAACTACGAAAGTGGTTGTGGTGAAGGGGTTGCACCCCCAAAAAACGTCCATTCATCCCCATGATGGAAAATGGCACTTTTGAAGCTTCTAGGCATGTGTTTTACCATCTAATGACCATTTTCAGTCCCAAATTGTGTGCATGTTCCAAATTTCCACTTTTCGGGGGTGACCCCCCCATGTGATGAAGGCAAGATCAAACACACTTTGAACATATAGTCATGTCTGATCTTGTCTTCACTTTACAAAGTTGAACTTTCCAAGTTCCTAGGTTCTGTTTTGCTCCATGCCTGGTTTTAACAATTGCGGAATGTTTGTAAACAATGTTGTAAATAACCAAGATGTTGTCAGTTTTGGCGTGAAGATTGTAAACACACTTGGGAATGTTTTCCTAGTAAACTTTTATTTTTCTAAATGTGTGGCTTCCTTATTTAAAAAACACAATGCATTATGTATGTAAAATGAAAAGGATATGGGGGGCAATGGGTGTTATTTACTAAAGGCAAATCCACTTTGCACTCCAATTTTCTTTCCCGGGGAACTTTTTCAATGCACTTGTAGAGCATAGCGGATTTGACTTATGTAAATGACACCCACAGTGCTTTGTACGAAAACACGGAGCACAGCATTTTGGAGAATACACACATGTCAGACCTGGTGATGAAAAGGAGTATTTTGTGTGTCAGTTATGCAGTACAAACCTTCTCTAGACCAAAGATTAGGTAGCAAACACACAACATGAGAATAATCTTTTTGGGAAGAAGAGACTGTTACCTCCTTTTGCCCAGAAAGTGCATTCCCACTGTCGAAGGCAAAGGGAAAAAATGTCAAAGTAAAATAAGCTAAAAAGAAGACTGAAATGACAAGAAATCATAGGTTGGTTAAAATATCAGATTTATTAAAAAATGCCTCTCACACATCGTCAGGCAGAGCAATGGCCCCCCTACCCACAAAGTACTGCATATATTGGTCCCGGACCACACGGGCATTTAGAGGGGGCAAGCCTGGACGTGCCACTCGAAGGGCTGTGAGTTCGGCATTTGGAGGGCCCTCCACATCTGGGCCAACGGCCACCACATAGTTCCTGTTATGTCTTTTGAGGAAGTTGTGCAATATGCAACAGGCAAGAACTATGTGGTTGAGTTTGTATTCCGCCAAGTTAAATGCCGTCAGGAACAGGCGGAAGCGGCTGGCCAGGATGCCAAAAGCGTTCTCCACAACTCTTCTGGCTCTGGACAGCCTGTAGTTGAAGACCCTCTGGTCCGGGGTGAGGGTCCTCATCGGGAACGGCCTCATCACATGGGGAGTCAACGCAAACGCTTCATCTGCGACAAAGACGAAGGGGAGTCCTTCGGCATTCTCCTCTGGAGGTGGCAAGCACAGACTGCCACTTTGGAGACGCCAGTAGAACTCCGTGTGCGTAATGGCCCCACCATCCGATATCCGGCCGTTCATCCCCACGTCCACATACATAAACTCGTATGTTGCCGACACCACCGCCAACATCACTACACTATTAAACCCTTTATAATTATAATAGTAGGACCCCGAGTTGGGCGGTGGGACGATGCGGACGTGTTTCCCATCAATTGCCCCTCCGCAGTTAGGAAAGTCCCAACGGCTGGCAAAGTGGGGCCACAGTCTGCCATTCCTGTGGCGTGGAAGGGAACTGTGGAGTGAAACAAGAAAAAAAAATTAGTCACTTTGCACCTAAACATTGCAAGCAGATTAGACAATCAACATCTTGGAACAAGAGCATTGTATAAAATTGGAGGCTGGAAAGTATTTGCACAGAAAAGTAGAGGCTCCCCTTCACAGATTACTCACCCCCCCATCAATCCCCCCCACTTCTGATGGGCCATTGGCAATAACTAGGGGTTTTGGGGGGGGGTGGTGGACAGCTAACCCTCTGCACTTCATTGATTGGCAAATGGCTCAATAATGTGGGCTAGTTTGGCCAGACCCTCTGTACTTAACACTATTGGCAGGCCACAGGAAAGATCAAATAACATTTCAACCCCCCCCCCCCAAAAAAAAAGGCAGGCACAGTGTGACATTATTAAATTACCAAGCAAGCTAATAGGAGGGAAAGAAGACAAAAAAAATAGGAAATGGAATGTATGGAGGCAGCCCCTTGCACTACATGCTTTGCTGAATTCATCCCTAAAGATGCGCACTATAAAGAGGTAGGTATATAGTGTGTATGGACCTTGGGAAAGCCAGCAGATAAAGGATTGGTACCATCTGATAGAGCAGTTGGGGGAGGGGGTTCCTAATGAGTTTGCCCCCCCCCCCACCAAAAGAAAAAAAAAAAGGGGGCTCTACATGAAGTAAACCACACAGCAAACATTTGTGCATATTTTAGGGGGTGTTTTGGGGCAAACAATACTATGCAGCAGACAAAAGACATTGCTTAAGTGACTAGGCCATAGGTGTCTATTGGGGCAGAAGAGCATGCTGGTGAGGTAAGTGAAGGGAAAAATGCATGAAGGAGAAAAGGGGCACAGCATATTAGAACATATTGCAATCATGGTAATTAGGGAAGGAGGTCAAAAATACAAGTCATTAGCAAACAGAGCATACAGTGGTGTGAAAAAGTGTTTGCCCCCTTCCTCATTTCCTGTTCCTTTGCATGTTTGTCACACTTAAGTGTTTCGGAACATCAAACCAATTTAAACAATAGTCAAGGACAACACAAGTAAACACAAAATGCAATTTGTAAATGAAGGTGTTTATTATTAAAGGTGAAAAAAAATCCAAACCATCATGGCCCTGTGTGAAAAAGTGATTGCCCCCCTTGTTAAAACATACTATAACTGTGGTTGTCCACACCTGAGTTCAATTTCTCTAGCCACACCCAGGCCTGATTATTGCCACACCTGTTCACAATCAAGGCATCACTTAAATAGGAGCTGCTTGACACAGTAAGGTCCACCAGAAGATCCTTAAAAGCTACACATCATGCCGAGACCCAAAGAAATTCAGGAACAATTGAGAAAGAAAGTAATTGAGATCTATCAGTCTGGAAAGGGTTATAAAGCCATTTCCAAAGCTTTGGGAATCCAGCGAACCACAGTGAGAGCCATTATCCACAAATGGCGAAGACATGGAACAGTGGTGAACCTTCCCAGGAGTGGCCGGCCGCCCAAAATTACCCCAAGAGCGCAGCGACGACTCATCCAAGAGGTCACAAAAGACCCCACAACAACGTCCAAGGAACTGCAGGCCTCACTTGCCTCAGTTAAGGTCAGCGTTCATGCCTCCACCATCAGGAAAAGACTGGGCAAAAATGGCCTGCATGGCAGAGTTCCAAGGAGAAAACCACTGCTGAGCAAAAAGAACATCAAAGCTCGTCTCAATTTCTCCACAACACATCTTGATGATCCCCAAGACTTTTGGGACAACATTCTGTGGACCGATGAGACAAAAGTGGAACTCTTTGGAAGGTGTGTGTCCAAGTATATCTGGCGTAGAAGGAACACTGCATTTCAGAAAAAGAACATTATACCAACAGTAAAATATGGTTGTGGTAGTGTGATGGTCTGGGGCTGTTTTGCTGCTTCAGGACCTGGAAGACTTGCCGTGATAAAAGGAACTATGAATTCTGCTGTCTACCAAGAGATCCTGAAGGAGAATGTCCGACCATCTGTTCGTGTACTCAAGCTGAAACGAACTTGGGTTCTGCAGCAGGACAATGATCCTAAACACACCAGCAAGTCCACCACCGAATGGCTGAAGAAAAACAAAATGAAGACTTTGGAGTGGCCTATCCAAACTCCAGACCTGAATCCTATTGAGATGTTGTGGTATGACCTTAAAAATACCGTTCATGCTCGAAAACCCTCTAATGTAACTGAATTAGGACAATTCTGCAAAGATGAGTGGGCCAAAATTCCTCCAGGACGCTGTAAAAGCCTCATTGCACGTTATCGCAAATGCTTGGTTGCAGTTGTTGCTGCTAAGGGTGGCCCAACCAGTTATTAGGTTTAGGGGGCAATCACTTTTTCACACAGGGCCATGAGGGTTTCGATTTTTTTTCACCTTTAATAATAAACACCTTCATTTACAAATTGCATTTTGTGTTTACTTGTGTTGTCCTTGACTATTGTTTAAATTGGTTTGATGTTCCGAAACACTTAAGTGTGACAAACATGCAAAGGAACAGGAAATGAGGAAGGGGGCAAACACTTTTTCACACCACTGTACATAGAAGGGAATAGTAAAGTATAAATGTTACCTTAATATAGTCCTCCTGCAGGACCTGAATGATGGCAGAACAGGTCTCTGGAATAATGATTCCCAGGGCCTGGGGAGAGATACCTGAAGAGAACTTCAAATCCTGAAGACTTCTCCCTGTCGCCAAGTACCTCAACGTGGCAACAAGCCTCTGCTCCGGAGTAATGGCTTGTCTCATGCAGGTATCCTGCCGGCTGATAAAGGGGGTCAGCAAAGCCAAAAGACGGTGAAAATCGGGGTCCGTCATCCTGAAAAGTTCCTGAAATCATCAGGATTATTCTCCCGGATCTCACGAAGCAAAGGCATGTGCGAGAACTGGTCACGCTGAAGCAACCAATTCTTGGTCCACATACTCCTCGTCACTCTGTTCATGGACGGGTCTTGGCTCAAAGCTAAAAGCCCGACACCAATTCCGCGTACAGCACGAACTCGGCGACGAGTACGCACGGGAAACATCGCTCAGAAAGTCACAAAAGGTCGGCTGGTCAGAACGGACAAACAGAAAGCACCGATAAACAGCAAGGCCTGAAAGAACGAAGTGAATACCAGCAACGAGCAGACAATAAGCAGTGCAAATCAAAGCGTCCTATATCAAGATATAGGCCGCAATGACCAACAAATGCGAACTGACTACACGCACTAATAAACAGATACGCACGACAAGCACAAACTGAAGAGCAGTAACGATCTGAGTCAGAAAACTGAGAAGCGCGAATCTTAAGTCACCAAACTTCCACTAACTCTCGATAAACACGGGATCAGCAGAAGGAGCCCAACGGGTGCCTGACGTGGTGCTGAACTTCCCTTTTGTAATCTCGTGGACGACGACTTACGTCACGACGTTCTTCCGGACCGGATATTCCGACAACGTAGTCCGACCGTGTGTACGCAACGCCAACATCGGACAAAGTACGTCGGACAAAGTCCGACCGACCTGGTCCGCGGATTGTCCGAGCGTGTGTATGGGGCTTAAGTGGTGAGTTAAAACCAGGAGTTGAAAACAGGAGGTTGTAACAGGGGTCATAGTACCTGTGTAGTGTAAGTACCTGAGTGTTGTCTGAGTAGTGTGTGTGGATTGTTAGTACCTGTGTATTGTCTTGTTGAGTATTAGTGTCAGGAAGCTAGTTGTTAGGTAATTTGGACTGGGTATAATCTCTAATCCTCATTAAATTTTTAGGTACGATGCCCGGCGGGTGTGGAGAGGCAACTCGGTGTACATCTTGCGGCATGTATGCATTCCTTGATCATCTGATCGAGGGCGAATACTGCTGTGCAAAATGTAAGCACATTGTTTCCCTGGAAGCCCAGGTTCTGAATCTGGGGAAGCAGCTGTCAGCACTGAGAAGTCCCTCCATATTAAAGGAGAGCCGGGAACGTACATGGCAGGTGCCGGCAGGGGCCAGCACAGAGGTGGGTGGAGACAAAGAGGTGCAGGCGCTAGAAAATAGTAAATGGGTGACAGTCAGGAAAGGTAGAGGGGGAAGGGCCAGGGAGGCTGATCCAGTGCTGGAGCATCCCAATAAGTATGCTCCATTGAGTGACATTGGTGATACCAGTCAGGGACCAGCACTGCTGGAGCTGAGGGACTCTCCTAGCTGCCAGGGGAAGAACTCCTCCAGTGAGATTGGAGGGGAGCAAAGGGAAAGGAAAGACAGATTCTGGTGATAGGGGACTCAATTCTTAGAAGGACAGAGAGGGCAATCTGTAACAAAGACCTGAAGCGCCGAACTGTATCTTGTCTACCGGGCGCTCGGGTTCGGCACGTCATGGATCTGGTGGACAGATTACTGGGAGGGGCTGGAGAAGACCCAGCTGTCATGGTGCACGTCGGCACCAATGCAAAGTCAGAGGCAGATGGAGTGTCCTAATAAACGATTTTAGGGAATTGGGAGCTAAATTGAGGAAAAGGACCTCCAATCTAGTATTCTCAGGAATACTACCGGTACATCGAGCCACACCAGAAAGGCAGAGGGAGATTAGGGAAGTAAACAAGTGGCTGAAGAGCTGGTGTAGTAAGGAGGGGTTTGGGTTCCTGGAGGACTGGGACGACTTCTCAGTCGATAACCGGTACTATAGAAGGGACGGACTGCACCTAAATGAGGAGGGTGCAGATCAGCTGGGAATAAGGATGGCCAAAAAGTTAGAGGGGTTTTTAAACTAGGCGATGGGGGGGGGAGGGTCCAGAGATAGGAATAGTCAGCGTGGAACATATTCCAGAGGGTAATATTAGGGGCATTAGTGGTAGGGTAACCAAAGCACATAAACCCAAGGTAAGTATAGTAGCAAGTCCTAGTTGCAATCTCGGAACACCCAAGAGGATAGTATGTGACTGGTCAAAATATAGTAATGCATTAAAGTGTTTGTTCACCAATGCCAGAGGTCTGCCAAGCAAAATAGGTGAGTTGGAAGCTCTGGTGCATCAGGAGAGCTATGAGGTAATCGGTATTGCTGAAACCTGGCTGCAGTCCTCACATGACTGGGCTATAAATATTCCTGGCTTTGCACTCTTTCGGAAAGACAGAGTTAAAAGGAAAGGTGGAGGGGTCTGTCTGTATGTGAGAAGTGATCTCAAAGCGAGTGTGAAAGAGGACCTGGGGGATGGAGAGTGTGATGAGTCTGAAGCATTATGGGTGGAACTGCATACAGATGTGCGTAGTTCAAAGTCAATTCTTGGAGTTTGTTATAGACCACCCAATGTTAATGAGGAGGTGGATACTCAGCTCCTTGCACAGATGGAAAGGGGCTGCAAGGGCTGGGACAGTGATAATAATGGGGGATTTTAACTACCCAGAAATTGACTGGAATAATGGCACTGCTGGGACAGTTAAAGGACTAAAATTTATAAACCTATTACAGGACAATTTTATGGTCCAGTTTATTGAGGCCCCAACCAGGAATGATGCTCTGCTGGATCTGGTAATCTCAAACCATGCAGAGCATATTACTAATGTTCAGATAAAGGAACATCTGGGTAGCAGTGACCATAACATGATTTCATTTGATGTTAGCTGTAAGCAAAAATTACATACAGGAAAGATAAAAACACTTAATTTCAAGAGAGAAAATTTTCCAAGGATGAGGGCTGCTCTCCAGTACTTAGACTGGGAGAGAATATTGGCAACAATGGGCACAGAACAGAAATGGGGATTCTTCAAAAAGACTGTTTGCGAACTCACTGCAAAGTATATTCCCATGGGCAATAAATTTAAAAGGCTAAAAGTAAAACCTATGTGGCTCACGGCCAAAAAAGCTATAAACTATAAGAAAAGAGCTTTTAAAAAATATAAAAATGAAGGATCACTAGTGTCATTTAAATGTTACAAAGAACATAACAGAATATGTAAAAAGGAAATCAAGGATGCAAAAATTCAAAACGAAAGACAGATTGCAAAAGATAGTAGGACAAACCCCAAAAAATTCTTCAAATATATTAATAGTAAAAAGGTCAAGTCTGAGCATGTAGGCCCTTTACAAAATAATCTAGAGTGGGTGACTGGGGACAAAGAGAAGGCTAATTTATTAAATACTTTCTTCAGCTCTGTGTATACAAAGGAGCATGGGGGAGCTCATGTCCATATCGGGGGTGGTAGTGACACAGCCCCAAATCCACAATGGCTCAAAAGTGATATGGTCCAGAATTATTTAGACAGAATAAAGGTGGATAAAGCACCTGGACCTGATGGCATCCACCCACGGATCCTAAAAGAATTGAGCTCTGTAATTTCAAAGCCATTGTATCTCATTTTTAGGGACTCATTAATGACAGGAATAGTACCACTGGATTGGCGCAAGGCAAATGTGGTGCCTATATTTAAAAAGGGAACAAAGTCTTTACCAAGTAACTATAGACCTGTTAGTTTAACTTCTATAGTTGGGAAGATACTGGAGAGATTAATAAAAGACCACATAGACGAGTTCTTGCAGGAAAAAAATATTTTAAGCAACAGACAGCATGGATTCATGAAAGACAGAAGTTGTCAGACAAACCTAATTTCTTTTTATGAGTTGGTAAGTAAAACCTTGGACAGAGGCGTGGCTGTGGATGTGGTATACTTGGATTTTGCAAAAGCGTTCGATACAGTTCCCCACACACGGCTCATGTGTAAGGTAAGGTCTACAGGTTTGGAAATATCGGTTTGTAAATGGATAGAAAACTGGCTAAAAGACAGAATTCAGAGAGTAGTTGTTAATGATTCTTACTCTGAATGGTTTAAGGTTATCAGTGGTGTACCCCAAGGTTCAATGCTGGAACCCTTACTTTTTAATATCTAAATAAATGATATTGGGTCTGGGATCAAAAGTAACATTTCTGTCTTTGCAGATGACACCAAGCTATGCAGTGGAATAACGTCCTTACAGGAGGTCTCCAATTTACAAGCCGACCTCAATGCTCTGTTTGGGCGACTATGTGGCAGATGAGGTTTAATGTTGATAAATGTAAAGTTATGCACTTGGGGGCTACGAATATGCATGTATCATATATACTAGGGGGAGTACAACTGGAGGAATCCGTAGTGGAGAAGGATCTGGGGGTTTTGGTAGATCATAAGCTCAATAATAGCATGCAATGCCAAGTCCTTTCTTGTATTAAGAGAGGTATGGTCTCCAGAGAGAGAGATATCATTTTGCCCCTGTTCAAATCATTAGTAAGACCTCATCTGGAATATGCAGTTCAGTTTTGGGCACCAGTTCTCAAGAAGGATATTGGGGAACTGGAGAAAGTGCAGAGAAGGGCAACCAAACTGATAAGAGGCATGGAGGAGCTCAGCTATGAGGAAAGATTAGAGGAACTGAATTTATTCACCCTTGATAAGAGGAGATTAAGGGGGGATATGATCAACATGTATAAATATATAAGGGGTCCATATAGTGAACTTGGTGTTGAGTTATTCACTTTACAGTCAACAAAGAGGACAAGGGGGGACTCTTTACGTCTAGAGGAAAAGAGATTTCATCTCAAAATACGGAAAGGTTTCTTCACAGTTAGAGCTGTGAAAATGTGTGACAATTTTAGGCACATCTTATTTTAGACCCAGTGATGTCATTACTGGGTCCCTGTGCTGCAATGTTATAAGACATGTTATAACTGGTGAGAAGGGCTGGCAGAGTGCGGTATATAACTTTCTGAAAGATTACCCTGCCTCAGTATTCAGAAGTCGTGTGTATATACTGCACTGAGTGCATGGGTCAGGTGTATGTAGCATTTTACACAATGGTAATGAGAATGTAGTGCACAGAGTGCATGGGTCAGTAGTATAAGACTAACAGTGATGGGGTGAGGAATTTTTTACTTTTGTTGTTTGAACTGGATGGTCTTTT
Organism: Lithobates sylvaticus; assembly: GCA_028564925.1. NCBI lineage: Eukaryota > Metazoa > Chordata > Amphibia > Anura > Ranidae > Lithobates > Lithobates sylvaticus. The sequence continues at coordinate 286,734,330 of CM053029.1, forward strand.
TTCAAGCAGACTAACTATGTAATTATATAATATGTAACAGTAGTGCAGTAGTTAGGAGAAAATAATGTACAGCTCAACATTCAGAGTGCAGCAGCCAGGAGAATGTAACATAAAGTAAAATAATAGTGCAGTGCTTATGGTGAAACAAACGATAATACTGTGCAATGAACAAGTATTAATGCAATAGATGTGACATGGAAAACTGTTACTATGCACACATTTAGCAAAACATGATATGCAACAGCAAATTCAGATGTGAATAATGTGCTGTGATCAAAGAAGCAAAAATGCTAATAAATATATGACATTCAATGGCTCAAAATTTAAAGTCCATTCAAAGTGAAAAATTAAAAAGGAAAAGTGGATAATGGATAATGAAAAAAAAGTCCACCAAGAAATTGAAATCCTTAAGTGAAGATGAAGATAGACAATAGATAAAACACTGATCACTGGTTTGTGCAGTCCACCACCAAGAAGTAAAATGAGCATGCTTACCAGAAATTTTGGACTCATACTGGTTTGTAATAAGTCAACCAAGCATATGTGAGGTAATACCTCAACCTTGTCCAGCTGTATCGGATGGATGATCTGTATACACCCCGTCACCAGTTGAATGAAGACGTTCCACTTTAAACAGACTGACTCCCAATGGACAGCAAACATCAGAAAGGAAGGCCGCTTCCGAACATGTTTGTAGGGAATAAACGGCCACACATAGTGTAAAACTGTATAAAAGTGCTATATTGTAAAAACAGATGTACACACAACCGGACTTTGCGGCAAACTAGGTCCAACGGTCTTCCTGACGGACTTTCGGCGGAGTTCCGACAGACTTTCCAAACAAACGGACTTGGCCACATACGAATGGACCAAGTCCGGTCGAAAGTCCATTCATTCGAATGTGGTGATGTAAACAGGACAAAAAAATAGCCAGTAGCCAATAACTGCCCTTGCGTTGTATTTGGTCCGGCGGACCATCACACAGACGGACGGTTTTCCCGATTTCAGTCCGTCGGAATTGAGTCCGTCGGATAGATTTGAAACATGTTCTATGTTCAGTGACATTTTTACAGTAATCAATGCATTTTTATAACATTGATCGCTGTATTAATGTCAATGGTCCCAAAAATGTGTCAAAATTGTCTGATGTGTACTAAAAAAAAATAATAATAAAAATTCCATAAAACTATCCCCCATTTTGTAGACGCTATAATTTTTGCGCAAACCAATCAATAATATACGCTTATTGCGATTTTTTTTTTACCAAAATTATGTAGAAGAATACATATCAGCCTAAACTGAGGAAAACAATATTTTTTTTTATATATATTTTGGGGGATATTTATTATAGCAAAAAGTAAAAAATAATGTGTTTTTTTCAAAATTGTCGCTCTTTTTTTGTTTATAGAGCAAAAAATAAAAACAGCAGAGGTGATCAAATACCACCAAAAGATAGGTCTATTTGTGGGAAAAAAAAGGACGTCAACTTTGTTTGGGTGCAACGGCACACGACCACGCAATTGTCAGTTAAAGCAACGCAGTGGCGAATGGCAAAAAGTGCTCTGGTCAGGAAGGGGGTAAAATCTTTCGGGATTGAAGCGGTTAAAGACAAATAGGGCATGAATTTTGAAAAAAACAAACAAACTCCAGAAGCCAATGTCAGTTTTCATTTATTACATTCCACACATCAGAAGAAATTTAAGTAAGGTTCTGTCTGTTCTCCCCTCAGAGAACCGGAAACTGTGTGTTTCACTGGGGGGGGGGGGGGGCGAGCGGGGGGCGCGCTCGCACGCCCCTAGTGGCCACAGGCTGGTCGGCAAGTGGTTAATAACTTATACACAATTGAAGTCGATAGGTGTTTTTTTTTTTTTGGTTCATAGCTATTTCCAAGATAATAGAGTACAATCATATTGCACGTATGATACTTATAAATGCAGTTTGTGCTCTTGACATGGTAACGTGTGACATTACATGCACTGTTATGTAACTTACATAAAGGGGTATGGCTTGCAAGCAGTGCCACAAGCACCATGCTGTCACTAACGTGGCACCATGCAATCCTGATGTACTGACTAATTTCTTGAGGCCCTAAAATGCCAGGACGGTACTAATACCCCCCAAATGACCCCCTTTTGAAAAGTAGGCAGTCCAAGGTGTTTGGTAAGAGGCATAGCGGTTTTCTTGAAGTTGTCACTTTTTGTCATAATTTTTTGAAAAATAAAAAAAAAATTAACTATTGATATATAGCAGAGAGATTCAGTGAATTGCCCCCTTGAGGAGCTTTAAAAAAAATTGCATCACCTCCAATACAGTGTAAAGCTAAGGAAGAGTGTAAAAATACTAAAAAGTATTATACAGTACATACAAATTATGTGATGCTAGAATGTTGTGCTGTCTGTGAAAATTGTACTGTTCCTTGTAACACCCCTCCTATAGCTTAAAGCCATCCCCCAAGCATGTACTTTTATATATGTGGTGTTTTTTTCCATGTTGCCCAAAGTTGCATAAAATAGAGGTCCCGCTTCCTGTTGAAAAGTATTTTTAATTGTTTTTTGCATTGGTACATGTTCCCCATGACAGTGCCCAGCTCCCTCTGTGCTTTGTCTCACAATACCTTGCCATTTACCCTTCAAAATGGCTAGAAGTAATTTTTCAAATCTGATACCATTGTCCAAATTGGGGTTCATGTTTAATTTTACTGTTTGTATTTTTTTTTATAAGTTCAATGAATGTCTGACAATCAAAACCCAAGCACAATCGCTTATCAGTAATAGGGATGAGCCGAACACCCCCCCGTTCGTCTCGCACCAGAACCCGCGAACGGACCTAAAGTCCGTGCAAGCTTTAGAACCCTAATAGTTTTATTGGATGCGAACGCTCGAAATTAAAAGTGCGAATTTTAAAGGCTAATATGCATGTTAATGTCATAAAAAGTGTTTGGGGACCTGGGTCCTGCCCCAGGGGACATGTATCAATGCAATTTTTTTTATAAAATACGGCCGTTTTTTCAGGAGCAGTGATTTTAATAATGCTTAAATTGAAACAATAAAAGTGTAATATTCCTTTAAATTTCATACCTGGGGGTGTCTATAGTATGCATGTAAAGGGGCGCATGTTTCCCGTGTTTAGAACTGTCTCTGCAAAAAGTGTCATTTTTGCAAGTAAAAAAGCTATTTAAAATCACTCGCGGCTAATGTGTATTGACGGCTCCCGTAATACAGAGAACAGTCATTCATTGAAACTGAAAGTCATTCATAAAAAAAAAAAGTCATTGATAAAAAATAAAAAAAATGAAAAAAAAAAAAGCGTGGGGGTCCCCCCAAATTCAATAACCAGGCCCTTCAGGTCTAGGATGGATATTAAGGGGAACCCCAGCCAAAAAAAAAATGGCGTAGGGTCCCCCTCAAAATCCATACCAGACCCTTGAGGTCTGGGATGGAGTTTAAGGGGAACCCTAGCCAAAAAAAATGGCGTGGGGTCCCCCTCAAAATCCATACCAGACCCTTATCCGAGCACGCAACCTGGCAGGCCACAGGAAAAGAGGGGGGGACGAGAGCAGCCCCCCCTCCCGCCTGAACCGTACCAGGCCACATGCCCTCAACATTGGGAGGATGCTTTGGGGTCCCCCCCAAAGCACCTTGTCCCCATGTTGATGAGGACAAGGGCCTCATCCCCACAACCGTGCCCAGTGGTTGTGGGGGTCTGCGGGCGGGGGGCTTATCGGAATCTGGAAGCCCCCTTTAACAAGGGGACCCCCAGATCCCGGCCCCCCCCCTGTGTGAAATGGTAAGGGGGTACAAAAGTACCCCTACCATTTCACCAAAAAAGTGTCAAAAATTGTAAAAATTACAGGAGACGGTCTTTGACAATTCCTTTATTAAAATCTTCTTTCTTCTTTCTTCATCCTTCGGTTTCTTCATCTTCTCCTTCCGTCATCTTCTTCCATCTTCTTCCATCTTCTTCTTCCTCCAATCCGCTTCTTCTGCACCTGGTGACCCCGCCCCCCTCTGACGTCATGGGGAAAGCCATAGGGAATTCCCCATGACGTCCCCGTGCGTCAGAGGGGGCGGGGTCACCAGGTGCCCTCCATTATAAAAGACCTGTCAGACGGAAGGGGAGCCTCACACAGCGGGAGCCTCCCATTGCGTGGAGCGGCCCAAGAAGAGACACCGACACCGACGCCGACGGAAGAAGATGCCGGACGAGAAGGACGAGAAGACCAGCGCAAGAAGAAGCGGATCGGAGGAAGAAGAAGATGGAAGAAGATGGCAGAAGATGACGGAAGGAGAAGATGAAGAAACCGAAGGATGAAGAAAGAAGATTTTAATAAAGGAATTGTCAAAGACCGTCTCCTGTCATTTTTACCATTTTTGACACTTTTTTGGTGAAATGGTAGGGGTACAAATGTACCCCCTTACCATTTCACACAGGGGGGGGCGGGATCTGGGGGTCCCCTTGTTAAAGGGGGCTTCCAGATTCCGATAAGCCCCCCGCCCGCAGACCCCCACAACCACCGGGCACGGTTGTGGGGATGAGGCCCTTGTCCTCATCAACATGGGGACAAGGTGCTTTGGGGGGACCCAAAGCATCCTCCCAATGTTAAGGGCATGTGGCCTGGTACGGTTCAGGCGGGAGAGGGGGCCGTCTCGCCCCCCCTCTTTTCCTGTGGCCTGCCAGGTTGCGTGCTCGGATAAGGGTCTGGTTTGGATTTTGAGGGGGACCCCACGCCATTTTTTTTGGCTAGGTTTCCCCTTAAAATCCATCCCAGACCTCAAGGGTCTGGTATGGATTTTGAGGGGGACCCTACGCCATTTTTCTTTTTTGGCTGGGGTTCCCTTAATATCCATCCCAGACCTGAAGGGCCTGGTTATTGAATTTGGGGGGACCCCCACGCTTTTTTTTTTATTAATGAATGACAGTTCTCTGTGTTACAGGAGCCATCAATTCATTAGCCGCGAGTGCTTTTAAATAGCTTTTTTCCTGCAAAAATGACACTTTTTGCAGGGAAAGTTCTAAGCACAGGAAATCTGCCCCCCTTCACAGGCCACCTATAGACACCCCCCAGATGTGATACTGCAATGCTGTTCTAACAGCACGCACACACAAATCCCCAGAAATAGAGCATATCTTGTCAGCAGTCAGCAACACACTGACACGCTGACACTGTGACTGAAACATAATATGCGAGGCCGCCACCGCGGCGGCCTCTTATACCGTGGGGCGTGTACTAAAGCCCCTGAGCTCCTGCCTGTAGCCAATTATGGCTCTCCTCGCTGCTGGCGCTGTGATTGGCCAAGCATGCGGTGTCACAGTGCAGCCAGCATTGCACTGCGACTAGCGCAATGCATTGCGGGCCACTCGCATCACACGAATTTGATGCGAGCGGCCCCAATAGTTCTGGGCTCGCCGAGCGAGCGAACGCCCGGTGCTCGATTCGAACATTGGTTCGAAACGAACACCGGGCCCATCCCTAATCAGTAACTGTAATAACTGTATGCTAGCTTTTGACTGTTGACTAAGTACCGATGGCGCATAAGCTCTTGTTTATTATTATTATGATTCTGTATTTTAGGGCTTTGACTTCTAGTGTTACCATTATAAAGCAGAAAACTGTGGAAAATATCAAGTAGTAAAGCAGAAATGAGTGCTAAAAGCCATGGCTAATTGTCTGCACCGGGCTAAGCAACAATTACTATTTTTAACACATATCTAGGTTTTTTCAAATCATTTTTATTAATTAAAATGTCTCTTTAAGCAGTCCACACACATGAATAACTTACTGCCTGGATTTGATATAAATTTTAATTTTTGTTTTGTAAAAAAATGTCAGCTATTATTTGCATTGGTAGCTTGCCAAGGTACTTAGCTAAGTATTCAGCCATTAAAATAAACACATTGTGCACTTTCGAATATATCTAAATTACATTTTCTATGCAATAACATCATACTGTAATTTTTCTGCCAAAATTCTGTAGGCTCTTGACTTTGTTCTCTGTTTTCTAATAAGTGTTAGAGTAGGCTTACCCATAGTACATAATTACATTTTCTATCATCTCAGTAGAAAATGAAATATTTGCATGCCTGGTTAGTGTGTCAATTGAAGCTGCATATTGATAATGTTTCATATATTACTTTTAGTGGTGGTATAAAGCAAACGTTAACTCTGAACATTAGGAAAACATTGCACACTCCTTCATAAAATTTTTACATTACTAATCAATGAGTGTATTGCTTGTCTAATTGATGTTCTTACTAGAATATTTCTCATTTTCTGTTATCATAAAAACCTAACAAATTCCAAGACAAAGTGTTACTAATATATATATATATATATATATATATATATATATATATATATATATATATATATAGCAAAATGCAGCAAAATGTTTACACATACTGTATATGTAGGCTTGGACCGCAATTCCTTCAGAAATTGTTTATAGTTAAATTCAGATAATGCTTAATATTTTCAAAAATATTATATACCATTGTGTCTCCCACAATGCAGTCAGATATGCTTTTCTTTAACCACTTGACCTCAGGAAGATTTACACCTTTATGGCCAGGCCATTTTTTGGGATACATCACTGTGTTAATTTAACTGACAATTGCGCTATCATGCAACACTGTACCCAAACATAATTGTCCAAAAAATAATGTCCTTTATTTTTCTACAAATAGAGCTATCTTTTGTTGGTATTTGATCCCCACTGCGTTTTTTTTTTTTTTGTACTATAAACAAAAAAAAAATTAAAAATTTTGAAAAAAATAAGCAATATTTTTTACTTTCTGCTATAAAACATATCCAATAAAAAAATAAAAAAAAAGGCCAATATGTATTCTGCTACATATTTTTTGGTAAAAAAATTCCAAAAAGAGTATATAGTTTTTGATATACAGTATCTCACAAAAGTGAGTACACCCTTACATTTTTGTAAATATTTTATTATATCTTTTCATGTGACAGCACTAAAGAAATTACACTTTGCTACAATGTGAAGTAGTAAGTGTACAGCTTGTATATCAGTGTAACAGTGCCCCCTCAAAATAACTCCACACACAGCCATTAATGTCTAAATCGCTGGCAACAAAAGTGAGTACACTCCTAAGTGAAAATGTCCAAATTGGGCCCAATTAGCAATTTTTCCTCCCAGTGTTATATGACTCATTAGCGTTAGAAGGTCTCAGGTGTGAATGGGGAGCAGGTGTGTTAAATTTGGTGTTATAGATATCATACTGGTCCCTGGAAGTTCAACATGGCACCTCATGTAAAAGAACTCTCTGAGGATCTGAGAAAAAAAATGGTGCTCTACATAAGGATGCCCTAAGCTATAAGAAGATTGCCAAGACCCTGAAACTGAGCTGCAGCATGGTGGCCAAGATCATACAGCTGTTTAACAGGACAGGTTCCACTCAGAACAGGCATTGCCATGGTCGACCAAAAAAGTTGAGTGCACGTACTCAGAGTCATATCCAGAGTTTGTCTTTAGTAAATAGACGTAGGAGTGCTGCCAGCATTGGTGCAGAGGTTGAAAGGGTGGGGGTAAAGCCTGTCAGTCCTCAGACCCTACGCTACACATTGCATCAAATTGGTCTGCATGGCTGTTGTCCCAGGAGGAAGCTTCTTCTAAAGATGATGCAAAATAAAGCCCACAAACAGTTTGCTGAAGACAAGCAGACTAAGGACATGGATTACTGGAATCATGTTCTGTGGTCTGACGAGACCAAGATACATTTTTTTGATTCAGATGGTGTCAAGCATGTGTGGTCGTGACCAGGTGAGGAGTACAAAGACAAATGTATATTGTCTACAGTTGCATTGTCTACAGCATGGTGGTGGGAGGGTCATGGTCTGGGGCTGCATGAGTGCTGCCGGCACTGGGGAGCTACAGTTCATTGAGGGAACCAAGAATGCCAACATGTTCCGTGACATATTGAAGCAGAGCATGATCCCCTCCCTTTGGGCAGAGCAGTATTCCAACATAACAACCCCAAACACACCTCCAAGACGACCACTGCCATGCTAAAGAAGCTGAGGGTAAAGGTGATGGACTGGCCTAGCATGTCTCCAGACCTAAACCCTATTGAGCATCTGTGGGGCCTCCTCAAATGGAAGGTGGAGGAGTGCAAGGTCTCTAACATCCACCAGCTCCGTGGTGTTGTCATGGAGGAGTGGAAGAGGACTCCAATGGCAACCTGTGAAGCTCTGGTGAACTCCATGCCCAAGAGGGTTAAGGTAGTGCTGTAAAATAATAGTGGCGACACTATTTGGACATTTTCACTTAGGGGTGTACTCACTTTTGTTGCCAGCGGTTTAGACATTAATGGCTGTGTGTTGAGTTATTTTGAGGAGACAGCAAATTTACAATGTTATATAAGCTGTAGGAATGAGCCGAACACCCTCCTGTTCGGTTCGCAGCACAACATGCGAACAGGCAACACGAACATGAATTATCAAAAGTGCTAATTTTAAAGGCTTATTTGCAAGTTATTGTTATAAAAAGTGTTTGGGGTCCTGGGTCCTGTCCCAGGGGACATGTATCAGTGCAGATATTTTTTTTAGTATCTATATATATATATATATATATATATATAGTCTATAGTATGCCTGTAAAGTGGTGCATTGTTCCCGTGTTTAGAACAGCACCACAGCAAAATAACTTTTCTAAAGGAAAAATTGTAATTTAAAACTGATTACGGCTGTAATGAATTGTCGGGTCTTGGCAATATGGATCCACCCCCCCCCCCCAGTCCAATACCAAGCCCTTTGGGTCTGGTATAAATAATAAGGGGAACCCTGAATCAAAATAAAAGAAAGAATTGCGTGGGGGTCCCCCTTAAATCCATACCAGGCCCTTCGGGTCTGATATGGAAATTAAGAGGAACCCTGCGCCAAAAAAAAAAAATGGTGTAGGCTCCCCCAAAATCCATACCCGACCCTTATCCGAGCATGCAACCTGGCAGGCTGCAGAAAAATAGAGAGTGCCCCCCCTCCTCAACCGTACCAGGCCACATGCCCTCAACATGGGGAGATTGCATTGGGGTAGCCCCCCCAAAGCTCCTCGTCCCAATGTTGATGGGGACAAGGGTCTCATCCCCACAACCCTTGCCCGGTGGTTGTGGGGGTCTGTGGGCTGGGGGCTTATCAGAATCGGGAAGCCCCCTTTAACAAGGGGATCCCCAGATCCCAGCCTCCCCCCTGTGTGAATTGGTAATGGGGTACAAATGTAGCCCTACCATTTAATCCTACATAACCACCTGGTTATGTAACGGGTGACCCCGCCCCCCTCTGACACCACGGGGAAAGCCATAGGGAATTCCCTGCACGTCAGAGGGGGCGAAGTCTTCGGGTGGCCCCACCCTCACTTATATAAGAACTGTCAGAAGAACAGAAGCATCGCACAGCGTGAGCCTCCCATTGAGGCGGATCGTTCGGACTCCGGAGTATGAAGCGATGGATACGAAGCGGAGGAAGATGCGGACGAGAAGACAGAAGGAAGAAGCAGAGTACCGGAGGAATAAGAAGAGGAAGAAGCGGGGGGAAGAACAAGATGGAGGAAGAAAACTGAATGAAGACCAGAAGAAGATGGAAGAAGAAGCGGAGAAAGAAGAAGAGATTAATAAACGAATTGTCAAAAACCATCTACTGTCTTTTTTAACATTTTTGACACTTTTTTTGTAAAATGGTAGGGGTACATTTGTACCCCATTACCATTTCATACAGGGGGGCAGGATCTGGGGGTCCCCTTGTTAAAGGGGGCTTTCAGATTCCGATAAGCCCCCCGCCCGCAGACCCCCATAACCACCAAGCAAGGGTTGAGGGCATGTGGCCTGGTATGGTTCAGGAGAGGGGGGCACTCTCTCGCCCCCCCCTCTTTTCCTGTGGCCTGCCAGGTTGGGTGCTAAGATAAGGGTCTGGATTTTGAGGGGGACCCCCACGCCATTTAAAAAAAAAATTGGCGCAGGGTTCCCCTTAATATCCATACCAGACCCAAAGGGCCTGGTAATGCACTGTGGGGAACCCCAGGCCGTTTTTTTCTTTTCAAATTTTTTTATTGGCAAAAAGCAAGTATAATACATAAACAGTAACAGTTTAGCAATTAAGGCAAATGTAAACAGAGTACTCTACAATACAAGTGAGGACGTTGTATAAATACAGCAGGAAAATGCTGAGAGAAAATAGGCATAAGTGCACTTGTGGGGCAGGTATTTTTACAGCTATGAACAGACTTGGGCCAGAGCCCATATTATCAGAAAGTGCAAACAAGGGGTAGTACTCTATGGAGCTGGAGACATATTGTTAGCCAAACAGGTTATAACAGAATGGAACGTTACCATAGGGTTTGTGGAAGAAGGAAATGAAATAGGTTAGAGGGGTGAGCTTTAGTTAGAGTTTGGAAGAAGAGGGTCTAAGAGTAAGTAGAGCAAGAAAGGGACGGACGACACACGCGGAGCACTTTAATTAGTCCAGAGGTTTAGAGTAAATGTAGAGAATTATGGTTCCATTAAATGAGTATCAAATTCCTGTGGTAGGAAGTAGTTAATCCAAGGTTGCCAAAGTTTTAGGTGTCGGGGGATCCTGTCTAAGATGATTGCTTCCATTTTGCTATGAATCATTGCTTGAGTAACCCTATTTTTGACTTCAACTATGTGCAGAGTTGGGCTTTTCCACGCTTTAGAAATAGTTTGTTTGGCAGCGGTGGTGAGTTGCAGTAGAAGGCGGATTTGTGCCTTTGTAAGGTGATTGGGGAACTTATTTAGTAGGGCTAGGATTGGATCGGGGGTAAGAGTTTCCTGAGTTAGCGTGGAAATCATTTGGAATATTGTCGCCCAGAAGCATTGTACTATAGGACATGTCCACCATATGTGCATATGAGTGCCTCTTTCACCACAATTTTGGAAGCAGTTAGGAAAGTATGATGGGAGGAACTTGGCGATCCTAGCTGGGACCAAGTACCATCTCATCAGGACCTTGTAGCTGGCTTCAAGTGCGACAATATTTTGAGATGATAGCTTAGTATTGGACCAGATGGTGGCCCAGTCATCTATATCTAGTTCCTTATAGATGTCCCTGGACCATTGCTGGGCATAGGGTGGGAGAGCATCAGGAGTGGAGGTGAGGTAAGAGTAGAAATCAGATATGATGCCTGGGGCATGCAGGTCCGAGTCACACACCTTCTCAAATATTGATAAGGAGTCTAACTCAGAGTTAGAACCTATAACTGTCTGTAAATAATGAACTATTTGTAGGTAACAAATGCATTCCCTATGTGGAAGTTGTGCTTGGGATTGGAGGGATGGGAACTTTTTTATAGCGTTACCTTTGGTTAACCACTTGCCGACCGGCGCACGACGATATACATCGGCAGAATGGCACGTACAGGCAGGAGGGCGTATATATAAGTCCCTCCTTTAGCCTGTCCGTGCCATCGGGAGCGCGCCGGGAGCGGCGCGCTCCCGCGCCGGTCGGGACCCCCGTCAGTCCGATCGCGGTCCCCGCGGACTCGATCGCCGCGGGGACCCCCGCGATCGTCTCACGGGAAGGCTGAACGGGGAGATGCCGAGATAAACAGCATCTCCCCGTTCTGCCTAGCAACTAGTGATGCCGATCTCTGCTCCCTGTGATTGGAGCAGAGATCAGCATTCACTAGCTGACAGCCACGCCCCCCCACAGTAAGAAACACATCCCTAGGCATACTTAACCCTTACACTGCCCCCTTGTGGTTAACCCCTTCACTGCCAGTGTCATTTATACAGAAATGAATGCATTTAAATAGCATTAATTGCTGTAAAAATTACAATGGTCCCAAAAATGTGTCAAAAATGTCCGATGTGTCCGCCATAATGTCGCAGACACAAAAATTCGCAGATCTCCGCCATTACTAATAAAAAAAAAAATTATTAATAAAAATTCTATAAAACTATCCCCTATCTTGTAAACGCTATAACTTATAAAATATGTAGAAGAATATGTATCGGCCTAAACTGAGGAAAAAAAATGTTTTTTTTTATATATTTTTTGGGGATATTTATTATAGCAAAAAGTAAAAAATAATGCATTCTTTTCAAAATTGTCGCTCTATTTTTGTTTATAGCGCAAAAAATAAAAACCGCAGGGGGGATCAAATACCACCAAAACAAAGCTCTATTTGTGGGAAAAGAAGGACGTCAATTTTGTTTGGGAGCCACGTCGCACGACCGCGTAATTGTCAGTTAAAGCGACGCAGTGCCGAATCGCAAAAAGGGGCCTGGTCCTTTGGCTGCAAATTGGTCCGGTCTGAAAGTGGTTAAATCGCATATGCGACTCAGGCCCGCGTGCGCCCAGGCTTGAATGGGGCTGGTTCAGAAAAAGCTGGGTAAACGAGTGGATAGCCCAGAAAGGAGAGAAGCGGAGAGTGGGGGGAGATCAGTTTGAATGGGGTCCGTAATCTATCCCAGAGTCTGAATGAGTGGAGGGTTACGGGATTGGATATGGGACCATGTGCAGAGACTGGTAACCATAAAATATTGGAGATGAGGATTTGCTTCTAGGCTCACCCAGATTGGGATCTCATCTTTGGCATGGTACAGTGTGACTTGTGCTAGTTGGGCAGCATGGTAGTATTTAAGGAAATTTGGTACCCCAAAACAACCAGTCAACTTGTTACGGAGTTAGATGACTCTTGAGACTCTGGGTCTCGTGGAGCTCCATATATATTTGAACACTCGGCTCTGTATGATTCGATTGAAGTAGGGGGGCATCGAAATTGGGAGTACTCTATATAGATAAAGAAGTTTGGGGAGTAACGACATTTTGACCGCAGCTATGCGACCTAGCCAAGAGATACATAGGGGATGCCAAGCGTTAAGAAGTGAGGAGAGGTGAGATAGCATAGGGAGGTAGTTTGCTGGAAAAAGATCTGATGGGTTGCTGGTGAGTTTGATTCCTAAATAAGGTAGAGATGAAGTGGACCATTGAAATGGAAAGTTACCTTGTAGCTGGGTGAGAGAGTGGGATTTGGCAGGGAGACATTAAGGGCTTTAGACTTAGTTTGATTAGCCTCTAGGCCTGTAATCAAAGCAAACCTGTCTAAGAGTTGCAATAGGTTCGGCAATGTAATATGGGGAGAGGTGACGAATAAGAGAGTGTCGTCCACAAACAGGCACAGTTTGTGGGTTGTTGAGGCTATCTCTAGACCCCGAATATTCGGGTTTGATCGTATCAGTGCAGCTAGGGGTTCAATTGCAAGAGCAAATACTAAAGGGGACAGGGGACAGCCCTGTCTTGTCCCTCTCTGTATTGGGAAGCACTCGGATCGAAATCCTGAGTACCTCACAAAAGCTTGAGGGTTTGTATAGAGAGCATTGATCCACAGGAGGAAGTGAGGGCCAAAACTCCAACGTTTAAGGATAAAGTCTAAATAGCACCAGGAAACTGTATCGAAAGCTTTTCTAATATCAAGCGATAAAAGATGCATGGGTGTTTTACGAGTTTTTGCTGTATGTTGTAGGAGAATGACCCGTCTAATATTGTCGCTAGCCTGTCGCTTGGGGATGAACCCCACTTGGTCCTTGTGGATCAATTTACCTATAATCGGGTTGATTCGAAGTGCTAGAATTTTGGCTAGAATTTTAATGTCTACGTTAAGTAGAGAGATAGGTCTGTAATTGGACCAGAGGGTATCGTCAGTGTTGGGTTTGGGTATCATGGAAATGATAGCTGTTAAAGTGTCCCTGCCGAAGGATTGTTGGTGTAGGAGGGCGTTAAAGGATTTAACAATAAGAGAGGCCAAAATATCTGCAAATTTTTTATAATAGCTACTAGGGAGGCCGTCTGGGCCAGGACGCTTGTTAGGTTTTAAAGTCTTGATGGCAGCTAGGACCTCGGCGACCGTGATAGGACTTTCTATTGGACTCTTTGTTGGACTTAGATAGTTGAGGTATTGTAAGGTTGTCAAATAATGCTTCTGCTTGTTGTACTGGAAATTTGTTTTTATGTTCATATAGAGTTGCCAACCTTTTACGGAATTCAGATAGAACCCTAAGAGGGTTGCTAGTGTGGACGTCGTTCGCCAGCTTGAGTCTAATTGGTTTATGGATCCTATCCGGTCGCCGAAGTCGTTGACTAAGGCCAACAAACCTGAGACATAAATGTTTGTTGGCCTTAGTATAGATCGTATGGTTAGATATACGGATCATTTGGTCTGCTGACACAGCAAGTAGCAGGTCTAGTTCTATCTTGTTTTTTTCTAAGCACAATTTGTTTGCTTCTGTAGGGGAGGCCTGGAATTGTAGAAATTGTTGATGAAAGGTCGTTTCAAGTTGTTGTATTTTCAGTTTTTTGTCCCTCTTAAGATGGGTGGCGACTGAGATGCATTTGCCTTTGATAACAGGTTTGTGTGCCTCCCAGAGGAGAATCGGGGAAATTTCAGGGGTGGAGTTGTGTTGTAGGTATTCCCTAGGGGCTAGTTGGATATCGAAACAGTAAGATTGGTTTGTTAGGTGCGTCTCATTCATACACCAGGTTTTATCTTTTGGTTGGGGGATCAACGAGGATATCGTGGTGATAACTGCGCAGTGGTCAGACCAGGAAATTAGAGTAATCGTGGATTGCAATTCTATTGGAAAGGAGGCTATTGGGATGAATATATGGTCTATCCTCGAGAAGGATTTGTGGGGAAAGGAATATAATGTGAAAATTTTCTTTACAGGGTTGCATTCTCTCCATGTGTCGATAAGAGAAGCTTTTTGGAGTTGTTTGTGGAATTGGATTGAGAGGGAATGGTGTTCAGGAGAGTATGATGACTTGTCTAGGTGTGGCTTTGTTAGGTTTGAGTCACCACACATGAAAAGGGTGCCTGTACAATGCCGTTTAATGACCTGTAAAAGGTGTGAGAAGAAGGGGTTATTATTAGGTGCGTAGTAAGATACGATGGTGGTTTCCACATCTTGTAGTAGGCCTACTAAAATGATGTAGCGCCCCTCCGGGTCTTTTATTTTGGCTGAGGGGATAAAGGGGAGCGTGTGGTGGAAAGCCAAGAGTACCCCTCTGTGTTTAGAGGATGCTGAGGCAGTAAAGACTTGTGGATAACGAGAACTAAAGTACTTGGGTGCACTATTTATCGCAAAATGGGTTTCCTGAAGTGCCACTATGCTAGCTTTCAGGGATGCAAAGGTTTGGAATGCTTTGACCCTTTTATTGGGGGAATTGAGTCCCTTAACATTAAGGGAAAGGATATTCAAGGGAGCCATAATAGTGATGGGAAAGAGTTATCGTAATATAGTGTGCGTGTCGCGTGTGCCGACCGACGGAGCAAAGAAGAAGGGAAGGTGGAAGAGAGAGAGAAGTTAAGTAAGAAAGAGGGAGAGTAGAGTGAGGTATGTTGCGTAGGGCATACCATGTGTTGGTGGTAGTGTGAATGTCTATGTAAAATGCCCAACTGGGGAGTGCACAGACCCTGCAACTGGTGCCAGTCACAGGGTGGGTGCACTGTGAAGGGGGTAAGCAGTGACTGCTCCCCGCCGCTAATGGGAGATACAGATATTGGCATTAAAACTAATTTAAACAGTTTAGTGGAATTAAAACATTTGAACCCCGTAACGTCTAAATCAAACATAGAAACCTGAGTTTGAGTTAGGTCGGGATAAGAGGGGGGGAAGGGAAAGTAGAGGGCGAGGGAAAGTGGGAGGGGGGCAGGGAGAGGAGAAGCAGGGGGGAAGAAAGGTAGGGAGAGGGGAAGGGATAAGAGTTGAGGAGGGGGATAAGGAAAGGAGGGGTGGGGATGGGAGGAGAAAGGGGGAAGGGAGAGGGGGGATAGTAAGGAGGGAAAGAGGAGGGGACGGGACAAAAAAAGGGGGGGGGATGGGAAGGTGGGGAAAGGAAGGGAATTGGGAGGGGGAAGGAGGGAAGGGTAGAGGGGGGGAAGAAGGTAGGAGGGGGGAGGAAAGGGAAGTGGGAGATCAACTTAAATATAGATTATAAACCTTGGTGTTAGGCATTACTATCCATCAGTATTGGCATAAACATCATTCTATGATACGAGCAGAGTTGTCTGGGTCTGCAAAAAAACGCAAAACCAGACGAGTGAGCAAGTATAGAGTATAAGGAAACAATAATCTACCCATAACATGAAAAACAAAAATGAGTAGGTAAATACAGAGTCACTTGGTAGGTATACGGTTGTAAAATAAAAATGAAAAATTATTTTGAAAAAATACTGGTGGGGGGTAAAAATTAATAATTAAAAGCAAATAAGAGTAACAGGAAAAAGGGGGAACATAGGAAATCTGTTTGTGTGTGCTGACATTTCCTTCGTCAGCACGGGAGTAGGATTTATGCATTGTAGCTGGGGGCCGTCTGAGTCACTATGCCTCGATTGCGGGCATAAGGGCCTGTGGGAAAGAGAAGAGGTACATACCGGAGAGATGTCCCACCAGGTCTCGGTCGGAGGAGTCTTTGGTGTGAAGAAGAATACGAACGTTCCTCAGGGTGACTGGAGACCTGGAATTAGTAAAGGGGACACACAAAAAAAAGAAGAAACAAAGGGGTGATCCTGGAGGGGTCAGCGAGGCAGGCGAGATTTCGGGCTGGAAAAGTTCTCTTCAGACGATCGTGAGGGGGTCCCTCTGCGGATTGACGAAGGGGCTGGTTGGTGTCGGTTCGGTGTGGCAGAATACGGATGTGCAGCCGAACGGGCCGGCGTGCGAGGAAGATTAGGATCCGGACGGCTCTCTGGTGTTATCAAGCGAAGTGATTCCAGAAGGCGTTGTAGAGACTCCGGGGATGTGCAGGAGTGTTGTTGACCTTGGTAGGTAAACTGTAGGGCGAAAGGGAATCGCCAAGTATATGTGAGCTGATGTTGCAAGAGAACTTGAAGCTGCGGTTTCATAGCTCTGCATTTGGCGATAGTGAGAGGTGCAAGATCAACGAAGAGCTGGTAGGAATGGCCCTGAAATAGTAGTGCTTCCTTATTACATGCAGCAGATAGGAGCTGTTCCTTAGTGCGGAAAAAGTGAAGCTTCACAATGATATCCCGTGGAGGGCCGTCATTCTGACGACGGGTTAGGGCTCTGTGGATGCGGTCAAATTCCAGCCGTTCGATCGGTATGGATGGGGCGAGCTCTTGGAATAAAGCTGTAGTGAATGATTGAACATCATCAATCACCTCGGGAATTCCCTGGAGCCTGAGATTGGATCTGCGGGACCGATTCTCGGCATCCTCAAGACGGGAGAGTAGTGTGACATTCTCCTCTCGGAGAGCAGCATGCTCTTGAGCATGTTCCTGTAGTGTTAGCTCAATGTCTTCTACCCGGGTCTAGAGGTCTGCTGTGCGTTGACCTATTTTGCGGATCTCCCACGAGAGTCTATTGGTAATTTGGTCCGATGTGGCTTTCAGGGCCTTCTGGAGCATTGTCTCCATGTATTGGAGAAAAGAATGTTGGTTCATACCTGGGGGTGGCAGGGATGGGGAGCTGCCGATGTGAAAATCAGATTCATCTTCTTTCCCGCTATCTGCATGCTCCGGCCTGGATGGAGATGCCGCTTGTTGTTTGGCGAGGGCCTTCTCCGCCATTTTAGAGGAAGCGCGGGCGAGGGCTTCCTTGCTGGGTTTAGGCTTACTCTTGCCTCGGTGACCCGTTAATACCATGCCGGTATGTGATAGGGTACGTGTGGTAGTGATCCCTGGAAGGGTGGATCTCGAAGGTGGCTCAGACGGCTGTATTCTTCCAGAGTCAGCGGCGGGGAGTGTGGAGCTCTAGCAGGAAGCTTCCTCCATGTTAGGCTTCTCACATGCGCCCCCCCCCCAGGCCGTTTTTTTCAATGACTTTATAGCCGACACTAACGCTAGTACTTTTAAATGACTTTTTTTCCTTTAGAAATTTAATTTTGCTATTGGACTGTTCTAAACACAGGAAACATGCGCCACTTTACAGGCATACTATAGACACCCCCAAGGTATGAAATTTAAAGGAATATTACACTTTTATTGTTTCACTTTAAGCATTATTAACCACTTCAGCCCTGGAAGTATTTAGCGCCTTCCTGACCAGAGTGTTTTTTGCGATTCGGCACTGCGTCGCTTTAACTGACAATTGCGCGGTAGTGCGACGTTGTACTCAAACAAAATTTACGTCCTTTTTTTCCCACAAATAGAGCTTTCTTTTGGTGGTATTTGATCCCCCCCTGTGGTTTTTATTTTTTGCGCTATAAACAAAAAAACAGCGACGATTTTGAAAAAAATGCATTATTTTTTTACTTTTTGCTATAATAAATATTCCCCAAAAATGTATAAAAAATATTTTTTTCCTCAGTTTAGGCCGATACGTATTCTTCTAGATATTTTTGGTAAAAAAATTGCAATAAGCGATTATTCATTGGTTTGCACAAAAGTTATAGCGTTTACAAAATAGGGGATAGTTTTATGGCATTTTTTTTTTTTTTTTTAATCTTTATTGGGTTTTGTAGATTACATAGGCAAGTAGCAGGTACATTTTGAGGCGTACATAGTCATGTGATTATAAATGGCATTTTTATTAATAATTTTTTTTTTACTAGTAATTTTATTGTGACTGCGACATTATGGAGGACACATCGGACAATTTTGACACATTTTGGGACCATTGGCATTAATACAGCGATCAATGCTATAAAATTGCATTGATTACTGTAAAAATGTCACCGACAGTGAAGGGGTTAACCACTAGGGGGCAGAGGGGGGTTAAGTGTTCCTAGGGGTGTGTTTCTAACTGTCTGGGGCGTAGCTGTGTGTGACACCACACTGATCGCTGCTCCCAATGGGAGCAGACGATCAGTGTGGTGTCATTAGGCAGAACGGGGAGATGCTGTTTACATCAGCATCTCCCCATTCTTGAGCTCCGTCACACGATCATGGGTATCCCCACGACGATCGAGTCCGTGGGACCCGTGGGCACGGCCACAGAGCCTGCGGCAGGTGCGGGCACGGTGGGAAATTCAAAGTAACGTATGGGTACTTTACTTTGCCCAGCCATGCCATGCTGCCGACATATATATACATAAGGCGGTCGGAAAGCGATTAAAGTCACTGCTCCCGAAAAAACTTTAGTTTTTAAAACTTTTTTTTGCATTGATACATGTTCCCTGGGACAGGACCCAGGTCCCCAAACACTTTTTATGACAATAACTTGCATTTAAGCCTTTAAAAGTAGCACTTTTGATTATTCATGTTCATGTCCCATAGACTTTAACAGTGTTTGCACAAATTTTTGGCCTGTTCGCATGTTCTGCTGTGAACCAAACGGGGGGTGTTCGGCCCATCCCTAATCCTGGCATATGTATTGTGTGAGTGGGAGTAATGAGTGAAGAGGGGGTTTGTTCTCTCTAGACATCGGCCAGACCTTGGGCATGGATTAGTTTGGCTATTTTGTGGCTCGCCCTGCTTGGACAGGTCAATTCAGCCTTAGGGGGTTTGGATTTGTCTAACCCTTGATGAAATGATACGTTTGAGTCCCCTCCAAAGATGATCGTGCCTTCCAGCAGAGGTTCCAAGGTATCCATGAGGAGTTTGAAAAATTGTGCTTGTCCTTTATTGGGGGAGTAATAGGAGACTAGGGAGTATAGGTGCCCTTCGATTGTGCCTTTTACTAGAAGAAACCTGCCCTCTGGGGTGGGGGGTGTGGTGACCAAGCTCTAAGATGGACGCCTGAGTCAGGAGCTCTGCTCACCCGCTGGAGAGATCCACAAACATCCAAGCTCACCGACAGCATCCACACACACAAATACCCCAGACAGCTTGCCAAACCTAAAACCTAGTGCAATTCTTTTACTTTTATTTTTTGTCACCTGTTTTGATATACAGTTTTTGCTGCTGGTGCATCCGTAATGGATATATTTGATTATAGATCCCAGGTGGCTACTTACACAGTGGGAGTTTTTGATGGGAATGACGATCCAAGGGATGATCTGGCAGGATGTTTCCTTAGATTAAAAAATCTCACCATTACCGAAGTTCATACTAGATGGGATATAGCATATTTGGAAGAATATGTGAAAGAAAATATGGTCCCTAGAAGCCTTAGGTGGGATGTTAATCCCCAAAAAGAAGATAATGAACTAGCTGAGTGGTTCAAATATTTTAATGAAGCTAGTGTTTGTTTTTTACAATTCTTGATAGCAAAAAATAAACGTAAATTAACAATGTTGGATTTGGAGATCAATGGTCTTAAAAATAAATTGGTCCCCTTTAAAACAGAACAAGACTACACCCATAGATCAGAGGCATTAAAATCTTTACTGATCAAAGAGGAGTCCGAACAAAAACATTAAAGGAAAAGAAAAAATATAACAGGGATGTGAAGGACTATAGGGACCAAGTGTTTTTTTTTTTCAAAAGAATGTATTGAAAAGAAACAACAGTACAATACAACATAGTGAGTCAGCGGGAGACAGCCAGCGCTGCTCGATTGGTACAATTTTCACAACAACTGAAAGAATTGGTAAAAAGGCAATAAATGCAGCATATAAAGCCTAACATAGATTCAAAAAGATCTGGCTGGACAGGTAATAAACTCAATATGGGGGGGGGGGGGGGGGGGGGTGAGAGGGGGGAATAACTTACGATTTTTTAAATGGCAGGTTTTGACTCCATCTGTCTTTCACAACCGCTTTATTCCAGGAATTGGCCCCCTCAATCCCTATAGAAAGACTTGAGTTCGACCGAGTCCATAGGGCCCTCACACGCCGCCAAACTGATGGCCCCCCACGGGACATTATAGTAAAGTTACACTATTTCCGCACTAAAGAGCAGCTCCTTACAGCTGCCCGCAAGAAAGAGGAACTTCTATTCCAAAGCCACAAGTACCAGCTCTTCTCTGATTTGGCCCCCTTAACAATCGCCAAACGCCGTGCTATGAAGCCACAACTACAGATCTTAATGCAGCACCAGCTCAAATACACCTGGAAATTCCCCTTTGCGCTGCAGTTTTCCTACCAAGGACAACAGCATTCCTGTAACACACCAGACTCCCTGCAAAGGCTGCTGGAAAATCTCCACCTTGTCCCCCCAATACAGCATTCTGAAACTATGCTACTCTGCACCCCAGCTCGTATGCCGGCGCAGCAATATTCAGCGACACCACTTCGACACCAACCGGGACAATCTTCTGTCTGAAAAGGGACTCCCGGTCGCTATCAGGAAGATGACCTGTTCCTCAATCAGAAATCTCGCACCCCACGTTGAGTTATCAACTGTATCTCTTCTCTCTGCCGTTTTCTCCTGCTTGTGTCTCTTCTAGGTTCCTGATGAACATTTGATACTACGCTTTATGGAACTCTGCACCAGCTCAAGTTGACAAACGTTCGTCCAGTTCCAGCTCCTCAAGCAGGTTCCCGTGCTTTGCACCCCAAACTTCTCATCGGCTCCTAGAAGACTGCAGCTGGGTATGTAACCTACACACCCAGCAAACAAGTCCTGGACACAAGCCTGCCTCCTTGGAGGCCCCTTAAGGTTCAGTCACCACTGTAAAACCTCAATCCAATATTGTGATGTCTGACAAATGTTTGTGTTTTCTTTCGCTTTTTTTTTCCCTCATATTTTTACCTGCTGTAAGTACACGTAATGTACACCTAGTTATGCTGCTTTGACACCCTGCGCTCCCTGCGGGGATAAATCCCTCGTGGGGAGCGCAGGGTCATCAAAATTGTTGCTGTAAAATACCATAACACTGTATTCTTACTCAGATTGCAGTACCACACTTTATAACGACACATCTCTTTAGACACAACCCACCCTTTCCCTTACCACTTACCTGCCCCCCCCCCCATACCCCTCCCTCTCTCCTTCTCCCCTACCCCCTCCCCCCCCTACCGTTAACTTTCCCACACCTTTTCCATCCCTCTTCCCTCCCCCCCCCTTCTTTCCCTTCCCCCCCCCCCCCCCCTCTCCCTCTCCACTCCCTCCTATGCCTCCCTTCCCATCCCCTCTTCCCATCGCCCCCCTTTTTTTTCCCTCATGGATAGTTTGTGTCTAAACAAATACTAACGAGTGACTCTATTTATGTATATACTCCTATAGTTCCTACCTAAGCTCCCAACCAGCTCCGTAGACCTACTTGCAGTCAGCTTAACTGATACAGCTTATCCACCCATCTGTTTCTCTATATTGGATTGTCACTTTGTTTACGTCCACCTGCAGCGGGGAGCAGTCACTGCTCCCTCGCCTTTTGGTACTCGCACCCTCCAGCCCTTTTTCGGCTGCAGGATCCGAACACCCCCTTTTTTGTCGGGCAACCCGGCGTTTTGTATCGAAACTCTACTACCTAATGACTTGCTCTACACTCCGTCCGACCCCCTATCTTGTTCCCCGTCCAAACCCCCCTCTCAACTCTTACCTTTTTATCTCAATCTGTCTGCTCTCTCTTGGTCGAGTGGCTCCCCTTGATCATACCCTCCATCGTAAGAACCCTCCAATCCCATTATTATGGCCCCCTTAAACATACTTTCCCTTAATGTTAAGGGCCTGAACTCCCCCAACAAAAGGCTAAAAGCCTTCCAAACCTTTGCCACCCTTAAAGCTGATGTGGTAGCACTACAAGAGACTAATTTCTCAATTCGTCATACTCCTAAATTCTTCAGCTCCCGCTACCCCAGGGTTTATACAGCCTCAGCCGACACAAAACACAGGGGAGTCTTATTAGCCTTCCACCATACCCTTCCATTTACTCCCACAAAAGTAATAAAAGACCCGAATGGTAGGTACATTATACTAGTTGGTCTCCTACAAGACATAGAAACAACTTTTGTCTCATACTATGCCCCGAATTCTAACTCGATCCCTTTTTTTTCACACCTATTTCAGGTCACCAGAACACATTGCAAGGGTACCCTATTTATATGTGGAGACTCAAATCTAATACTACATACCCACCTAGACAAATCCCCCTACACCCCAGAACACTTCTCCCCCTCCCTACAATTTCGTAAGCTGATACAACAAGCCTCCCTTCTGGACACTTGGAGGGAATGCAACCCAGTTAAGAAAAATTACACTTTTTACTCCCACCCACATAAATCATTTTCTAGAATTGACCACATATTTGTCCCGATCGCGTCTTCTCCCATATTGCTCCACTCTTCAATACACCCAATTCACCTGGTCAGACCACTGTGCAGTTATCACTACGGTCTCTTCCCTTCTCCCTAGATCTGGGGATAGGTCTTGGAGCATGAATGAATCCATCCTTACTAACCAATCATACTGCATAGACATACAAGCTGCCCTTTCAGATTATCTTCAGCATAATAATACCCCGGAAATCTCCCCCACCCTATTATGGGAAGCCCACAAACCAGTAATCCGAAGCCAATGTATCTCAGTCGCCACACAAATCAAAAGGCTCAAGAAACTTAAACTGCAGCACCTTGAATCTGACTTCCAAGCCTCCCACCTGCAGTTTCAATCCTCCCCCACAGAGGCCAACAAAAATTCCCTTGACAAATGCAAATTAGAATTAGATCTCCTATTGGCTGAATCTGCGGACAAATACATGCGCAGGTCTGACCACAAAATATACACCAAAGCCAACAAGCAGGACACATTCCTGGCTTTTCGCCTCCGTCAGCCAGACCGCGTTCATAATCCTATTAGGCTTAAATTGGCCCCCGACAACATCACCAGTAACCCTATTAAGGCACTCTCGGAGTTCCGCAAGCGTCTTGCTAAATTATATGAATCAAAGGGCCCATTACCCTCTAACCTATCTGAAACTCTGTTTCATAACCTAGCAATTCCTAAATTGTCGGAGGCCAATAGGGAGTCTATAGACTAACCAGTCTAGATCGACGAGGTCCTCGCAGCAATCAAAACCCTCAAACCTAATAAGCGCCCTGGCCCAGATGGCCTCCCGAGTGCTTACTACAAAAAATTTGCCCCTACCCTGGCCCCACTCCTTGCCCATTCCTTCAACGCCATATTGAAACAGCAATCCTTTGGCCGCGACACTCTGACTGCTATAATTGCCATGATCCCTAAACCCAATACGGACCACACTCTCTGGTCTAATTACAGGCCCATATCCTTACTGAAAGTGGACATAAAAATCTTGGCCAAGATTCTTGTCCTGAGACTTAATCCAATTATAGGTGACCTGATATCCAAGGACCAGGTTGGCTTTATTCCCCATAGGCAAGCCAGTGATAACATCCGCCGCACAGTCCTCCTCCAACACATAGCTAAATCACGCAAAATCCCCATGCACCTCCTGTCCTTGGATATCAGGAAAGCCTTCGATACGGTATCCTGGCCTTATTTGCACTACATCTTGCAGAAATGGGGCTTCGGTCCCAACTTCCTCCAATGGATAACTGCCCTATACACGCAACCCCAAGCATACGTGAAATACTCAGGATTCAAATCAGATTGTTTCCCAATTCAAAGGGGTACTAGACAGGGATGCCCTCTATCCCCATTAATATTTGCCCTCATAATTGAGCCCCTAGCCTCCCTGATTAGGTCTAACCAAAATAGAAATAGCTAACACTTCACACAAGTTGTGCCTCTTTGCAGATGATGCCCTTTTATTTGTTACCCCCCCTCATACCATCCTTCCTAACCTCTTGCAACTCCTGGAGAAGTTTGCACAGTCTCAGGGCTGGAAGTCAATCAGGCAAAATCCAGAGCATTGAATGTCTCACTATCCCAACCCGAACTTCAACTCTTGCAAGCTAACTACCCATTTCTCTGGTCCTCTAACTCGATCCCGTACTTGGGGATCAAACTCACAAGCAACCCCTCGCATTTATTCCAAGCGAACTATATTCCTATGTTGAAAAACGTGACCTCAATGCTTAATACCTGGTTACCACTATGTGTCTCTTGGCTAGGAAGAATTGCAGCGGTGAAAATGTCACTGCTTCCTAAGCTTCTCTACTTATATAGAGTATTACCGATACCGATCCCGGCCTACTTTCACAGGGTGATACAAAACCGGGTATACAAGTACATATGGGGGACTAAGAGACCCAGGATTTCTAGACCAGTTTTACTTCGTAGTTAATTACAGGGAGGCCTAGGGGTACCAAACTTCTCACACTACTTTCATGCAGCCCAGTTAGCCCAACTAACCCTTTATCATGCTACAACGGAAATCCCACTTTGGGTTGCACTGGAGGCGATAGATATACACCCTATCTCCATATCCAACCTGCTTTGGCTGCCTCCGATGCATCGGGGGCCTGTAACTAACCCAATCACCCTTCATTCGCTGAAATTATGGGACAAATTATACAAGACTTTCAAGCTAGCCTCCCCTCACTCCTTTCCTTCATAGGTCACCCGCTATTTTACCCTGCCCACACTGAACCAATTTCTTTTCAGGCCTGGACGCAGGCGGGATTACACCGTTTCCAGGATCTAATTTCCCACGGTACGGTTACACCCTTCCCGACTTTGCAAACTCGTTCACAATTGCCCTCTAGAGAGTGCTTCCGATATCTTCAAATCTCCCATTTCATCCACACCAACCTTGGCCCGAATATAGCAAACACTGGCCTGTCCCCATTCGAAGATGTTTGTGACTTAGACCCGCACGCCCCGGGTATAATCTCCAGACTATACACACATTTGACCTCCCCCACCACAACAATGCCCCCCTACGCTCTAGCCTGGTCCAAAGATTTAAATATTGATCTGGACTTAGATGATTGGTCAACTATTTGGACGAACACTAAACTAGCATCCCAGAATATCATTGCCTCAGAAGCCAACTATAAAGTTCTAATGCGCTGGTACTTGGTGCCCGCAAGGATCGCTAAGTTTACTCCAACATACTCCCCATACTGCTTTAGGGGTTGCAAAGAGCAAGGCACCCACCTCCACATCTGGTGGACATGCCCGATTGCCCAACGCTTCTGGGCAATCGTATTCCAAATGGGTTCAACATTACTTGGCCATACCATTTCCCCAGACCCTACGCTGGCTATTTTAAATCACACCACGCAAGATTATACCAAGGCGCAATTACGCCTCCTGTTACAACTTACCACAGCCGCTAAACAGACGATTGCAAGGAACTGGAAAACCCCAAATCTTAATATCACTGAAGTCAAGAATAGAGTTACCCATGCAATGATACACAGTAAGATAGAAGCCAAGGTTTTAGACAGAACCCCTCAACATCTTAAGATTTGGCGCCCCTGGATGGCGCATTTTCTACCCCAGGATTTTGACAAGCTCCTCTTGGAACCCTAATTTAAGTTCGGACCCTTCTCGATATCAGTGTAAATTCACTGACTTCTGGGAGCCACTCGACCAAACTTATACTCATACTTAAGCTCATTTTCTTTTCCTCTCTTCTCTCTGCTTTCTCTCTCTTCCCTCCTAAGCTGGATGACCCCCTCTAACTCTATAGCCTCTTCTAACTGCTCCCCGCTGCCCCCTCTACTATTCACTCTCCTTTTCTTTTCCTCCCCCCGTCCTCTCCTTTTTCTCCTTGAATTCCTGTTAAGGCAGGGGCAATCCAAGCCCTAAGGACCACCACTGTTGCCATAATCTTCTCCTACAGAGCACCTGTAGACCAACGCATGTATGTGTATGTTGGGGCTTGACCCCGGTTACAGTTACGGGCCACTCTCGAATTTGTTACATTCTCACAACATCTTGATGTCCCCTTTTGTTTGTCCCGGGGAACTATTCTTATGTTTGTAACGTGTTGTCACATGCTCTGTATGCTATTGAGATCTACTCGTATGCTGTTTGTAACAGTAACAGTTTTTTTTGTATTTTCTGTTGTTATCGTAATCTTGTTTTCAATAAAAATCTTTGAAAAGTAAAAAGGAAAAGGAACATCTAGTTCCTCTTGCTCCTAGATTACCAGTCATGTATATATTGCCCAAAATTCATAAGACTTTGATCAATCCACAAGGCAGACCCATCATCAGTGGTATAGATTCCATAACTTCACGTGTGGGCAAGTATATAGATCATTACCTGCAACCACTGGTGATGGGTACTCCTTCATTTCTCAAAGACACTAAACACATCCTTAATTTGTTGAATGAAATTGAGTGGAAACCTTCCCATGTGCTGATAACGGCGGATGTCGCATCGCTTTACACTGCGATATCTCACAGATTGGGCCATGATGCGGTGCGACATTTTCTCTATTGAGGCTCGGTTATTTCCATCACGCAGTCTAACTTTGTAATGGAACTACTCGACTTCTCGATGGGGCATAATCATTTTTGGCATAATGGCATGCATTATTTACAGATTAAGGGAGTGGCCATGGGGGCAATATTTGCCCCCAGTATGGCCAATCTCTTCATGGCTAAATGGAAGGAGGAAGTGGTTCTACATGACAGGTCACCCAACTTGTCATGTGGAAATGCTTCATAGATGATGTCCTGTGCATTTGGAATGGTGATGCTGAATCTGTAGTTACCTTTCTGTCTTTCTTAAATAGTAATGATAGAGGCATCACACTCAGCTACGAAACTAGTCCCACCCAAATACACTTTTTGGACTTGAACATCACTATTGTTGATGGAAGGATTGTCACATCCACCTTTTTCAAACCGACTGACAGAAATGGGTATATCCCTCTTGATTCTTGTCATCACAGCTCTCCGAAGGGACAATTCCTAAGTTTAAAGCGTAATTGCACTAATATTGAAGAGTTTCATAGAGAGGCTCTGTAAAGTAAAGGCTATGATATCTGAGGCGGGGCAAAGAGATCGCCAGGTCCTTTTGGGTGTCAAACCACCCCAGGTTGAAAATCGAGAGGACTTTGGTCTGGCCTTTCTTACAACCTACTCCAGCCAACACTGGGCCATAAAATGCATAATAAAAAGGCACTGGCCGGTGATTAAAAATGATCGCATTCTTGGACCTCTATTGTCGGACAATCCTCATGTATTATTTAGAGGTTCCTCCAACCTTAGGCATTCAATTTCTCCCAATGTACCAAACCCTCCAGCACGTCCAACTTTCTTTGGGGATATAAAGGGCTTTTATCCTTGCAGAAATTGCAAAGTCTGCAGGGTGAACGCCTTACGTGAAAGAAGATTAATGGAATTCACATCAACAGGGACAGGTGCCACATATTATATATAACAAAAAACTGCGCTGGACATAAACTAGTGAATATAAGCAGCAAAACCACATGTGATATACAAAAATCGGAACACAAAGAAAAAAGGTTGCGCTATAAGTGATAATAAAAGATTATTAAATTACTGAAACTGAAGACCGTAAATAAAATATGAAACTTATATACCAGTGATGGTCAAATGCTGAAAGGTTAAAATTAAATGTAAAAAAGTAAATAGAAAATATAACCTAAAAAGCATCACCCATAAATAACATAAATAGATGAAGTGAATGATTGTGAGACATATATATATATATATATATATGGTATGAATTGTGTCAGAATATACAGGTCATGAAGTAACAGGCAAAAAAATAAGTTCACATTAGTGCTGTGCAGGACTGCTGATCCAATCAAATTGACATCCGTGTAAAAAAGTGACTTCTTATACGTGATCCCACCACCATCCAGATTTTAGGCTTAACAGCTGTTGGGAAAGAATACACCTGTGGCTATAGCCCAGCCAAGGCCTTTTCCTCCTTGTATCCTTCCGTCTGGCAGGTCGGAGCGTCTGTGTCCGTTCCAGCACTGCTCGATCGTTCAGAGCCACCAAGGAAGCCACCTCACTAGGTGGTATACACCTCAAGAGCCAAAAAGAGGAAAAGGGCAGACCATGGGTAGGATCCAAAAATGTATTTAAAAGATGCCAATGGGATATAAACATCCATAAACAGAAAAAATCTTATTTTAAAAATTTGCGGCCGGCCGGCTGCAGTATCACACGCCTGTGCTTTTCCGGGACGTAGCGCGCGGTGACGTCAGCACGTCGCGTTTCATCACAGAAAGGATGTATTCATGGGGCACAGGTGGCGTACTGACAAACTGATTTAAATACACCGAACCAAGCCTCGATCTGAATGGCTGGTTTAAGTGACTCCATCTTGGAGTATGGAAAAAAGTCTTC
Organism: Lithobates sylvaticus; assembly: GCA_028564925.1. Taxonomy (NCBI): domain Eukaryota; kingdom Metazoa; phylum Chordata; class Amphibia; order Anura; family Ranidae; genus Lithobates; species Lithobates sylvaticus. Next base: position 286,763,341 of record CM053029.1, read on the forward strand.
TATTTCCAATAGATAGACCTGATAACATTGCTGTAATGTCCAAATAAAAACCCCTAAATACTTATTAGTAAATAGGAATAGGAAGAGAAAGGTGTGTAGACCAATTTCTATCATGGTCTCAAACGAACATTAACACACTGCGCCACTGACCGCGATGTGATATCTTCACCTATATTGACCTCTACCTCTACCTTAAAACTACATATCCCATCATCCTCCCGGTCAGATGACACAGAAGCATCGCTATTACCAATGAAATAACTCCGATATATCTACGAAACCAAGAAATTTGAGGTCCAATAGAAATCAGAGCAATGCATCAGTCCAAACCACCACGCCATAGCATATTGGCTACGCCATGATCATCATATTACAACATGTCCGAATCCGATTGGATTAAGGCACACATGGACATGTATTAATATAAGAAAAAAAACATTGCTGGTAAAAATGTAAACATGTATAGAATTATTAAATAAAAATAGAAAAAATATATTTAAAAAGGGGATAGTTGCTAGGCAACATAAACTCCTCCCCAATGCTACTAGATGATTTAAGGGGGGACAATATCTTCTAACCAAAATGAGGGCCCTGAAGATATAATAACATACACATAATATATCTGTATGTTAGCCTGCTATAATACAAGGTCTGCTGAAAACAGCAGATCTATAGACAGGTTTAGACAAAAAGGTGGAGTCTGTACTGTAAGGTCAAGACCAATGTACAGAGACCACTTAGTATATATCCCTACCCATCACTCATATAGGCTACAGGCCTGCCTGATATAAATTAGCAGTAAGGGCCAACACATGACCTCTCCTGTCATCAGTATTATATAACCACCATCTATAGGACCGTGATACCTGGACCCAACGTCTAGGAGTCACAACTCGCAATGATCTATTATCTATAGGCAGGTATTAAAGAAAACCTGCCATTCACGACCCAGATCAAGTTGACAACACAACAGAGTTAGCATATTATATTAAGAATTGTCAGACATTATCGATAAACGCATTGACGTCTACGTCTATATTTAACCCGTAGGGGGTATATGTTTTTAGCCTATATACCCATGCCATTTCCGATTTAGAAATGCTCCTAACCAGATTGCTCCCTCTCCAATGGGGGTTAAATTTGTCTATCCCTAGGAATAGGGTATTGGAGGGGTCTCTGTTATCAGTGGTTAAATAGTGTTTAGATACTGAATGTTTTGTGAACCCCCTCCTGATGTTGTTAATATGCTCATTAGGACGTACACTGAGGGGGCGTTTGGTCCTGCCCACATACTGCAGGCCACAAGGGCACTGCAGTAAGTAGACCACCCCCTCAGTGGAGCATGTAACAAAAGACTCAATCTTGAAATTTTTTGAGGTAACAGTTGATGTAAAGCTGGTAGTTCTTTTAGTTCTACAGCTATTAACCGGTTCCTGACCGGCGCACGACGATATACGTCGGCAGAATGGCACGGACAGGCAGGAGGGCGTATATATAAGTCCCTCCTTTAAGCCGTCCGTGCCATCGGGAGCGGCGCGCTCCCGCGCCGGTCGGGACCCCCGTGAGGCCGGTCACGGGTCCTGCGGACTCGATCGCCGTGGGGACACCCGCGATCGTCTCACGGGAAGGCAGAACGGGGAGATGCGGAAATAGACAGCTGATGGGTAGGGATATATACTAAGTGGTGTCTGTACATTGGTCTTGACCTTACAGTACAGACTCCACCTTTTTGTCTTTTGAATAAACCTGTGTATAGATCTGCTGTTTTCAGCAGACCTGTGTATAGATCTGCCGTTTTCAGCAGACCTTGTATTGTAACAGGCTAACATACAGATATATTATGTGTATGTTATTATATCTTCAGGGCCCTCATTTTGGTTAGAAGATATTGTCCCCCTTTGGTATTTAAAAATCCCCATAGTCGACGCTTTAACATTTTTTACTGTTACATATTTTGTAGCACGGGGAGAAGCTTATGTTGCCTAGCAACTATCCCCTTTTTAAATATATTTTTTTTATTTTTATTTAATAATTCTATACATGTTTATATTTTTACTAGCAATGTTTTTTTTCTTATATTAATACATGTCCATGTGTGCCTTAATCCAATCGGATTTGGACATGTTGTAATATGATGACCATGGCGTAGCCAATATGCTATGGCGTGGTTGTTTGGACTGATGCATTGCTCTGATTTCTATTGAACCTCAAATTTCTTGGTTTCGTAGATATATCGGAGTTATTTCATTGGTAATAGCGGATCCGCCTACCGATGCTTCCGTGTCATCTGACCGGGAGGATGATGGGAAATGTAGTTTTAAGGTAGAGGTCAATATAGGTGAAGATATCACATAGCGGTCAATGGCGCGGTATGTTAATGTTCGTTTGACACCATGATAGAAATTGGTCTGTACACCTTCCTCTTCCTATACCTATTTACTAATAAGTATTTAGGGGTTTTTATTTGGACATTACAGCAATTTTATCAGGTCTATCTATTGGAAATAGAAGACTTTTTGCCATACTCCAAGATAGAGTCACTTGAACCAGCCATTTGCCACCCAGATCGAGGCTTGGTTTCGTGTATTTAAAGCAGTGCGTCAGTACGCCACCTGTGCCCCATGAATACATCATTTCTGTGACGAAACGCGTAGGGAGGAGCGACGTGCTGACGTCACCGCGCGCTACGTCCCAGACAAGCACGGGCGTGTGATACTGTAGCCGGCCGGCCGCAAATTTTTAAAATAAGATTTTTTCTGTTTATGAATGTTTATACGCCATTGGCGTCTTTTAAATACATTTTTGGATCCTACTCATGTTCTGCCCTTTTCCTGTTTTTGGCTCTCGGGGTGTATACCACCTGGTGAGGTGGGTTTCTTGTTGGCTCTGAACGATCGAGCAGTGCTGGAATGGACACAGACGCTCCGACCTGCCAGACGGAAGGATACAAGGAGGAAAAGGCCTTGGCTGGGCTATAGCCACAGGTGTATTCTTTCCCAACAGCTGGTAAGCCTAAAATCTGGATGGTGGTGGGATCACGTATAAGAAGTCACTTTTTTAAACGGATGTCAATTTGATTGGATCAGCAGTCCTGCACAGCACTAATGTGGACTTATTTTTTTGCCTGTTACTTCATGAACTGTATATTCTGACACAATTCATACCAGCATTGGTATATATGTCTCACAATCATTCACTTCATCTATTTATTTTATTTATGGGTGATGGTTTTTAGGTTATATTTTCTATTTACATTTTTACATTTAATTTTAACCTTTCAGCATTTGACCATCACTGGTATATACATTTCATATTATATTTACGGTCTTCAGTTTCATTAATTTAAGATCTTTTATTATCACTTATAGCACAACCTTTTTTCTTTGTAAACAGGTACCACATACCCTATTTAATCTTTTATAACATGTACCACTAAATGTGTGGTATACCTTTTGAGGTGTCCCTGTGGTCTGGAGTATGTGGGACGAACGATTCGGATGTTGCACATTCGACTGGGGGAGCATATTACAAAAATAAGAAAGGGTTTTGACAAACATAATGTTTCCAAACATTATGACCTTAAACATGATCGTAACTCCAATGGTACTGCCCTTGAGAAGTACATTCCTCACTGGCGTGGAGGTAATGGCAGAAGAGTGATCTCTAGGTCAGAAACGAATTGGATCTATAGGCTTGGTACCCATGTTCCCAATGGTTTGAACGTAGAGTGGGACATCAATTGCTTTATTAATAACTGTTGATGTCCCCTCCATGCTCTCCATCGTTATCATGTCCCCTGTTCTAAATTCTTTCTTTTTCTCCAAAGGTTCTTTTAAAACTATATATTACAAGGTCTATAATGTTCTGGGCAATGGTGCTATGTCCTTAGAATAAATAAAATTAGATTTTAATATGCATATTAATTATATGTTTTTGTAACCAGCTAGAGAATAATTCCTGTTTTTTGGGGAAATATATCTAGATTATATTTGTGACCAACTGATATAGTTAAATGGTGAATAATTTTATTTACATTGAGTTGCTGCTTATGGGTTGCTCTCCCCCTCTCAATAGGGATGTGTGCAATGTATAGCAACAAACATTTACTATTTACCGTATGTATTTTACTTTCATATATGACATTATTGTTAATGACCACAAGATGGCCCCGTTCCTTAGTTTTGGATCTGGTGGAGCGGTATTAAGGCTGTCCTGTGGGCTTCAGTAGTGAGTCATGTTTTTATGTTAATTAACATGCTTCCCGCGGGAATTTTTTGTTGCTTCAGCTCTGAGCATCACCTAAGGGAACCAATAGCGGAGCTTTTTAGCTCTCCTTATGTACTATTTAAGGTGCATGCGCGGGCGTCTGTGCGTACCCCTGATGACGTAAGTTGTGACGAAACGGTCGTAGGGACGTTGCACACACACGAACTGCGCATGCGCGAACCGTTCTCGGAGACACTTTGAGCTTTTTTTACCTTGCAAGGTCAATTTTATGTATTGGACCCCTTTTTTATTCAAATACATTTTCTAAGGAATGTCTACACTACTGGAGTTTCTTTTTCTTTCCTGTTTTTTTCACCCACTGGATGTCCATACCCACTTTTGTGGGAACGGAATGCCTGGCCACAGTGTAGCATAGAAATGAGCTTTAGAAGGGACCTTCTCAGCTGCAGACCTTTTACTGGAGAGGAAGCCTGGGAGATCCAACAGCACCAAGGCTGTTCAACTAAGCCTAGTCTGACTGCCCTGAATAAGGGCGGTCGCTGGCTTTCTGGTAAGCCTCCATTGTTTCACTATACAGTGACGGGCAGCACGAGCGGTGAAAACGCATATCCACTTTAACTGCACTTGGATACTTTTTGGATGTCTCTACACATCAATTGTCTTCACATATGATTTGTTTGGACGTTTACTTATGAACTTTTTTGGTTTACTAGGCACGTTTGCTGATACACAGCAATCCTATTAATTTCAAGATTACTTGGGTTTATACTGTTTATTATGAATGATCACGCTTATTAGGAGTTTTTTACCCCTCATTTATTTTCCAGCGCTGCACTTTTCTTCTATACAGCTTGCCAAACCCCCCCGGATGCTGCGGCGCTGAAAGAACGCCCGAAACCTCATAAAATTCCCAACTTCCCAAATTCCCGCAGGACTTCAACGAAAAGGCAGCGGCTCACACACACAACGGCCGGAGGACAGGGCCGCGAACCACAGCAACGGCCACGGAGGGCACCGCATACCACCATGGCAGGATCACATGCATAGCAGGTCATCATCCGGCACATCTAGCCCCTGCACACGTAGCCCGGCCAAATCTAAGCCGAGGATGGACTCCCCTGCCAGGCCGCATGACTAACAAGACATGGAGGTAAGCGGGCAGCAGGGGAACAACACCGCACAAGCCTCACATATTCCTGACCCCATAGCGGACTTTCCCACTGCTGACAGGCCCATATTAGACACAATGCTCAAAGAAATGCTGATCCCAGTCAGATCGGCTCTCCATACTGATATGGTGAAGGGGATCAATCAATGCCACAAGGAGGTGCAGGCTATTGGGGTCAGGGTGGACCGAGTAGAACACCAGATGGAGGAATATACATCCACATACAACATAATGGTGGATGCACATGTGGCCCAGGGAGAGGATATTGCATGGCTGAAAGATAAGGTCGTAGCCCTTGAGGACAGATCCAGAAGGAACAACATAAAGTTGAGGGGTGTCCCAGAGTCTGTCCCAGCTACTCATCTTCTACAGTATGCCCAAGCATTATTTTCCACGCTGGTCCCTGCGATGACCACACAGGACCTCATAGTGGACAGAATTCACAGAATTCCTAAGCCATCCTTTCTTCCAGAAGGGGGGGGGTTTTTTATAACGAAGGCACCTGGTGACCCGCCCCCCTGAGAGATATGCTACTATTGCCGCGTACACACGTTCAGAATTTGTCCGGCGGACCTACTTTCCGAGGGGGGACTTGCCCACACACTTTTGTACCCCCTTACCATTTCCCGGACTTCCCCGGCGGACAATCCGCTGCAGACCCCCAAAAACATGGTCTGCGGGACTTTTGAAAATGAACGGACTTGCCCACACACGGAGCAGTTCTAAACACGGGAAACATGACCCCATTCATAGACATACTATAGAGTATATAGTATATAGAAGGGCGCAGGTTAAAAATGTTTAGAACTCTCTCTGTACAATGTGTCATTTTTGCCAATTCGAATGTTGTATTGTACTACAAAATATGTAATTTCAACTAATATGAAAAGAAATTATAATAGCGGATATAACGAATGCTTCGTTGATTCGAGTTCGATACAGGAACGACATTCATAAATTTCGAAGTGGGGTCCCCCAAATTAACCGAGATTCAGGTCTGCCCCCCCTCCCGGAATATCAATATTGGGAGGGGATGCCAAAACAACAAAATAGATTTAGAACGTAACGTTCAGGTAGACATTGTAGCTAGCGTAGGCAGTATATGAATGCCAACCGCAGAGAACAATTCGAATGTTGTATTGTAACTAACAAATATGTAATTTCAACCTAATATGAAAGAAATTATAATAGCGGATATAACGAATCTTCGAATGATTCGAGATTCAGTATATCTAATATAGAGAACTGTTCCCGCACAGTGTCATTTTTGCAGGAAAAAAAAACTATTTAAAATCACGAGTCGCAGCTATTTGCCGGCAAATGAATTGTTGGATCCGTAATACAGAGAACAGTCATTCATTGAAGTCATTGATAAAAAAAAGCGTAGGGGTCCCCCCAATTCAATACCAGGCCCTTCAGGTCTGGGATGGATATTAAGGGGGACCCCAGCCAAAAAAAAAAAAAAAATGGCGTAGGGTCCCCCTCAAAATCCATACCAGACCCTTGAGGTCTGGGATGGATTTTAAGGGGAACCCTAGCCCAAAAAAATGGCGTGGGGTCCCCCCATAAAATCCATACCAGACCCTTATCCGAGCACGCAACCTGGCAGGCCGCAGGAAAGGAGGGGGGGACGAGAGCGGCCCCCCCTCCCGCCTGAACCGTACCAGGCCACATGCCCTCAACATTGGGGAGGGTGCTTTGGGGTCCCCCCCAAAGCACCTTGTCCCCATGTTGATGAGGACAAGGGCCTCATCCCCACAACCGTGCCCGGTGGTTGTGGGGGTCTGCGGGCGGGGGGCTTATCGGAATCTGGAAGCCCCTTTAACAAGGGGACCCCCAGATCCCGCCCCCCCCCCTGTGTGAAATGGTAAGGGGGTACAAAAGTACCCCTACCATTTCACCAAAAAAGTGGCAAAAATTGTAAAAATGACAGGAGACGGTCTTTGACAATTCCTTTATTAAAATCTTCTTTCTTCTTTTTCTGGTCTTCCTTCTTCATCTTCTCCTTCCGGCATCTTCTTCCATCGTCTTCTTCCTTCGATTCACTTCTTCTTCCTCCGGTCTTCTCGTCCGGCGTCGTCCTTCTCGTCCGGCGTCGTCCTTCTCGTCCGGCATCGGCGTCTCTTCTCGCAGGCCGCTCCTCGCAATGGGAGGCTCCCCGCTCTGTGAGGCTTCGCGCCGGGTGACAGGTCTTGTATAACGAAGGCACCTGGTGACCCCGCCCCCCCTCTGACGTCATGGGGAAAGCCATAGGGAATTCCACATGACGTCCCCGTGCGTCAGAGGGGGCGGGGTCACCAGGTGCCTTCGTTATAAAAGACCTGTCACCCGGAGCGAAGCCTCACAGAGCGGGAGCCTCCCATTGCGAGGAGCGGCCTGCGAGAAGAGACGACGATGCCGGACGAGAAGGACGACGCCGGACGAGAAGGACGAGAAGACCGGAGGAAGAAGAAGCGAATCGAAGGAAGAAGAAGATGGAAGAAGAGGGAAGAAGATGCCGGAAGGAGAAGATGAAGAAGGAAGACCAGAAGAAAGAAGAAAAGATTTTAATAAAGGAATTGTCAAAGACCGTCTCCTGTCATTTTTACAATTTTTGCCACTTTTTTGGTGAAATGGTAGGGGTACTTTTGTACCCCCTTACCATTTCACACAGGGGGGGGGGGGCGGGATCTGGGGGTCCCCTTGTTAAAGGGGGCTTCCCAGATTCCGATAAGCCCCCCGCCCGCAGACCCCCACAACCACCGGGCACGGTTGTGGGGATGAGGCCCTTGTCCTCATCAACATGGGGACAAGGTGCTTTGGGGGGGACCCCAAAGCACCCTCCCAATGTTGAGGGCATGTGGCCTGGTACGGTTCAGGCGGGAGGGGGGGCCGCTCTCGTCCCCCCTCCTTTCCTGCGGCCTGCCAGGTTGCGTGCTCGAATAAAGGGTCTGGTATGGATTTTGAGGGGGACCCCACGCCATTTTTTTTTTTGGCCGGGGTTCCCCTTAAAATCCATCCCAGACCTGAAGGGTCTGGTATGGATATTGGGGGGGACCCCACGCCATTTTTTTTTTTTTTTTTGGCTGGGGTCCCCCTTAATATCCATACCAGACCTGAAGGGCCTGGTTATTGAATTTGGGGGGATCCCTACGCTTTTTTTTTTTCTGCAAAAATGACACTTTGTCATTCGAATTCATTCGTTATATCTGCTATAATAATTTCGTTCAAATTAGTTGAAATTCGATATTGGTAGTTGGATTTACTAACGATTCGTAACTATTCATAACGATTCGTAACGATTCGTAACTATTCATAACGATTCGTAACGATTCGTAACTTGAAATTGAAATTCGATATTTGTAGTTGGATTCGAATTGTTCTCTGTGTTATGAGAACCAACAATTCATTAGCCGCGTTAACGATTCGTAACGATTCGTAACGATTCGTAACGATTCGTAACTTTACTAACGATTCGTAAAAAAAATTACGATTCGTCCGAATTTCGTATTTCGTACGAATTCGAACGGAATTTCGTACACGAATTACGAATTACGAATTTTTTTATATACGAAACGGGACGAAATGAAACGAAACGAATTTTTTGACAGTTCCCATGTCTAATAAAGTTGAGGGGTGTCCCAGAGTCTGTCCCAGCTACTCATCTTCTACAGTATGCCCAAGCATTATTTTCCACGCTGGTCCCTGCGATGACCACACAGGACCTCATAGTGGACAGAATTCACAGAATTCCTAAGCCATCCTTTCTTCCAGAAGGGGCCCCTGAGAGATATGCTACTATTGCCGCGTACACACGTTCAGACTTTGTCCGGCGGACCTACTTTCCGAGGGGGGACTTGCCCACACACGCCCGGACTTCCCCGGCGGACAATCCGCTGGAAAAAGTCTGCGGGACTTTTGAAAATGAACGGACTTGCCCACACACGGAGCAGTCTGTTCATTTAGAACGTAACTTCAGGTAGACGTAGCTAGCGTAGGCAGTGAATGCCACCGCGCTAGCCCCGTCACCTGGCATGGATTTAAAGGGACTCCCCACGCCGAAAAAACAGTGTGGGGGTCCCCCCCAAATCCATCTCAGACCCTTATCCAAGCATGCAACCCGGCAGGCCAGGAAAGGGGTGGGGATGAGCGAGCGCCCCCCCTCCTGAGCCGTACCAGGCCGCGTGCCCTCAACATGGGGGGTGCCCTGGGGAAAGGGGGGCCGTGATGTCACAGTCCCGGAGGATGCTGGGACTGTGACATCACAGGGAGGCGGGGTCACCATGTGACATGAGCATGTGACCCTGTCCCCTTGTCCCTATATAAGTCCCAGCACAGCGCGGCTCTGGCATTCCGGCCAGAGACAGCGACGGGTCAACATCGGAAGAAGAAGAAGAAGAAGAAGAAGATTGCGGCGCCGGCAGCGGAAAACAACGACCGCGGCAAGAACAGAAGAGACACCGGAAGACCCCAGAAGACACCCGAAGGCGGATCAAGACCCCCAGACGACGGCGTCGACGACGAAGGAGGTAGCCGGCCTCCTCCGCTCGGTAAAAGAGCTAGGTAAATGGCGGAGGAGTCCGGCGAGAAGACCCCCAAGATGGAAGAAGACCACCGGAGCAGTGCAATAAAATATTTTTTACAAAATGTGTGTTTTTTTTATTTACACTTTACACCTTAGGTGAATGGGTAGGGGTACATCGTACCCCGTACTCATTCACATAGGGTGGGGGGCCGGGATCTGGGGGCCCCCTTATTAAAGGGGGCTCCCGGATTCCGATAAGCCTCCTGCCCGCAGACCCCGACAACCAACGGCCAGGGTTGTCGGGAAGAGGCCCTTGTCCTCATCAACATGGGGACAAGGTGCTTTGGGGTGGGGGGGCCGCACGGCCCCCCTTTCCCCAGGGCACCCCCCATGTTGAGGGCACGCGGCCTGGTGCGGCTCGGGGGGGGGGCGCTCGCTCGTCCCCACCCCTTTCCTGGCCTGCCGGGCTGCGTGCTCGGATAAGGGTCTGAGATGGATTTGGGGGGGACCCCCACGCCGTTTTTTCGGCGTGGGGAGTCCCTTTAAACCCATGCCAGGTGACGGGGCTAGCGCGGGGGCATTCACTGCCTATGCTAGCTACGTCCGCCGGCGCCCACACACGAGGGGATTGTCCGGTGGACTCGAGTCCAGCGGACAATCCCGTGGGATAGTCCCTTCGTGTGTACGCGGTATAAGAATCCACTTTTTCCATGTGAAGGAACAAATCCTCCAAGCAGCATGCAAACCCGATAATATTTCTCCACAGTATGCTGAAATACAACTTCTGCCAGACCTCTCCAGGCACACACTGCTGAGACGTCGCAACCTGGCGACCATCACAAAATCCTTAAGAAACCACAAAAAAATGGAAGTACCCCGCCACACTCTCCATCACCCACAATGGGACCACAAAATCCATTACAACGAAAGAAGGCATAGCAGTCCTACATCACTGGGGGATTCTTACAGACCAAGCCTCACTACACAAACCTGCGCCACAGCCACAACTGCTCCAAAATGATTGGCAAGTGGTATCACATAAGCATGCCAACAAACAACAAGCCGGTGGCAGCTCATAACAAACTCACAAATCTTTCCACATATCTCTCTGGTAACAGGAGTCTACAGTTAGCCTCCTACCACCCCGTTAACACGTTCAGCAGCTATGTCTGCACACGGATCAGTTGTAAGATCCCTTTTTACGAAATCACAGTTAACTCTTTATGTTTTTTGTCTTTTTAGTTCTTTCAATTTCTTGTTTGTTACACACAGCAACTTTCTTCACTTGGAATTGCCTCCCAATGAGGACAAGACAATTGTAACCACACGATAACCAGTGGAGGTATCCAACATGACCAAACATGGACACAGTGAGTACTTAACCAACGATACCAACCAATACACCCCTAGATACTACAGATGACCATTAAATGTTTATCAATAAAAGCTAGGGGACAGAACCACCCGGCAAAAAGATTCTCAGTATGGAAGGAGGCCCGTAAACATGAGGCGGATATCCTCTGCATACAGGAGACCCACTATCAGAAACAAAAAAAAACAAAGTGTATGCATAAAGAGTACCCACATATATTTCTGGCATGCACACCCAACAGCAAACAAGGAGGAGTGATGTTAGCCTTAAGAAGCTCTCTATCCTTCCAACTTAAAGAGTCATTTATTGATGAAGGGGGCAGAAACATCATAATAACAGGGGACATTAACTCCAAACCGTACACACTTGTCACGTTGTACGCACCAAACACTCACCAAATACTTCCTGTGTAGGGATGAGCCGAACACCCCCCTGTTCGGTTAGCACCAGAACCTGCGAACAGACCTAAAGCTTGTGTGAACTTTAAAACCCTATTAAAGTCTATGGGACTCGAACGTTCAAAATCAAAAGTGCTAATTTTTAAAGGCTTATATGCAAGTTATTGTCGTAAAAAGTGTTTGGGGACCTGGGTCATGCCCCAGGGGACATGTATCAATGCAAATTTTCTTTTTTTTAACCACTTCAGCCCCGGACCATTTGGCAGCCAAAGGACCAGAGGTCTTTTTTCAATTTCGCACTGCACTACTTTAACTGGTAATTGCGCGGTCATGCAATTTTGTAACCAAACGAAATTTGCGTCCTTTTCTTCCCACAAATAGAGCTTTCTTTTGATGGTATTTTATTGCCTCTGTGATTTTTATTTTTTGCGATATAAACGGAAAAAGAGCGAAAATTTTGAAAAAAAAAGAGATTTTCTACTTTTTGTTATAAAAAAAATCTAATAAACTCAATTTTAGTCAAACATTTGGGCCAAAATGTATTCAGCCACATGTCTTTAGTAAAAAAAATGCCAATAAGCGTATATTTATTGGTTTGCGCAAAAGTTATAGCGTCTACAAACTAGAGTACATTTTCTGGAATTTACACCGCTTTTAATTTATGACTGCCTATTTCATTTCTTGAGGTGCTAAAATGGCAGAGAAGTACAAAACCCCCCCCAAATGACCCCATTTTGGAAAGTAGACACCCCAAGCTATTTGCTGAGAGGCATGTTGAGCCCATTGAATATTTTTTTTTTTAGTCCCAAGTGATTGAATAAAGACAAAAATAAAAAAGATTTTTTTTTTTTTCAAAAAGTTGTCACTAAATGATATATTGCTCACACATGCCATAGTTATATGTGGAATTGCACCCCAAAATACATTTTGCTGCTTCTCCTGAGTATGGGGATACCACATGTGTGGGACTTTTTGGGAGCCTAGCCGCGTACGGGGCCCCGAAACCCAAGCACCGCCTTCAGGATTTCTAAGGGTGCAAATTTTTGATTTCACTCCTCACTACCTATCACCGTTTCGAAGGCCATAAAATGCCAAAATAGCACAAAACCCCCCCAAATGACCCCATTTTGGAAAGTAGACACCCCAAGCTATTTGTTGAGAGGCATGGTGAGTATTTTACAGCTCTCATTTGTTTTTGAAAATGAAGAAAGTAAAGAAAAAAAAAATTTTTTTTTTCTTTTTTTCAATTTTCAAAACTTTGTGACAAAAAGTGAGATCTGCAAAATACTCACCATACCTCTCAGCAAATAGCTTGGGGTGTCTACTTTCCAAAATGGGGTCATTTTGGGGGGGGGGTTTTATGCCATCTGGGCATTCCATGGCCTCCGAAACTGTGATTGGCAGTGAGAAGTGAAATAAAAAAAATTACACCCTTAGAAAGCCTGAAGGCGGTGATTGGTTTTTGGGGTTCCGTACGCAGCTAGGCTCCAAAAAGTCCCACACATGTGGTATCCCCGTACTCAGGAGAAGCAACAGAATGTATTTTGGGGTGTATTTCCACATATGCCCATGACATGTTTGAGCAATATATCATTTAGTGACAACTTTTTGTAAAAAAAATATATATATTTTTTTTTTTTCATTATTCAATCTCTTGGGACAAAAAAAAAAAAATATTTAATGGGCTCAACATTGCTCTCATCAAATAGCTTGGGGTGTCTACTTTCCAAAATGGGGTCATTTGGGGGGGGGTTTGAACTGTCCTGGCATTTTATGCACAACATTTAGAAGCCTATGTCACACGTCACCCACTCTTCTAACCACTTGTAGACAAAGCCCTTTCTGACACTTTTTGTTTACATGAAAACATATTTTTTTTTTGCAAGAAAATTACGTTGAACCCCCAAACACTATATATAATGTTAAAGCAAAGGCCCTACAGATTAAAATGGTGGGTGTTGCATTTTTTTTTTTCCACACAGTATTTGCGCAGCGATTTTTCAAACGCATTTTTTTGTGGAAAAATACACTTTTTTTATTTTAATGCACTAAAACACACTATATTGCTCAAATTTTTGATGAAATAAAAAATATGATCTTAGGCCGAGTACATGGATACCAAACACGACATGCTTTAAAATTGCGCACAAACACGCAGTGGCGACAAACTACATACATTTTTAAAAGCCTTTAAAAGCCTTTACATGATACCACATTAGATTCACGGAGGAGGTCTACTGCTAAAATTACTGCCCTCGATCTGACCTTCGCGGTGATACCTCACATGCATGGTGCAATTGCTGTTTACATATGACGCCAGACCAACGCTTGTGTACGCCTTTGCGCAAGAGAAGGGGGGGCAGGGGTGCTTTTTTTTTTTTTTTTTGTTTTTTTTTTTATTTATTTAGCTTTTTTATTTTATTTTTAAACTGTTCCTTCCATTTTTTTTCTTTGTTATGATTTTTATTGTTATCTCAGGGAATGTAAATATCCCCTATGATAGCAATAGGCAGTGACAGGTACTCTTTTTTTGAAAAAATTGGGGTCTATTAGACCCTAGATCTTTCCTCTGCCCTCAAAGCATCTGACCACACCAAGATTGGTGTGATAAAATGCTTTCCCAATTTCCCAATGGCGCGGTTTATATCCGGGAGGGGGGACATTCCCTCCCACTGCTTGTAAAAGCAGTCTAGAGGCTAATTACCCGCTAGAATTGCTTTTACATGAAAGCCGATCACTGGCTGAAAAGAATGATACCAAGATGATACCTAAACCTGCAGGCATCATTCTGGTATAACCATTCAAAGTCCAGCAACATACTGGACATATATTGTAATCTTTTTTTTTTTTCATGCAGCCTCTTGGCTGAACGAAAAAAAGAGATTGATTGGTGGGTATGCCCACCATTAGAATACCTCCCTTCATCCACCCACTTCTAATGATGGGCATACATGCACCATTTATATATGCCGATGCATGGGGGCATCCTCCCGCAAAAGTTATGCCGTGTACACACGGTCGGAATTTCGACCGTATGTACGTGGCATTAGGAGCCAATCGCTCCTCCCCCCCCCTGCTGCCCCCATGCTTCGGCATATATGCTCTTTTTTTTAACTGTGGTGGTGAAATCACCTCCTACAGCGTTGGAGTCGCGGCTTTATGTATCGTGGGAGCAAACGCTGTTGCTGTCAAGATAAATAAATCCGCGTTGCAACTGAATGGCGCACCTGAAAACAAAAAAATGCTTAACACTAAAACACAGTAAACAAAATTACATACCTGAAAAGCAAGCATGATAAAACATGATAAAACATAATAAAACATTGCAGAATAGAATGGAGTAAAAAAAGAGCAACAATAGAGAGAGAATAGAGTGAGAGAGAGAACAATAAAACGACAACTATTTTATTTTTTTTTATTTTTTTGAGATTCACAGGTAAAAAAGCTCCTGACTGAAGCGACTGAATCAAAACGCTACCACAAAAAAAATGTTAGCGATCGCAGGGATCAGGCCTGACTCTGCGAACGCTGCAGTTATGTGTGCTTAGTGTTTTGTAAGTGACAGTGATCGATCGATACTGCACTTGGGTGGGCTGGGCTGGGCGGAGGGGGAAAACGCAGGTGCTAGCAGGTATCTGGGCTGATCCCGCTAACAATGCGGTTTTTTTTGGAACCCTAAACTGCTGGGACGCTAGTATAGATCTGATCAGATCAGATATTGATCTGTTCAGATACTGTGCCACTAAGGGAGGTGTATGCTTTGTGCGTGGGTGTTTGCGGTACTGGCACTAACCTGGGGCGACGCAGACCTTATTTGACCCTAAAACCTAATTGATATCACCCGCCGGGCGATCAGGGGGTTAAACCGTTATTGGGTAATAAATGGCGGGTGCCCTGACAGTATAAAAAACAAGCTAACTAACCAGCGTCACCCGTAACAGTAATACAAAAAAAAACTGGTTACCTAGCGACACTAATGCAGCGATCAGAAAAACGATCGCTTAGTGACACTGGCAAAAGGGGGTGAAAGGGTTAACTAGGGGCAATCAGGGGGT
The DNA here is from genome assembly GCA_028564925.1 of Lithobates sylvaticus. Lineage (NCBI taxonomy): Eukaryota > Metazoa > Chordata > Amphibia > Anura > Ranidae > Lithobates > Lithobates sylvaticus. The sequence goes on from CM053029.1 coordinate 286,779,065, forward strand.
TAAAACCTTTATTAGGTAATATATGGGGGTACCTGACGCTATATAAAAACCTGACGGGGAACCTAAATAACGAAATAACTAACTGGCTAACCAGCGTCACCAGTGACAGTTATACAGTGATCACTGGTGAAAGGGTTAACTCTAGGGGCAATCAGGGGGGTTAAAACCTTTATTTAGGTTGTAATATGGGGGTACCTGACCTATAAACCTATTTATGAACCTATATAAACATGGCGGTTACCTAAAAAAAAAAAAATGGTTACCTAGCGACACTAATGCAGCGATCAGAAAAACGATCGCTTAGTGACACTGGCAAAAGGGGGTGAAAGGGTTAACTAGGGGCAATCAGGGGGTTAAAACCTTTATTAGGTAATATATGGGGGTACCTGACGCTATATAAAAACCTGACGGGGAACCTAAATAACGAAATAACTAACTGGCTAACCAGCGTCACCAGTGACAGTTATACAGTGATCACTGGTGAAAGGGTTAACTCTAGGGGCAATCAAGGGGTTAAAACCTTTATTTAGGTTGTAATATGGGGGTACCTGACCTATAAACCTATTTATGAACCTATATAAACATGGCGGTTACCTAAAAAAAAAAAATGGTTACCTAGCGACAGCAGTGACACTAATACAGCGATCAGAAAAACGATCGCTAAGGCTGGCTTCACACTGGGGCGGTGCGGGGCGGCGACGGTAAAGCAGCGCTATATTTAGCGCTGCTTTACCATCGTTTTTCCCGCGGTATGTGGCCGCTAGCGGGGTGGTTTTAACCCCGCTAGCGGCCGCAAAAGGGTTAAAAACCTCCGCAAAGCGCCGCTGCAGCGGCGGTTTGCGGGCGGTATCCCCGCGGTTTCCCATTGATTCCAATGGGAAGGAGCGGTATAGGAGCGGTGAATACACCGCTCCTTCACCGCTCCAAAGATGCTGCTAGCAGGACTTTTGTTGCGGTCCTGCTAGCGCACCGCTCCAGTGTGAAAGCCCGCCGGCTTTCACACTGGAGTGAATGGGGCCGGTTTTTTCAGGCGGTACACAGGCGCTATTTTTAGCGCCGTACCGCCTGAAAACCGCCCCAGTGTGAAAGGGGCCTTAGTGACACTGGCAAAAGGGGGTGAAAGGGTTACCTGGGGGGCAATCAAGGGGTTAAACCTTTATTAGGGGGGGTAGGGGGCTACCTTGGACCTAAAACTAACTGCACTGACAGTTATTACAGTCACACTGACACTAAATGCAGTGATCAGTAAAAAAATGATCACTGCAATTAGTGACACTGTGACTGGGGGGGGGGGAGGGGGTGATCTGGGGGGTGATCTGGGGGTGACAGGGGGGTGTTTTGTGTGCCTATGTGTACTGGTGTCAGTGTACTGTTGGTGCACTAACCTGTGTGTGTTGACAGCTCGGCGTTCCGGTCACATAGACCGGCGCACCGAGCGTGACATCACTTCCTCTGCCTGTGTTTTGATTGACACAGACAGAGGAAGCATCTGATTGGCCAGGAGCGATCGCGAGGGGGTGGCCAGAAACCACTGGCCGTCCCCTCATCCCGGATCGCTCCTGAAGCGATCCCGACCGTCCCCGCCGGCCGGGGGGGGTCCGATCGGACCCCCACGCGCCTGAAGAATGGCACGTACAGGTACGTGGTTCTGCCTGTACGTGCCATTCTGCCGACGTATATGTACATGGGGCGGTCGGGAAGTGGTTAAGGAGCAGTGATTTTAATAATGCTTAATGTGAAACAATAAAAGTGTAATATTCCTTTAAATTTCGTACCTGGGGGGTGTCTATAGTATGCCTGTGAATGGGGTGCATGTTTCCTGTGCTTAGAACTGTCCCTGCACAAAGTGTCATTTTTTTAGGAAAAAAAAGCTATTTAAAATCACTCGCGGCTAATGAATTGCCGGCTCCCGTAACACAGAGAACAGTCATTCATTGAAAGTCATTGATAAAAAAAAAAGTCATTGATAAAAAATAAAAAAAAGCGTGGGGGTTCCCGCAAATTCAATTACCAGGCCCTTCAGGTCTGCTATGGATATTAAGGGGAACCCCGCTTCAAAAAAAAAAAAAATGACGCAGGGGTCCCCCTAAATATCCATACCAGACCCTTCAGGTCTGGGATGGATTTTAAGGGGAACCCGGCCAAAAAAAAAAAAAATGGCGTGGGGTCCCCCTCAAAATCCACACCAGACCCTTATCCGAGCACGCAACCTGGCAGGCCGCAGGAAAAGAAGGGGGGACAAGAGCGCCCCCCCTCCTGAACCGTACCAGGCCACATGCCCTCAACATTGGGAGGGTGCTTTGGGGGTCTGTGACCCCTCAAAGCACCATGTTCCCATGTTGATGGGGACAAGGGCCTCGTCCCCACAACCCTGGCCATTGGTTGTGGGGGTCTGCAAGGGGCCCCCAGATCCCGCCCCCCCTGTGTGAAATGGTAAGGGGGTACAAAAGTACCCCTACCATTTCACCAAAAAAGTGACAAAAATGTTAAAAATGACAGGAGACGGTCTTTGACAATTCCTTTATTAAAATCTTCTTTCATCTTCTTTCTTCTGGTCTTCCTTCTTTCTTTCTTCATCCTTCGGTTTCTTCCTCTTCGTCTTCCATCTTCTTCTTCCATCTTCTTCTTCCTCTGATCCGCTTCTTCTTGCTCTGGTCTTCTCGTCCGGCATCTTCTTCCACGGCGTCAGCGTCTCTTCTTGGGCCGCTCCGCGCAATGGGAGGCTCCCGCTGTGTGAGGCCGGGGGGGGGCGGGATCTGGGGTCCCCTTGTTAAAGGGGGCTTCCAGATTCCGATAAGCCCCCTGCCCGCAGACCCCCACAACCAATGGCCAGGGTTGTGGGGGCCCTTGTCCCCATCAACATGGGGACATGGTGCTTTGAGGGGTCACAGACCCCCAAAGCACCCTCCCAATGTGGCCTGGTACAGGAGGGGGGGGTCTCATCCCCCCCTCTTTTCCTGCGGCCTGCCAGGGTCTGGTATGGATTTTGGGGGGCCATTTTTTTTGGCCGGGGTTCCCGTTTAAAATCCATTAATCTTCAAGTGGAAGTAAACCCCCCTGCCAAGGAAGCTGCCATCTTTGCCTCTATTTAATCTTCAACTGCCACAGTGCTGCACATGTGATCCATTATGACACCAGCCATTGGATGGTTTGACTGTTTGGTTGAGAGCACAGCCAATGTGCAGTTAGCATTCCTGGCATGCCTTTTTTTTTAAACTGTTAAATCGATGGGTTTTCTTCCGCTTTAATATCCATAGCAGACCTGAAGGGCCTGGTAATTGAATTTGGGGGAACCCCCACGCTTTTTTTTTTTTTATCAATGACTTTTTTTTTATCAATGGCTTTCAATGAATGACTGTTCTCTGTGTTACGGGAGCCGGCAATTTATTAGCCGCAAGTGATTTTAAATAGCTTTTTTTCCTGCAAAACTGACACTTTGTGCAGGGACAGTTCTAAGCACGGGAAACATGCGCCCCTTCACAGGCATACTATAGACACCCCCAGGTACAAAATTTAAAGGAATATTACACTTTTATTGTTTCACTTTAAGCATTATTAAAATCACTGCTCCTGAAAAAACTTCAGTTTAAAAAAAAAAAAAATATTGCATTGATACATGTCCCCTGGGGCAGGACCCAGGTCCCCAAACACTTTTTATGACAATAACTTGCATATAGGCTTTCAAAATTAGCACTTGAGATTTCTCTTATAGACTTTTACAGGGTGCTCGCGGCTTTTTGAATTTGCCACGAACACCCCAAATAGTTAGCTGTTCGCTGAACAGGCGAACAGGCAGTGTTCGAGTCAAACATGAGTTCGACTCGAACTAGAAGCTCATCCCTATTGCTGTGATCTCTCAGCATTTCAGGGAATTCTTCCACAACAACTGCACACCTACAGTAGACCCATTCACTCTTTGGAATGCTCACAACGCATTCATGAGAGGCATTCTGATACAGCTAGGGGACATAGAGAAAAAACGACACACCACCAAATTTAACAACGTATTATCTTAAATACACACGCTGGAAACACCAAACAAAATCTCCCCAACACTAGCCACGACATCCAAGCTTTCCAAACTCAGAGAAACTCTGAGAGAGCTTCTCACACAACAGTATGACAAACATCTTAGAAGCCTACAACTTAGATCTTACGCCAATGCAAACAGAGCAGGAAAATATTTGGCAAGTAGAATTAAAGCTGCCCGCACCAAAACCAAGATAGCACATCTAATACATACCACCCTACACCACAAAATTACCAACCCCCAAGAAATAGCGAATCAATTCGCAGATTACTATGGGCACTGTATAACCTACACAAGGATGCATCAATCCCGCAACCATCTTCAGACAACATACAAAAATTCCTGCAGAGCATAAAACTCCTATCTCTGACAGAAGACCAACTCACACAGTTTAACTCCCCAATCTCAACTCAAGAAATAGAAAAGGTCACAACAACACTACCTAATGGGAAATCACAGGGACCAGATGGTTTTGTGAATGAATACTACAAGATTTTCAAGGTGCTTGCCCCACACATGCTAGCGGTCTTCACAAAAGCAGAAAAAAAAGAGCCCACATAGTTACTTTACGCAAACATGGGAAAGATCCCACCACCCCAGCCAATTTTAGACCAATATCCCTACTAAACTCCGACGTCAAAATATACGCAGAACTACTAGCCAAAAGATTGATGGATATTGTCCCCTTTATCACACAACGCGACCAGATGGGATTAATGAGGGGGGCAGACCTCAGATGCTACTAGACGTATTATTAATGTTATTCACCATGCTGTTATAACACAAACACCTTCTCTGCTACTATCTATAGATGCAGGGAAGGCATTTGACAGGGTCCACTGGAAATATATGGAATTGGTGCTGGCCAAATTTGGCTTCAAAGGTCCGATACTTACAGCAATACTGGCTCTTTATTCCTGCCCGTCAGCACAGGTTAACACATCAGGTCTACTATCCAAACCTTTCAACATATCCAACGGCACTCATCAAGGTTGCCCTCTTTCCCCTACAATATTTAATTTGATGGTAGAACCATTAGCTGAATCCATCCGCACAAACGCCAATATTACGGGCTTTACATTTGGAAATAACTAACAAGTTATAAACTTATTTGCCAATGATTTAATTCTTCTACTGACAAACCCACATACTTCCCTTATTCAGGCCCACAAGATACTGACAGGCTTTGGAGACATATCCTATTACAAAGTCAATTTTACCAAATCCCTGATACTAGACATGGGAGTTGCTCAAACCACAAAAAATTTACTACAGAATGCTCTTCCCTACACTTGGAGAAAAAAAGGTATCAAGTATCTAGGCATAACCCTAACTAACTCAAAAAGAGAATTATCCTGGCTAGGTAAAATAGCGGCATTCAAGATGTCTATCTTGCCATAAATCCTCTACATCTTCCGCTCTCTGCCAATTCCAATACCCTCGCATTACATCCACACCATGTCCAAAACCATATGGAAATTCACATGGGAAGGCGAAAAAGCTAGGTGCCCACGCAGAAGTCTCATCCCTCACAAAAGAGTAGGGGGCGCAGGGTTTGCTGATATACAAGACTACCTATGGGCAATGAGGCTAGACCAACTCAAACATTTGTTTTATAACACAGACAGCATGCTATGGGTAGAAATAGAAAAATCGTCACTCCCTATACCCAACCAAACAACATTTCTCCTGAGTGATATATGGGAACCCTGGGAAACTGGAGGTCTATCATCCCCTATACAGGTGTCCTTGCAAGCATGGAGATGCCTCCTAAAACACGATCAAAGCAATACACAGGAAATAGCATATGACTTTCCTACAGACCTTTTAGGGGTAAAGATTCCTATGCTCCCGACCACACAATTAAAAGCAAGGGGCATAAAGCACATACAGGAGTTAATTATGGACCGGACACCAAAATCAGCAGAACAAATAATGACCGAGTACCATTTACCAAGCAAACTGCTCTTCTCCTGTATACATATTTCTCATTTCATAAGGACACATCCCATACTCAAACTAAAACTGCCTACTAAGGCATGGTGCTTCTACTCAACTACACCACAGTCCGTTAAAGGAATATCACTATTCTACAATCACCTTCAAGAAAAACAAACCTTCAGTAAAACTACTGCCCTTAAGAAGTGGGAAAAAGATCTCTCCACCAGCTTCTCTGCTGAACAGTGGACACATGAATTCAAGGTCATCCACAATACATCCCATTGTGTGAATTACTGGGAAATGACACTCACAATTTTCAATAGATGGCACTATATGCCATATAGATTTGCCACCTTCTTCCCAACCACATCTCCTCTATGTTGGAGGAAGTGTGGACAATTTGTCAATTTACTACACACCATATGTGAATGCCCGAGCCTAACTAGTCTATGGAATACAATTTTCCAGCTGATCTCATCTATCCCAGGGATCCTATTGGCATGGAGAAGTTTCCTCCAGAAGACAGATCAGTCATCACCCATATACTTTTGGCAACCCGCACCCTCATACTTCGTAACTGGAAAAACACTATAGCTATCAACCTATCTGAAGTGATCAGAACAGAAACCACACCTTTGAGCGTCTATTGGCTATTAATTTCTTAAATTGCAAACAATTTGATAGTAATTGGATAATAATAGTAATTTGATAGTAATTGGAAAATCTGGACTGACAAGCAGAACAGTCCTTAATATCCTTCATGCTATACAGTGTCTATTGTGTCCTGACCTTGAGGTTACTGTTATACCTATAGTAAACTGTTGATGAACTAGAACATGACATTGCGCATTGTGTGTAACTGTTATTTGTTTGTTAACCTTGTGAAAAACCCAATAAAAATCTATTGAAAGAAAAAAAAGAAACCTGCCCTCTAGGTCTTTGAAGTCCAAAATCCAATCAAATTTACAGGATTTAGAGACTATAATTGCTACCCCTCTGGTTTAATTTTCAGCATTGGCCAAGTAGAAGTGGGGGAAGTGTGAATGGATGAATTTGGGACCATACCGTATAGGAAAATGATTTTCTTGTAGCATGAGAATGTCTAGATTTAGGGTATTGTATCCATAAAATACTTTCCTTCATTTGATAGGAGTGTTTAGGCCCTGGACATTTTGGGATGCTATTTTGAGAGTGTTTTTGTGAGGTTAGCCATGGAGCACAGAAGGTGCAATGCTGCTTTCTCTACCTTCACTAACCCTTGGATGTCTTCTCTTAGAGTGGCAGTGGGAGGGATCTCCTTTAGGATTGTGCAAAGTCTTGGTGTTACTCGCTAGATAGATGTAGTGGTTGGCTGCAACAGATGAAAGCAATAGGCACATAGAGAGTGAGGAGAGAACAGGAAGGGAGAAAAAGGTAGGAGGGGACAGAGAAGATAGTAGAGGATCTCCTAGCATAAGAGAACAGGATTCAGGGGGAGAAACCCCTGAGGTCCTTTACATGAAAAACAATAAGGGTCTGGCCCGTATGGGCACAGACAACCTAGCCCCCAGAAGCCCTCGGGGATCTGAGGGGTAGGTGGAGGCACATGGGGTCCACACCTGAACAGGGTGCCCTTGGTAATGTTGCAAAAGAGCTATAGCACAGCAACCAGTAACATAGACATTTGTGTGATAAAAGACTTCAAAACTTGTCTGGATGGTCCTTCCCTGTCCTACCTCTAGGGGGAGAAGAAGGGAGGAGGCCCAGGGCTCCTAGTGTTAAACCTCCCACATCAGAATTGGAAACCCGCAAGAAGTTAATGTGTCTCTGGGTCTCTGTGGTAAAAATGAGGATGATTAACCTCTTTTGGGGACATCCACTTTTTGAGTTGAGAAGGCGGAGAGCCTCTGAGGAGGCCGGCATGATTTCCACAGGGAGGCCCAGAGACACTGATGAGTCTATGGAGTGTAAAAAGTGGGGAAAAAAATAATAAAGACAAAACTGGAAAACTGTTAAACCAGTATGGGAAACATCAGGAAGGTCGAATAAATGTATCTCTAAGCAGTGGGTTCAATAGAACCTGGAGCCAAATTCTAAGCCAGGAGAGATGAGAAATCCAGGGTAGTAGGTTAAAGTTCAAGGTGCTCCATTATCTTTAGCTTTCTTTGACTTTGCCTTGTTCCATAGTGGGGATTGGGAGCTGGTAGGTGTTGGTCTTTTAGCCGATCCAGATACAGTGTTGGAAATGTCCATATCAGCTTCCTGGTTGATAAACTTGAGGAGAAAGGTGTAAAAAGAGTTTTTCACCATCCAAAAGATTGGAAAAAGAATAGTACTTTCCTTTGTCGGTGAACTTCACTGCGAAAGGGAAGGCCCATCTGTACTCTGTGTCAGAACTGACAGCAATGGTTTCAGCGATCTTCTGCGCTGTATTGTGGAGGGGGACAGGTCTGCGAAGATATGTACTGGGTGATCCTGGCATGTCACCTGGATAAGGATCGTGATTGTTTAACCACTTGCCACCCGCCCATTGTCAAAAGACGTTGGCAAAGTGGTTTTAAAATCCTGACGTCATATGACGTCCTCAGGATTTTGAGCCGCTGGATTTTGAGACTCTTTACCACGCGATCAGCCATGTCCAATCACGGCTGATCACAGTGTAAATAGGAAGAGCCGGTGATCGGCTGCTCCTATGACAGGGGGGGTCTGCGATGATCGATTATCAGCGCAGCCCCCCCCCCAGGATGCCCACACTGGACCACCAGGGACGCCACCAGACCACCAGGGATGCCCAGCACAAGGTATGCCACCCTAGACCACCAGGGATGACACACAGTGCCCACAATGGATGCCAATCAGTGCCCACAATGGGTGCCAATCAGTGCCCACAATGGGCATCACTGATTGGCATGCATTATTGCTTGGCACTGATTGGCATCCATTAGTACAAAACAATGCTGCCTATCAGTGCCTATCCGCGCCACCTATCAGTGCTCATCCATGCCACCTATCAGTGCCCATCTGTGCCGCCTATCAGTGCCCATCCATGCTCATCCGTGCCGCCTATCCATTCCCATGTGTGCCACCTATCCATTTCCATCTGTGCCGCCTATCCATGCCAATCCGTGCCAGCTATCAGTGCCAATTTGTGCCACCTATCAGTGACCATCCGTGCCGCCTATCAGTGCCACATATAAGTGCCCATCAATGCCACCTCAGTGCCACTTCATTGGTGCCATCTCATCCATGCCCATCAGTGCCGCCTTATCAGTGCCTATCAGTGAAGGAGAAAACTTACTTATTTACAAAGTTTTGAAACTGAAACAAAAAAACATGTTTTTTTTCCAAATTTTCGGTCTTTTTTTATTTGTTTAGCAAAAAATAAAAACCGTAGAGGTGATCAAATACCACCAAAAGAAAGTTCTATTTGTGAGAAAAAATTTGGGTACAGTGTAGCATGGCCGCGCAATTGTCATTCAAAGTGCGACAGCGCTGAAAGCTCAAAATTGGTCTGGGCAGGAATGTGTTTAAGTGGTTAATAACCTCCTCCTTTACTGAATAGTAATGAGGTTTGGCAATGATATCTCTAGGTGAGCCGTCTTTGCTGGGGGGTCCCAGGGTCCTGTGGGCTCTGTCCAGCTCCAGGCGGTGTTGGGGGATATTTGGGATCAGGTTCTTGATTACGTCCTGCACCGCAGCAGGTACATTAGAGATGGACTCTGGGAGTCCCATGATTCTGATGTTATATCTCCTGGACCTGTTCTCCAAGTCATCGAATTCTGGAAAGCGCAAAGTCCAGTCGTTCCTGTAACGTGTGGATATGGTCAGAGTTTTAATTTGTTACTGTGACAGTCTTGTCTAACTTATGTTCAATTGTTTCCATTCTGGCACCCAGATTCTGGAAGTCAGCTTTTAAATCCCCTGTGATTTTGGTTGCAGGCCTCTTTCCAGGAGGTCTGACAATTTCTGGAAAAGCTCAGCTACAGGAAAGGCAGAGTCCCTGGCTTGGAAAACAGAAGGGGAGTACCAGAATGACAGGCTGTGTTAGGCCCTAAAGGGGAAAGGCATAGTCTTCCATTGTGCAGCCTATGAGAGACTCTGTTGAGGCAGGGGAGGATGTTATGGCATGCTGGTTACTCACATGAGTAACCGGGGGTACAGTAGTTCAGTGTTGCTGGGGCAATTACTCGCCTGTGTTCTAGGAGACCTTCCACGCTTGCAGCATGAGGCTGAGCTGCAGCGGCCATTTTGGATGTCCTTGTGTTTCAGAGCAGTTGAAATGCAGCCTGAGGTTTCTCCTGATGGTGGGTCTGGAGCTAGGAGGGGGTTCTTGGGTAATAGAGGGTGCCGTGCCTGTCAGTATCTCCATTCCCAGTGTGCTGTGTAAGTTGCTACGGGTGCCACTGTGCTGGGGTGGTGAGGATCTTCCAGCTTCTGGCCATCTTCAGAGACCCGCGCATGCGTATTCCCAATGTGGCTTATTTTTATGTTGATTTTTACGTTGATTTACGTTGATATAGTCTTTTGCCCACCTCATTGTTCTATCATTGCCTTATTTACGAACATGGTGCATGATACCTGTATGTTATATATATGTTATAGATATGCAAATTGTATGGTGGCTGTGCCTGCTCTATCATTTATGTGCATACTCTGTGGCATGTTCCCTTTGTTCAATAAAAAAATAAAAATAAAAATAGTTACCCCCTGTGTTACAGAAGCCAATGGAAAGGTAAGTACAAAATATGTTATCTATTTTTCCCCCCTACAAGTGTTTTTTGGGGGGGGCCCACATAAAAAATGTACCTTACACAGAGTACATTTAAAGTCCTTAATTGATAACCTGAGTTTATAGATGTTTTGGTGCACAGAGAGGAGCTTGCACTAGCTGGAGAGATAGAAAGGTCCCTTGTTCAACCTGGTATTTGTGTATTTATAACAACTGAATTTTAAGATGGGCAAAGTTATTCTAATATTTTATTGTATAATCATGTCTTATTTATTTAAAACATTTACCTGACATCACAAAAGCCAAGTAATTTCTTGAAGTAGCTGCTACATGAATAAACATGCTCAGCAATCTTTAAAGACATGTAATATTAACACAGCTTAATGATAGATGTAATGAAATTGGGTATGTGAAAAAAATAAAATAAAAATAGCTTTGAAACTTACATATAAAATCCCCAAAGGATTAGGCTTGACATGGCTGATTGCCTTCAAGTTTTAAATTGATTTCTGAAAAAGTAATCTCAGAAGCTTTATAAACGCCAACTCCAGGTAAATGAATGCAAACTTTTTACTAAGATCATGGATTATTGTTAGTTAATTGTCATTAGAAAAATCTAGAGCTCTATTCAATGATATATCTTACATTGGTTACATGATAGTGAACCATAAAAGTATATTTTTTTTTGAGAAAATTAATTTATAATATTTAACATTTAGCACCTTCTGCAGTTTAATTACAGTTGCAGGTGACCCAAGTGCAAGAATACGATCATGGTGCCTCTTCCATTGTGCACAATAAAGTATTATTATTTAACACCTTCCCACCCGGCCTATAGCAGATTGATGGATGGGCGGGCCTTTCATTCTCCTGAATGGACATCATATGATGTCCTCCCAGAAGGGGCCATACAGCGGTGCCAATGGTAATACTGTACTGTCCTAGTCACAGTGTGTTAAAAAAAAAAAGTAAAAAAAAAAAAGGTATCAAATATCAAAAAATAAAAAAAAATAGAAAAAAATATATTATTATGTTTTTTTTTTTTTTTTGTTATATACTGTCACTAGTCAGTTTTCCTCACCAGTTATATGATACAGTCATCATTATGTAAAAAAATAATTCTTCCTTTTCAAAAAAAGTGCAACTTCAAAAAATCACAATGGGGTTATTTACTAAAGGAAACTCCACTTTGCACTGCAAGTGCACTTAAAGTTCACTTGGAAGTAAAGTCACTGTAGATCCGAGGGGGGCATGCAAGGAAAATAAAAAACAGCATTTTAGCTTGCACATGATTGGATGATAAAATCAGCAGATATTCCACTAATTTCAGATCTACCCCTTAGAATTAGAGTGACTGCACTTGCAGTGCAAAGTGGATTTGCCTTCAGTAAATAACCCTCCCCCCCATGTCTCCGTTTAAATATTTTTGACTGTCTACTTTCCAAAAAGGGGTCATTTGGGGGTATTTGTACTTCTCAAGAAATGAGATGGGGTGTCAGTCCATCAGGATTGATCAATTTCCATATACTTATATATATATATATATATATATATATATATATATATATATATATATATATACTGTATATATATATACTATACTTTGTGGACTCTTTATCTTTCCTACAGACTGAATAATAAACACAAATTTGGGTATTTTCACCAAGGAAATGTAGCAGAATACATTTTGACCTAAATTTATGAAGAACGATTGTTATTTGCAAAATTTTATAAAAGAAACTAAGAAAAACGAGTTTTGTTTTCATAATTTTTTGTCTTTTTTGGTTATTTAGCAAAAATTTTTTGAAAAAAAAATCATCAATTGTAGCCACTGTGCCATCAAACACTGCCACTGTGCCCTCAAACGCTGCCACTGTGCCATCAAATGCTGCCACTGTGCCCTCAAACACTGCCACTGTGCCATCAAATGCTGCCACTGTGCCATCAAATGCTGCCACTGTGCCCATCAAACGCTGCCTCTGTGCCCATCAAACGCAGCATCTGTGGCCTCAAATGATGCAACTGTGCCAACAAGTGCAGCCACTGTGTCCATCAAACGCTGCCACTGTGCCCTTAAACGCTGCCACTGTGCCCTCAAACGCTGCCACTGTGCCATGAAATATGCTGACACCCAGCTCACACACCCCCACGTGGATGGATCACGGGACACCCCGCATGGATCACGGGACACCCCGCTACTACACCCCCCCATCCAGATGGATCGCGGGACACACCGGCCCGCTCACACACCCTAACACCACCCCCCGCAGATGGATTGCTGGACACCACTGTGCAGGAGGCACTTACCTTGTCCTCTTCTCCGGCGTCTCCTCTCCAGTGATCTTTCTCCACTCTGTCCCACTTCCGCCAAAGCGCTGAGCATCCAATAGAGCATCCAATGACCTGCCTCCTGATTGGCAAGGAGGCAATGCGGTGTGAAAATACACCATTGGGTGGGATCAGGGTGCACTCTCTGCACCCGAGTCTCTGGCTCTAATCAGGTGCTTAAAAAAAATACACCCCCTCCTGTCCCCGCCATAAGAGTCCATGCGTTCAGTGTCCTAAAAGGGGCTGGGCACATAGATAGGGAGTGCGGCAGCAGGTATAGGGGGCGGTGCCCATGTGCCCACAATGCCATTGTCCTGTGGTGATTGAATACAAAAACTAAGCTCTATTTGTGTGAAAAAATAATAAAAATGTTTTATGGGTACAGTGTTGCATGACCGCACAATTGTCATTCAAAGTGTAAGTGCTGAAAACTGAAAATTGGCCTGGGCAGGAAGGGGGTAAAAGTGTCCGGTATTAAAGTTAATAATTTTATATTTTGGTGTTATTAAAGTCAAACTACAGCTCCCCAAAAAGTTCAGCCATTGTTTAAATAAAAAATGCATCTCTCTTTGCAATACTCCCCTTCTTTGTGGGAGAAACACCACTGTGGGTGTCAAGAATCCCTGAGGTGGCTTCCTCAGACTGCCCTCGACTCTTAAGAAGAATCTGAATCACATCATTATATCTTCTTGGGTATTAATTGTCCCTGGGGGGGGCTTTATCAGGCTGCCCTCCAGTTGCAGAAGAATGCTGCAGAGCACTGCAGCACATTATTATATGTTGCCACTCTTGAGGACAGTCAAGAAGGAAGAGGACCCTATGATGTAAAAAAAAAAAAAAACGGGACCATAGACACCTGAAAAAAATATGTAAATTTATAGCATATGAAATAAAATAATACACACATGGAAATAGATTAGAGAAATGTATTAGAAGCTCTGTTTTCAGCAATGTTAACTTTAATACCCATTCTTCCACTACAGTAATAACATGCTTTGAAACAATATCCGCTTGATGTTCCTGTCACACTCCTAAATGATTAATTTGCAACACTTAGTGAAAAAAAAAAATATTTCAAGCAACATATAATTTTGTTGTGGAAGAAATCAGAAGTATATTGTACTGTCTGTGTGAACCTGTTGTATTACCAAGCAGAAAAAAAAGATTAAAAAAACTGTTAATGCAGAAAATGTGAACATTTAGAAAAAATAGCAAAGAGGAAGAACACAGTGGAATTATTTACTTAATTTGTTGTTGTTACCCAGCCTTCTATGATGAGGAGCAATCTTTGCCATGAGGGTGAATATCCTGGTGGGCTGGCGGTTGTTTGCTGGGAAGTTACCGTATGTGTCATATATAGTGGGATTTCTTAAGTATGGTGCAATAGTTCATCAGTCTGAAGGAGGAGAAAGGAGAGAGGAGATAGCTGGCTTAGGATCTCAGGGGGGAAGGGTAAAGGAGCCCGGGATAGCTGGGAGAAGAATATAAACAGGAGGAAGGGGGAAGGGAATTCTCCTCCGCCTAGGGGTGTTGGGGGTCTAATTCAGCTAGTTAGGCCGAGAGTTTGGAGTATTCATCTGTTGTGACAAAGTTATGCTATCGTGGGAGGGTTGGGGTCACGCCATCAGAATGGTACACACATTTTTGCTGTATTTACCATATGCATGGCTAGAGGGCAGCAATATACTTTTATCGTAATGATGGTATGATGCAGCAGAAATTGTAAAAACTACTTTTTTGGAGGGGGGGTGATCCTGTTGCGCTGTGTGTATCTTGGTCTGGCGGCGCCGGTGGTTTCCAGTGTCCCAGGCTTTAGACGGCAGAGCGCTGTAGGATCGTATGGTCCGCGGAGTTACAGGAGTCGCCGTGTAGTGACGTAATCGTCGTGCACGCGTTCGTAGCATGCGTGCTCCTTCTTCAGGCATGGTGTACCTCCATCTTGGAGGAGGTTAAGAAGGGAAAGGGGCGGAGAAAGAGGACCAATAGGATCGGGATTCTGCTGTATGGCTAGTTTGCAAGCCAGGGGGCAGGATATGGAGTACAGAGTATTTTGCAAGAGACAATATGAGAAAAATAATAATGATGGATTTGACGGCATATGGACAATGATGTATAAAAAAATATTATTTTATATATATATATATATATATATATATATATATATATATATACATACATATAGAGAAAATATATGTAAAAAATATATTAAATATATATAAAAAAGGAGGATTGACATATGTATATATATATATAAATTATTAATTAAAATAATTAATTAGAAACATTGATTGAACAATTAATTAATTAGTTAATTAAATAATAAAATAT
Organism: Lithobates sylvaticus; assembly: GCA_028564925.1. NCBI lineage: Eukaryota > Metazoa > Chordata > Amphibia > Anura > Ranidae > Lithobates > Lithobates sylvaticus. Next base: position 286,794,400 of record CM053029.1, read on the forward strand.
ACCACATAGCATATGTGCATATGAAAAAGGTTATTGTTGTTGGGTCTTATAGAAAATTATGATAATATGAGACTAATTTGTTAACCTCCTCCACGATGGAGGTACACAGCGCTACAGAATCAACCCCCCCTTCCTTTGGAGCCACATGCCTGCTTCTTATAAAGACATGCCTGCTTTTACTCTACATAGAGTGAGTGCTTTTCTTCTCTTTTAAATGATTAAAATTGTGACATATCACTGCACTTAGGTTGGCGCTGCTTGTCTTTGTTTTTGTATCCTCTCCAAGGTGTCTTCTGCCCTTCAGCCTGCTGCCTCCTGCTTTGTGCCAGTATTTTCTTTTCCTGGGATAAAACTACCAGGCTAGAGATTACTATAAACTATTGACAATAATCCCACCAGTACAAGGAGTCATCTTTTGAAATAATTGTTTATTGACTCTTTGCTGCCTCTGCCAAACAGAACTAGATTCCTGGACAAAACAGGAACTTTTTGTCAATCATTTCTCCCCTCCTTTTCCCTTCCCTCTCCTCATGTAAAATATACCCATGCATATAAGTCTTGTCCTTTAGCGCAACAAAAATTAGTTTTTACTTGCATATACCTCAGAAGCCTTCTGTTTGCAGCTTGGTATAATACTGACAGCATAGGGTTTCTCTCTGTTTTCCCTCCCCCCCCTCCTTTTATCCACATCCTAAATCACCTACGAATAATATCATTTTCTTGCTAGTTTGCTGTCTTTTTGCTTTCCGTCAGCCTTTTTTAACTTTTTTATTTTTTATTTTATTTTTAAATGTCTTAATAATCTTTTTATCGTTTTATTTAAACAATCCTACAATTAATGAATTTATATATTTTTTTTTTTACAACATATATATATATATATGCATATATATTTATATATATGTGTGTATATAGTTGTATACATATACTTTTTCCACCCTTCATGTACATGTGAGAAAAATCAATCTCCTCCCTCCTTTCCCTTTCTGTTTTTGGCTCTGATTCCCACCTCCCCCCCCCCCCCCCCTCATCTGTTAATTGTTTTCTCCTTCTTGTTCTCTAACATGGATATGCTCCTATCTTTGGAGCACTCAAAATATGTTTTTTTGGATGATTTAATTTCGCAATTCCCAACAGAATTTTTTAGCTCACAATTCCAAGTTAGACAAACAATCTATGGGACTCTATGTGCACTCTTTAGAAAAATTGAAGATACCATCATAGCACTTAATCATCAAAAATTAGACATGTGTGATTCGTTTCGTACGAATTCGTAATTCGTACGAATTTTTCGAAATTCGTACGAATTTACGAATCTGTAGTACGAATTTTTTTTTTTACGAATTCCGTACAGAATACGAAATTCCGTTTACGAATTTCGTCGCCGAATGATTCGAATGAATTTGAATGAATTCGAATGGATTCGAATGAATTCGAATGACAAAGTGTCATTTTTGCAGGAAAAATTCCGTTTACGAATTTCAGCTCAAAATTATTCGAATCCAACTACCAATATCAAATTTCAACTAATTCAAACAAAATTATTATAGCAGATATAACGAATGAATTCGAATGCATTCGAATGAATTCGAATGACAAAGTGTCATTTTTGCAGAAAAAAAAGCTATTTAAAAAACAGTCATTCATTGATATAAAAAAAAAAAAAAAAGCGTAGGGGTCCCCCCAAATTCAATAACCAGGCCCTTCAGGTCTGGTATGGATATTAAGGGGGACCCCAGCCAAAAAAAAAAAAAATGGCGTGGGGGTCCCCCTCAAAATCCATACCAGACCCTTTATCCGAGCACGCAACCTGGCAGGCCGCAGGAAAGGAGGGGGGGACGAGAGCGGCCCCCCCTCCCGCCTGAACCGTACCAGGCCACATGCCCTCAACATTGGGAGGGTGCTTTGGGGTCCCCCCCAAAGCACCTTGTCCCCATGTTGATGAGGACAAGGGCCTCTTCCCCACAACCCTGGCCGGTGGTTGTGGGGGTCTGCGGGCGGGGGGGTTATCGGAATCTGGAAGCCCCCTTTAACAAGGGGACCCCCAGATCCCGCCCCCCCCCCCCTGTGTGAAATGGTAAGGGGGTACAAAAGTACCCCTACCATTTCACCAAAAAAGTGACAAAAATTGTAAAAATGACAGGAGACAGTCTTTGACAATTCCTTTATTAAAATCTTCTTTCTTCTGGTCTTCCTTTCTTCATCTTCTCCTTCCGTCATCTTCTTCCATCTTCTTCTTCCTTCGATTCGCTTCTTCTTCCTCCGGTCTTCTCGTCCTTCTCGTCCGGCGTCGTCCTTCTCGTCCGGCGTCGTCCTTCTCGTCCGACATCAGCGTCTCTTCTCGCAGGCCGCTCCTCGCAATGGGAGGCTCCCGCTGTGTGAGGCTCCGCTCCGGCTGACAGGTCTTTTATAACGAAGGCACCTGGTGACCCCGCCCCCCCTCTGACGTCATGGGGAAAGCCATAGGGAATTCCACATGACGTCCCCATGCGTCAGAGGGGGGCGGGGTCACCAGGTGCCTTCGTTATAAAAGACCTGTCAGCGGAGCGGAGCCTCACAGAGCGGGAGCCTCCCATTGCGAGGAGCGGCCTGCGAGAAGAGACGCCGATGCCGGACGAGAAGGACGACGCCGGACGAGAAGGACGAGAAGACCGGAGGAAGAAGAAGCAAATCAAAGGAAGAAGACGATGGAAGAAGATGACGGAAGGAGAAGATGAAGAAAGGAAGACCAGAAGAAAGAAGAAAGAAGAAAGAAGATTTTAATAAAGGAATTGTCAAAGACCGTCTCCTGTCATTTTTACCATTTTTGTCACCTTTTTTGGTGAAATGGTAGGGGTACTTTTGTACCCCCTTACCATTTCACACAGGGGGGGGCCGGGATCTGGGGGTCCCCTTGTTAAAGGGGGCTTCCAGATTCCGATAAGCCCCCCGCCCGCAGACCCCCACAACCACCGGCCAGGGTTGTGGGGAAGAGGCCCTTGTCCTCATCAACATGGGGACAAGGTGCTTTGGGGGGGACCCCAAAGCACCCTCCCAATGTTGAGGGCATGTGGCCTGGTACGGTTCAGGCGGGAGGGGGGGCCGCTCTCGTCCCCCCTCCTTTCCTGCGGCCTGCCAGGTTGCGTGCTCGGATAAAGGGTCTGTTATGGATTTTGAGGGGGACCCCCACGCCATTTTTTTTTTTTTTTTTTTGGCCGGGGTTGCCCTTAAAATCCATCCCAGACCTGAAGGGTCTGGTATGGATATTTGGGGGGGACCCCACACCATTTTTTTTTTTTTTGGGCTGGGGTCCCCCTTAATATCCATACCAGACCTGAAGGGCCTGGTTATTGAATTTGGGGGGACCCCTACGCTTTTTTTTTTCTGCAAAAATGACACTTTGTCATTCGAATTCATTCGTTATATCTGCTATAATAATTTCGTTCAAATTAGTTGAAATTCGATATTGGTAGTTGGATTTACTAACGATTCGTAACTATTTTTTAACGATTCGTTAACAATTCATTAGCCGCGTTAACGATTCGTAACGATTCGTAACGATTCGTAACTTTACTAACGATTCGGAAAATAAATTACGATTCGTCCGAATTTCGTATTTCGTACGAATTCGAACGGAATTTCGTACACGAAGTACGAATTACGAATTTTTTTATATACGAAACGGGACGAAACGAAACAAAACAAATTTTTTGACAGTTCCCATGTCTATCAAAAATGGGATAAGTTTTTCCTCCAGGAGTATCTCTCCTCAAAGGTAACCCCGAGGGGTCTTAGAATAAAAACCAGATGCTCCTTTCTTTCCTCTGATTTCCAAATAGAATGGGAACACATCTCTGAATGTTGCTCCCAAAAATGGATTGATGTCATCATCAAACAACGAGACCAAAAAACCTCCACACTTTCAGATAAATTCAAACAACATATTATCACCCTTACCAACCAAACATCCAACCTTCCTACCTCATGGTTGGATATATTAAAAAGAAAGGTCAAAATAGATGAAGATAGACTAATTAAAGTAAAACTTCAAAAAATGAGAAGAGATCTGGATGACTATAACAACAAAAGATTCCACTCTTGTACCTCTGATGCAGATCCCCTATCCTCTTTCCTTCCGGCCCCCTGAAACATATCACCAAGCCTCACATCCACTTGCAAAATTCAACAACCATCGCCAGCAACCCCCAACAGAATTTTATCCTCCTTCCCTACAGCCAAAACCAAAACGATATAGAAAACCAAAAAGAACTACCCAAACCATTCACAACAAACCAAACTCTTCTACCTCTACTTATGTTGTATCTAATACCGTCATAGTAGAAACCACCAACCACAAAACTCACAACACAAAAAAAAATATCCCACCACTCCATAAAAAATCTTCCCCATGTAAAAATATTGCTTCTCCATGTATGCCAAGTTCCCAACTTCCCATAGAACCTCCATCCAGAAGGGAATTTGAATCCCTAAACATTTCAGGTCCCAACAATCTAGATTCCCAATCCACTACTTACTCCCAAACACTGATGGTTCATCACATCGACTCACCTACACCAGTCACTGATCAGTCTTTTTTAGTCCTAACCCCCAAACCTGCCCTAAAAAGAAAATTAGAAGAGGCAGACGAGGGGGAAGAAGAAGAAATAGAACCCAAAGAAAAGATTGCCAAACTGTAAAGATTTTTAATCTTTCTTCCCATGTCCTCACTCCTGAAGAGATCTCTTTATTAAACAAGGGTCTCAATTTCACACCTACCACATAACCCAATCCCTTTACTCTATTTGTAGATCTCAACAAATTTGTACGAGATTTGACAGTCAAACGTTTTTTTTAATATTAAAGCCAACAAGAACAGTCTTGCTGACAGCTCAGATTCTATTGGAAACATCATATCCTCACCTACACCTGGTGATGACCCAGACAACCCCTGCCTAGCGATTCTAGAGGAACTTTACAATGTTGATGAAGACGCTATCATCCCAGATACTACCTATTTCACACAATATTTATGTGATTCCCCTCCAGTAAAACATACCCCCTTCAGACCAAAATCCATATTTAATCCCAGCCACAGCAAAGGCCCCTATATTCAAAGTTTTTACCAAGTTGTATATTCTGACATAAAACGTTTATGCAAATCAACTTCTACTCAATGACCCAAAAATAACCTCACCTCCCAAGAAACCTCCTCCCTCAATAAACTTACCAAAAACACCTCCATTATCATAAAAGCAGCTGACAAAGGGGGAGGTATAGTCATCCAAAACTGTGATGTTTACTTGAGTGAAGCAAATAGACTCTTATCAGACAATAGCCCTTACAAACGCCTTACAAGTGACCCACTCACTACTTTTTCCCTAGAGGCTGAAATACTCATAAAACAAGCCCAAAAGATCACATCATCTCCAAAGCCAAAGCATCCTTTCTACTTAGACCATATTACAATGCCCCCTACTTCTATCATTTGCCAAAAATACATAAAGATCCGCAAAATCCCCCTTGGGCGACCCATTGTAGCCGCAATCTAGAGTGTCACCAGCTTTTTCTCTGTACATATTGATCACTTCTTGCAACCCCTAGCTCAAAACCTGTCAACCTACATACGTGATGGCACTCACCTCCTAGACATCTTAAAAACATATACTTGGGAACCCATGTAAACTCCCTATATACATCAATTCCCCATAAAGTTGGACTTCGAGCTGTTCGACATTTTTTATCCCAAGATCTATTCATGAAACCCATACAGGTCGATTTCATTTTAGATTCAACTAATTTTTGCCTGACCCATAATTACTTCTCTTTTGATGGAAACTTCTATTTGTAAACTCAAGGGACAGCCATAGGAGCCAATTTTGCGCCCAGTTACGCAAACCTAACGATAACCTAACAAACCTAACTCTGGGAACATCTGTCAATTTGGAATAATAATCCCTTCTCAGAACATATAGTCTATATAGGTCGTTATATAGATGATATCATCATCATATGGGACAATACTGGACCACCTGTAGATGATTTTGTGACCTATTGCAACTCCAATGACTTAGGCCTGTCTTTTACATCTGTCTGCAACCCAGATAGTCTGGCCTTCCTAGACCTTGAACTTTGCCACACTGACAACACCATTTTTGCAAAAAATTATATTAAGCCTACAGCAGGGAATTCATATCTACACTACCAAAGCTGTCATCATCCAAGATGGATATCAAACATCCCAAAAAGTCAATTTAACCGTCTAAACAGAAACTGTACTCATAACTCTACATCTCACAAGGAAATCTACTAAAAACAAAGTTTGAGGACAAAGGGTATCCCCCAGCCCTAATAGAAGAAGCATATGCCAACTTCTTGGACACCAAGCCCAACACCGCTTGTTGTAAATCTCTTCCACAAACAGAACCAGAGACCGAAACCAATGCTCCTTCCCAACTCCACGCCACCAAAGTTATTACTCAATTCCATTCACAGCACAAAAAAATGGAAGGAATCTTTCATAAGCATTGGGGGATCCTCATGGAAGATCCTTTGTTAAAACCATCCATTGCCATCGCTTCCAAGATCGCATACCGAAAATCCAGAAATATTAAAAGTCTCATTGCTCCCGGAAAACTGAAATCCACACAAAACAAACCCAGACTGTCCTGGACTTTTCTCTCATTAAATGGCATGTACCAATGCAAAAAACTGAAATGCCAAACTTGCAAATTCGTGTCCCACCATCAAAAATCCTTCACCACAAAAGGTAACACTTACCTGAAGGGATGTTTAGCTTAACTACTACTTTGTATTATAGTCAGTTTCCATTTTCTGTCTCTCTAACATCCACTTCACAAATAGATATGCTCAAATCTTGCTAAACAAGTTTCGTTTTTTCATAATACTGTTTTCTTCTCTTGAGTTTCGTTTCTTGTAAAGCACGTGATATTTTAGAAATAATTAGTTTCACTTTGGTCATAAAATGTCTCTGTATATGATTGGATAATTTGTCAAAGGGTGGTACTTTCTGAAAGCCCCTTTAAATATTCACACCCAAGAATAAAGATTAGATTTGCTCGGACAGACGTTGTTGTTTTGTCATTGTCTCAATGGGCTAATCTCACAGGCCTGTGGGGATTGGAAAGCACACCTTACCAGAGAACCCTAGATAATCTACATTTCCTTTCAGTTGGGGGCCCGGTCCGTGATCGATTATAATATGTCTGTCTGGTGAGTAGAATTGATATATGTATCTTCTCTCACCGTGACACCTATTTAGAAATCGTTTCCTTTAAAGGGACCTGTAAATTTATGTAGAAGTTGTTTTTAGATGTTAACTGCTCTGAGAAGCAGTAATAAAGGCTGTTTCGGGTGAACAGTGAGAAAACCCTGGGTGGGTTTTTATGGGCTCTGAGAAGTCCATTAATAAGACTGCGCAGCATCTGTTTTGGGTGAACAGTGTGAAAACCTCGGGCGGGTTTTCCAGGACTCCGTAGGACAATGATTTATACAGTACTGTAATTATAAGAAAAAGTCTGATAAGGTGTGCCGGCCGAAACCCGATCTCTTTGCTTCTCTTATATATCGCGTAGATGTTAAGATAATTTGTAACATTCTGTCTGTGTGGAATTTGTCGAGCGTTGTGAGGTAAGGCGACGCTTTCCACTGCACTGTGTTATAATAGGACTTAAATTTAAGGTGACAGACGTGTCCTGCTGTGAACTCCCGGCTCCTTTTTGTGGAACAACAACATTTTTATTGCTTATTCTCTTCACTTATCATTCCTTTTCCCCTCACCTGGTTCCCCAGCTTTTTGTCCCATCACTCCACCATCACACTCCCGATTTTCCTGGTGTCACAATACTGTATTTGTTTTAACAATGTTTGCCTCACTCCCTTCTTTATATGGTTTTTTCTGTATCCCAACACAAATGGTGCACCTTGGCACACATCCCCCCCTCCTCATTCCCCCCCCCTCCCCCACCCCCTTGTCGGGGGGTTTTTCTCACACTGCACCTCTTTTTTTCCCCTCCACTTGGTTTCCTACACTTTCCTTCCACATAATATCATCCCCACCCACACCACACACACATACCCCTCTTTTCTATTCCCCTTTCTAAATTCACATACACCTCATTATTTACCAACAATTCACACTATCTCCCTGTCTCCCTCCCACCCCCATCCCACTCCCCTTCCTCACTTTGTTTCACCACCCTCACTTACCTGCACATCAACCCCAGTCCCCACACCTCACCAAATTGGCTAAATGACTTGGTCCCATTGTAACCATTATTATCCTCATATTGATATACCTAGATTCCGCCTAGCATACTTAGTAGCACCCCCGAGCTGCCGCGGGAGACCATCCAATAGGTGGTAGCACTCTGCGCCTGATGTCCGTTAAAGCATGGGTAAGCAGCTGAGGCCCCCCCATTCCCCATTCCAACTTTTGAAGATTTGCAAAGCATGATGCTCTCTTATTTTGTTTTATTGATTATTTTACATTACTGTCTTTTTGATTTAATCACAAGTAACCTCCAGATGAAGCGGCTTGTCCGCGAAACTAGTTGAGGAAAATCATATCTGTGATCAACTGTACCATTATGAACATACATGTGGTGACACATCGTGTAGAGTGTTTATGTATTCTTTTATCTTTTAACTGTTTTACGGCATCAATAAAATCTTCTGTAAATTGTATATTTTCCTGTGTTATACTAGTGTTATTGTACCGCGATAGTCCAACTGGCCCCCCTCCCCTCTGGTAGCCTAGTTGGGGACTAGACTCCCAGTTTTTACATTACTTGATTTCTGGATGATGGTACACCCCCTATTCATGTTCAATTTTTCAATTCTCCATAAGAGGCTAAACATTTTCTCACATTTATTGGGTGGATAACACACCCGGCCCCCAGCTGAGCGGGATTCATTTTGTTGAACGACCCGATGGTTAGGGCCCCCCCTTTGCCCCCCACTCGGCCCGTCTCCAATACTGATCCCTCGTCAGCATCTTAAAACCCCCCTCTCGACCACGTGTCTGATGGGGGAGAGCCTCTTGTTACATATAACTATTCTAAGCTTACTAACTATAATGTGGTGTAACGGTGAACCACTATGCAGTCACTCACCCCAGGCATCTATTGGTTGGGCCAGACACAAACTATTTTTTTTACCACAGGCTATCAGCCTACTTTCTACCATGATGTACCCCATCATGGTCTTTAACTCTGTGCCCCATTGTACCGTAGATGCCTGCGATGTTTGTAGTCTGCATGGGTTCCATGGGATGTTTATCCCAACCACCAATTACTAAAATTGCTCTATTATATTAATCTAGTTTTAATTTTTTCAAACAATGTTTAATCTGACATTATCCCTTTATACACAAGCCCCTATTTATTTACTATGGAGCCCGCTGCCTTCCCCTTTCTTCCCCCCTTTGTCGTTGGCATGGGGACAGAGTGCTCCACCAGTGTCTCTCTGCGGCAGCTCGGTGAGCTCCCAGGAAGGAGAGATGGTCCCATACAGGACGCTCCTCCCCCTGCACTGGCCCCGACAGGGACCTGTTCCCTTAGCCGTGGGGCCAGAGCGCACACGCGTTTGAACAGCACTGCGCGTGCGCAATGCGGGAGCACTGACCCTGCGTCGTCACTTGCCGGCGCCGGCAAGAGTCATCTGGGCGACGCACGGTCGGGTGCTATATAACAACAGGTATTCACCTGTTCAGATATGCTGCGGAATAGGGACCACGGGTTTGCATGTTCCAGCCAGCCCTCAGTAAGTAGACAACCAAAAGCACATTAATCTTTGCTGTACCCCGACCTAGTATATCCTACCATGGAATACTGGTCCTCCAATTCTAACCCATTACCATATGCTCCTTTATAGGAGTCACCTGTATGGGGGTGAACCTTACCAAGCTTTCACCCCTGATGTGTTGTCTCTATGGCTGTACACTGGAACCAGATATTTCCACTATTACTTTCAGTGGGGATATCCGCCCCGGAATCCCCCATCACCCAACAACATTATCACCAGGTATTTACCATCTCTTCTCACCCCACTTACCCACTTCAGTTCCACAACATTTTTATTGCTTATTCTCTTCACTTATCATTCCTTTTCCCCTCACCTGGTTCCCCAGCTTTTTGTCCCATCACTCCACCATCACACTCCCGATTTTCCTGGTGTCACAATACTGTATTTGTTTTAACAATGTTTGCCTCACTCCCTTCTTTATATGGTTTTTTCTGTATCCCAACACAAATGGTGCACCTTGGCACACATCCCCCCCTCCTCATTCCCCCCCCCTCCCCCACCCCCTTGTCGGGGGGTTTTTCTCACACTGCACCTCTTTTTTCCCCTCCACTTGGTTTCCTACACTTTCCTTCCACATAATATCATCCCCACCCACACCACACACACATACCCCTCTTTTCTATTCCCCTTTCTAAATTCACATACACCTCATTATTTACCAACAATTCACACTATCTCCCTGTCTCCCTCCCACCCCCATCCCACTCCCCTTCCTCACTTTGTTTCACCACCCTCACTTACCTGCACATCAACCCCAGTCCCCACACCTCACCAAATTGGCTAAATGACTTGGTCCCATTGTAACCATTATTATCCTCATATTGATATACCTAGATTCCGCCTAGCATACTTAGTAGCACCCCCGAGCTGCCGCGGGAGACCATCCAATAGGTGGTAGCACTCTGCGCCTGATGTCCGTTAAAGCATGGGTAAGCAGCTGAGGCCCCCCCATTCCCCATTCCAACTTTTGAAGATTTGCAAAGCATGATGCTCTCTTATTTTGTTTTATTGATTATTTTACATTACTGTCTTTTTGATTTAATCACAGATAACCTCCAGATGAAGCGGCTTGTCCGCGAAACTAGTTGAGGAAAATCATATCTGTGATCAACTGTACCATTATGAACATACATGTGGTGACACATCGTGTAGAGTGTTTATGTATTCTTTTATCTTTTAACTGTTTTACGGCATCAATAAAATCTTCTGTAAATTGTATATTTTCCTGTGTTATACTAGTGTTATTGTACCGCGATAGTCCAACTGGCCCCCCTCCCCTCTGGTAGCCTAGTTGGGGACTAGACTCCCAGTTTTTACATTCCTTTTTGTGATTGATGGAAGTTCCCATCAATCAATAGGGATATTTGGCTTTTTGCCAACATGGTTCAAATGCTAATATCTCACTGACCGTAATAGATAGTGGAGAATTGTTTGCGGCATTAGTACTACAGCAATTGCAAGTACTGTTTGAACATGTTGGCACTCAAAAACAAAAATAAATTTGAAATAAATAAAAAAAATTGTTTGGTTATAAAAAAAATAAGAAGAAGAAAAGTAATAATCTACAAAGCTTGCTTGTGATCAGGGGAACCTCTGGCCATAAGGAGTGCTTATTGGCATTTTGCCAAGAAAAAAAATAAAATAAATCAGAATGTGTACAAAGAAAAAGAAAGATGAAAATAAAAAAAATGCTGTGGAGATCCCCGGCTGGACCGTGGCTCCCTATAGCATCCTAGCCCAAACATTGTCCATGATGGGTTTAACAGAGTCATGGGATGGTGGATTTAAGGGTTAAATCAACCTTTTCTATTCCTGTACCATGCACCCCGCCTCCTCCCCCTTACATTCCACAACCAGATCAACAGCTGCACGAAAGACCTCATCACATGAGGACACACAGCAAATATCAGAGTGAGCTTTAGCACAATAACTGAGTTCTGACAGTGAAGGATGCTGCAAGCAAACACCAGTGCAGACACATTATCAAAAATGATTTCTCAGGAAATCAAAGTGGAAACTTTTATAACAAGAGAAGAGGATGGCTTACAGCCAATAGTTGAGGATTTCTTAAAAAAAAAAAAGGGATCTTAAAAGGGAAATTGTCTCGCCCTACATTAACATTAACCCAGTAAAGAAGGCAAATGGTGACTATAGGTTTGTACAAGACCCATCAATAGCCTAGTGGTACCGATTGCCCCAATAGGGCCTGATGTGCCATCAATATTTACCGCCATACATTCCGATGCAGAGTATTTTACTGTGATTGATTTATTGAACGCATTTTTATTTCCGTCCCTGTGGATGAGGAGACACAGCCAATCTTTGCTTTATGTTTTTTTTTAAAACGCCAACTAACATGGTGTAGAATGCCCCGGGGCTATATAGACTCCCCTGCAGTCTATTCCATTGTCCTCCAAACTACTCTCAGAGCTTGGATACCAGGACACTGTTCATCCCTGCTGCAGTATGTGGATGAATTCCTCACCTGCAGTTGTAATCGGGTGGCCGCCCTGGAGTATGGGAGGGATCTTTTGAAATGTCTTTTTGAAAGTGGTCACAAAGTGTCAAAGAAAAAATTGCAATGGTGTCAGAAAAAGGTAGAATATCTTGGTTTTGTACTCTCAAAAGGAGAAAGAAAAGTCAATCACAAAAGAGCTGTAGCTCTTGTGGGTCTGCCCCGCCCACTTGCTAAGAAAGACATGTTCACCTTTCTTGGTATGATTGGTTACTGCCGCCAATGGATACCTGACTGTTCCTACTACAATCTCCTGAGACAAGCCACATTTTTAGACATGCCAGACTGTATAAAAATGGTCAGATGAAATGTGCAATGCTTTTGTGTATTTGAAAAATGCTATAGTAATGGCTCCAGGGCTCGTCCTCCCTAACTATTGAAAAATGTTTCATTTGTTTGCAAGGGAAAATTGTAAGGACTTTGTCAGGTGTCCTCGCTCAGGAGCATGGAGGCAAGTTGCACACTATTGTGTCTCAGAGCTTTAGCATCCTATTCGGTGATGGTTGAGATGGCCACTTCTTTCACTCTGGGGCACGACACCACACTTCACACCACCCACAATGTATCAATCCTGTTGAAAAATGTACATACACAGCACATGTCTGCTCAAAGGTTGAGCGGCTATGAGGTGATCTTGCTGTCTAATCCAAAATTGCACATCAAATATGCTTCTCCCACCACAGGACCAGCACCAATCCAAATGCCCTTTTAGGATTAAAAGGAGAGCAGAATGAGGTTGTGCCACAACATGATTGCATAAACCTCATTCACCAAGACACATCACCCAGGTCTGATTTATCTTCCACAACACTGCAGAGCATACACAGGCCAACAAACAGATAGCCAAGGGAAATGCTCTGGCTGATTAACTGCTAAACAAGCTGCTACTTCACAAAATGCACAGATCCAAATGCCCATGCTAGCACCAGAATTGTTTTTTTTTTTTTGATCAGGTTCTTTCAGATTTGCAGGGATGTGCAGAAGAAGCTGATCTCAGAGATTGGGACAAAATAGGTGTGCAGAAAGATCAAAAGACTGGACTTCTCTGGAAAGAGGGGAAGCCATGTATACCAGTAGCTAGTGCATCATTTTTATTTCCCAGTTCCATGGAATAGGTCACAGAGGCTGGAAAGCCACTTTTGAACTATTGGAGAAAGACTTTTACATTACAGAACTTTCCTGGCTGATTAAAGATTATGTAGCAAGATGCATCACATGTATCAGGAACAACCCACACAAGGCCAAACATGAACACCTGATATATCCAACAACTCCTTTTACACATTTTCAGATTTAATTCACACACATACCCAAACTAGGCAAAAGACAGGAATATCTTTTGGTAATTGTAGACAAGTTTTCAAGATGAGTTGAACTTTTTGTAACCACACAAGAAGATGCACAAATAGTAGTGAGGATCCTCGTTCAGGAAATCATTCCTCGATGGGGATGCCCACTTCTTATAAACTCAGACAGACAATGGACCTGCATTTGTATCAAGGGTCTGCCAGGACTTGGTAAAAACTCTCAAGATAGAACGGAAGTTTCACATTCCCTAACACCCTCAAAGCTCAGGGATAGTAGAAAGAATGAACAGAACAATAAAAGACAAAATAAGAAAGGCCACAGGAGGAACCTTTGCCAAATGGAAGAAGGTCCTCCCAGCAGTCCTGGCAGAAATAAGAATGACCCATTCCAAGACAACAGTGTATTCACCTTTTGAAGTCTTGATGGGTCGACCTTTCCCCACCCCATGGGCCAGAGCACATTTAATGATAGAAAAGAGAGATTTAGACTTATTACAGGAAGAATATGAAAGGAAATTGGTTGAAACATTGTAAACAGTAGAGAGAAATGTTGCTCGCACCTCTCCTTTTTCTTCACAGGAAGCTACTTACCCCTTCAAATTGGGAGACATCGTGGTGGTCCAGCAGCTGAACAGAAATAAGAAGCAATAGTATCCCTTTGGACCTCCTACCACAGTGGTTGCAGTGACCAGAACAGCCATCCTAGTGGAAAATTGCCAGTCCTGGATCCATGCCAACAGAGTGAAAAAGGTTGCCCAAAGCCCCAAGAGCAGGAAGAAGAACTTGGATACAGGAGGCCCTTAAGCAGAAGTCCAAGCAGACGAAGGAGGAGTTCCTGGGAAAGCAGGTCCGGCCAGAGAAGATGACCTCGCTTATTTCACCACAGACTTCTGGCAAGGCATTTTGCCTCCTGATCCTGATCTCTCTGACAGTGTTCCTACCCACCTGGATCACCACTAACTGTATCTACCACCCTGAAGATTTGGGTGCAATTAAAAGTATCTGTGGGAACACACACACACACACACGAGAACATTACATTGACACAAGCTAGAACCAAGAGAGAGATTGGAGATAGTTTTACTGATAAGATGCTTTTGCTAAAATTTAAGTATGCTTATGTTCAAAAAAATCAGGGTATGAAGAATGTTGGATATGTAGCATATTACATCCTAGCACTGCCCGAATTGCCCTTTTGGCTGTACCTTTAAATATTTCCTCCTTTCTCAAAGAGACTCCTCCTGTATTCTTGACTAACATATCCACTCTGTACAAAAACAACATTGTTACCTTTCCAATAGCAGGTATTTGTGATTGGTGTTTTAATTTAGGGAATGAGACACAGATTAACCCCTCTTTCTGCAGCAGGTCAATATTTAACATCTCCATGTGCAAATCCAGAGTCTCTGCCCCTGCCTGCTCACCGTTTCAAATATCTGACCCAGGGTTAAACTGTACTTTGCATAACTTTTCTTCTTTCTCTGACGATGTAGGTGAAATATTGCACCAATTATAACACAGGACAAGTACACTCATGAGTTTGTCGCTAAGAGACCTTTTGCACTGGGACAAAGTATCTATGTATATTGTAGGAAAGTGTGTTATCCCTGGGTGCCCTTCCATGTTAAGGGATGGTGTTACCTTGCATCCTTGTTACCTGTCATGGGAGTGGTAGGGGATTATAAATGGGGACATCCCCTAGAGGCCAGCTCCAGCAGGAAGCTAGGGACATTGCTAAAACATGGAGCCCATTTGCCAATGCAGGATTTGGGCTTGGAGGTATATTTTCATGGTTAAAAGACATTGTCCTTGTTATGATATTTATCCTTGCTCTGATTCTTTACCTCTGTTTTAAGTGTTGCACGCCTTCAATCTCCTGATGATAAGGTTCTATCTTACATGACATACATGAAGAGTCATCAGGCAATCTATGCCACAGCCCCAAAGAAGTATTAAAACCCAACATAGAATGTGGAGATCATCTTATATTATCTAAGGGGGGATTGAAGGGATATTTAGCTTAACTACTTCTTTGTATTATAGTCAGTTTCCATTTTGTGTCTCTCTAACATCCACTTCACAAATAGATATGCTCAAGTCTTGCTAATCAAGTTTTTTCTTGTTATCTTCTCTTGAGATTTGTTTCTTGTAAAGCACGTGATATTTTAGAAATAATTAGTTTCACTTTCGTCATAAAATGTCTCTGTATATGATTGGATAATTTGTCAAAGGGCGGTACTTTCTGAAAGCCCCTTTAAATATTCACACCCAAGAATAAAAAAGCACACCTTACCAGAGAACCCTAGATAATCTACATTTCCTTCCATTACCAACTTAGAGATTTTTTCAACTGTTCCTCAGATTTTGTAGTATACAGTATTTGCTGTCCATGCGGCCTACTCTACATCGGCCGTACCATCCGGACCCTCAGAAAAAGGTTTGGCGAACATCGCAGTTCAGTAGAAGAAAATCTCCACCTAACAGTCCCTAGACATTTTAAGGAATACCACCAGGGCTCCACTGAAGGGATGAAGGTGTGGGACATCGAGCCGGTGTCTGGGTCCCTTCCTCTCACCGAGCGTGTTAAGTGCCTCTGCGAGAGGGAGACTTTTTGGATATACACCCTTGATGCCCTCATGCCAGGGGGCTTGAATGAAGATATAGAAATTAGCTTAGTACTCTAAGAATGTGTATACATACGTGTGTATATAATATATATTTTATATCATAATTTTCTTCCCTTCCCCCCACTATATCCATTTTTTTAAGTAATTAATTCAATTATTATTATATATATATATTTTTTTTTCTCAATATCATTCCATTAACATACAAATATATATTTTCTATCATATTACCTTACAGGGTCAATATAGTCTGATTTCTTCATAATCTTAACACATAAAAAGTACGTATATCATAAAGGTTCCATAATAAGCAAAAAATATCTCTTGATACATGTATACATGTATATGTATATATATATATATATATATATATATATATATATATATATATATATATATATATATATATATATATATATATATATATATATATATATATATTTCCTTATATAAACGTTTCTTTGTCTCTATATATCCTATCTATTTTTTATATTCACTTTTTTTTACATATATTTTTAACAAATTTGTCTCATATTATCATCATTTTCTATAAGACCCAACAACAATAACCTTTTTCATATGCACATATGCTATGTGGTATCTTTTAATTATTTAATTAACTAATTAATTAATTGTTCAGTCAATGTTTCTAATTAATTATTTTAATGAATCATTTTTATATATATACATATCCTCCTTTTTTATATATATATATATATATATATATATATATATATATATATATATATATATATATATATAAAATATATATATATTTTTTACATATATTTTCTCTATACAGTGGTGTGAAAAAGTGTTTGCCCCCTTCCTCATTTCCTGTTCCTTTGCATGTTTGTCACACTTAAGTGTTTCGGAACATCAAACCAATTTAAACAATAGTCAAGGACAACACAAGTAAACACAAAATGCAATTTGTAAATGAAGGTGTCTATTATTAAAGGTGAAAAAAAATCCAAACCATCATGGCCCTGTGTGAAAAAGTGATTGCCCCCCTTGTTAAAACATACTATAACTGTGGTTGTCCACACCTGAGTTCAATTACTCTAGCCACACCCAGGCCTGATTATTGCCACACCTGTTCACAATCAAGGCATCACTTAAATAGGAGCTGCTTGACACATTAAGGTCCACCAGAAGATCCTTAAAAGCTACACATCATGCCGAGACCCAAAGAAATTCAGGAACAATTGAGAAAGAAAGTAATTGAGATCTATCAGTCTGGAAAGGGTTATAAAGCCATTTCCAAAGCTTTGGGAATCCAGCGAACCACAGTGAGAGCCATTATCCACAAATGGCGAAGACATGGAACAGTGGTGAACCTTCCCAGGAGTGGCCGGCCGCCCAAAATTACCCCAAGAGCGCAGCGACGACTCATCCAAGAGGTCACAAAAGACCCCACAACAACGTCCAAGGAACTGCAGGCCTCACTTGCCTCAGTTAAGGTCAGCGTTCATGCCTCCACCATCAGGAAAAGACTGGGCAAAAATGGCCTGCATGGCAGAGTTCCAAGGAGAAAACCACTGCTGAGCAAAAAGAACATCAAAGCTCGTCTCAATTTCTCCACAACACATCTTGATGATCCCCAAGACTTTTGGGACAACATTCTGTGGACCGATGAGACAAAAGTGGAACTCTTTGGAAGGTGTGTGTCCAAGTATATCTGGCGTAGAAGGAACACTGCATTTCAGAAAAAGAACATTATACCAACAGTAAAATATGGTGGTGGTAGTGTGATGGTCTGGGTCTGTTTTGCTGCTTCAGGACCTGGAAGACTTGAACTATGAATTCTGCTGTCTACCAAGAGATCCTGAAGGAGAATGTCCGACCATCTGTTCGTGTACTCAAGCTGAAACGAACTTGGGTTCTGCAGCAGGACAATGATCCTAAACACACCAGCAAGTCCACCACCGAATGGCTGAAGAAAAACAAAATGAAGACTTTGGAGTGGCCTAGCCAAAGTCCTGACCTGAATCCTATTGAGATATTGAGATGTTGTGGTATGACCTTAAAAAGGCCGTTCATGCTCGAAAACCCTCTAATGTAACTGAATTAGGACAATTCTGCAAAGATGAGTGGGCCAAAATTCCTCCAGGACGCTGTAAAAGCCTCATTGCACGTTATCGCAAACGCTTGGTTGCAGTTGTTGCTGCTAAGGGTGGCCCAACCAGTTATTAGGTTTAGTGGGCAATCACTTTTTCACACAGGGCCATGATGGTTTGGATTTTTTTTCACCTTTAATAATAAACACCTTCATTTACAAATTGCATTTTGTGTTTACTTGTGTTGTCCTTGACTATTGTTTAAATTGGTTTGATGTTCCGAAAAACTTAAGTGTGACAAACATGCAAAGGAACAGGAAATGAGGAAGGGGGCAAACACTCTTTCACACCACTGTATGGAGATGTAAAAATATGTATAATTGTCCTTTCATAGATATTCCCTCTAATGTCACTGAGGGATAGAAACAGCGACATCTAGTGGTGGGAAGGCATACTGACTACGCACAATGAACCCTAAAGGGAAAATAGAAAAAGGACAGTGGGCAGAAGCGCCATCTTGTGTATATAAAGCACACTGCATTAGAAACACTAACATAGAAATACATAATAAAAAACGACTCAATAGAAAGCTAAAAGAATATAAGGATGAATATAGACCACATAAGAGATATAAGTGTAAGGACTGAAGCAATGGCAAATATGAAATAAGTATAGGAAATAAATTTGAAACAAATTGGATTTATGACAAGTTGATAAACGAGTTAATGTCCCACTCGACATTTAAGCCAAATGGCGAGTAAGTACGAAGCTCGTAAATCCAATATGTTTCAAGACGGGAAACGCCGCGCACACGGGATTCTCCTCTCCAGTGTGGAACGAATTGGTCAATAATCAGAAATTGCGTTCCTATAGGATTGCGATCGTGGCATTCTAAGTAGTGACGGGGAACACTGTGGTTGGTTTTGCCTCTTTTTATGTTATTAATGTGTTCATTCACCCGAATGGAGAATGTCCTGATTGTGCGCCCGATATACTGCCTCTTACAGGGACATGTTATTAAATATACAATGTATTGGGTCGCACATGTAGTGAATCGCTGCATGTAATAGATCCGTAAGGTGGTAGATGACTGGAAGGTTTCACTCTTTCTTCTGCCGCTGGTATTGTGCAAACACACATTACACTTCCGGCAGGGAAAGTATCCCTTACATTGAAAGTAGATCTCCTGCTCACCCGGTCATGTGACTGGTCACATGATCGGAGTTTACTCCTTCCCGGTCTGAGTACTAGGTATTATCGTTGTGACACACGGCGCGCTCGGCGCCGCCCTACAGCTTTACCTGATGGGTCACATGACCAGAAGCACTCGTACCCATGTCACGATGGGATCACAGAGGCAATGTGTGGCGATAACGCCGATCTATCAGGGGTTAGACGACACACCTTGATACCTGACCAGGATTGGATATTTACTAGGTGCAACATTATTGGATATGTATGTTACATCATGTTATTGGCCATTTATAGTCATTACCATTTATGTTTGGTTATGTACAGGTTCAGTGATTGGTCTGATGACGGCCTGTTTACTTTTCCGTGATTGGATGAGGACTGAGGGTCCTGCCCAGGGACTGTGTCTAGCCTCTCATTGGCTTGTTTTTTGGCGCCATTTTAACATGTGCCCATTTCAACTTGTTTGGATATGGTGTGTTTTGGTTTGCACCTATCAATTTGCTCTATCTAGCCATACTTGTATCTGATTGGTTACTTTGCATCCAGCAGGACCACATTCCTCATCACATGATCATTATTGGCCCTATCAGATGAGGCAATAATTGCATCACATGTTAACGTTGTTTGATTGGATGATAACCATGTGGGGTATCTATATATATATGTGCAGTGTAGGGGAATGGATATATGCCCCAGTTGAAGTCTACCTTAGACGAAACGCGTAGGGCCAGGTCATACCCATTCCCACACTGCTTTTTAAACGTGATCACTTTTATACTACTATTTGTTTTGTACTTGTTTTTTTTCAATAAAAACCTGCCCATTTTGATCTACACCATTGGAGTCCCCTCCTGGTTTTTTCTTCTCGTTTTTCTCCCTATGATCTGAAAATTTCTTGGAGAGCATCTCAAGAGACCCTTGCTCTATCATTAGTTGGTGTCCACTATTGGCTTATTCCATTTGGCCTACCAAGTGACCATCCAAGAGTCCCTGTTTTGTCCATGAGGATCCAGAATCCATGCCAGCTGCCTGTACTTTGACCCACTGTATCCTGTTGGTGAAGTCGTGAGTGGTTCCACAGAGTCTACCCACCCGCCCTGGAACATCGAGGTCGCAGGCCGTCTGGAGCCTCTTTATGCCTGTTTGACTCCCTGTTGCTGACAGGGAGTCCACCTGTTCTGGTAAGCGTACATCTATTTCCATTCCTCCACGAGTGTGTGTACCAGAGGATTCAGTCTAGGAACATCTTGGCTTGACGTCACCTATATTGTATCACTTTGGGACATTTTTTGTTTATCACAAACATTATTTGTACATGCTACTTTTCACTTCAAGTTCATACAGAAGTATTCCCTAAACACGATTTAGGAACTTCCTTGGGACTTTTTTGTTTATTATAAATAATATTTGTATTTTTTGCATAATCACCATTGATACATAATTAGTTAGTATGCTATGCATACTAGCTAATTATGCCTTTTTCTTGCAGGGTTTACTTCCTCTTTAATAAAGGAGGGTTGGAAGAATTGCAAAGTGGTGTGGGGAAAACAACATGTCCTTGAATACAGGAAAGACCAAGGAAGTGATACTAGATTTTGGGAAGAGGAAAACTGACTTGGCACCGCTCTACATTAAAAGAGAAGTGGTAGAGCGAGTCCCTGTTTTTAAGCTCTTAGGTGTTTATATCACTGAGAACTTAACTTGAAACATGTAAACATTGAGAGTTGTGGGCTGTAAGTTTGTCTCTGTAGACAAAATGTATCAGTCCCGCTGTGTTGGTAGAGCGGAATGGATATTGAACGATTTGTTCCATCCTGGACATCATCTTTTTGAACTGCTGCCATCTGGCAGACGCTTCAGAAATATTAGGGTTTCGTTTTTTTTCCCAGGAGCCAACAGGTGAATTAAGTCTTTGATAAAAATAAATATACAGTAGTGATGATTGGGCATCTGCTGTGATAACTGCTCCTGTTGAGGGGAGGGAGGGGGGTGATATGGGGATTAGGTTTGTGTGTGTTGTTACTGTTGCATGTTTTTATAATTTTTTTTTATATAATATGAGTGTTCGATATGAAGAAATTTCATTGTGACTAGTTCAATGACAATAAAGAAATTATCTTATCTTATCTCCTTGAGGGCAGGGATTGATGTGAATGTAATATATATATATATATAGTGCTGTGTAAATGTATGGTGCTATATACAGTAAGTACCTGAATAATATATACAGTGGTGTGAAAAAGTGTTTGCCCCCTTCCTCATTTCCTGTTCCTTTGCATGTTTGTCACACTTAAGTGTTTCGGAACATCAAACCAATTTAAACAATAGTCAAGGACAACACAAGTAAACACAAAATGCAATTTGTAAATGAAGGTGTTTATTATTAAAGGTGAAAAAAAATCCAAACCATCATGGCCCTGTGTGAAAAAGTGATTGCCCCCCTTGTTAAAACATACTATAACCTGAGTTCAATTTCTCTAGCCACACCCAGGCCTGATTATTGCCACACCTGTTCACAATCAAGGCATCACTTAAATAGGAGCTGCTTGACACATTAAGGTCCACCAGAAGATCCTTAAAAGCTACACATCATGCCAAGACCCAAAGAAATTCAGGAACAATTGAGAAAGAAAGTAATTGAGATCTATCAGTCTGGAAAGGGTTATAAAGCCATTTCCAAAGCTTTGGGAATCCAGCGAACCACAGTGAGAGCCATTATCCACAAATGGCGAAGACATGGAACAGTGGTGAACCTTCCCAGGAGTGGCCGGCCACCCAAAATTACCCCAAGAGCGCAGCGACGACTCATCCAAGAGGTCACAAAAGACCCCACAACAACGTCCAAGGAACTGCAGGCCTCACTTTCCTCAGTTAAGGTCAGCGTTCATGCCTCCACCATCAGGAAAAGACTGGGCAAAAATGGCCTGCATGGCAGAGTTCCAAGGAGAAAACCACTGCTGAGCAAAAAGAACATCAAAGCTCGTCTCAATTTCTCCACAACACATCTTGATGATCCCCAAGACTTTTGGGACAACATTCTGTGGACCGATGAGACAAAAGTGGAACTCTTTGGAAGGTGTGTGTCCAAGTATATCTGGCGTAGAAGGAACACTGCATTTCAGAAAAAGAACATTATACCAACAGTAAAATATGGTGGTGGTAGTGTGATGGTCTGGGGCTGTTTTGCTGCTTCCGGACCTGGAAGACTTGCCGTGATAAAAGGAACTATGAATTCTGCTGTCTACCAAGAGATCCTGAAGGAGAATGTCCGACCATCTGTTCGTGTACTCAAGCTGAAACGAACTTGGGTTCTGCAGCAGGACAATGATCCTAAACACACCAGCAAGTCCACCACCGAATGGCTGAAGAAAAACAAAATGAAGACTTTGGAGTGGCCTAGCCAAAGTCCTGACCTGAATCCTATTGAGATGTTGTGGTATGACCTTAAAAAGGCCGTTCATGCTCAAAAACCCTCTAATGTAACTGAATTAGGACAATTCTGCAAAGATGAGTGGGCCAAAATTCCTCCAGGACGCTGTAAAAGCCTCATTGCATGTTATCGCAAACGCTTGGTTGCAGTTGTTGCTGATAAGGGTGGCCCAACCAGTTATTAGGTTTAGGGGGCAATCACTTTTTCACACAGGGCCATGATGGTTTGGATTTTTTTTCACCTTTAATAATAAACACCTTCATTTACAAATTGCATTTTGTGTTTACTTGTGTTGTCCTTGACTATTGTTTAAATTGGTTTGATGTTCCGAAACACTTAAGTGTGACAAACATGCAAAGGAACAGGAAATGAGGAAGGGGGCAAACACTTTTTCACACCACTGTATATGTGTTTGTAGAAATGTCACTCTTGGAGTTTGGGTCTCAAGGATATTGGCCCTTATTGAGTTCTCTCAAAATTTGTGCTGATCTGCATTGGAGCTGTGTGACGTCAGTATGTACGCACTCGGTCTCCGTGTAGATCTCCTGCTCACCCGGTCATGTGACTGGTCACATGATCGGAGTTTACTCCTTCCCGGTCTGAGTACTAGGTATGATCGTTGTGACACACGGCGCGCTCGGCGCCGCCCTACAGCTTTACCTGATGGGTCACATGACCAGAAGCACTCGTACCCATGTCACGATGGGATCACAGAGGCAATGTGTGGCGATAACGCCGATCTATCAGGGGTTAGACGACACACCTTGATACCTGACCAGGATTGGATATTTACTAGGTGCAACATTATTGGATATGTATGGCAATAATTGCATCACATGTTAACGTTGTTTGATTGGATGATAACCATGTGCGGTATCTATATATATATGTGCAGTGTAGGGGAATGGATATATGCCCCAGTTGAAGTCTACCTTAGACGAAACGCGTAGGGCCAGGTCATACCCATTCCCACACTGCTTTTTAAACGTGATCACTTTTATACTACTATTTGTTTTGTACTTGTTTTTTTTCAATAAAAACCTGCCCGTTTTGATCTACACCATTGGAGTCCCCTCCTGTTTTTTTCTTCTCGTTTTTCTCCCTATGATCTGAAAATTTCTTGGAGAGCATCTCAAGAGACCCTTGCTCTATCATTAGTTGGTGTCCACTATTGGCTTATTCCATTTGGCCTACCAAGTGACCATCCAAGAGTCCCTGTTTTGTCCATGAGGATCCAGAATCCATGCCAGCTGCCTTTACTTTGACCCACTGTATCCTGTTGGTGAAGTCGTGAGTGGTTCCACAGAGTCTACCCGCCCGCCCTGGAACATTGAGGTCGCAGGCCGTCTGGAGCCTCTTTATGCCTGTTTGACTCCCTGTTGCTGACAGGGAGTCCACCTGTTCTGGTAAGCGTACATCTATTTCCATTCCTCCACCAGTGTGTGTACCAGAGGATTCAGTCTAGGAACATCTTGGCTTGACGTCACCTATATTGTATCACTTTGGGACATTTTTTGTTTATCACAAACATTATTTGTACATGCTACTTTTCACTTCAAGTTCATACAGAAGTATTCCCTAAACACGATTTAGGAACTTCCTTGGGACTTTTTTGTTTATTATAAATAATATTATTATTTTTTGCATAATCACCATTGATGAATTTTCTGTACACTGAAGGGTACCCTAATTGTTCACCTTCCCAGCGCTGCACTTCTTTTCACAATACCCATTGAATATTTGTCTTATTCTAGCGCAGCCACTTTATTAGCATTTTGTGTTTAGCGCTATAATTCTTCCCATTTTTCAACTAATTATGTATCACTTACCTCAGATCGAAGCCCCCGCATCGGTCCTCTTCTCCCCCTCCGACCACCGACATGTTCTCCCGGAGTGACTTACGGGTATCGCGGCTCCGGCGCTGTGATTTGCCAGAGCCGCAATGCTGTCACTCCGCGCATGCGCACGAGAGCGGCACAGTACAACTGAAATCGGCATATAGCGCCATTGCTTCAGTTGTCTCAGGTGCGCATGTGCCGTGAAGGTTTAGGAGATATCCTTGTTAGCTACAGGTAAGCCTTAATATAGGCTTACCTGTAACATAAAGTTGTAAATGAGGGTTTACAACCACTTTAAAAACAAAAACAAAAAGTGTCCTACAATGTCCATCCATCTTCAATCACCTCGCCCGATGGACCCGAAAAATTGAATTTTTTTAAAAAGCTCTGCCTCAATGGGAGGCCTCTTGACGACTGCTATCTCTTGACTTTGACAGCTATTATATAAGCAAGGGCGGGGCCACCCAGTGATGTAACCAAGTGACCCCACCTCTTCTGATACCATTTGATGTCAGAGGGGGCGGGGTCATCCAGTTATGTCAGTGGACAGCAGCCGCCAGGAGGCCTCAGATGGTGGTGGAGTATTTTTCGGGTGGGTCTGTCGGGTGGCGTGATTGAAGATGGATGGACATCGTGGGACACTTTTTTTTTCTTTTTTAATAAAGGAATTGTCAAAGACTGTCTGTTGTGGCTTTTACTTTTTGACACTTTTTTTTTTTACAATGTACCCAATACCCATTCACATGGGGGGGCTTGTTAAAGGGGCTTCCAGATTCCGATAAGCCCCCTGCCCACAGACCCTGACAACCAATGGCCAGGGTTGTCGGGAAAAGGCTCTTATCCCCATCAACATGAGGACAAGGTGTTTTTGGGTTGGTGGCGTAGAGCCCCCCCTGCCCCAAAGCACCCACCCCCCCAGGTTGAGGTCATGTGGCCTGGTATGGTTCAGGATGGGGGCGCTCGCTCATCCCCCTATCCTGACCTCCAAGCTGCATGTTTGGATAAGGGTCTGGTATGGATTTTGGGGGGGGCCGCACGCCAATTTTTTTTCAATTTTGGTGTGGAGTTCCCTTTTAATATCCATACCAGACCCGAAGGGCTTGGTATGGATTGGGGGGACCCTACGCCATTTTTTTTCTTGATTTTTCATCTATATTGCCAGAAGCCAGAAATACTTTACAGCTGTGTGCAAGTTTACATATTTTTTTTTCCTTTAGAAGTGTCATTATTGCTGCTGCACTGTTCTACACATCGCACAGGTACTCTACAAGCAGACTAAGGGGACCCCCAGGCATGATATTTAAAGGAATATTTTATTTTTATTGTTTTACTTTAAGCATTATTAAAATCACTGCTCCTGAAAAACAATAATTTTAAGTTTTTTTTTAATTTTTTGTTTTTTTGCATTGATACATGTCCCCTGGGGCAGGACCCAGGTCCCCATACACTTTTTTATGGCAATAACTTGCATCTAAGCCTTTAAAATTAGCAGATTTTTCATGTTCATGTGCCATTGACTTTAATGGGGCTCGCATGTTCGCTAGAAATTTTTGCCTGTTCGCGGTGTTCTGGTGCGAACCGAACCGGGTGGTGTTCGGCTCATCCCTAATCTTGACCTACTCCAGCCATAATGAAAAAAAATGGCTTACTATAGACTTTAACATAAGGAATGCCTATATTAGAAAAAGAATTAGGGATCTATGCTGTTGATAGGAGTTCCTAGAGAACAGAAGCAGTGCAGGGAAATAACTTTGCTTTTTTGTGTATAAGATTTTAGATCTTTGGTGAAAAGTCTTAGCCCTTTCACTTTCCAAGCCAGCAAGGGCTAAATTTTGTGGTTTAGTAGTCTGTAAATTAAACATTTTTTTTTTCACATTTTATAATATTATATATTTGTTAGAGCTTCTATGTACAACTATTTAATAAACGTAATTAAAACTACTTTAAACTGTGTCTTGTGTGGTAGAATTACAAACCTCAAACAACTTTTTAATTAACAAGGTTCTCTGGGCTTTTTTTTCCTTGGGAACACTTATGCCGCGTACACACGATCAGACTTTGACGGACTACATCCAGCGGACCAGAATCCGTCCGTCAATTTGATCGTGTGTGGGCTCCAGCGGACTTTTCTTTCCCAAAAGTCAGACGGACCTAGAAATAAAACGTTTCAAATCTTTCTGACGGACTCGAGTCCGTTCGAAAAATCCGGTTGTCTGTGTGCTAGTCCGACGGACGAAAACCAACGCTAGGGCAGCTATTGGCTACTGGCTATGAACTTCCTTATTCTAGT
The DNA here is from genome assembly GCA_028564925.1 of Lithobates sylvaticus. Lineage (NCBI taxonomy): Eukaryota > Metazoa > Chordata > Amphibia > Anura > Ranidae > Lithobates > Lithobates sylvaticus. The sequence goes on from CM053029.1 coordinate 286,821,462, forward strand.
CTGGTCGTACGTCATCACATTCAAATCTGTCAGACTTTTGGAGTGATCTTGTGTGGGCAAGTCTGTTTGTTTAAAAATCCAGCGGACCTCCGCTGCAAAGTCAGTTGGATAGTCCGCCGCACCAAGTCCGCCGAAAAGTTCGCTCGTGTGTACGTGGCATTAGAGTTAATATCAGAGCACTGGCCATTGTGTTTGTGTGCATTTAATTCAATTGTATGTTATAATATAGGTTTCATGAACAATTCTGCTGATATCATGTGACATAAGAAACTTCAGCTATGGTCATTTTATTTTCCAGGGTCTCTGCTTTCAGAAAATATATAATGTTTGTGCATTTTAACACGTGTGCAAAAAAAAAAAAGTGAAAGGATTAAATGTTGTTTTCTAAATTTGACAAGAGTTCAACGTTAAAGACAATAGAAAAAAAGGAAATATGCTCTATAGGTAACACAACAATTCATCAGTAATTTGAGAAACATTTCAGTTGCTTTAATTTAGTTGAAAGCTGTCTTGCTCTGAAATAACATCTTTGTCATACAGCTAGAAAAGCAATAACTGAATCCATTGTCAAAAACAGTTCTTTTATTGGCTCATTCACAGGTAAGCGAATAAACTATAGAGACTCTAATCTGTGTTGTATGAAAAAATTGTTCTGCTATCCTGGGTAATTTTGTTGAAGTACATTTATCTTTCTGTTGATGTTCTTGATGTTGATTACAGATATTGCGATGACAGATACAAGTTACTCAGAAATGTACTGTATACCACAGTATGGAATCAGCTATCACAAGCAAGTCTAGGATGTCTGTTTTATAATCTTTACATCATTCATTTTTAGCTACAATAATATTAAGGTTATTAACAAATATAAAATAGCCAAACGCTTCTAAACGCAGACGGAACGGAAACTGAAAAAATAGCTGTGCTGAAAATTAGAAAGTGTGAGTGATACACTAATGAATACTATTAATTGCAGTGTAATTGGACACTGCTGCCATGGAATAAATATGGTCAATCTTAATCACCTAATATTATTAATCAATACCAACGTGAGATTAGCAGTGAAAAAAAAAATATAAATAAAATTAAAAAACTTAAAAATGAAAAATAAAAAATATAAAATATACAAATAGTCCACAGTTAAGGTAGAGAGTCCACAATTAAGTCTTGTAATTGTCTCTGTACCGAATTATCCCAATGGTCCACTTGGATCAACACAAAGGAAAAAGTAGTAACAAAGTAAAATAGTAACGAGCCAGCCAGCTCTCTCTCACTGTCCGTCGCTTCCTGGACAGACGGGAAATGGTGGTGACATCAGCACGCCGCTCAACCCTACGTCGTTTCGGCAAAAGATGACTTCTTCCTGGGGCACAGGTGGCGTGCTGACCCACTGCCTTAAGTACATAGTAAACATAAAAAGAAATGCTCATCTCTGAGCTCCTGGTTCGCCTACGCTGGTCGGCCATTTTAGAGTAGGGCAAATACCCATAACCCCAAAAATGTATATTAAATCTATATGGATTACCCACTTCTAAACTTGGTGAGTGGCCATATCACACAGCCACCCACTTGAGTATATGTTTGACATGACTGGAGTCACCCAGCTCCCAGTGCTTGGTATGCCTCCATCGGTCCACCATTTTAGAGTAGGGCAAATGCCCATAATACGAACCTATACTGGAAATTGAACCGCTAACCATACCGGTTCTAAGCCTAATAAATTACTATATCAGACAGATCCCGGAGGGTTTAAAATATATGTAGGTCTTCAATAAAATCCCTCACTGATTTATATCATGGTGAGCCGTTATTATGAATAAAGGACATATACCTTCTTTATTAGCACTAACAGCTGCTGGTTCTCTGTCCTTTATCCCAATCACCACTCAGATAGAGCATAGTAATGGCTCTAATCAAAACAGCACCATATAATCCTTATATATTCTTTTACTTCTTTACTGAAAAATATGATAAAAAATTATTAAAAAAAATATATTTATATAGGATTTAATGTAACAAAATTCTGCAATATCAGACAATTAATAACTAAAAATATAAAAAATAAAAAAAATATTTATGTATCAAAAAAGAAAACAATATTAGTAGTTTTTTTAATCATGATATATATATATATATATCATAAAGATATTAAATGGATAATGTAAATAAAAATTGGGTTATGCTCATTTAAAGCGATCACCCTCCTAATATTTTTCTCACATCAATCCTAAAAAGGGAAGATGATACCGGTTGAAAAAATAAATAATATTAAATTAAAATGTTAAAATGAACTAAAATTTGTCCCAGAGTTGGTAATGTCATCTGGAGGGGATGTTACCCCCATCGTCTAGAGGGGACATCAACTTCACTGTTTCCAGTCCTGGTCTACATCCACAAGCGCACCTCATGTGCGCCTCCCCTCCGCACCCAAGAGCTCAGAGTTGGTTCATAACATGAGGGCCTAACTATTGTCAATAAAAGAGTTTAAATCCACATCGACATTAAGGCCATACGGGGTATAGCACCATACCTTATGTATCCAAGCCATCTCTGATCTAGACAAGTCCCTCACCAGGGAACTACCCCTCCAATTGGCATTGAACTTGTCTATTCCTATAAACAATGTATTTGCAGGGTTATGATTATGATGTAGAGCATAATGCTTGGATACTGAGTGGAATCTGTATCCAATTAATATTCGTAATATGCTCCCCAAGCGAACCTGCATGGCTCGCTTGGTTCTGCCAATATACTGAAGCCTGCATGGACATTGTAGCAGATATACAACGCCCTTCGAGCTGCATGTAATGAAGGGCTCAATTTTATGTTCTCTCAAAGTGCTAGTGGAGATAAATGATTCAGTTTTTCTCTGTTTGCTTTTATTAAATGTGCAGATCTGACACCGGGAACACTGATGATAGCCTGATAGTTGTTGAAAGAAAGATACCTTTTTAGTTGGAGGGTCCACCACATTTGGTGCTACCCTATCTCTGAGGGAGGAAACCCCCCTAAAAACCACCTCCGGATTGACTGGAAGAAAAGTTCGGATAATTATATCATTACCCAATAAATGCCAGTGTTTACGAAGCATTTTTTTAATCAGATAATGCTGTGTTGATAAGGATGTAACAAAAGGGATAATCGGCCTCTCCCTTATTTTACCTTGGCCCTCTTTCAACAACACAACCCTCAGCTACTTGTTCTATTATTTTATCCATGGATTCTACCCCATAACCTTTCTCTTCCAGTCTCCTCTTCAGAGTGTCTGCCTGTGATCTATAATCATTGATAATACCCCTGTCGTTGTTATTAATGCCAGAGAAGAATTCTTCCAATTAAGGCATTGTTCCCTCCCATAGGAGGAGGACGTCATCTATATACCTCGCCCAAAAGGTCAAAAATGGGCTTCGGTCCTTATAGATGACGTCCTCCTCCCACTTGGCCATGAACAGGTTTGCCAAGCTGGGGGCATACTTAGCCCCCATTGCCACACTACGTATTTGTTGATAATATTGCTGTTCAAACCAAAAGTAGTATGGCCTGCTGCATATCCAAGCAAATCAATGACAAACTGTTGTTGCTGTTCCGGCAAAGTGGACACCTAAATAGTATCTAACTGCTGCTATCCCCATAATATGTGGGATAATTGTGTACAATGATGTAACATCTGCTGTTACCATCAGAGTACGTTCACTAGGTTTAGGTTCTGACAGTAGGTTAATCACATGCCTCGTATCCTTCAGATAAGATGGCATTTTCTGTACCAATGGCTGAAGGAAAAATTCAATGTACTTGCCCACCCGGGACGTAATGGAATCAATACCACTTTCTATAGGGCATCCCAGGGGGCAGGTAAGGCTCTTATGTATCTTAGGCCCTTAAAAGGACATCCCTAAAAACTCTCAGTGAAGGAGCCAAGACCCCAGAGGGGTTAAATGTTGATGCATTTGACAATCTTGAATGTAAATTCCCTTGTTGGACCAATTCCCCTTGTTTAGCCGGAATGGTCACAAAGTGCCTTTTGATATTAACTTTATGGACACATTTATGGATGTCCATATATGTTTGAAACTTGTTAAGTTTCTTAGGTGGCGCACATTTTAGGCCTTTATTTAGTAATGCAGTTTCAGACTTAGTGAGGGTCTGGGAGCTGAGATTAAAGATACCTTCCCCCCTTATTTCTTTGACTTTTTTTGACTGTGCTCTCCTCCCCACTCTGATTCCTCTTTGCTTTCCACTGGTCTTTTTACCCCTTGGGTAGCCCTAGGAAAACCCCAGTATTGTTGTTCCTGACCACCGGCATTAGGCCTAACATTAGGGTTTCTTGATGGTCCCAACCCAAAGGGTTCTTGTTCCCCTCCCTCTAGTTCATAATCACCAAAACCACAACGTGAAGGGCCTTCTATATCCCTCAACGGAAAAAAAAAAAAACGGTTATATGTTTCTATACCATGATTATAATCATGGTCTTCCGCTTCTCTGGAATAATAGGGTCGATTTCCATATTGGGGGCCCTGATTCTATATGCAAACACGGCTAATCACGGCTAAACGTGGCCTTTAAACGCGGCAAAACTGATGTTTTTAAATGTCGGTTACTATCTTTCAAGTTAAATTGTTCAGGAGAGATTATAAAACATCCCGTGTGCATTAAGCCCTACATTCCTTTGAATGCAATATCTAGAAATATAAGAAACTGTGCATGTTATTATTATTACTATTATTATTATTATACACGATTTATATAGCGCCAACAGTTTATGCAGCGCTTTACAAAGTATAGGGGGGGGGGCAACACAATTACAGTACAGTACAATACAAAAGGTACAAGAGGGCCCTACTCGTAGAGCTTCCATTCTAAAGGGACGGGGTGGTGATACAAAAGGTAATAGCTGCAGAGAATGATTTGATGGGGGTGGCTCGGGACAGTTGTTGTTAGGTGGGTGTGGGATAGGCTTCCCTGAATAAATGAGTTTTCAGGGATCTCTTAAAGGTGGACAGGGTAGGGGCTGATCGGACATAATGGGGCTGATCGGACATAATGGGGCAGGGAGTTCAAGAGGATGGGGGAGGCTCTGGAGAAGTCTTGAAGGCGAGCATGGGAGGAGGTAACAAGGGAGCTAGAGAGCAGGAGGTCCTGGGAGGAGCGGAGGGGACGATTTGGGCAGATGAGGTTGGTGATGTAGATGGGGCGATGTTGTGGATGGCTTTGTATGTTATGGTTAGCATTTTGAATTTTACACGGTGGGGCAGGGGAAGCCAGTGAAGGGATTGGCAGAGAGGGGCGGCAGTCACGGATCGATTAGTGAGGTGTATTAGTCTAGCAGCAGCATTCATAATAGACTGAAGGGGGGATAGCCTGCTTAAGGGTAGACCGTTAAGGAGAGAGTTGCAGTAGTCAAAGCGGGAAATAATCAAGGAGTGAATGAGTTGCTTTGTGGTGTCATTAGTTAGGAAGGGTCGAATTCTGGAGATATTGCAGAGGTGAAGGCGGCAGAATTTAGCCAGTGATTGGAGATGGAGGCTGAAGGAGAGGTCAGAGTCAAGGACTATACCCAGGACCCTGGCATGTGTGGAGGGACCAACGGTTGTGTTGTTGATATTAATGGTGAAGTCACAGGGGGGGGGACCATGAAGGAGGAAATGTATGTAATATGATACTGTATTCTACAAGATTACTTTATAATAAATCTGTATTTAACCACTTCAATACAGGGCTTTTATACACCCTTACTTCCCACGCCAATTTTTAGCTTTGAGTGCTCTCACACTTTGAATGACATGCTACACTGTACCCAAACAAAATTTTTATAATTTTTTTCTCACAAACAGAGCTTTCTTTTGGTGGTATTTAATCACTGCTGGGTTTTTTTTATTTTTTGCAATATAAGCGAAAAAATAGAGACATTTTTGAAAAAAAAAAACACTTTGTTTTGTTTCTATTGTAAAATTTTGCAAATAAGTAATTTTTCTTCATAAATTTGGGTCAAAATGTATACAGCTACATATCTTTAGTAAAAATAACCCAAATTAGTGTATATTCTGGTCTGAAAGTTATAGAGTCTACAAGCTATGGTGCAAATCATTGAAAATTGATCATACCTGATCACACCGGATGTACTGAAGGCCTATCATCTCATTTCCTGAGACCCTAACAAGCCAAGAAACTACAAATACCCCTTAAATTACCCCTTTTTGGAAAGCAGACATTCCAAGATATTTAGTAAGAGGCATGGTGAGTTTTTTTTAAAGTTGTAATTTTTGCCCACAATTCTTGGGAAAATGTATTTATTTTTTATTTTTATATTTTTCTCACAAAATTGTCATAATAACAAGTTATTTCTCTCACACAGCACATGCATACTTTCGATGACACACCAAAATACATTCTGCAACTCCTCCTGAGTATGGCGATACCACATGTGTGAGACTTTTAAACAGCCTGGCCACATACAGAGGTCCAACATTGAAGTAGCACCTTCAGGCATTCTAAAAGCATAAATTACACATCTCATTTCTCAACCACCTATTACAATTTTGAAGACCCTGGAGCACCAGGACAATGGAAACGCCCACAAAATGACCCCATTTTGGAAAGCTAACACCTCAACATATAATATATGAGGCATAATGAGGCTTTTAAACGGTTCATTTTTTTCCAGAACTTTTTGGAAAATGTGGAAAGAAAATTAAAACGCATTTTTTTTACACAAAGTTGTCCATTTATAAGATATTTCCAACACACAGCATGTACATAGCAAAAAGGACACTCCAAAATACATTCTGATACTCCTGAGTAGGGATGAGCCGAACACCCCCGGGTTCGGTTCGCACTAGAACCTTCGAACGGACCGAAAGTTTGCGCGAATTTTCGAACCCTATTCGTTATAATGGACGCGAACGTTCGAAATCAAAATTGCTAATTACAACGGCCAATATGCATGTTAATGTCATAAAACAGTTTTGGGGACCCGGGTCCTGCCCCAGGGGACATATATCAATGCAAAAAGAACTTTTAAAAACTAACGTTTTTTCGGGAGCAGTCATTTTAATGATGCATAAAGTGAAAAAAAAAAAGTGAAATTTTCCTTTAAATATGGTACCTGGGGGGTGTCTAAAGTATGCCTGTGAAGTGGCATGTGTTTCCCGTGTTTAGAACTGGCCCTGCACAAAATGACATTTGTAAAGGAAAAAAATAAGCCATTTAAAACCACTTGCGGCTTTAATGTCATGTCTTGTCCTGGCCGCCATATGGCTGAAAATCCTTGAGAAAAATGGCATGGCTACCCCATCACCCCCCCCCCCCCCCCCACCCCAGCCCCTTTGGGTCTTGTATGGATATTAAGGGGGACCCCGCACCCAAAATAAAACCCTATACCTACAACCCTATATACTCTGAACAGCAGTATACAGGCGGTGCAAACAAGACACGGACTGTAGGTTTGTTCTTAAGTAGAATCTGAACAGGTACATTATTAAGTGTAGCTCCATCCCAAAAAAATCTATTTTTTAAGCTTTTTGGAGAACATAGGGAGGGGTTATCACCCCTGTAACATTTGCTGTCTTTGCACATCTGTTCAGAACATTTCACCTCACTTTCCGTCCCAATGACAAATGTTTTTGGAAAAGTGGGGTTTTAATTGAAACAAGGATTGGTGATAAAGCATCAGTAGAGAGGAGATACCTTTTTTCCCAAATTAAATCTAACAGGATCGAATTTCCCTTCCTAGGGGTAGATTTCCTCTCACTTCCTGTTTTCTCTTTCCGTTTGCAAGTAGGAGTCGTTTGTAAGTTGGATGTTTGAAAGTAGGGGCCTGCCGTATATACTCTGCAGAAATTTGCCCTATTAGATGTTGGTGTGGCCACAAGACTGGTGGGCACAGGAATGGGCCCTGCTGTGAGTTAATAGATCAAGATTTGTACTTGCATGCACCTGTTGAACCGGGCAGAAAAATTGGGCCTTTGGTGGTGGTGGTGGTGGACGGTGTTGCCACAAGACTGTAAGCCCTCACAGTTACTCTTGGTGGGTGCAGGAATGGGCCCTGCTGTGAGTTATTAGATCAAGATTTGTAATTGCATGCACCTGTTGAACAGGGCAGAAAAATTGGGCCTTTGGTGGTGGTAGTGGTGGTGGTGGTGGACGGTGTTGCCACAAGACTGTAAGCCCTCACAGTTACTCTTGGTGGGTGCAGGAATGGGCCCTGCTGTTAGTTATCAGATCAAGATTTGTAATTGCATGCACCTGTTGAACAGGGCAGAAAAATTGGGCCTTTGGTGGTGGTGGTGGTGGACGGTGTTGCCACAAGACTGTAAGCCCTCACAGTTACTCTTGGTGGGTGCAGGAATGGGCCCTGCTGTGAGTTATTAGATCAAGATTTGTAATTGCATGCACCTGTTGAACAGGGCAGAAAAATTGGGCCTTTGGTGGTGGTGGTGGTGGTGGACGGTGTTGCCACAAGACTGTAGGCCCTCATAGTTACTCTTGGTGGGCGCAGGAATGGGCCCTGCTGTGAACTATTAGATCAAGATTTGTAATTACACGCCCCTGTTAAACAGGGGCTGAAAAATTGTGCCTTAGGCATTGGTGCTGGTGCCACAACACTGCAACCCCTCACAGATACTGTACTCTTAGCACAGCAATGAGACCTGTTGCAAAGCATTGCCTAAAAATTGTAATTACACGCCCCAACAGGGGCTGAAAAATTGTGCCTTAGGCACTGGTGCTGGTGCCACAACACTGCAACCCCTCACAGATACTGTACTTGGAGCACGGCAGTCACACCTGTTGCGAAGCATCTTTTTAAAAAATTGTAATTACACGCTCCTGTTATACAGGGGCTGAAAAATTGTGCCTTAGGCATTGGTGCTGGTGCCACAACACTGCAACCCCTCACAGATACTGTACTCTGAGCACAGCAATGAGACCTGTTGCAAAGCATTGCCTAAAAATTGTAATTACACGCCCCAACAGGGGCTGAAAAATTGTGCCTTAGGCACTGGTGCTGGTGCCACAACACTGCAACCCCTCACAGATACTGTACTTGGAGCACAGCAGTCACACCTGTTGTGAAGCATTTTTTAAAAAAATTGTAAGTACACGCCCCTGTTATACAGGGGCTGAAAAATTGTGCCTTAGGCACTGGTGTGGTGGCATGGATCATTGAGGAGGAGGAAGAGGATAGTCAGTGAACATAACAGGACAGTCACTCAGCATCAGCATAGGCAGTCTTGAAGGGATGTGACATTATAAATTATTCAGTTATATCCGCTTCAGGTGCCTGGTAGCTGGTGGTGATCCAAGACTGATTCATTTTTATGAAGGTCAGTCGATCAACCGAGTCGGTGGACAGGCGCACCCTATGATCGGTGACAAATCCTCCAGCAGCACTGAATGTGCGTTCGGAAAGAACGCTGGATGCAGGACAAGCCAGTAGCTCAATTGCATACTGTGCAAGCTCTGGCCAGTGATCCATCCTCAGGACCCAGTAAGCCAGAGGATTTTCGGTGGGAAAGATGTCCAAGTCTGACCTTGCCCCTAGGTATTCCTGCACCATGTATATCAGACGCTGGCGATGGTTGCTGGAACCGATCATACCTTGGGGCTGCGGACTAAAAAATTGTCTGAACCCATCGGTCAGACGTCCACCTTCCCCACCGCTCCTTCTGCTACTGACCGAAGCCTCAGCAACTCGTCGTCCAGGACCAGGAGTTTGTAACCTCGCAGTTTCTGGGAACGCGTTGCACAGACCTTTCTACAAGGCCTCCCTGAGATGTCTCATCCTCTGCTCCCTCTGCGACGGCAAGACAAGGTCCGCAACCTTACCCTTGTACCGTGGATCAAGGAGAGTGGCCAGCCAGTAATGGTCCCTCTCCTTGATCCGAAGAACACGACGATCCTTCCGCAGGCTTTGCAGGATTAGGGAGGCCATGCTACGTAGGTTAGCTGAGGCATTCGGTCCGGAGTCTTCTGGGTCACTGAGGATGACATGATCGCCAGCCACCTCCTCCCAGCCACGTACAAGTTCACTGGTTTGTTGGGACTGTACATCATCCCTAAAAGACTGCTGCTGCTGATGCTGATGCTGAGTGCCAGGCTCCACCTCCATGCTCACACAATCCTCCTCCTCCTCCTCCTCATCCTCTTCCTGTGTGATGGGTGGGACAGAAGGAACACTGTCTGGATAAAGGGGGCCTTGAGAGGCAAGGAAGTCCTCCTCTTCCTGCCTCTGTTCTGCCTCAAGTGCCCTGTCCATTATCCCACGCAGCGTATGCTCCAACAGGTGGACAAGAGGTACAGTGTCACTGATGCATGCACTGTCACTGCTCACCATCCTCGTGGCCTCCTCAAATGGTGAGAGGACAGTGCATGCATCCCTGATCATGCTCCACTGGCATGGGGAAAAAAAGCCAAGCTCCCCTGACCCTGTCCTGGTGCCGTAGTCGCAAAGGTACTCATTGATGGCCCTCTGCTGCATGTGCAGTCGCTGCAGCATGGCCAACGTTGAGTTCCACCTGGTGGGCATGTCACATATTAGGCGGTTCTTGGGCAGGTTCAGCTCCTTTTGCAGCTCAGTCAGCCGAGCACTGGCATTATAAGATCGGCGGAAATGCACACAGACTTTCCTGGCCTTGCCTCAGGACATCCTGTAAGCCTGGGTACCTGCCCAAGAACCGCTGCACCACCAGGTTGAGGACGTGAGCCATACAGGGCACATGGGTGAGCTGTCCCTGTCGCAGGGCGGAGAGGAGGTTGGTGCCATTATCAGAAACGACCATTCCTGGCTTAAGCTGCCGTGGCGTCAACCACCTCTCGGCCTGCCCCTGCAGAGCTGCCAGAACCTCTGCCCCAGTGTGGCTCCTGTCCCCCAAACACACCAGCGCAAGAACGGCATGGCATCTTTTTGCCTGAGTACTCGCGTACGCCTACGGAGCACCGCTGGTTCCGAGGACAGAGCACTCAAGGAAGAAGAAGAGGAGGGGGTGGAGGAGAGAGGTGTGTCACAACCAGTAGTAGCATTTTGGAGGCGTGGTGGCGTAACAACCTCCAACACTACTGTCCTGCATCCCTCCCAGCTGCCAATAGAGTGACCCAATGGGCCGTGAAAGAAAGATAACGTCCCTGTCCATGCCTGCTGGACCATGAGTCAGCGGTAATATGCACCTTACCGCTGACCGCCCTGTCCAGCGAGGCATGGACATTGCCTTCCACATGCCGGTAGAGAGACGGAATCGCCTTCTGTGAGAAAAAGTGGCGTTTGGGAACCTGCCACTGAGGAACCACACATTGAACAAAATCACGGAAGGGGGCCGAGTCTACCAACTGAAAAGGCAACAGTTGAAGTGCTAGCAATTTAGCCAAGCTAGCATTCAACTGCTGGGCATGTGGATGGCTGGGAGTAAACTTCTTTCGACGGTCCAGCAGCTGGGGCAGGGAAATTTGCCTGCTACAATCGGACGTCGGTGTACTGCAAGTACTTGGTTGTGACACACCTAATTCTACACCTTCAGTCCTCTCAGAGCAGCTTTCAGAGAGGACTGAAGATATAGTGGGGATGGAGATCCCAGCTGATGAGGAGCAAGGAGAGGTCGGCTTTGTTCTTTGGTGTGGGTCTTTTATGTGTGCTTGCCAACGAGCTGCATGGCAGGTCGACATATGTCTGCTCATGCTTGTGGTGCCCAAGCGGCTGATGTTTTGGCCACGCGAGATACGCTTGAGACAAATATTGCAAATAGCAGTGGTGCGATCTGATGCACTCGTCTCAAAAAAGGCCCACACCAAAGAACTTTTGTGATAACGTGCAGAGGCAGCGCCCTGCACAGGCGGAGCTCTGCGGTGTGGTACAGTTGCTGTGCTGGCCTCTAGCTGGCCTCCAGGGGGCATCCTGCCTGGTTGGACATGTGACGCCGCATCCTCCTCCTCCTCTCTCCCTTCAGGCACCCACGTGGAGTCAGTGACCTCATCATCCCCTCCCTCTTCACCACTAGACCAAACCTGGCAGTAAGCTGCAGCTGGTGGAACAGTACTGCCAGATTGCTGTCCTTCAGCATCCCCTCTCTCTGCGCGCACACTACTGCCTTCCTCAAGCTGGGTATCATCATCCGAGCCTTTGAACCGTTGGGCATCCTCCTGGAGCATGTACCCAACACTGTGCTCAAACAGTTCGGGGGACTCCTCAGGAGGACATGGTGGGTCTAGGGAAGGGGTGGCTGATGATGCCATTGAGTACGCGTTGGCAGCTGCTCTGCCAGTACCCTGAGCCTGGGTGAGAGAGGATGAGGAGGATGAGGAGGGCTTGGTCATCCATTCTACCAAGCCTTCGGCATTATGCGGCTCCACTGTCCAGCTGCCGAAAACAAAGACAAGCGTGTCCCATGGCCACGTGCTGATGACGATGCACGACCACGTCCACGGCTAGCACTGTTGTCTCTAGAAACAGAGCCTGCCTGCCCTGTGTTCTTGCCTCGGGACGCTCTGCCTCTCCTTGGCGGTCTTCCAGCCATTGTAGTCAGTAGTGTATATAGTATAAAAAATAGAGCTCCTATGTGTGCTCACAACACACTGTAGGTCCTATGGGTGCTGACACTAACACACTATAGGTACTATGTGTGCTGCTGACAAGAAAATATAGGAGCTATGTGTGCTGCCACAAACACACTATAAGTCTTATGGGTGCTGCTGACACAAAGACACTATAGGTACTATATGTGTGCTGCTGTCAAGAAAATATAGGAGCTCTGTGTGCTGCCACTAACACACTAGAAGTCCTATGGGTGCTGCTGACACAATAGGTAGTATATGTGTGCCGCTGAGAAGAAAATAAAGGAGCTCTGTGTGCTGCCACTAACACACTAGAAGTCCTATGGGTGCTGCTGACACAATAGGTAGTATATGTGTGCTGCTGAGAAGAAAATATAGGAGCTCTGTGTGCTGCCACTAACACACTAGAAGTCCTATGGGTGCTGCTGTCAAGAAAATATAGGAGCTCTGTGTGCTGCCACTAACACACTAGAAGTCCTATGGGTGCTGCTGAGAAGAAAATATAGGAGCTCTGTGTGATGCCACTAACACACTAGAAGTCCTATGGGTGCTGCTGAGAAGAAAATATAGGAGCTCTGTTTGCTGCCACTAACACACTAGAAGTCCTATGGGTGCTGCTGAGAAGAAAATATAGGAGCTCTGTGTAATGCCACTAACACACTAGAAGTCCTATGGGTGCTGCTGAGAAGAAAATATAGGAGCTCTGTGTGCTGCCACTAACACACTAGAAGTCCTATGGGTGCTGCTGACACAATAGGTAAAATATGTGTGCTGCTGTCAAGAAAATATAGGAGCTCTGTGTGCTGCCACTAACACACTAGAAGTCCTATGGGTGCTGCTGACACAATAGATAAAATATGTGTGCTGCTGTCAAGAAAATATAGGAGCTCTGTGTGCTGCCACTAACACACTAGAAGTCCTATGGGTGCTGCTGAGAAGAAAATATAGGAGCTCTGTGTGATGCCACTAACACACTAGAAGTCCTATGGGTGCTGCTGAGAAGAAAATATAGGAGCTCTGTTTGCTGCCACTAACACACTAGAAGTCCTATGGGTGCTGCTGAGAAGAAAATATAGGAGCTCTGTGTTATGCCACTAACACACTAGAAGTCCTATGGGTGCTGCTGAGAAGAAAATATAGGAGCTCTGTGTGATGCCACTAACACACTAGAAGTCCTATGGGTGCTGCTGAGAAGAAAATATAGGAGCTCTGTGTGATGCCACTAACACACTAGAAGTCCTATGGGTGCTGCTGAGAAGAAAATATAGGAGCTCTGTGTGATGCCACTAACACACTAGAAGTCCTATGGGTGCTGCTGAGAAGAAAATATAGGAGCTCTGTGTGCTGCCACTAACACACTAGAAGTCCTATGGGTGCTGCTGAGAAGAAAATATAGGAGCTCTGTGTGCTGCCACTAACACACTAGAAGTCCTATGGGTGCTGCTGACACAATAGGTAAAATATGTGTGCTGCTGTCAAGAAAATATAGGAGCTCTGTGTGCTGCCACTAACACACTAGAAGTCCTATGGGTGCTGCTGTCAAGAAAATATAGGAGCTCTGTGTGCTGCCACTAACACACTAGAAGTCCTATGGGTGCTGCTGAGAAGAAAATATAGGAGCTCTGTGTGATGCCACTAACACACTAGAAGTCCTATGGGTGCTGCTGAGAAGAAAATATAGGAGCTCTGTTTGCTGCCACTAACACACTAGAAGTCCTATGGGTGCTGCTGAGAAGAAAATATAGGAGCTCTGTGTAATGCCACTAACACACTAGAAGTCCTATGGGTGCTGCTGAGAAGAAAATATAGGAGCTCTGTGTGCTGCCACTAACACACTAGAAGTCCTATGGGTGCTGCTGACACAATAGGTAAAATATGTGTGCTGCTGTCAAGAAAATATAGGAGCTCTGTGTGCTGCCACTAACACACTAGAAGTCCTATGGGTGCTGCTGACACAATAGGTAAAATATGTGTGCTGCTGTCAAGAAAATATAGGAGCTCTGTGTGCTGCCACTAACACACTAGAAGTCCTATGGGTGCTGCTGAGAAGAAAATATAGGAGCTCTGTGTGATGCCACTAACACACTAGAAGTCCTATGGGTGCTGCTGAGAAGAAAATATAGGAGCTCTGTTTGCTGCCACTAACACACTAGAAGTCCTATGGGTGCTGCTGAGAAGAAAATATAGGAGCTCTGTGTGATGCCACTAACACACTAGAAGTCCTATGGGTGCTGCTGAGAAGAAAATATAGGAGCTCTGTGTGATGCCACTAACACACTAGAAGTCCTATGGGTGCTGCTGAGAAGAAAATATAGGAGCTCTGTGTGATGCCACTAACACACTAGAAGTCCTATGGGTGCTGCTGAGAAGAAAATATAGGAGCTCTGTGTGATGCCACTAACACACTAGAAGTCCTATGGGTGCTGCTGAGAAGAAAATATAGGAGCTCTGTGTGATGCCACTAACACACTAGAAGTCCTATGGGTGCTGCTGAGAAGAAAATATAGGAGCTCTGTGTGATGCCACTAACACACTAGAAGTCCTATGGGTGCTGCTGAGAAGAAAATATAGGAGCTCTGTGTGATGCCACTAACACACTAGAAGTCCTATGGGTGCTGCTGATACAATAGGTAAAATATGTGTGCTGCTGTCAAGAAAATATAGGAGCTCTGTGTGCTGCCTGCCACTAACACACTAGAAGTCCTATGGGTGCTGCTGAGAAGAAAATATAGGAGCTCTGTGTGATGCCACTAACACACTAGAAGTCCTATGGGTGCTGCTGCTGAGAAGAAAATATAGGAGCTCTGTGTGATGCCACTAACACACTAGAAGTCCTATGGGTGCTGCTGAGAAGAAAATATAGGAGCTCTGTGTGATGCCACTAACACACTAGAAGTCCTATGGGTGCTGCTGACACAATAGGTAAAATATGTGTGCTGCTGTCAAGAAAATATAGGAGCTCTGTGTGCTGCCTGCCACTAACACACTAGAAGTCCTATGGGTGCTGCTGAGAAGAAAATATAGGAGCTCTGTGTGATGCCACTAACACACTAGAAGTCCTATGGGTGCTGCTGAGAAGAAAATATAGGAGCTCTGTGTGATGCCACTAACACACTAGAAGTCCTATGGGTGCTGCTGAGAAGAAAATATAGGAGCTCTGTGTGATGCCACTAACACACTAGAAGTCCTATGGGTGCTGCTGACACAATAGGTAAAATATGTGTGCTGCTGTCAAGAAAATATAGGAGCTCTGTGTGCTGCCTGCCACTAACACACTAGAAGTCCTATGGGTGCTGCTGAGAAGAAAATATAGGAGCTCTGTTTGCTGCCACTAACACACTAGAAGTCCTATGGGTGCTGCTGAGAAGAAAATATAGGAGCTCTGTGTGATGCCACTAACACACTAGAAGTCCTATGGGTGCTGCTGAGAAGAAAATATAGGAGCTCTGTGTGATGCCACTAACACACTAGAAGTCCTATGGGTGCTGTTGAGAAGAAAATATAGGAGCTCTGTGTGATGCCACTAACAAACTAGAAGTCCTATGGGTGCTGCTGAGAAGAAAATATAGGAGCTCTGTGTGCTGCCACTAACACACTAGAAGTCCTATGGGTGCTGCTGAGAAGAAAATATAGGAGCTCTGTGTGATGCCACTAACACACTAGAAGTCCTATGGGTGCTGCTGAGAAGAAAATATAGGAGCTCTGTTTGCTGCCACTAACACACTGGAAGTCCTATGGGTGCTGTTGGGGTGCAATGCTGTGCTAACAGCACTGCGGTTGGCACTACTGCAATACTGGGGAGGGGGGGGGGGGGGGGAGAAACTGCGCTATCTACACATAAATAGATTCAGCAGCCTGCACAACAATAATATGTTAAATCAAAAAGTGTGAATAAGTATATAGTGCGGCGCTCAAAGTGTTCAATAGTGAATATTAAACATATACTGTGAAATAATATATAATAATAGAAAAAATTCTTTAAAAATTATATATCACCAAAATAAATAAATATAAGTGACCAATAGTGGAACTATATTCCATATAGAATATCCATTAAATTACAAATGGTGAAATCTACTGATTACAGACAAAACGTGACTGAATTGAGACCATCACAAATAAACAGTATAGTGTCTCAAAATTTAAAAATAATTGTTATAAAAATCAATGAATACAGTAAAACATAAAGTGACTTGTGCGGCTTGTCTGATGTACTCCGTCACCGAATAATGGAAGGCTTACCGACTATCGTGGACTCAGGTAGGCTTACGCCATATGAGTCAAAATTGCTGTATGGTGTTTGCAATACACCGATGTGGGCAGTTGTTCCAATTTGTGATGTCTGGTAACCGACGACAAGACTATGCGTTGAGTGGTTGATGGAAAGTAGGAGTGGTAGGCAGGTATAGTATGTGGCTCATCCCCCAATGGTACCAATAAAGAGAAAATTAGACCATAGCGTAATACCGTCAAGCAAGTTAAAATTTAATGAACATATAAAATGGGTACTAACATGTACAAAAGCTTATTTAGGCATGTATGAAAAGAAATTGGCAGCAGTGGCATCAGCAAATCTTTCTCCCGACGCGTTTCGTCTTAATGAGGCATCATCTGGGGGTGATGCCTCATTAAGGCGAAACGCGTCAGGAGAAAGATTTGCTGATGCCACTGCTGCCAATTTCTTTTCATACATGCCTAAATAAGCTTTTGTACATGTGAGTACCCATTTTATATGTTCATTAAATTTTAACTTGCTTGACGGTATTACGCTATGGTCTCATTTTCTCTTTATTGGTAATACCATTGGGGGATGAGCCACATACTATACCTGCCTACCACTCCTACTTTCCATCAACCACTCAACGCATAGTCTTGTCGTCGGTTACCAGACATCACAAATTGGAACAACTGCCCACATCGGTGTATTGCAAACACCATACAGCAATTTTGACTCATATGGCGTAAGCCTACCTGAGTCCACGATAGTCGGTAAGCCTTCCATTAATCGGTGACGGAGTACATCAGAAAAGCCGCACAAGTCACTTTATGTTTTACTGTATTCACTTAAGTCACTATTATGGTGTAATATTGATTTTTATAACAATTATTTTTAAATTTTGAGACACTATACTGTTTATTTGTGATGGTCTCAATTCAGTCACGTTTTGTCTGTAATCAGTAGATTTCACCATTTGTAATTTAATGGATATTCTATATGGAATATAGTTCCACTATTGGTCACTTATATTTATTTATTTTGGTGATATATAATGTTTAAAGAATTTTTTCTATTATTATATATTATTTCACAGTATATGTTTAATAATCACTATTGAACACTTTGAGCGCCGCACTATATACTTATTCACACTACTGCAATACTGTACTAACAGTAAGCACGCACCAGACTAATCCCCAGCAGCAGCTAATAACACACTAACTGTGCAATTAGCAGCAATGAACGATCACTAATGATGAATGACTCAGGTAGCAATGGTTTAGCAAAGAAATAGCCAATGGTTTAGCAAAGAAATAGCATGGTGGGGCGTGTACTAAAGCCCCTGAGCTTTAATTGCATCCTGCCTGTAGCCAATTATTGCTCTCCGAGTTTCCGGCGCTGTGATTGGCCAAGCATGCGGGGTCACAGTGCATGCTTGGCCAATCATCGGCCAGCAATGCACTGCGCCGGCCGCGCCGGCCGCAATTCATTGCAGGGCCGCTCGCATCACACGAATGTGATGCGAACGGCCCAAATAGTTCTGGGCTCGCCGAGCGAGCGAACACCCGGTGCTCGATTCGAACGTGGGTTTGAATCGAGCACCGGGCCCATCCCTACTCCTGAGTATGGCAATACCACATGTGTGAGACTTTTACATGGCCACATACAGAGGCCCAACATCCAAGTAGCACTGTTAGGTGTTCTAGGAGCATAAATTACACACATAAATTCCTGCCAATCTATCACATTGTTGAAGGCCCTTCATATTTCTAACACATAGCATGTACTGTACATACCAATTACAAACCAAAATGCATTCTGCTGATCAAAGGTTGAAAAAGAAAAGATTACCTGTGGTTTTAGTAGTGCAGTGGTCCACAGAGGAAAGCATCGGTCCAGGCAGCAGGCAGGAACATGGACAGCGACAGCAAAACAGGCAGCAGGCAGGAATAGTCAGTACAGCCAAAGCATTGGTCCAGATAGCAGGCAGGGATGTGGTCACCAGCAGCAAAAGAATCATCCATGCAGCAGGCAGGAATACTGTCCATAGTTAGTACATGCAGCAGGCAGAGATATGGTCAGCACAGCCAGAGTATTTGTCCAGGGAGCAGGCAGGACAGGGCAGGCAGGGCTTTGAAGCCTCCGGGCAACCAGACCCTGTTCTAGGAACACAGAAAACCAAAACCAGTTTTTCTCAACTCAGAACACTATTCTGGAGCCCCTCACATATGTGAGACCCCTGTGTAGCAGGGTGAAAGATCAGTCTAAAGGACAGGCAAAAACATGGTCAACAGGCCGAGGTCAGTGAAGGTAAAAGGCCAAAATAGATGGTAGGCAGAGGCATAGTCGATACAGTCCATAGTCAGTTCACGTGAAACATGGCGGATAAACAATGTAGACGGCAGGCAGAGGCATAGTCAAGAAACAGGCCAGGGTCAGTTCACATGGAAGACAATGATATTGTTGGTTGAGGCACCACGGAAATATTCAGGACAGAAATTGAAAACAGGGAAATGGCAGTCTATTAGAAATGTGGGCTAATAGTTTAGAAGAGTGTGATAGTGTCTGACGCATTCTACGAAGCAAAGGCCAGGTTTGGAGGGACATTGGGGACAATGGAAACTGGTGTCAGTTTCCTCTTTTGGTGCATTTATTTATTTTGGCATCGTCTTCCGGATCCTGATGGTGGAATATGGTCCGGAAAAAGGCACTCATGTAGTCTGCTGAAACAATCGGAGTGAATGCTTTCTGGGGGGGATACTTGTTGATAGATCAGGGTAGTGACAATGTCTTCAATAAACTTTATGAAGGTGTTGGGTGTTTCCGTTGATTTTTGGTAGATGATGAAAGAATTTAAAAGGATAATGAAAAAAGTAAGTTGCGACTTTTTTGTACCAGAAGAGGGATTTTCGTGTTGATAAATAGGGCTGCAACATTTGATCATTTAAATCTACCCCCCCCCCCCCCATGAATTTATTGTACTCAATGATACAGGAAGGCTTTTGAATGGGACGCGTCTTCTGTGAAGTTCCACCAAGGTGTCATCATGGATGGTGGACATGATGTACACATCTTTCTTATCCCTCCACTTCATAGCCAACACTTCCTCGTTCCTCAAGCTTGCCGATTCCCCCCTTTGTAGCGTTGCAGTGATTAGACTCTGAGGGAAACCCTTTCTGTTTTTCCTTGCAGGCCAGAGTATTTTTCAGGTATAGGTGGCGGAGAAGGGCAAAAACTGATGTAGTAGTTGTCCATGTAAATATAAGACCCCTTTTGGAGGAGTGGGAATGCCAACGCTGGGAGTCTTTAACTTTGTACAACTTCAACCTGTACCTCGCCCTCTTACTGGGGATATATTGCTTGATTCCCAACCGGCCTATGAAATTGACCAGGGATTCGTCCACAGAGATGTTTTTGTCAGGGATATAAAGTTCGGCAAACCTCTTGCAGAAGAAATTAATTAGGGGGCAAATTTTATGTAGTTTATCAAAGTTTGGATGATTTCGGGGGGGGGGGGGGGGGGGGCACTGTGAGTTATCACTGAAATGCAAGAACCACATTATAATTTCGTATCGGGACATGGACATGACCGATGAAAAAATTGGCATATGGTGGATGGGCTTGGTCGACCAATACTTATGCATTAAATTTTTTTTGTAAGCCCCATGTTGAGCCTAAAAACAATTTAAGCTCCTCCACTGTTAGGGGTCCCCATTCAAAAGGGCAGGCATAGCTTGAGCTGGGGTTGTTTGCAATGAATTGTTGGGCAAAAAGATTTGTTTGGTCCACCTGCAGTGTTGACCTTGTATTGTGCCTTTCCTCCTGGGGTCTAGCAGCACTTGTGCTGGGCCACTCCTCCTGGGCTCTAGTGTCGTTGGCACTGCTGGTAGCTGCCTGGTGTTCAGACCATCTTCTTTTTGGACAGACTGCTTCCTCCTCTGATTCGGATCCTGATGCGCTGCCTTCGGGAGGCTTCTATTCCGAACCAGAATCGGAATCAGAACTGGGCGATGAGAGCTCCCCATTGCTCTCATCGGTCATACTCAGAACTTGAAATGGCTCTTCTGGAGTGTATACCTTTCTGGACATAGTGGCTGTATGGCGGGTACTTTGGTGGCGGGTACTCTGGTGGTGGGTACTCTGATGAGGTGACGGGTACTCTGGTGGCAGGTACTCTGGTAGTGGGTACTCTGGTGGCGGGTACTCTGGTGGCAGGTACTCTGATGAGGTGGCGGGTACTTTGGTGGCAGGTACTCTGGTGAGGTGGCGGGTACTCTGGTGGCAGGTACTCTGGTGGGGTGGCAGGTACTCTGGTGGCGGGTACTCTGGTGGGGTGGCAGGTACTCTGGTGGCAGGTACTCTGGTGAGGTGGCGGGTACTCTGGTGGCAGGTACTCTGGTGGGGTGGAGGGTACTCTGGTGGCAGGTACTCTGGTGGCAGGTTCTCTGATGAGGTGGCGGGTACTCTGGTGAGGTGGTGGGTACTCCTGATGACAGGTACTCCTAAAAGGACAGGTACTAGATGACAGGTACTCCTAATGACAGGTAATCCTGATGACAGGTCCTCTTTATTTTGGGGGTCAATCTGGGCACAGTAGTACATATACGGTAGGGTACAGTTATGTGTAACTCACTGTTAGCTGATCTCCTCACACTGGCTCTTTACCCTGATCGGAGCTGGGCTGTATCCAAGGGAAAAGCCTCAGCCTGATCGCTGTGCTGCGCGCCCCCAGGAGTGCCATGCATGCCGCTTCCCAATGCCTCTCTGCATAGTGACCAGCTGTGATTGGATACAGTCAGCTGCTCCCCACGCTCCACCAATCGCTCATTGCCCCCATCAGACATCATATGACGCCCGCCCAGGATGGGAGATCCCATCTGCGGACGTTATATAACTATGGGCGGGTAATGAAGTGGTTAAAAAAAAAAAACAACAACTTTCTAAGCAAAAAAGCCTTCAGCAGACTTGTTATACAGACACGTAAAGATACCTGCAGTGTTGACCTTGTATTGTGCCTTTCCTCCTGGGGTCTAGCAGCACTTGTGCTGGGCCACTCCTCCTGGGCTCTAGTGTCGTTGGCACTGCTGGTAGCTGCCTGGTGTTCAGACCATCTTCTTTTTGGACAGACTGCTTCCTCCTCTGATTCGGATCCTGATGCGCTGCCTTCGGGAGGCTTCTATTCCGAACCAGAATCGGAATCAGAACTGGGCGATGAGAGCTCCCCATTGCTCTCATCGGTCATACTCAGAACTTGAAATGGCTCTTCTGGAGTGTATACCTTTCTGGACATAGTGGCTGTATGGCGGGTACTTTGGTGGCGGGTACTCTGGTGGTGGGTACTCTGATGAGGTGACGGGTACTCTGGTGGCAGGTACTCTGGTAGTGGGTACTCTGGTGGCGGGTACTCTGGTGGTGGGTACTCTGATGAGGTGGCGGGTACTTTGGTGGCAGGTACTCAGGTGAGGTGGCGGGTGCTCTGGTGGCAGGTACTCAGGTGAGGTGGTGGGTACTCTGGTAGTGGGTACTCTGGTGGGGTGGCGGGTACTCTGGTGGCAGGTACTCTGGTGAGGTGGCGGGTACTCTGGTGGCAGGTACTCAGGTGAGGTGGCGGGTACTCTGGTGGCGGGTACTCTGGTGGGGTGGCAGGTACTCTGGTGGCAGGTACTCTGGTGAGGTGGCGGGTACTCTGGTGGCAGGTACTCTGGTGGGGTGGAGGGTACTCTGGTGGCAGGTACTCTGGTGGCAGGTTCTCTGGTGAGGTGGCGGGTACTCTGGTGAGGTGGTGGGTACTCCTGATGACAGGTACTCCTAAAAGGACAGGTACTAGATGACAGGTACTCCTAATGACAGGTAATCCTGATGACAGGTCCTCTTTATTTTGGGGGTCAATCTGGGCACAGTAGTACATATACGGTAGGGTACAGTTATGTGTAACTCACTGTTAGCTGATCTCCTCACACTGGCTCTTTACCCTGATCGGAGCTGGGCTGTATCCAAGGGAAAAGCCTCAGCCTGATCGCTGTGCTGCGCGCCCCCAGGAGTGCCATGCATGCCGCTTCCCAATGCCTCTCTGCATAGTGACCAGCTGTGATTGGATACAGTCAGCTGCTCCCCACGCTCCACCAACCGCTCATTGCCCCCATCAGACATCATATGACGCCCGCCCAGGATGGGAGATCCCATCTGCGGACGTTATATAACTATGGGCGGGTAATGAAGTGGTTAAAAAAAAAAAAACAACAACTTTCTAAGCAAAAAAGCCTTCAGCAGACTTGTTATACAGACACGTAAAGATGCCTGGGTGTATGAATAATAGAGCTCCATGGGAATCTCAAATGTTTTAGGGGCTGCTGGGTTATTTATCCAAAGTCATAATGTCATCCCACTATGAGATAGAACAATGTGTCAATTCTATAAAAAATAAAATTTCTTAGTAACCCGAATTACAAGGTGAGTTCCTCCCCTATATAACCCCTCCCATATGGAGAGTACCTCAGTTTTTTCGCCAGTGTCTAAGGTGGTTGGTCACATTGAAAATGTGCTAAGAAGAAAGCTATGTTTGATGGTCTCTGGGAGGACCTAGGAGCTATCCAAAGGATCCATACCTCGGGCCAATACTAAAACACCTAAGATAGATGGTACCCGGGCCTTGTGTTAAGAAGAAACAAGGTTTTGCCAGTAATGCCTCTCCTTGGAGGTCTGGGCTCTGGGATCCAGGCTTTGGTGTACTAATATAACAGTGGCACGATAAGTTTCTGGCAGAGTCTTCTACAGGAAAGAGGATCCTGTGAGTAGGAACCCAGAACCCTGAAGGTTGGCACAACACTACCCGCCGTGATGGGTGAAGGCTGGAATCTGTCTGTTCTCAGCAGTTCCTGCGGCGGGGATAAGGTAAGGGAAGACGATCCTAAAGATTACACATTATGGATTATCTTCTGTGAGTAGTTGTTTGTCTTACCTGGTTTCTGCCACTAGAGGGAGTAAGTGACATGCCTTGTGTATATTTACATGCCTTCCAGGATACACGCTCAGTGAAGCTGGTTTGTGAAGCCACCCACCTCCTCCGCTGCAGGCTCTGCCATATAAACTAAAAAGGGGGGATCCCACCCAGTCCGGGGGTCCCACGCAGTCCTCAGGGGGTCTCCTTTCTCCCCCCTCGCCCCAGCCGCCACCATGACGGTCCTACGTGCGCGCGCAGGGGGCACACTTTTATGGCAGGGTCGGCGGGGAAGGAGGGGGGGCGTGGTTGCGGCGCTGTACACGTGTGGTGTGCATGGCGCCAGATCCCAGGCGCAAAGCAGACGTTTTTTAAAAGCCCAAAGTGCCAGAGCTCCTTTAAGCGGTGGGACACAGAGCTGTGGGCAGTAAGCATCTCAGTGGATCGGATCCTGGCAAACCTAAGACACCTACTCGGCATCAGGTTGTGCAGTTTATAGCTAATGTTTATATTGTAAGACTATAGCACAACAGTGATTGCACTTTACACTAGTACCTCTGCTTTGCAGCTTAGGACTATGTCTCCTCGTAAGAGGACTTCAGGGGGAGGTAAAAGAGGCACCAGAAAATCACCCTCTACATGTAGGGGTTCTGGACATGCCTGCAGGATACCACCCCCCCGCAAGACTGGAGGCAGCCTTACAGGATGAGTTTGTTCCCCTGTCAGGTATTGCAGCCTCTCCCAATGTGTCAGTCCCTGTTTATGTCACAGAAGACGATTTGAAGGCTGCATTGGATGGTTTAGAAGGAAGGATTACTACCTGTCACAGCTTCCTTAAAAAATAGCAGAAAAAGGGGTAGATCCCATCCATCTGCTTTGGGTTCCCTATTGGATGAGCATTCTGATAATGAGGAAATATCCCTATCTGAGGATAGGGATCAGGTGCAGTCGGATGAATCAGGGGAAGAGGAGAATCTCTCTTCTACCTCCCAGGCCCTCAAAGCGCAGGTACAATACTATACTGAATTGGTGTGTAACACATACAGATTGCCCTCTGCTGAGGCTGCCATTTCCCCTGTTTCCTCCCTGGGGTCCCGGAAATCCCCACAGGCTGCGAACACCTTCCCAACTCATCCTTTACTGGATGAATTGTTGTATGAGGACTAGGGTCACCCAGATAAACTATTTTCTCTTGCTAAAAGGTTTTCCATGCTTTATCCGGTGGAGGAAAGTTTCACCAAGAAATGGGGAGTCCCAGCCATAGATGCGGCTGTTTCTTGTGTGAAAGGGAGCCTGACCTGTCCTGTGGACAATGCTCAAGGGTTTAAGGATCCAACTGACAAAAAGCTGGAAACTTTATTTAAAGCCTCCTTTTCTGTGGCAGGCGCTGTAGTTCAGCCTACGGTCACAGCAATTGGCATGTGCCAGTTCCTCAAGGAACAAATAAAGGAAGTGCTTAGCCTCCTTTCCACTGAGGAGGCCAAGGTTTATACAGACCTTCCTAAAGCCTTGTGCTTTATGGTTGATGCCATTATGGATTCTTCTCAGCAGGCATCTCGCCTCACTCTCCTGCTGGTACACATGTGCAGGTCCCTTTGGCTTAAGCATTGGGAAGCTGAGGCTTCATGCGAATAACATTTAACTGGGTTCTCGTTTCATGGAGAACGCCTGTTTGGGGATGATCTGGACAAATATATCCAGAAGATTACCGGGGTAAAACCACGTTGTTACTGGTCAAAAAGAAGAGTAAACGTCCTTCCATTTAGACATTTTCTGTCCCCAGCCCCTGGAGTCGCAGTGGTGACGGCCTCCCCAATCAAATATTAGGGGAAAGGTCCAAAGTCAAGCCCAAGGGCAAAAGAAACCTTGGGGTCCAAGAGCTGGTAAACAAAACCCCAAAGCCTCCTTATGAAGGGGCACCCCCACTCGGCCGAGTGAGGGGAAGGCTGTTGCAGTTTGCAGGCGCCTGGCGGGAAGAGATTCAGGACAGATTGGTAGCCTCCACGGTGTCTCTGGGCTACAAGCTAGAGTGCCAGGAGCTTCCACCATCTTGTTTTCTATGGTCAAGAGTCTCCAGGGATCCAAGGAAAAGAAGGCCCTTACTTCTGGCCTTAGAACATCTGTTATCCCAAGGGGTGATTATAGAGGTGGCCCTGGAAGAGCAAGGCTCAGGATTCTACACAAACCTCTTTAAGGTTCCAAAACCAAACGGAGATGTCAGACCTATTCTGGATCTAAAAGACCTGAATCAATTTCTAAACATTCGTCCTTTCCGCATGGAGTCTATCTGCTCAGTAGTCTCCACCCTTCAGGTGGGAGAATTCCTGGCATCAATAGACATCAAAGATGCATATTTGCATGTGCCAATATTTCCTGCTCACTAAAGATTTCTAAGGTTTGCGGTGGATCGGCACCACTTTCAATTTGTGGCCCTTCCTTTTGGTCTTGCTACCGCTCCTCCGGTGTACACAAAAGTTCTAGCCCCGCCCCTGGCAAATCTAATGGCTCAGGGCATAACTGTGACAGCTTATCTGGACGATTTGCTACTCATAGAACAGTCCGTAACATGCCTAAGCCACAATGTGCTTTGCACAGTAAAGTATTTAGAGTACCTAGGCTGGGTCCTCAATCTAGAGAAATCCTCCTTGCAGCTCCTAAAAAGGCTGCAGTATTTGGGCATGGTCATAGACACAGTCTAAAGCAGAGTGTTCTTACAGAGACCAAAAGCCAGGGCCATAAAAGATTTGGTCCGGGTAGTCTCAGCAAGAAGCAAGCCCTCCATTCGACTATGTATGAGACTATTGGGGAAGAGGTGCGCATGTGCGGAGCTCTGTGATGGTTGCCTGATCTCAGAGCTCCGTCCCGCTCCACAACACCGGCGCCAATAGCGGAGGATCCCTCCCCCCCCCCAGAACGGAGACTAGGACCGGAACACTCCGGACATCCCCAGGCACCACAGGAACAGTTTAATCGCCACTTATTTTGGCCCCACGGGCCGTTAATTACGCCGGGAAACTGCGCAGGCACAGTAAGCGGTAATGCCCGCTGAATAACGGAGCTCCGGCCTGTACACCGGACCTTATAGCAGAAGCTATTTTGCCCCCACTGACCCAGGACCAGGATAGTCCATACCCACACACCCCCAGGCACCCCAGGGGACGATACTAGAGGGCATCTAAGCCACACAAGGGCAATTACAATACCCTGCTGGGAGAAGCAGGGATAAATAAAATGGCGGCGGACAAATCGCCTCAGATCTCCTCAGGCAAGGCGGCCTCCTCTCCCTGGCGGATTGCTCTTCAGGAGGAGGTATATGGTACAGCACAATCACCCCCCCCCCCCCACTTAGGGACCCCCATTCTCCTGCCTCTACTGTCTCCCTCATTAATCAGACTCTGGAAGACATGAATTTACCCCCCCACAGGCCTACCCACACAGCCCTCACTTCTGCAACAAGGCACAAGTTTATTCTCCTCACATCCCCAGGACATTAATCTACTATTTGACAGATTTGCTGAAATGCTTGACAGAGGACTCGCTCACACAGCTGCCAAAATCACCTCAGACAGTACCTCTGACATAAAATCGGATCTTCACATGTTAGGCTCGCGCATTGAGCATATTGAAGACAAATTGGATGCCACTATTGATCGTGTTAATCAGAACACCGATCGATTCCAAGAATTACACGGGCAGCTAGAAGGGGCAATGGCCAAAATTGACAACCTTGAAAATAGGTCCAGAAGACTGAACTTTCGGATCAGGGGACTTCCGGAGGATATCGTTGACATCCCGGGCGCAGTACACACCCTAATCAAGGACCTGATTCCGGATATTGGTGCACACAAATTGGAACTGCACCGGGCTCATAGAGCCCTGGGACCCCAGCGCTCTGATGGCCTACCCCGTGATATAGTGGTGAAACCCCATTTCTACAATGTGAAGGAAGAAGTCATGCAGAGAGCTCACACAATACCACATATGCAACTTCTGGGTCATTCGGTTCAGATCTACACCGACATTTCTCCCTTCACCATACAACGACGGCGGGCACTCAAACCCCTCCTTGCTGTTTTACAACAGAAAAACATCAAATACTGGTGGCTATTCCCTCTGAGTCTGAAATGTGACTTTAATGGCAAACAATACAGATTCGCCACGATGGCGGAAGGGGAACATTTGCTAAAGACACTGGGTCTGATACCTTCTGAACCAACTTCACCGATGTAAGCAACCTCCTTCAACATGTCCAAAGGACCTCCTCCTCAGAGCCCTCTCACCCTGGCGTGGCCAAAACCGAAATACAAGAAAAGCAAGGAATCCGCTGCTACATGAACTGCAGACCAAATTATCATTTTTGTTCTCTTATTTTTCACCCTTTCCGGGATTTTAGGGCATGAATAGCCCGTAGGCTCCAATGCCTTTCACGTTGCTTTTGTTTCCGTTTGCTTGACTAGCTGAACCAATATATACGCTAATGCCACGTACACACGTTCGGACTTTGTCCGCCGGACCTAGTCCGGCGGATTGTCCGCCGGACCTAGTCCGGCGGGACTTCCCCACACACGCCCGGACTTCCGAGCGTGTGACTTGCCCACACACGCCCGGACTTCTCCGGCGGACAATCCGCTGGACAAAGTCCGCGGGACTTTTGAAAATGAACGGACTTGCCCACACACGGAGCAGTCCGTTCATTTAGAACGTAACTGCAGGTAGACGGAGCTAGCGAAGGCAGTGAATGCCGCCGCGCTAGTCCCGTCACCTGGCATGGATTTAAAGGGACTCCCCACGCCGAAAAAAACGGCGTGGGGGTCCCCCCCAAATCCATCTCAGACCCTTATCCGAGCACGCAGCCCGGCAGGCCAGGAAAGGGGTGGGGACGAGTGAGCCCCCCCCCCCTCCTGAGCCGTACCAGGCCACGTGCCCTCAACATGGGGGGTGCCCTGGGGAAGGGGGGGGGGGGCCCCCCCACCCCAAAGCACCTTGTCCCCATGTTGATGAGGACAAGGGCCTCTTCCCGACAACCCTGGCCGTTGGTTGTCGGGGTCTGCGGGCAGGGGCTTATCGGAATCTGGGAGCCCCCTTTTATAAGGGGGCCCTCAGATCCCGGCCCCCCACCCTATGTGAATGAGTATGGGGTACGATGTACCCCTACCCATTCACCTAAGGTGTAAAATGTAAAGTAAAAAAAACACACAATTTTGAAAAAATATTTTATTGCACTGCTCCGGGGGTCTTCTTCCGTCTTGGGGGTCTTCTCGCCGGACTCCTCCGCCATTTACCTAGCTCTTTTACCGAGCGGAGGAGGCCGGCTACCTTCTTCGTCGTCGACGCCGTCGTCTGGGGGTCTCGATCCGCCTTCGGGGGTCTTCCGGGGTCTTCCAGGGTCTTCCGCCTTCTTCTTCTTCTTCTTCTTCTTCCGATATTGACCCGTCGCTCTCTCTGGCCGGAATGCCAGAGCCGCGCTGTGCTGGGACTTATATAGGGACAAGGGGACAGGGTCACATGCTCATGTCACATGGTGACCCCGCCCCCTTGTGATGTCACAGTCCCGGAGGATGCTGGGACTGTGACATCACAAGGGGGCGGGGTCACCATGTGACATGAGCATGTGACCCTGTCCCCTTGTCCCTATATAAGTCCCAGCACAGCGCGGCTCTGGCATTCCGGCCAGAGAGAGCGACGGGTCAACATCGAAGAAGAAGAAGAAGAAGAAGAAGGCGGAAGAAGGCGGAAGACCCTGGAAGACCCCGGAAGACCCCCGAAGGCGGATCGAGACCCCCAGACAACGGCATCGACGACGAAGAAGGTAGCCGGCCTCCTCCGCTCGGTAAAAGAGCTAGGTAAATGGCGGAGGAGTCCGGCGAGAAGACCCCCAAGACGGAAGAAGATCCCCGGAGCAGTGCAATAAAATATTTTTTCAAAATTGTGTGTTTTTTTTTTACTTTACATTTTACACCTTAGGTGAATGGGTAGGGGTACATCGTACCCCATACTCATTCACATAGGGTGGGGGGCCGGGATCTGAGGGCCCCCTTATAAAAGGGGGCTACCAGATTCCGATAAGCCCCCGCCCGCAGACCCCGACAACCAACGGCCAGGGTTGTCGGGAAGAGGCCCTTGTCCTCATCAACATGGGGACAAGGTGCTTTGGGGTGGGGGGGCCGCACGGCCCCCCTTTCCCCAGGGCACCCCCCATGTTGAGGGCACGCGGCCTGGTACGGCTCAGGAGGGGGGGGGCGCTCGCTCGTCCCCACCCCTTTCCTGGCCTGTCGGGCTGCGTGCTCGGATAAGGGTCTGAGATGGATTTTGGGGGGACCCCCACGCCATTTTTTCGGCGTGGGGAGTCCCTTTAAATCCATGCCAGGTGATGGGGCTAGCGCGGCGGCATTCACTGCCTTCGCTAGCTCCGTCTACCTGAAGTCACGTGCTGAATGAACGGACTTTCCGATGATCGGAAAGTCCGCTCATTTCAAAAGTCCGGCGGACTAGCCTTCTAACGGCGGGATTGTCCGCCGGACTGCCAGATTGTCCGCCGGACTGCCAAGTCCAGCGGACAATTTTAAAACAAAACTTAAAACCTAGTCCGCCGGACTTTTGGCGCCAAAAAGTTCGCCGGCGCCCACACACGAGGGGATTGTCCGGTGGACTTGAGTACAGTGGATAATCCCGCGGGATAGTCCCTACGTGTGTACGCGGCATAAGTCTATTTTGCATATTTTTACCCCTTTTTTTTTTTTTAAGTATATTCTGGTAAATCTTACTGCAGGGTATCCTGGGTTCGTTACTATATGTTACCAATTGTTTCCACTAGTAACCCTTTTTTTTTTTTTTTAAATTCCCCTATTCGCTGTTCCTGGGGGGGAGGGAGTTGGTCTCCAACCACTACCATTTTTTCAATTACGACACTACAGTAAAGGGCGCCGTGTTTGGAGCGGTGACCTTGCTCCCCATCCTACGCTTGAAGCCGGGAAAACTCAATTTTTTCCCTGCTTCTGGTTAGGATCACCCCCACTGGTTGGGGGGACCATTTTGACACCTCGGAATATGGTGTACACTTTTTCACCATACTCCTGGATCTTTTTGATTTTTTGTTCTCTCTCTTCTGTCCCTTCTCTCTCTTTCTCACCCTTTTCTATGATTACTTTTCTTTCAGTGACAGATGCGGTCTCCTTCACCGGTGGCTCCCAGTACCATGATGCTTCAAGCTATCCAAGACCGGACTTTGGTGGACCTCCTCCCCGATCTAAGGTAAGTGATTGTAAATTGATGGCATCTCACCCTCTCTTATACTATGGCTGACCACACCACTTCCACACAGAAGCTGTGTTTTGCTTCCCACAATGTTCAGGGAATTAATTCGTAAAGCGTCTGAAGATATTTCAATACTACCATGACAAAAAAATAGACGTGTTGTTCTTACAGGAAACACATTTCCCGAAATCCTATGTCCCCTCTTTCATACACGCAAAATTCCCTACATTTTATCTTGCTAATTCCGATACTAAGACCAAAGGAGTGGGCATATTTTTCTCCCGGAATACCCAATTCTCACTGATTTCTAAATATAAGGACCCTGACGGCAGGTTTATTTTGATTAAAGGAATCATTGATGATCAACTCTATTCCCTGATATCCTACTATGCGCCTAATCGCGGCCAGTCCAAATTTTTTCAATCTCTCTTTCGCTCTCTCGCCCCCCTATTGGAAGGCACGGTACTTTATGGAGGTGACTCAAATATTGCATTTGACACGGGGAAGGATAAGTCTAGACCCCCAGGTAAGGATGGTGTGCGTCCCACCAGACAGAGTCTAGATGTTGCCAGACAGTTATTCCAACAGGGATTAATTGACGCCTGGAGGGAATCTAATCCTGGGACTCGGGATTACACACATTACTCGAACCCTCACAACACGTTCGCTAGAATTGACTACTTCTTTATTCTGCAAAAACACGTCCCGTTGATACAGAAAGTAGTCATCAGAGACTCTGCCTGGTCGGTTCACTCTTTCCTTCTCTTAATCCTTCACAAACCATCTTCTCACCAACGTACTTTTCATTGGAGACTGAATGCCTCCATTCTCAGTAATCCCACTCATGTTAATGAGATTGAAAAGGATCTCAGAGAATGTTTTACTCTTAACGATGTCGATAATATCTTGGCTTCGACTTTGTGGGCAGCTCACAAAACCTATATACGTGGCAAGCTTATACAAATGTCCTCAAGGATATGCAAAGCACGCAAACTAGACATAGCTAGGTTAGAAAAAGAGTTTCACTTTCTCAGCAAACAACACAAACACAACCCATCTCCTAGTTCCAAAACAAAACTGGAAACTGCTCGCACGGCCCTTAATTTATCTCTAACAGCATTAGCTGAGAAAAGCATCCGCTGGGATGATGGGAGATTCTATCACCAAAAACTAGGGACCATGCTGGCACCCAGACTCACTCCCAAGGTGAGAACACGTACCTTTCCCAAAATACGCCTTCACAACGGATCTCTAACACAAAACCCACAGAAGATTATGGAAACCTTTCATGACTTCTTCCGATCTTTATATGGTGAACGCACCTCAGAGCCCTCTTCCTCCTTTATAGACTCCTACCTCAACTCACTACGTATCCCCAAACTCAAAGTACACCATAGGGTCAGTCTTGAGGACCCTATCACAACGGAGGAAATAGCTCAAGTGGTTTGCAATCTTAAAAATAACTCTGCCCCAGGGCCGGATGGCTTTTCCGTCCCATATTATAAATGCTTTACCCCTTTACTTTCTCCCTATCTAGCCAGATTCTTTAACCTGCTTCGCGAAGGCACCCCTCTAGACTCTGGCAAAGACACTAGCTGCACCGCTAACTATCGCCCAATATCATTAATAAATAATGAACTTAAAATTTTAACGAAAATCCTCGCAAACAGAATATCCTCATTTATTGGCTTGTATATTCACAAGGACCAAGTGGGTTTTATTCCCGGGAGACAGGGTCCAGACCAGATCAGAAGAGCCGTTGATGTAATATCGCTCCTACAATCTGGCTGGGACAAAGGACCATTACAACAGGGCTTTTTACTCTCGTTGGATCTAATGAAGGCCTTTGACTCTGTCTCCTGGTCCTTTCTGTTCCCAATTCTTCAAAAATGGGGTTTTGGCAATTCCTTCCTCAATTTGATAAAAGCGTTATACTCCTCACCAAGTGTGCAAATCAAAATGCAAGGTCATTATTCTCAGCCTTTTCGAATCTCCAGGGGCACTAGGCAGGGATGTCCCCTATTCCCCTTGATCTTTTCCATGGTCATCGAGACACTTGCTATCGCCATACGGGACAATCCCTATATACATGGAGTGCGTTGTGGCCCGCAAACCCACAAATGCGCTCTTTTAGCTGATGACGTGCTTCTTTTCATCACTTCTCCTTTAGTCTCTCTACCTAACTTATGCAGGGTTCTTGATGACTTTGGCAAAGTCTCTGGGCTTAAAGTAAACTTCTCAAAGTCTATGGCTCTGAACGTGAATTTACTGGACCCCCTTATGTTGCAACTCAGGGAAAATTTTTGATTTAGTTGGGGGACAGCTATGATACCTTACCTGGGTATTAACCTCACGGCATCCATTGACACTCTTTATAAGGCAAACTTTCCCCCTCTATATCTTTAACTAGAAGCAGACTTAAAGTACTGGGATACACTTGGACTCTCCTGGCTGGGTAGAATTAACTCAATAAAAATGACCATCCTTCCCCGTATCCTTTATTTTTTTCGATCCCTACCTATTCCCATCCTAAAAGATCACCTACGGAAGTTTCAGTCCAAACTTATCAAATTCATATGGGGCAAAAAGGGACATAGACTGGCTAAAAGCACCCTACATAGACACAGGAATCAGGGAGGTTTGGGAGTTCCCAACCTTCTTTGGTATCACCAGGCGGCGCAAATTGCACAATTGTCCACCATATACTCCAAATATGAACATCCGGATTGGGTTCATATGGAGCGCCAAGCTATCTCTCAACACACTCTGTATTATATCCTATGGGCCTCTGCCAAATCTAGACCTGCCGTCATGGTTCCCACACTATCTCACTCGCTCGCATTGTGGGACTCGCTCAAATTCAACCCACGGTTGGTTTCACATTGGAAATCGCCCCACCTGTTCCACAATCCTATATTCCCTCCTGGAATGGACATTAAAGCATTTCAATGGTGGCTGGACAAAGGGATGTATAGGATAGGACACTTCACTAACACCACGGGCCCTCTCACCATGGCCCATTGCGTTAGTAAACTCGACATGCCAAATGTGGAACGGTTCCGATACAGACAAATTGCCCACTTTATCCGGTCTCTTCTTCCTCCTAGTTCCAATACTCTCGCAGTCACGGATTATGAAAGATGGTGCGGTCAAACTGAGGAGCAGAGGGGTGGCATTACTGTAATTTACCAATCACTTGCTCATGCTGATACCAAAACACTCTATATGAGAGAATGGGAAAATGATCTGCAGCATACTTGGAGTGTAGCAGAATGGCATAGAGCCTCTTTGACAGCCTCAAAGGGAATTCTGAATGTCACTTTGATAGAAGCTAATCTGAAAACCCTCATGAGGTGGTATATGGTTCCATTGCGACTCTCCAAAATATACCCTGATGCTTCTCCTTTATGTTTTTGCAACTGCGGACATGTGGGATCTATGTTGCATGTATGGTGGGATTGTCCCAAGATCAGGAGTTTATGGAATAAAATATTCCACATCATTAGGAAAATTACTGGGATTCCTATCCTACAATCGCCTCACATAGATCTGTTAAATTTCCCTTGCTCTGTTGCTCCCAAACTGACCCAACGACTCATTCAGTTCATGCTTCTCGGTGCTAAACTCACGATAGCGAGGGCATGGAAAACACCAACTGTTTCTCTTTTTATGGTTAAAAGGAAGATCTCTTCGATCATGACTCAGGAAAAAACGGCTAGTATTCTTCTTGACTCCACCGCTAAACATGATGCTATATGGTCTCCTTGGACTAGATACTTATCTATACCAACCATTGATTGAATCTAAACCGGGTGCCGCTGGTGAACGAGATTCGCTCTGTTATTCTTTAGCTCCTCCTTCTCCTTCTTCTTCTCTATCTTCTCTCTTTCTCTCTCTATCCCCTTTACAGATTTTTCCTTGGGTCTAACATACAGGATTTGATTCAACAAGGTTTGGAAGTGTCGCATGAGCTTTATTTTACATATATAAATGTGGATGCTTCCCACTGTTTGATCCATTAGCCCACCTACTATTATTTAATTTTTCATTTCCTTTTTTTCTTTTTATTTTATCACTCAGAACTATTGCTCCATATCGATTGTATTTTTTTCTATCTCTATCACATCTGTCTAGGTACGATATCATATGATTTTTAACACTTAAACTAGGAGTTTGATTTTCAGGCTTTCTGCATTGATAGAAAGTTTATTAGATTTCCTTTTTTATCTGCTATTTTTTGGCTTTAGTTGCTATATATAGCTTGATTGACGCAATTTCTTCACCTCATGAATAGTTCAGGGATACCTGACCCCACTTAGGGGGGGACGCTTTCCGTAGCTCGGCACAGTTAGTTCCCGTTAGGGGTGCCGGACTGTGGAGGTGTCCTCTCTTATCGTTCTAGCTCATCCTGGATCTGTCTTGCAGAACGCGTATTACATTCCTAGTTTATAACACATTACTTGTTGATCGTTTTTGATATCTCTGTTGTTCTTTTGTAATACTGATACATGTATTGGAATTACATTCTTCATTCTTTGTTCCTGAAAAATTCAATAAAAATCTATTGAAAGAGACTATTGGGGAAAATGGTTGCCTCTTTCGAGGCTGTACCTTACGCCCAGTTTCACTCAAGGCCTTTACAGAGCAGCATCCTCTCTGCCTGGAACAAGAAGGTTCAAGCCTTGGATCTTCCAATGTGCCTATCGCCAGGGGTGCGCCAGAGCCTCAATTGGTGGTTACTGACCAAGAAT
Source organism: Lithobates sylvaticus (assembly GCA_028564925.1). NCBI lineage: Eukaryota > Metazoa > Chordata > Amphibia > Anura > Ranidae > Lithobates > Lithobates sylvaticus. The sequence continues at coordinate 286,857,160 of CM053029.1, forward strand.
CTTTTAAAAGGAAAGTCCTTTGTCTCAGTTACTTGGAAACTCATAACCACAGATGCCAGCCTAGTAGGCTGGGGAGCAGTTCTGGAAGAAGCTTCCACCCAGGGAAGATGGTCCAGAGTCAAAAGGCTCTTGCCCATCAACATTCTGGAAATTCGGGCAATTCATCTAGCCCTCAAGGTCTGGACTTTCAGACTACAGGGTCATCCTGTCCAGATACAGTCCGACAATGCCACGGCTGTGGTTTATATCAATCATCAAGGAGGCACCAGGAGCCTGGATGGCCAAAAGGAGGTGAATCACATTTTTTTCTGGGCAGAAAGGCATAGTCCTTGCCAGTCTGCGGTCTTTATTCCAGGGGTAGAAAATTGTCAGGCATGTTTTCTAAGCCGCCAGCAGCTGTGTCCAGGAGAATAATCTCTACACCCCGACATATTTCAAACCATATGTCAAAATTAGGGTACCTCGGATGTAGACTTGTTTGCATCAAGGTTCAAAAAAAAATTGGACAGCTTTGTGTCAAGAACAAAGGATCTGCTAGCACAAGGGTCAGATGCCTTAACGATTCCATGGGATCGGTACTCTCTGATCTATGCCTTTCCTCCAATTCCGCTTCTTCCGCTGTTCATTCAGATGGTCAAAAGGGAAGCAAAGTCGGTCATTCCGGTGGTCCCGACATGGCCCAGATGACCTTGGTATGCAGAGATTGTAAAGATGGCAGTGGGAAGACCTTGGGTTCTTCCGCTGTGTCCAGATATACTCTCACAAGGTCCAATATTCCATCCTGCCTTATGAAGTCTGAGTTTGGCTGCTAAGACCCACATTCTGAAAAGCCGTGAGCTCTCAGAATCAGTCCTTTTCACTCTGGTTAATGCTAGGAAGCCGACCTCCAGGCTCATCTACTACAGAATGTGGAAGGCATATGTTTCATGGTGTGAACCCAGGGGGTGGCATCCTATAAAGTATGCCATTAGCAGGATTCTTGCCTTTCTTCAATTAGACATTGAAATGAGGCTGGCTTTGAGCAATATCAAGGTCCAGATCTCGGCCTTATCTGTATTCTTTCAAAGGCCACTTGCCTCACATTCCCTGGTCCAGGCCTTTGTTCAGGGGGCACTGCGCTTGAATCTGCCAGTCAAACCTCCTGTGGGCCCATGGGATCTGAATTTGGTTTTGTCTGTTTTGCAAGAACAACCCTTTGAACCATTGCACCATGCTTCTTTAGTTCTTCTGACAAAGAAACTGGTCTTTTTGGTAGCCATTTCCTTGGCTAGAAGGGTATCAGAATGAGCAGCTCTTTCTTGTAAAGAGCCATATTTGATTATTCATAAAGAAAGGGTGGTGTTGCGTCCTCACCCTGACTTTTTTACCTAGGGTGGTTTCAGGAATCCATCAGAATCAAAATGTGGTCCTACCGCCTTTTTTTCCAGATCTGCAGTCCGCGGAAGAGGAGTTGTTACACTCTCTAGATAAAAAAATAAGTGGTAATGTGGCGCTTGCTAAATCTAATAAACGCACATCCTTCCAAGAGGACAGATCAGAGCAGCGTCCTTATGTTGATTTATTCAGTCCAATTGCACAGCCAGAGATAAAAATCAGTGCTAGTGCAATAACTTGAGTGGGCATCTAATACACGGCTGTAATCCCAAAACATGAATAAAGGTCTGTGAAAAAATGCAAATGAATCCAACTTACATATATAAATACATAAATAAATTACATAAATAAATAAGTGGAAGGTAAAGTACAAGTACTGTGCAAATGCATGTGCAAAATGATGAAAACTATTTTAGCAGCAATCCGTGCAACAAAATGATAACAAAGTGTTAACACGCAAATATAAAAAATGCAAAAAAGGAGGAGAACAAGAAAGTCTGTGCAAAGTTGCCTATAAAGAAATGTCTGTGCAGCAAATGCCTGTGCAAAAAAATGCCTGTGCAAAAAATGCCTATGTGAACAATAACTAAGCAAAAAAATGCCTGTGCCTGACCATCCGTTTGAAGTGCATTAAAGTTCAAAAATTGCAGCAAGTGATCCCATCCATGCAAATTCCGTTGTGGGGATACTAAGAAATGTTTTCCCCAGCCTCTTACCTTAAGGTAAGGTATAAATCACCTTACAAACAATGGCCGCTCCTACTTCTAGGCTTCCCCTGCTAGCGCTGCTCCAGATCGGGCCAATTCCACCAGGCACATTTTAAGCATTATTGGGTATTTTTTGCATAGTCATTGCTTACAAAGGCATTTTTTGCACAGGCATTTGCTGCACAGACATTTCTTTATAGGCAACTTTGCACAGACTTTCTTGTTCGCCTCCTTTTTTGCAATTTTTATATTTGTGTGTTAACACTTTGTTATCATTTTGTTGCACGGATTGCTGCTAAAATAGTTTTCATCATTTTGCACATGTATTTGCACAGTACTTGCACTTTACCTTCCACTTATTTATTTATGTAATTTATTTATGTATTTATATATGTAAGTTGGATTCATTTGCATTTTTGCACAGACATTTATTCATGTTTTGGGGTTACAGCCGTGTATTAGATGCCCACTCAAGTTATTGCACTAGCACTGATTTTTATCTCTGGCTGTAAAAATAAAATACTTAGGCACATATATTCCGGTAAATTTATCTCGGGTGTTTGAACTTAATTTTCCGCCATTGTTATCTGGAATTCGCCTACTTTTAGATTCATGGAAGAGGGGCCTACATTCCTGGTTTGGGAGAATTAACCTATTAAAGATGACTGTATTACCTAAATTTCTCTATCTATTCCAAGCCCTCCCAATCAGGATCCCACCGGGATATCTCAAACAGGTCAACTCACTTTTTGTTAAGTTTGTTTGGGCATATAAGAGAATACATCTTTCTTCTAATGTACTGACTCTGCCTAAGACGTGCGGAAATATCAACAAGCAATCCACCTGGCCAGGATTGTGGATTGGTGCCGTCATAGCAAGCTAAAATTATGGGTCCAGGTGGAACAAGCCCAGTCACAGGTATTATTATCAGGGACTTTATGGTGTTATGACCATCTACAAACATCACTGAAAAAACATCCTATAATAGGGACGACACTATATATAGGTTCTTATGTCAGTAAGCAATTCCCCCTTACCTCCTCAGACTCTCCATTGTTCCTGGTTCTGGGATTGATAAAACTAGAGTTTCCCATTTTATAAGGGAGAGTAGGTGGCCCTCTATAGAGGAATTGAAAGAGGAGTCAGGGCCGTATGTACTGCCATTTTGGCCAGCGCTTCAGCTGAGACACTTCTTGGATACGTTACTAAACCCCAGGCGCTATATCCGTCCTCTGACAAAGTTAGAGGAATATTGCTCCGAAGAAGGGGGTATAACACGGGTACTTTCTAAGATGTATTCACTGCTGAATTGTCCAGTGGCAATGCCACACTTGTCGTTTATAGACAAGTGGGAACAAGATCTCCAACGGAAATTTACATTAGATGAAATACAACACATATTAAGATTTTCTTTAAAATCATCAGTCTCCACAAAGACGCAGGAATCTAATTACAAAATTCTGACAAGATGGTATCTTACACCACATCTTTTACATAAATACTACCCTGACTCCACTGATCACTGTTGGCGATGTTTAGATGAAAGAGGAACTTTACTACACATATTTTGGTCATGTCCTAAATTATCCCTTTTCTGGACTGTAGTCCAAGAAGTAATACAAAAATTTACAGATCATAGGATAACTAGAGACCCGGCTTTCTTCCTTTTACATGTATCTAATATTCCAGTCAAAAATTACCAAAATTCTATAGTAAGACACTTGGTGAATGCCGCAAAGGCCTGTGTGCCACTTTACTGGAAAAAACAGAATCCCCCAACGGCGGCAGATTGGCTACATAAAGTGGAAGAGATAAGTAAAATGGAAGAATTAGGGTTAGAGTCAAAACAACTACAAGAAGAATACCAGACAACCTGGAAATTATGGAAACAATTTGTGATATCAGCAGAAGGCTCGACTCTCTTAGGAAATAGAAGCTAATCACATATAGACATTGGGAACACCATGACTGCCTAGAGTCAACGATGAACTTTCCCTTTTATTTTTTTTCCTATTTCCTTGCCCCCTCCCTTTTTCCCTTCCCCCTTCCCTAATCTTTTCCCCCTTTTCGTTTATTTTTTTTTTATTTTATTTTTTATTATTTTATTATTATTATTTTGTTTGTGGTCATTTGAGTTGTTTTGAAAAAGAGAAAAGAGTGACGGGTATTGTTAAATGTAGTATTTAAATAGGGGGAGAAAATAGGAAAGTATATAAGAAGTTATGCTATACGAGAACTCCTCGGAAATTTTCTGTAGAAATCTGAACAAATAGATATACAATGTGTATGTAGATGTTTGATATCAAGGTATGATTTAGAATGATATGTTTATTCTGTATTGCCTTTGTTTGTTTTTTTTTTTTGTGTATGTCCGTAGTAGGCGTTAATAAAGTATAAATTTGAAAAAAAAAAAAAGTTCAAAAATTGCAGCCAGTGATCCCATCCATGCAAATTCCGGTGTGGGGATACTAAGAAATGTTTGCCCCAGCCTCTTACATTAAGGTAAGGTATAAATCACCTTACAAACAATGGCCGCTCCTACTTCTAGGCTTCCCCTGCTAGCGCTGCTCCAGATCGGGCCAATTGCACCAGGCACATTTTAAGCATTATTGGGTATTTTTTGCATAGTCATTGCTTACAAAGGCATTTTTTTGCACAGGCATTTGCTGCACAGACATTTCTTTATAGGCAACTTTGCACGGACTTTCTTGTTCGCCTCCTTTTTTGCAATTTTTATATTTGTGTGTTAACACTTTGTTATCATTTTGTTGCACGGATTGCTGCTAAAATAGTTTTCATCATTTTGCACATGTATTTGCACAGTACTTGCACTTTACCTTCCACTTATTTATTTATGTAATTTATTTATGTATTTATATATGTAAGTTGGATTCATTTGCATTTTTGCACAGACCTTTATTCATGTTTTGGGATTACAGCCGTGTATTAGATGCCCACTCAAGTTATTGCACTAGCACTGATTTTTATCTCTGGCTGTGCAATTGGACTGAATAAATCAACATAAGGACGCTGCTCTGATCTGTTCTCTTGGAAGATTACAAAGGATGTGCGTTTATTAGATTTAGCAAGCGCCACATTACCACTTACTTTTATATCATTACTTGGTGTGAGAACACTTTTATGGTGGCTGCTGCATTTTTTAGTTTTGTAATTTATTGTGTTTTATCCTTTCCCTGAGTGGTTTGCGCATTAGTCACCCCCTATTGACATACACTCTCTAGATGTTGTAAGAGCAGTCAGTATCTATCTACAGGCAACTGCTCAGATACAAAAGACTGATTGTCTGTTTATTCTGGCAGAAGGCCCCAGAAAGGCCCAGGCAGTGTCAAAATCCACTATTTCCAGATGGATTCGGAAGGTTATTATTCAGGCCTATGGTATAAAGAAGAAGATTCCTCCTTTTCAGGTTAAGGCACACTCAACTAGAGCGATTAGTGCTTCATGGGCAGTGCATCACCAGACCTCCATGACTTAGGTCTGCAAGGCTGCAACTTGGTCTTCAGTCCATACATTCACTAGATTCTATCAGGTGGATGTGAGAGGGCATGAGGATGCTACCTTCGGGCTCAGAGTGCTGCAGGCAGCAGTATAGATTCTCTTGTACGTTGGCGGCCTATGTATTTTCTGATCTGTGTCTCCCTCCCCTCTATTTAGGCATTGCTTTAGGACATCCCACTAAGTAATTACTAAGCCTCTGTGTCCCGTGATGTATGAACAAGAAAATAGGATTTTTAAATACAACTTACCTGTAAAATCCGTTTCTTGGGAATACATCACGGAACACAGAGCTCCCACCCCTCTTTGGGATTATACGTTGGGATACTTATTGCTTTGCTACAAAATTGAGGTACTCTCCATATGGGAGGGGTTATATAGGGGAGGAACTCACCTTGTAACTAGGGTTACCAGTGTCCAATCACCTGAAGGTACTACCTAACCCACTAAGTAATTGCCAAGCCTCTGTGTCCCATGATGTATTCCCAAGAAAAGGATTTTACAGGTAAGCTGCATTAAAAAATGCTATTATCTATGCAGCTGCATAGCCACCCATTACTATTAGAGTTTCTGTCTACCTTTACTACAGTAACCATCAAGCGTCTTATGTAAATGCAGATTGGTATTTGCAAACATATGGTACACATGTTATATCTTTTTGATAGATTGCTAATGAACCAAGCACTGCATTGTGGGAAGTGAAAGAAAGTGTGCATACCTTGCAGTGCTAGACTACTAGCGGGAAATCTGGAAGTACAATATTTTCCTAAATGTGCCTACCTACCTTGAATTATTTAAAATTCTTAGACAGTACAATTTATATTTTAACTCTAGAAAATATTTAGCCACTTGCCGCCCTCGCTATGGCCAAATGATGGCTACAGCATGGTCGCCTAGTTCTAAGAGGGTGCCCATAGACATCCTCTCAGAACCTGGCCCCCTGTGTACCTCATGTAGTGCGCATCAGGGGCGCTTCTTTGTCTCCTTTGGACACAGTTGATCACAGATCGAGGTAAAAGGCCAATCACAGTGGCCCTTTACCATGTGATCAGCTGTGTCTAATCACAGATGATCACATGTAAACAGACTTGCCAGTTATTGGCAGTCCTTTCCTCCCAAGCTGTGTCTGTAGGAGAAAAGAAGGGCCGTTAACCAGAAAGCATGTCAGCATATCATTTACACTGATAATCAGGGCACTGATCATCAGTGCCCTGATTATCAGTGCAGCCCCATCAGTGCCAATCAGTAACTATTAGTGCAGCCTATCAGTTCCCATCAGTGCCGCCTATCAGTACCTCCTCATCAGTGCCATCAGTACCACCTGTTAGTGCCCATCAGTGCCCATCAATGTCACCTATCAGTGCCCATCAGTGCTGCCTCATCAGTGCCCATCAATGTCACCAATTAGTGCCCATCAATGCCACCTCATCAGTGCCCTTCAGTGCAGCCTCATCAGTGACCATTAGTGCCGCATCATTAGTGCCCATCAGATCAGTGCAGCCTATAAGTGCCCATCAGTGCAGCCTCATCAGCGCACATCAGTAAAGAAGAAAAATCCCTTATTTGCAGAATTTTATAACAGAAACTAAGCAACAAATAAAAAAACCCAGTGGTGATTAAATACCACCAAAAGAAAGCTCTGATACAAATTTTATAAGGGTACAGTGTTGCATGACCTCACAATTGCCATTCAAAATGCGCCAACACTGAAAGCTGAAAATTGGCCTGGGCAGGAAGGGGGTGAAAGTGCTCAGTATTAAAGTGGTTAATTAAATCCCAAACAGGTAGTTGTGGAATGGCACAAAAAATGCTGTTGATTTAATAGAGCAATACATACTGAATAACTTAGCACAGCTGAAGAAAAGTATAAAGTGAATACAACTATTTTTTTCTTAATATTATAAAGTGAACATATTTTTTTTATTTAGTTATTTTATTTATTTCTGGTTGATTGGTAATCTATAATGCCGCTACTAAAATATCTTACCACCACTGCGCCAGTTATGCCAAAAATTGTGTGGATAAATGTGTGTATAGTGAACACAAACTCCTGTGACAATCTCAACTCAAATATTACCCAAGCTGCCACTTTAAAAATGTGTAACAGTATAAAAATAGATTATAATCAAACGTGTGATGACATGTGAAATATATAATCAAGTGGCGCTCAAAGCAAACAATAAAAGAAAAAAAATATAAATAAAATAAATAAATAAAATTAAATATAAAAAAACATCTAAACAAATAACACCACGTGAAATAGTGTCAAAATGAAAATACAAAGAAAAGTGTCCATTTATAACTGTGCTGGCAGAAAAAAATTATATAAATCAATCTTCAAAGGAAAATAAGTCCACCAAAATATATCCAATAAATGATTGAATAAATCTTCCACCACACCGATGTGCCTTGTGTTCCCTCTCCCAATGAGACTGCACTCACCAGATGGTGTTGCCTCCCACTCTCGTGGTTGGCAAACAAGTGATTGAACCAAACCTGGGTTAATAGTACGATCAATCCAAGATTGAGTGCTCCATATGTGAAAATATAAAACAAATATTGCTCCACATAGCGTAACTCTGTAAAAAAATTATTTATTCAAAATCAGCCTCACTCACACTTCAATGTTTCAACTCCCATGAAAACCAGTGAAAAACAGCAAAATACAGCACACAATCCACCGCAAGTTGAGATGACAGATGAGCACATATGATCACCAATGGGTATCAAACTAAATAGCAACAAATCACCAGTGCTGTGAGAGGCGGTGAGATTTGTTGCTATCTAGTTTTTTCTGCCAGCACAGTTATAAATGGACACTTTTCTTTGTATTTTCATTTTGACACTATTTCACATGGTGTTATTTGTTTAGATGTTTTTTTATATTTAATTTTATTTATTTATTTTATTTATATTTTTTTCTTTTATTGTTTGTTTTGAGCGCCACTTGATTATATATTTCACATGTCATCATTGATTATAATCTATTTTTATACTATTTTATTTATTTAATTTTTCAGTTGTGATCCCAAATCCTGTGATATGAATAGCACTGATTGGTGTTATTCTTTAATTTCATTGTAGAATGCATCCTGCTCTTGATTAATGCTTTGAAATGCAAATTAGTTGGCAGTGCACTCTACATGTTGCTACAGAGCAAATATTAATTTATTTTGTGATAACTAATATTTTCAAACATTGCTAGTTCATATATGAAAATAACACAAAATAACAGAAATCTATGTAAATACCATATAATGAATTTACAGCAACTTTATTTTTAAAATATTTTTTCGTTATTTGATATCACTTGACATATTTATGCTTTATAATTTTAATACTGGGCATTTATATATATATATGTGTGTATGTATATATATATATATATATATATATATATATATATATTATAGTATCTATTGTTAGTATTTTGCTTAGTTTCTAATAGGGATGGGCCGAACACCCCCCTGTTCGGTTCGCACCAGAACCTGCGAACAGACCTAAAGCTCGTGTGAATTTAAAACCCTATTAAAGTCTATGGGACTCGAACGTTCAAAATCAAAAGTTCTAATTTTAAAGGCTTATATGCAAGTTATTGTCATAAAAAGTGTTTGGGGACCTGGGTCCTGCCCCAGGGGACATGTATCAATGCATTTTTTTTTTTTTTTTTAAACTGACTTTTTTCCAGGAGCAGTGATTTTAATAATGCTTAATGTGAAACAATAAAAGTGTAATATTCCTTTAAATTTCATACCTGGGGGGTGTCTATAGTATGCCTGTGAAGGGGCGCAGAACATGCTTAGAAATGTCCCTGCACAAAGTGTCATTTTTTGCAGGAAAAAAAAGCTATTTAAAATCACTCGTGGCTAAAGAATTGCCGGCTCCCGTAACACAGAGAACAGTCATTCATTGAAAGTCATTGATAAAAAAAAAGTCATTGATAAAAAAAAAAAAAAAAAGTGTGGGGGTTCCCCCAAATTCAATTACCAGGCCCTTCAGGTCTGCTATGGATATTAAGGGGAACCCCGCTTCAAATTAAAAAAAAAATGACGTGGGGGTCCCCCTAACACTAGGACAAAAAAAAATGGGGTCCCCCTCAAAATCCATACCAGACCCTTATCCGAGCACGCAACCTGGCAGGCCGCAGGAAAAGAGGGGGGGACGAGAGCACCCCCCCTCCTGAACCGTACCAGGCCACATGCCCTCAACATTGGGAGGGTGCTTTGGGGGTCTGTGACCCCTCAAAGCACCATGTCCCCATGTTGATGGGGACAAGGGCCTCTTCCCCACAACCCTGGCCATTGGTTGTGGGGGTCTGCTGGCGGGGGGCTTATCGGAATCTGGAAGCCCCCTTTAACAAGGGGACCACCAGATCCCGCCCCCCGTGTGAAATAGTAAGGGGGTACAAAAGTACCCCTACCATTTCACCAAAAAAGTGACAAAAATGTTAAAAATGACAGGAGACGGTCTTTGACAATTCCTTTATTAAAATCTTCTTTCATCTTCTTTCTTCTGGTCTTCCTTCTTCCTTTCTTCATCCTTCGGTTTCTTCATCTTCTTCTTCCATCTTCTCCCATCTTCTTCTTCCATCTTCTTCTTCCTCTGATCCGCTTCTTCTTGCTCTGGTCTTCTCGTCCGGCATCTTCTTCCACGAAGTCGGCGTCTCTTCTTGGGCCGCTCTGCGCAATGGGAGGCTCCCGCTGTGTAAGGCTTCGCTGCGTCTGACAGCTCTTTTCTAATGGAGGGCGGGGCCACCTGGTGACCCCACCCCCCTCTGATGCACGGGGACGTCATGGGGACTTCCCTATGGTTTTCCCCATGATGTCAGAGGGGGGCAGGGGACGACAGGACCCAGGTCCCCAAACACTTTTTATGACAATAACTTGCATATAGGCCTTTAAAATTAGCACTTGAGATTTCTCCCATAGACTTTTACAGGGTGCTCGAGGCTTTTCAAATTTGCCACGAACACCCCAAATTGTTTGCTGTTCACTGAACAGGCGAACAGGCAATGTTCGAGTCGAACATGAGTTCGGCTCGAACTCATAGCTCATCCCTACCCAGGAGTCTGTGTGACCTACCCATGAACACTCTCTTATGCAGTGCATGCTGGGTAGGAGATAAAAGGAACCCAAGCGGCCATTTTAGGTCTCTTGGGATCACGTTGCCTGTCTGTGCGGATCTGTGAGGAAGTTTTCCGGAGACAGTGTCATACAGACACTTCAGAGCGCAAACTTGCTTGTTTGTAAAGTGACCTGACGGAGCCTGAGAGACAGTGACTGGATCGACAAGGCCCAGAGACACTCATCGGGGTATCGGAGGATCGGATCTATCCCGTGGATCGGTACAGAGCGTCTGGCCTAACTGACACAGAAGCAAGCTACAGTCATCCCCAAGGTTATCACATGGAACTCTGATCCAGTTGGTGAGCCGGTTACGGCCCACTGATTATTAACTTTCACACGCAGTTAGACTCATATACAAGCCTCGCTGGAATCTGTATTTGGACAAAGGGAGTAACAGAGCAACTGACACTGAGCAGGCTCGAGGCTTATCTACTCTGGCGCCTCAAGCGTTGTAAATTAGTTACACCAGGAGAGCTTCAACTTAACTTCCCACAGACTTTGGATTACAAATTACAAAGGAGTGACTTTAGCTAGCGAAGAAAGAAGATCCACGGACTAAGTATTATAAGTGAGATCTCACGTATAGCCTTTAAAGTAGGGGAGCTCTCAGGTTTAAATATATAAACATACATTTTATATTGTAATATATTGAAATATATATTGTACTGTCGTCCTACGTTGGGATGACAGCACAATTTCTGTAATCATCTGTTAAAATATTTTTCAGTAAAATATATTTCTGATTAACTATACAGTTGTGTGGCGTACGGTTTTTCCCCACCAGGTGGAGCCAGTGTATCCTGAGTTCATATACAGGTATTCTACATTGTCTCATGTTATATTGCACTGTATTGCATTGCACCACAGCTATGCCAAGGGGATTGAGTTAAGTTAGTGGGGTTTCTCAGTAGAGTGCAGGCCCAATTCAAACCAGCAGCTCCTTCGGGGGTCAGTGCTACACACTTTTATCTAGATTTTTTTTTTTCCTGGAATTGGCAGACATTCATGCTGATTTTCCTGGTGTCCCCCGGACATTGTATGTGCCGCTACACTTACTGTGCAGTAAAGTCATTGCAGGTGCATTGTGACAATTTTGCGTTATGACGTTTTTTACCTTGGGTGCGATGGGGTCCCGACGTATTATTACATCATGGTGTTTTTTTGCCATTTTGGCACCAATAGTGGCAATTTTAAGTATATTTACAAACATTTTTCACATGGATGGGTGACAGTTGCATCTGAAGCAGCCGGTGTGACCGGCAACACCGGTCAGGCATCCAGCTTTGCTCCAATGCTGCCAGATCTTCTAATGGACTCTGAATAATACCCAACTTCAAACTAGTCCTGGAACATGTTTTTATCTCCCTCTTTTTGGGGAGGGGGGTTGTTTACATAACTTCTCTGCATCTGCCATGGTTGTGTTTTTAATAATTGCCCAATTGTGAATTTATTATAGTGGGATAATGGGTTTTGTATTGTTTAGATTGGTGTTTAATAAAGTTAACTTCTATATTGTTACATGTGTCAGACTACTTTTTTTTAACTTTATATCTTTATTAGTTTCTTTTCAATTTTACAAAACAATCATCACTCTCAAACATTTAACATTTTAAAGAGGAAACAAAAAGGAAAAGAAAAATAGTAAAAAAAAGAAGTAGGACCCCCCCCCCCCCCCTTCATGGATAACATCATTAATCTCTATGTGTTATTCTTGCCCTATATCATATCTATTTCACTAATCCTGTATCTCACACTACCATACATTCCAGTACACCCAACACTATTCACTCCATTCATCTCTCAACAATGTTCATTTCCTATTTCACTCTATCTGGTTTGTCAACCCTTTCACTTTTTATTACTACTTACACTTTTCTTTTTCTCACTCCACATTTTCCAGATCTTATCAAATTTCTTAAAAGCTCCTTGTCTAATGTATGACATCCTTTCCTTAATAATCACCACATTCATATTCTTTTCCATTCCCCACTGGATGGAGGAGTGGAAGATTGCCACTTCTGGGCTATAAGTTTCCTAGCCTGAAAGAGGCATCTCAGAATTGCTAGTCTTGTGTCTTTTGGCTTACCCTCTCCCTCTATCCCACCAAATACACATAGCATGGGTTCCATGACGATAGATACTTTAAAAACCTGGGCTATAATATCCACCACCTTCCTTCAGTACCGAAAAATAACTTGGGGCATCTCCAAAACATGTGGATCAAGTCCCCCTCTATCCTTCCACATCTAGGACATGTAGCATCCTGTCTGCACAAAAAAGAAAAGTTTTTGCGGAGTGTAATAAACTCTGTATAATAAAAATAAATGTGACGGGGGCATGTCTGCTTTCTAAGACAGCTCCTCTCCACAGCGGGCCTTCAGAGCTTCTATAGCCACTTAAAGCCTCAAACTTGGACACAAACAGCTCTATCACACCCCATGGACATCCGGGATGGCATCGAGAAAGCGCAAAGACGCAAAAAAACGGGGAAAATGCCTGATTTCTTCGCCATGCAGCGCCGGTACACAGACCAAGATGGTGGCGACGGAAGCTGGAGAGACACACGCGGCCTCCTCCAGCCCAGCCAAGAGCAAGCAGAAGCTGAACGGAGCAGCAGACAGAGCCAATCTGGAGGTAAGCCTAGATTCATCCCTAGAAGACACAAGGGAGCTGCAGGAATCCATATCAGACTTCCCCATAGCCAAAGACACAAGGGAGCTGCAGGAATCCATATCAGACTTCCCCATAGCCAATATGCCTGTGATGGATACTACCCTAAAGGACATGCTGGTGTCCCCACGCCGAAAAAACGTCCCCCCACCATGTGTCCCCATGTTGATGAGGACAAGGGCCTCTTCCCGACAACCCTGGCCGTTGGTTGTCGGGGTCTGCGGGCGGGGGCTTATCGGAATCTGGGAGCCCCCTTTAATAAGGGGGCCCCCAGATCCCGGCCCCCCACCCTATGTGAATGAGTATGGGGTACGATGTACCCCTACCCATTCACCTAAGGTGTAAAATGTAAAGTACAAAAACACACACACTTTTGAAAAAATATTTTATTGCACTGCTCCGGGGTCTTCTTCCGTCTTGGGGGTCTTCTCGCCGGACTCCCCCGCTCTCTTCAGCTCTTTTACATAGCTCTTTCACGAGGGGGGGAGACCGGCTACCTTCTTCGTCGTCGCCGCCGTCTGGGGTCTCGATCCGCCTTCGGGGGTCTTCTTCCGTCTTGGGGGTCTTCTCGCCGGACTCCCCCGCCATTTACCAAGCTCTTTTACCGAGCGGGGGAAGTCCGGCTACCTTCTTCGTCGTCGCCGCCGTCGTCTGGGGGTCTCGATCCGCCTTCGGGGGTCTTCCGGGGGTCTCTTCTGTTCTTGCGGCGGTCGTCGTCTTCCGCGCCGCCGGCGCCTTGTCCTTCTTCTTGTTCTTGTTCTTGTTCTTGTTCTTCTTCTTTTTCCGATGTTGACCCGACGCTCTCTCTGCCCGGAATGCCTGTGCCGCTCTGCGCTCGGACTTATATAGGGGAATGGGGACAGGGTCACATGCACATGTCACATGGTGACCCCGCCCCCTTGTGTTGTCACAGTCCCGGAGGATGCTGGGACTGTGACAACACAAGGGGGCGGGGTCACCCTGTGACATGTGCATGTGACCCTGTCCCCAGTCCCCTATATAAGTCCGAGCGCAGAGCGGCACAGGCATTCCGGGCAGAGAGAGCGTCGGGTCAACATCGGAAGAAGAAGAAGAACAAGAACAAGAACAAGAAGAAGGACAAGGCGCCGGCGGCGCGGAAGACGACGACCGCCGCAAGAACAGAAGAGACCCCCGGAAGACCCCCGAAGGCGGATCGAGACCCCCAGACGACGGCGGCGACGACGAAGAAGGTAGCCGGACTTCCCCCGCTCGGTAAAAGAGCTTGGTAAATGGCGGGGGAGTCCGGCGAGAAGACCCCCAAGACGGAAGAAGACCCCGAAGGCGGATCGAGACCCCCAGACGGCGGCGACGACGAAGAAGGTAGCCGGACTCCCCCCCTCGTGAAAGAGCTAGGTAAAAGAGCAGAAGAGAGCGGGGGAGTCCGGCGAGAAGACCCCCAAGACGGAAGAAGACCCCCGGAGCAGTGCAATAAAATATTTTTTCAAAAGTGTGTGTGTTTTTGTACTTTACATTTTACACCTTAGGTGAATGGGTAGGGGTACATCGTACCCCATACTCATTCACATAGGGTGGGGGGCCGGGATCTGGGGGCCCCCTTATTAAAGGGGGCTCCCAGATTCCGATAAGCCCCCGCCCGCAGACCCCGACAACCAACGGCCAGGGTTGTCGGGAAGAGGCCCTTGTCCTCATCAACATGGGGACAAGGTGCTTTGGGGTGGGGGGGCCGCACGGCCCCCCTTTCCCCAGGGCACCCCCCATGTTGAGGGCACGCGGCCTGGTACGGCTCAGGAGGGGGGGGGCGCTCGTTCGTCCCCACCCCTTTCCTGGCCTGCCAGGCTGCGTGCTCGGATGAGGGTCTGACATGGATTTGGGGGGAACCCCCACGCCGTTTTTTCGGCGTGGGGAGTCCCTTTAAATCCATGCCAGGTCACGGAGCTAGCGCGGCGGCAGTAACTGCCTACGCTAGCTACGTAACCTGAAGTCACGTGCTAAATGAACGGACTTGCCGATGAGCGGCAAGTCCCTTCATTTCAAAAGTCCCGCGGACTTGCCCACTAACGGCGGGATTGTCCGCTGGACTTCCAAGTCCAGCGGATAATTTGAAAACAAAACCTCAAACTTTAGTCCGCCGTACTTTGGCGCCAAAAAGTCCGCCGGCGCCCACACACAGGGGATTATCCGCTGGACTTCAGTCCACCTTGCATGCCGACATCATAGCCCTGACCACCCAGTTTAAATCTGAGATTTCAGCGGTGAAAAAGAGGGTCTCCCACGTTGAAACCAAAATGGGTGATTTTGCCTCCACATTTAATGACTTGGTCGATGCCCACAATGATAGGGACGACGAGATCATGCAGATGCAACTAAAACTGGCAAATTTGGAGGACAGATCTAGGAGGAATAATATAAAAATAAGAGGAATCCCTGAAACTGTTAAACCTCCTGAACTGAAAGAATACTTTACTACGATCATGAAGACCATGCTCCCTGAGGCTCCCATTGCAGATCTTATTGTGGACCAGATCCACAGACTCCCCAAGCCCAAGCATATTGCTTCCCACCTGCCCAGGTATACCATAGTCAGGATCCATTTCTTTCACACTAAGGACAGATTCATGGCTGCAGTGAGGCATCGCGACAATATCCCTGCTGACTTACAGGACCTCTCCTCCTACACAGATTTGTCTGCGTTCACCATGCAGCAACGCAGGCAACTAGCCAGAATTACCAAACCACTAAACAATAATAAAATAGTGTACCGCTGGATCTATCCTGCAAAACTAATGATCACTAAAGACAGCCAAAATCACATCATAGCAAGTGTTAAAGAAGGCATGCGCCTGATAAAAGAATGGCAAATTCTACCTACTGACATGAAGGAAAAACATAGGAACAGGACCCCCACTCCTCACAGAGAAGACTCAGATGATGACACTGGTTGACTTTGATGGCTTATTCCAACTGCATATCTGTCTCTGATGGCCCAGGGGATGTTCTTTTATCCCCTCACTCAAACCCCCAAGAGTAGCGGTAGCAATACCACACAGATTCTACTTTGAATCGCAAATTTTCAAAAATATCGACGTAATATCAACGGTGATTGTAACGTTCTGTTTATCTTTAAGCAATTTTTTTTTTCTTATTTCTCGTATCTCAAGTTTTTTATCAAGTGATCCAGGTGACTACAGACCCTCTCTGCTAGACATACCCTACTGAAGCGGACACCCTCATCGCAAATCCAGCTAGGTGGGACACTGGTAACCGTCATCAATAAGGTAACTTTCATCTAACACTTCATGCTAAATAACAACTCACTTCACCAACTTCCTGCAACAAGATGCCTATTACTATCTCCTCACTCAATGTTAAAGGACTGAATAGCCCTTATAAAAGGCAAATGGCGTGGAAAGAAGCCATTTCACTTCATAGTGAAATTTTTTGTCTCCAAGAGACACATTTCTGCTCAACGAAACCTCCCACCTTCAAACACTGGAAGTTTCCCACCGTTTACACAGCAAACAACCCTAAAAAGAAAGGAGGTGTCGCTGTCGATATCAGAGACTCAATCCTTTTTAAAGAATTAAGCCCCATACACACGGTCGGACTTTTTCATCAATTTGGTCCGATCGGACAAGGTTGTTGAAAAATCAGACCGTGTGTATGCACCATCGGACAGTGTTCGTCGGTTTGTCCGTCGGACAAAGTCTTATCTCCTGCTGGAAAGATTTCCCGTCAACCCGGTCCGATCACACCAAATCCGAGCGTGTGTACGCTTGTCCGACGGACAAAGTGCTACGCATGCTCAGAAGAAATTCTGTGACGGAAGCGCTCGGTCAGGTAAAACTACCTTTCCTAATCGACACAGCACATTCGTCACGCTGCAATGTTAAAATGTCTTTAATGCAGCGCATTCTCTTTTTCTTTACAATGCAACAAGAATGACATCTTTTAGCTGCTCCTATTCACCCGCACTTCTCACAAACTTACTTCTTTATTACTTTGCAGCATTTATACACTACATGTTTATTTTTACTCTGAACGGAAAAGAATCTTTGTTATTTTTTTACCATGATTTGTCTTTTTTTTTTTTTTTTTTTGGGGAATACATATTTGAATGTTTTTTTTTTTTTTTTTTGGAGGGGGGTTGTGTGTCTCAAATTACCAAAAACACATTATTTACATTTGTATTTCTTGCTTAAATTTACTAGGAGGTTGTTTGTTGTTGTTGCCCCTTGTTAATTCTACTTTAGGATTAGTGAAATGTACCAGCCTACTCAAAGAAAAACTGTCATTGTAGCAAAGTAAAACACAATAGTCAATGATTATTTCAAATCAAAAAAACCTTTATTTAGGTCACACCAACAAACCAAAGAGGAACGCAGCCATGGTGAAACTTGGGGAATTTGCAAAGTCTTGGCCCCCCACGGCAACCATCATTGTCCAAGCGTAGAAAATTGGGGGCCTGAGGAGTACGTATATTAAGGGGAGTGCAATCTGGTCGTGAAGTCCAAAGTATCCGGAACTGCAGCAGATGCCATCTAGGTCCCCAGGCTCTGGTACTACAAGAGGCTCCATCTTCTCTCACACCAGACTGATTGCAGGTCGTCACTCTCAGGTCTTCCTTCCACGCTTCCTTCCACGCTGTGGCTGTCGTGCTGGTGGGGTGGCAGAAGGAGGAGGAGGAGGAGGAGGAGGCGGAGCATGGTAACTATGGCAAACATGTGTGAGTGGGGTCATCTCCCCAGCCCTACCCTTATTTAGGACATGGAGGATGAGCCCCTCACACATGTTGCGTTGCCCCACCTCCATACCCATCATTTTTTGTGACAACCACCGAGCCAAAGGTCTCCTCGTCGGCGGGTGTGGCATGTAGGGAGTCTGAAGCCTCTCTGATCATCCGGAGCGCTGACTGTGCCGCATAACCCCCCCTTCTCGCCCTTTTGTACGGAGGGCGGAGGGGAGGGGTTTGGGTGTCAGTCAGGCTCCGAGGCCTAGCCCCCTCTTGGCTGCCACTACCCAGCTGGTGGCTGCCACTAACCCCTGCCTCCTCCTGACTGCCACCTTCCACAGCCACCTCCTGGCTGAGGTCTTCCTGTGTAGGAAAAAGGGACATAGTTTCAGTTATTTGTTCATCAAACACACACAATTCTCATCTAGTGACTGGTGCAAAATGTTTACAAATAGAAAACCATACAATTCTCAGCCCAGCAGTTTAGATTCTGGCCCCAAATGTCTCCCACACCACTGTCTGTTGATATGTCAAACACCTTAGGAACTAAGCAATTGGCGATCCTGAATTAAGTGAACATCATTCATTATTCCCATAAATGGTAACAAAACTACTATACCTGGAACAAGCTGGGCTCCTCCACCTCTTCCAGACTGGAAGGCCCAGGTTGCTCCTCGGAAGCCTCATCAGGGGTGGGCTGTGCGCAAGGAAGCGTGGAAGGAGGAGTTGAGGTTGGCTCCGTGACATCAGCCTGGTCCTTCAGAAAATGGAGACTCTGATAGTACCAGAGCTTGGGGACATAGACCTCATCTGCTGAAGTTGCAGTTTCCTCAGACTTCACAACCTTCTTCCTCTCCCTGATATACGCACTCCTCAGGCTGCCAATTTTCTTTCTAATATCATCAACAGTTGCCGTGGGGAACCTTGGCTTGACAAATTCCACAAGTTCCTCCAGGGCTGCGTGCCTCTTTGGTTTGTTGGTGTAATGTGGGTGTATACCCTGCCACAATATGGGAAAATCCCTGTATTTGGCAATGAAGAGGGGGAGAAAACTCATGTCGTTGAATCCCTTCATATCAATCTCTGCAAGACACAACAACACACCAAACCCTATAAATTATGTCAGGCTAAACTCTCCTAATCTTCTCCATAAAGAAGCCTCAAGTTCAAATCAGTCTAGGCTAGTTATGTACCAACGTTAAATTGTACCTTCGTTTGTAGCGATCGTCTCGTGTGAGTTTTCTCTCCCTCGTCTCCCAGATCGTGGCTACGACACAGGCGTGTGACGTTTTATATACACTGCGCATGCTTCAAACTCCGCCCGCCCCTGACGATCTTTCTCGTCTATTCCCCACCCCTTCTCTTTACGGCGTAGTGGGGAGAGCACATGGCGGGGACACAGCAGGTGCGCCACAAATATCCCACCAACGAGGAGGAGGACGAGGAAAGTCCGGAGGCAGAAACGTCCCGATCCCGGAACCTGAAATTCAAGGCCTCCAATATGTCATTTGGAGAAATGTTGGAGATGGTGGACATATTAAAGAGGAGCGACTATGATGGGAAGTATGGGCCTTACCTCAACCCCAATGTCCGCAAGGCCAAGATCATGTCTAAAGTTGTGAGAAGGCTGTACAATAATTTTTGGGTACAACGATCCAAGGAGCAACTCAGGAAACGCTGGTCAGACCTGAAACTGAGGGAGGCCGATCAGTACAGAAAGATCAAGAGAATTCTTCAAAAAAGTAAGTAGTTGTGTTTTGTGTTTGATTTCTTGCTTGCATACTGCTCCATTGTGTTTTGATTTTTACCAAGTTGTACATTCCAAAATGGCCACTTTCAGGTTCGTCTGTGCATTCGATCGTACTCAGCCTCGATCTTTCTGCCACTGTCATGGTCGTGTGTGTGTGCATTCGATCGTACGCAACCTCGATCGTTCGGCCACTTATAATACGATGTTTGGTCTTTTTTTGGGGAAAGGAAGTTTGTTCTCACTAGAAATGTCATCAAGAATGTAAAGCCAATTTATTCAATGTAAAGGAGAGGTCACTCAGTAGCTGTTTACCCATCTGGACTCTAGAGCACTAGTGCTGGGACACCCAAACCCCCTTTTTATTATGCTTTTCCACACATGTGCTCCAGTGGATACTAGAGGGGGGTCTCCATCACACAAACTTCTACCAAAAAGCTAGTCAGTTTAGCACCTTTACAAAGTGACTTCATTCATGTAGTTGACATTTGTAACTGGCCAAACTAAAATAGTGTCCGTCACTTTCAAGCAATGTTTGTCATTTCCTATTTCTGCCCTCAATAGCTTGTGTTGCTAAATCTTCCTTTTGGACATTCTCATAGGGGAGCGAAAACTTGGGCCGTCTGAGGAAACCCCCAAACCAACACCTACCAAAAAAGGGGAAAGAGCAGAAGCAGAGGAGGAGGAGGAGGAGGAAGGAGAGATCATCGAACTTGGAGAAATTGTCACCACAACAGGTGAGTGTGGGAGAACACAGCTACTGGTAAGCTAATCCATGTATGGCTGCCTCATTTCCAACACCCCATTTTTGTTTGTTTGTGGTTTTTAGGTGACGTGGATGTTGTGGAAGAAAAATCGCACTTTACCACAGAGAGTGCCCACGTACTCATCGGAGAGATAATGGTCTGCAATAGAGATCTAGATTACATAAAGCAAAACATCAATGATGTTCAACAAAAATTGAAGAACATCATTGATATTTTAGGAAAAATATGAAAACGCACCAAGTAATTAACACACATTTGTGCCAGCTTCAGAACACATTTGCAACTTAAAAACTGTCTGAAATTTGGAACATGCACACATTGTGTCCACATGTGCTAGCTCCCACCATGGTGGATGAATGGCAACGTTTTTTTTGGGGGTGCAAACACTTTACGAACTTCGAAAGTGGTTGTGGTGAAGGGGTTGCACCCCCAAAAAACGTCCATTCATCCCCATGATGGAAAATGGCACTTTTGAAGCTTCTAGGCATGTGTTTTACCATCTAATGACCATTTTCAGTCCCAAATTGTGTGCATGTTCCAAATTTCCACTTTTCGGGGGTGACCCCCCCCATGTGATGAAGGCAAGATCAAACACACTTTGAACATATAGTCATGTCTGATCTTGTCTTCACTTTACAAAGTTGAACTTTCCAAGTTCCTAGGTTCTGTTTTGCTCCATGCCTGGTTTTACCAATTGCGGAATGTTTGTAAACAATGTTGTAAATAACCAAGATGTTGTCAGTTTTGGCGTGAAGATTGTAAACGCACTTGGGAATGTTTTCCTAGTAAACTTTTATTTTTCTAAATGTGTGGCTTCCTTATTTAAAAAACACAATGCATTATGTATGTAAAATGAAAAGGATATGGGGGGCAATGGGTGTTATTTACTAAAGGCAAATCCACTTTGCACTCCAATTTTCTTTCCCGGGGAACTTTTTCAATGCACTTGTAGAGCATAGCGGATTTGACTTATGTAAATGACACCCACAGTGCTTTGTACGAAAACACGGAGCACAGCATTTTGGAGAATACACACATGTCAGACCTGGTGATGAAAAGGAGTATTTTGGGTGTCAGTTATGCAGTACAAACCTTCTCTAGACCAAAGATTAGGTAGCAAACACACAACATGAGAATAATCTTTTTGGGAAGAAGAGACTGTTACCTCCTTTTGCCCAGAAAGTGCATTCCCACTGTCGAAGGCAAAGGGAAAAAATGTCAAAGTAAAATAAGCTAAAAAGAAGACTGAAATGACATGAAATCATAGGTTGGTTAAAATATCAGATTTATTAAAAAATGCCTCTCACACATCGTCAGGCAGAGCAATGGCCCCCCTACCCACAAAGTACTGCATATATTGGTCCCGGACCACACGGGCATTTAGAGGGGCAAGCCTGGACGTGCCACTCGAAGGGCTGTGAGTTCGGCATTTGGAGGGCCCTCCACATCTGGGCCAACGGGCACCACATAGTTCCTGTTATGTCTTTTGAGGAAGTTGTGCAATATGCAACAGGCAAGAACTATGTGGTTCAGTTTGTATTCCGCCAAGTTAAATGCCGTCAGGAACAGGCGGAAGCGGCTGGCCAGGATGCCAAAAGCGTTCTCCACAACTCTTCTGGCTCTGGACAGCCTGTAGTTGAAGACCCTCTGGTCCGGGGTGAGGGTCCTCATCGGGAACGGCCTCATCACATGGGGAGTCAACGCAAACGCTTCATCTGCGACAAAGACGAAGGGGAGTCCTTCGGCATTCTCCTCTGGAGGTGGCAAGCACAGACTGCCACTTTGGAGACGCCAGTAGAACTCCGTGTGCGTAATGGCCCCACCATCCGATATCCGGCCGTTCATCCCCACGTCCACATACATAAACTCGTATGTTGCCGACACCACCGCCAACATCACTACACTATTAAACCCTTTATAATTATAATAGTAGGACCCCGAGTTGGGCGGTGGGACGATGCGGACGTGTTTCCCATCAATTGCCCCTCCGCAGTTAGGAAAGTCCCAACGGCTGGCAAAGTGGGAGGCCACAGTCTGCCATTCCTGTGGCGTGGAAGGGAACTGTGGAGTGAAACAAGAAAATAAAATTAGTCACTTTGCACCTAAACATTGCAAGCAGATTAGACAATCAACATCTTGGAACAAGAGCATTGTATAAAATTGGAGGCTGGAAAGTATTTGCACAGAAAAGTAGAGGCTCCCCTTCACAGATTACTCACCCCCCCATCAATCCCCCACTTCTGATGGGCCATTGGCAATAACTAGGGGTTTTGGGGGGGGGGTGGTGGACAGCTAACCCTCTGCACTTCATTGATTGGCAAATGGCTCAATAATGTGGGCTAGTTTGGCCAGACCCTCTGTACTTAACACTATTGGCAGGCCACAGGAAAGATCAAATAACATTTCAACCCCCCCCCCCCCCCCACCCCCAAAAAAGGCAGGCACAGTGTGACATTATTAAATTACCAAGCAAGCTAATAGGAGGGAAAGAAGACAAAAAAATAGGAAATGGAATGTATGGAGGCAGTCCCTTGCACTACATGCTTTGCTGAATTCATCCCTAAAGATGCGCACTATAAAGAGGTAGGTATATAGTGTGTATGGACCTTGGGAAAGCCAGCAGATAAAGGATTGGTACCATCTGACAGAGCAGTTGGGGGAGGGGGTTCCTAATGAGTTTGCCCCCCCCCCCCACCAAAAGAACAAAAAAAGGGGGCTCTACATGAAGTAAACCACACAGCAAACATTTGTCCATATTTTAGGGGGTGTTTTGGGGCAAACAATACTATGCAGCAGACAAAAGACATTGCTTAAGTGACTAGGCCATAGGTGTCTATTGGGGCAGAAGAGCATGCTGGTGAGGTAAGTGAAGGGAAAAATGCATGAAGGAGAAAAGGGGCACAGCATATTAGAACATATTGCAATCATGGTAATTAGGGAAGGAGGTCAAAAATACAAGTCATTAGCAAACAGAGCATACATAGAAGGGAATAGTAAAGTATAAATGTTACCTTAATATAGTCCTCCTGCAGGACCTGAATGATGGCAGAACAGGTCTCTGGAATAATGATTCCCAGGGCCTGGGGAGAGATACCTGAAGAGAACTTCAAATCCTGAAGACTTCTCCCTGTCGCCAAGTACCTCAACGTGGCAACAAGCCTCTGCTCCGGAGTAATGGCTTGTCTCATGCAGGTATCCTGCCGGCTGATAAAGGGGGTCAGCAAAGCCAAAAGACGGTGAAAATCGGGGTCCGTCATCCTGAGAAAGTTCCTGAAATCATCAGGATTATTCTCCCGGATCTCACGAAGCAAAGGCATGTGCGAGAACTGGTCACGCTGAAGCAACCAATTCTTGGTCCACATACTCCTCGTCACTCTGTTCATGGACGGGTCTTGGGTCAAAGCTAAAAGCCCGACACCAATTCCGCGTACAGCACGAACTCGGCGACGAGTACGCACGGGAAACATCGCTCAGAAGGTCACAAAAGGTCGGCTGGTCAGAACGGACAAACAGAAAGCACCGATAAACAGCAAGGCCTGAAAGAACGAAGTGAATACCAGCAACGAGCAGACAATAAGCAGTGCAAATCAAAGCGTCCTATATCAAGATATAGGCCGCAATGACCAACAAATGCGAACTGACTACACGCACTAAGAAACAGATACGCACGACAAGCACAAACTGAAGAGCAGTAACGATCTGAGTCAGAAAACTGAGAAGCGCGAATCTTAAGTCACCAAACTTCCACTAACTCTCGATAAACACGGGATCAGCAGAAGGAGCCCAACGGGTGCCTGACGTGGTGCTGAACTTCCCTTTTCTAATCTCGTGGACGACGACTTACGTCACGACGTTCTTCCGGACCGGATATTCCGACAACGTAGTCCGACCGTGTGTACGCAACGCCAACATCGGACAAAGTACGTCGGACAAAGTCCGACTGACCTGGTCCGCGGATTGTCCGAGCGTGTGTATGGGGCTTTAGAAGTATATTTGGGGGCGTGTCCAAGATGGCCGAGTGAACGGACGTGTTCCTAAGAGCTCTGCTACTGCATTAATCCTAACAACCCATAAAACCGGACTTACTGACCTGCACCGCGACCCATCCTGCGGTGAATGCCTTCTAGACTGCCCGGTCGAGGTAAAGGGGGGAAGAAACTGAAATTTCCTCCTGAAATACCGACTGACTCCAGCCCTGCTCCCTCGAGGCCTAGCGAACAACGGACGCCTCGTGTCAGTATGGCGTCGCAGACGGAGGCCCAGGAGGGATCCCCCTCCTCCAATCCGGGCATCCCTGAGGTCATGGCGGCTATTGCAACCTGCCAGTCGGCAGTCACCCTATCTTACCACCAAGATTGAAGAGGTACAGATGGATGTGGGGCTCCTCCGACAGGACTTGGAAAAAGTCAGGTCCCGGATGACCACGGCCGAACACCGCGTGGGTCAGGTGGAAGACGAAGTGCACGAAAACACCGGCGCCATTCGCTCCCTGCAATCCAGGGTTAAACTCCTGGAACACAGAGCCGAGGATTCCGAGAATAGGTGCCGCCGGAACAATATCCGGATCGTCGGTCTGGCGGAGGGAGCGGAGGGTAAGAACCCCACTGTTTTTGCAGAGGAGATGCTCAGGGCCCTGTTGCCCGCCGCACACCTGTCCCCCTACTTTTCGGTGGAGAGAGCCCACAGACTGCAGCCACAACCAGGTCCCCAGGGCTCCCCTCCCAGAACCTTTATTATGCGGTTCTTGAACTTTCGGGACCGAGACGAGCTGCTCAGGGCTGCCAGGGCGGCGGGGGAGCTAACCTTCCGGAACAACCGTTTGATGCTATTCCCGGACTTCTCAATTGAGACCCAGAAGCTCCGCAGTTCATTCGATGCGGTGAAAGCAGGCCTCCGAGCGAAGGGCATAAAATATAGTGTGCTCTTCCCTGCCAAACTGCGGGTAATCGACGGAGAAACCACCCGGTTCTTCACATCCCCTAAAGAAGCCACCAAATAGATGGAAACAATCCCTCCACTGGGATGAAAGAAGGCCCACAACTCCTGCTTTGATTATCCCCTGTTGAGGTACGTGGACCCCTAGATGGTACTTTGCTGATTCTTGCCTGCACACATGCGCCAGCATCCCCTGACCAGAGGGGGATCGGATGACTCTATCGGGAGGGGATGGTTTGTCCGGATGGAATTGGGGCAATGAGCTGCGCAAGATCCCGGGCTAGTGCACCACACTTACCTACTATCAGGAGGCCCGTTCTGTACCCGTCTATCCTTACCTTTATTTTTATCCTTTTACCCTTTTGTTCTTTGCCCGTCTTCCCCTTTCTGCCACAAGCCGGAAGGCTGCAGGGGCCAACACATTACCCACCGACCTCTGCCAGGTCTAGCAACGGCTGGTCAGGCCGCTGATATTGTTATTCAGTTACTGTTTTGCAGCCCCTTGTAAAATGAACGTTTAAGCTAGTGCCCCTGGTACAGACCAGGAGAACTTTAAAGAACCGGTTTATTTGTTATATGTAGCATCTCTTTTTTCCCTATGGATGCCTTACTAGCACTTAAGTACTTGGAACTGTTTTGGTCACTTTCCTCTGCTGAAGAGTGGTCGGGAGATGTGAACCGCCATCTTGGTTATTATACACGCTCCCAGGACAGTTAGTTGCCTACGGGCTGTTCAATGGGTATGATGCAGTTTTACATTGGGTGGGACATGCGGGGTGGGGGGGGGGGGGGGTTCGGCCGTTGCCGACAATGGTTTGACCACTGATCTGGTCGGGAGTTATAAAGTTTTAAATAAGAGTCAAATGTTTTTCCTTTTATCTCTGTATATACAACAGACCTGCATAGCTGATGTTTCTAAATGCGGTGTGGGGAGGGGGTACAGGGGGGGCAGGCAGGCCACCTGGAGGAGAGGAGTTGTCGCATGTTTGACCCCTGTCCTGATTCTACTTAATTTGCCCATATCACCATGGCTCAGGTATCAGTGATTTCTTGGAATGTGCGTGGTCTTAACTCTTCACACAAAAGATCTTTAGTCTTCAATTTCCTCAAAAAATACGCACCACATATTTGTGTGCTCCAGGAAACCCACCTGGTGGTATCCCGGGTACTGAGCCTCAAAAGGGCTTGGGTAGGATCCCACTACCATGCGACATACTCCACTTACTCCAGAGGGGTCAGTATTCTTATACACAAACAGCTACCATTCCAGCTTCTGGATATTAGGATAGACCCTGGGGGCAGGTACATTATCCTTCATGCACTTATTGCCAACAACCCCTGTGTGCTTGTAGGCCTGTACCTCCCCCCACCAGCTGATGTAACATTATTGCATAAAATCATGCAGTTGGTCATTGACTATGTGGTGGAGGATGTCTTGATTATGGGGGACTTTAATCTGACCCCGACTTCGGACCTGGACAGACTCCACACAGTATCTAGATGGGCACCCGGCCTGGCGGAGTGGGCAGATAGCTTTACCCTGACGGATGTTTGGCGCAGCTTTAACCCATCCGGCAGGCAGTTCACCTGTCACTCCGCCATGTTTAAGACCTTGTCTCGCATAGACCTGATATATGTATCGGGCCCTCTGCTCAGGAAATCCACAGACAGCCGCATATTACCACGAGGGATATCAGATCACACCCCGTTGCTGCTTGAGCTGTCATTTGGGCCCCCTGGGGAGAGGATGTGGAGGCTGTCCAGATTCTGGATAGAGGAGGAAAGTATTCAAGAGGCGGTGCAGGAGGGGGTATGTCATTATTGGTTGGAAAATGCCGTTGGCACAGATCCTCTAGTCTCATGGGACGCTTTCAAAGCGTGGACCAGGGGGGAGTACATTGCCCGTATAGCGGCAGCCCGCAGGAAGGCGGCGCGCTCTCTGGAGGAACTGGAGGACAGGGCTGTGAGGAAGGAAGAGCTGTATGTTGCCAGCCCCAACAGGGAGGCCTATGGGGAGTGGCAGTTTGCCCTACACCAACTCTCCCTCTGTAGAGTGGATGGAATGCATAAGTCACTCCTCCATACAGCTCACAAGATATTTGAATATGAGAATAAGAGCGGTCGACTGATGGCCTGGTTGGCAAAGGGACAGTTTGCTGTCACCCATATTGCTGTGGTCAAGGACATAGATGGGACGCTGCTAAGGGCCTCACAGGACATAAATCGCAGATTTGCCCAATACTATGAACAGCTATACTCCACCAAGGTGAGTTATTCCCCCCTAGAGCTGACTAACTATTTGGACGGGATCCCCTTACCGACTATTAGTGACCAAACATGTGAAACTCTCGAGGCTGCCATAACACTAGAGGAGGTGCAGTTGGCGATTGCCCAACTACAGGCGGGTAAGACTCCTGGGGCAGATGGGTTACCCAGGGAATTCTACGCACAACACCTTGAACTGCTGGCACCGCGGCTAGTGTCCCTGTTTGCTCAATTTTTCCAGCTGGGGGCCCTCCCCGAGTCAATGTCTGAGGCGGTGCTGGTATTGATACCCAAGCCAGGGAAAGATCCGGAGGAATGCTCCTCATACCGGCCAATATCTCTCCTAAACGTGGACGCCAAGATATTGGCCAAAATTTTGGCCAACAGGTTATCCACTGCCCTTGAGGAAGTTGTTCATCCGGACCAAACCGGGTTTATGCCAGGTAAGGGTACCGATATCAACCTCCGCCGGCTCTTCCTCAATATGTCTATCACTCATGATAACAGTGGTAGAAGAGTCATTGCCTCACTTGACGCTGAAAAGGCGTTTGACTCGGTGGAGTGGACGTTCCTCTGGGAGACTTTGGGGAGATATGGGATCGGGCCCCGATTCCTACAGTGGCTTTGTATGTTCTATCGGGCACCTAGGGCCCGTATCCGCACCAGTGATAGGATCTCTGCCTCATTCCCGTTACAAAGGGGAACACGGCAGGGGTGCCCTCTGTCCCCAGCCCTATTTGCCTTGGCTCTTGAGCCCCTTGCTACCCAGGTTAGACATACCCCTTATTTGGGTTGACCAATTTAAATATTTGGGTATCCAGGTCAGGAGACAAGTGGCAGAATATAGGGAACTTAATGTACGCCCGGTTGTGGCACAGTTACGATCCAAATGCTCTTCGTGGGATACCTTACCCTTGAATCTCATGGGCCGTATAAACCTACTAAAAATGATATTCCTCCCTAAAATTTTGTATGTTTTCCGCAACAGTCCCATCTGGATACCCAAATCCATGTTTGCAGAGGTGGATAAATGTGTAGGCTCCTTCGTATGGGGGGGCAAAGCCCCGAGACTGGCCAAATCCACCTTAATCCTACCTGTCCGATGTGGGGGACTAGCAATGCCAGACTACCGGACATACTTCTGGGCAGCTGTCTTAGTAACAATTAGGTGGTGGTACGTCCTCTCCAGAGGCAATGCTGCAGTATGCCTGGAAGCAGCAATCCTTGGGTCATTACAGGAGCTGGGAAACTTGGTCTACAGGGGACGCAGGGCGTATGCCGAACTCCCGGTGCCCACTCAGACCACTCTTAAGGTCTGGCTGGCGGCCAGGAGGGGGAAGATAGACCCCCGGAATTGGTCTCCTCGATGCCCTTTATGGGGGAATCCCAATCTTCCCCACATCAGGACGGTCCCGGACCCGGTGGTTTGGGCTGGGTTTGGGATAAAGACCCTTAGCGACATTCTAACAAAATGGCACCATGAAGCCATTCCCGGTACTCCAGGCAACCCTCCAGCTGCCGGACTGGATGCTGTTTCGGTACTTCCAGCTACACCACGCTATTAGGGCCGAATTTCCTACTCCCATCAGACTGACTGTGGACCCTGTCGAACAGGTCCTATCACAAGAACAACTGGACAAACCCCTCTCGGCCCTATATATTGAGCTCCTCAGGACTGACTCTGCCAAAGTGGACAGACTTTTTGACTACTGGAAGACAGACATCCCTGGGCTGGACAAGGAGGACTGGAATGACTGCCTTGCAGACAGCGCCTCCCTACTGATTTCCTCCAGAGAGCGCCTGATACAAGTGAAGTTTCTGCACAGGGTCTATTTTACCCCCCAGAGGCTCCACAGGGTGTTCCCACAGCGATCCCCTGATTGTCCCCGTTGCCGGGACAACACAGGAACATATTTTCATATGTTTTCATATGTTCTGGAGCTGTCCCAAAATAGCTGGATACTGGGATGCGGTATTGGAGTCTGTCAATGGTCGCCTCCAACTGAATCTCCCTAGGTCACCTGAGCTGATACTGTTAGGCATTCAGGACGACGATCAAAGGCCTAGATATACGAAACTATTACTGACTTACCTCTTCTTCTATGCCAAAAGGGAGATTGTACTTCGCTGGAGCTCCCCCTCCCCCCCCCACGATCACATCGTGGGAAAAGTCCATTAATGATGTCCTCCCCCTGTACAAGTTAACAGGAACTGTCCCAATAAATTTAACAGAGTGTGGCAACAATGGTCGGGGTAACAGGCATATACCCCGGAGAATCCAAGGAAGCTGCAAAGAGTTGTGTGGGAGGGAGATAGTGTATCACCATATATACATTGCCTCTATTAAAGCGGTAGTAAAGCCGCTGAACTTTTTTTTTTTTTTTTTTAACACCTGTAAAGGAAAAGGCATAATGAGCTAGTATGCACCGCATACTAGCTCATTATGAAATACTTACCTTAGAACGAAGCGTCGGTGACTCAGCTGGTCCACGCCGAGGTCGCTGACATGTTGCCTCGGCGTGTCTTCCGGGTATCGCGACTCCAGCGCTGTGAGTGGCTGGAGCCGCGATGTCGTCACTCCCACGCATGCGCACGGGGGACTTCTTCCCGGCAGGGTTCGGATTCTGCCGGCCCTTCAGCCGAGAATCCCCCGTGCGCATGCGCCGCTGCAGTCAGCGGCGCATTGCACGGGGAATATCTCCTAAACCGTACAGGTTTAGGAGATATTTTTTTTTTACCTACAGGTAAGCCTTATTATAGGCTTACCTGTAGGTAAAAGTTTTTTTTTTTTTGACTTTACTTACACTTTAACAAATGTATACCTTGCCGTTACTATTATCTTCACTGCACATGCTCAGAAATTGTCGTATGTATCTTCACACCAAGACGCCTGTAATATATACTTGATTCAGTCCACGTGGGACTTTTGTTGTAACCTGTATAATATTCTGTTAAATAAAGGAACAATTTTGACTCTTAAAAAAAAAGAAGTATATTTAGACCCTACTGGTAGATTTATAATCTTGGTGTGTGAACTTGACAATGCTATTTACACCATAGTGAATGTCTATCTCCCTAACACAAAGCAACTTAGGTTTTTGAACAAAATTTGGAAAAAAGTACTGGCTGTAAAAAAAGGTTCCCTGATTGTTTGTGGTGACTTTAACACTGTACCGGACAGGGAGATGGACGTCTCTAAGGGAACTACCACTAAACAACGTAGGATTACGTTGGACCATTTCATCTCCCTGTCCGGTCTATATAATGTATGGAGGTGCCAACATGCCTCAGAGAGGGACTTTTTTTTTTCAGATTTAAAAAACAACAGACTAAGAAACCGAATGATCTATTGGGTAAAACTGATCGATTAGATTCTAGTAATAAACAGGCCCCCACCCTCCAGCTGAAAGAAGAATTATTTGTCGCAAGACAAGAACTACGGGCGCACTTAGTGGCTCAGCAGGAACACCAGTTTCGTTCTCTTAAAACGCCCGTAACTATAGGTACCGCAATAAAGCAGGGAAATCACTGGCCAATCAGCTAAAAGAAAAAATAGCTACACAAAAAATACCCTATATCTTTAATACTAAGACCAAGCTGAAAGTTACAAACCCCAAAGACATTGCAGACGCGTTTAGCGACTATTACGAGGGACTGTACAACCTCAAACATGACCAGGACACCCCCCAGCCCACTACTGACCTGATAAAGGAATTCCTGAACTCAGTTGACTTGAACACTATACCCCTCTCAGATCTTGAAAACTTGAACCAACTGATAACGTCACAAGTGATAGAGCAGATAATCAAAAATCTCCCCCACAATAAATCACCAGGCCCAGATGGTTACTCCTCAGAGTATTACCAATTATTCAGTACAATATTATCTCCTTACTTACAAAAATTTTTTGAAAATGCAACGGCTGTTGCAGGCCTTCCCCCTGAAATGCTAACCGCCACAATCATAACCCTACCTAAACAAGGGAAGATACCCAATACTCCACAGAATTTTAGACCCATCTCTCTCTTAAACGTGGATGTAAAAATATATACGCCAAATTATTAGCACATAGATTGACAAATATACTACCACAATTAATTAATTAAGTAGGTTTCGTATCGGGCCGACAAACTACAGATGCCACAAGGAGGATGATAAACCTCATTAATATTGCTGAAAAGAACAGAGAGCCTTCTCTGCTCCTTACATTGGATGCAGAGAAGGCTTTTGATCGGGTCCATTGGGGACATTTAGAGGGTGTGTTGGAGAAATTTGGCTTTCTCAGCCCAATACGAAACGCAATATTAGCTCTTTACTCCTCCCCATCTGCTTATGTATATACGGAAGGCATGTTCTCTAAACAATTCCATATTACCAAAGGCACGAGGCAATGTTGCCCCATGTCCCCGTTAATATTTGCGCTAGTAATGGAACCCTTAGCAGAGAAAATTAGGTCGGATCACAAAATTCATGGTATAGCATCCCAAGGTCATCAACACAAAATGTCATTGTTCGCGGACGATGTGATTCTGTCACTTTCCAACCCAGCCACCTCGCTCCCTGCAGCCCATGATGTTCTCCAAATGTTTGGTAGAACATCCTACTATAAAGTTAATGAAACCAAATCTAACATACTAGGCATAGCATTACCGAAAAACATAGAAAACCAACTGAGATCTACTCTCCCGTTCCCTTGGACTACAAAATCCATCACTTATCTAGGAGTTCAGCTCACTTATCCTGTTTTGAATTTATACCAAGACAATTATCTTCCTCTAATTGACAAATGCCAGAAAGACCTCATGAACATCCAAAAACACTATCTTTCCTGGTCTGGGCGACTTGCAGCTTACAAAATGTTGGTAATGCCCAAAGTACTGTATATATTTAGAACCTTACCAATCCAACCTCCAAATTCCTTTTTTACTACAATGCAAAAGCAACTGTCAAGTTTTGTGTGGGGGGGGGGGGGGGGCTGTAGAGCACGGTGCTCTCCCCTCATACAAACTAAACACAGGAAAGCAGGGGGTATGGGCTTACCAATCTTGAGGGATTACCACACAGCAGTTGTCATCGATCAGATCAAACATTGGTTCTCAGAACCAATTGTGAAACCATGGTGCCAATTAGAATTGGCTAGATTCAAACCCCTTTCATCTCTATCATTTCTGTTAGCTTCAGTTGTCCCCACCACCACTCAGCTCGTAGACCACCCCACGATCAAAGCAGCTGGTAGAGCATGGACAGAAATTAAATCAGAAGGGAGTATGCACTACAAGATAGTCAGAATTCCCATACCTTTGGAATCTATTCCATGGCTGATCCCTAACATGACAGTGAAGAAATGGCAAGAATACAAGATCATTAACATAGCAGACATCACGACAGCTGATAAAGTACTATCATTCGCGGAGGTTAGGCAAAAATTTTAAATACCACAAACAGAGTATTTCACATACACCCAGATAGCATCTTTGTATAATAGTATAAAAATGACACATATTCCCATTGTTGAAAAAGTATGGAAGTTCCTCTGGTCTTGCAACACCAAGAACAAAGGAATCACAACTTTATACAATTCATTAAATGACAAAGATGTTTTTCAAAAGTATACACCATTGCTAAAATGGGAAACAGAACTGGGAAAAGTTTTCTCAGAAGCCGGATTGGTGAATGCTATCAAGTGTAACTATAAATACTCCAGATGTGCTAACTATGAAGAACTCAACCAAAAGTTAATGTTGAGATGGTACTTCACCCAATACGTAGTAGCAAAATTCTCGAAGGAAAACTCCAACCTCTGTTGGAGGGAGTGCGGCCATGTAGGTACTTTAGCACATGTAGTCTGGGCTTGCCCACAACTCAATCTATTTTGGCCTAAAGTATTTCAACTAATCTCCCAAGTAACCTCACAACAGATCTCTCCTAGTTTAGAATCGGCTATACTAGGCTTACGTTTATCTGATTACCCTTGTTCCAAACAGTCTATAATCTCTCACATATTACTAGCAGCTAGATCGGCAATAGTTCACAAATGGAAAACGAACGAAATTCCATCTGTAGCAGAGGTATCAGCTAGAGTGAACGTCATAGATGCATATGAACGAATAATTGCTAGCAGAGAAGGCAAAACTACATTGTTTATGACAAATTGTTCATCCTGGACCACATTTTATACAGGGCAGCGGGGGCCTGTCTAACCAGCGGTCCTCGTTGTTCTGAAGGTGCTACTCCTGCTTACTATCATTCTCTTTTTTTCTTTTCTTATTATTTTCTTTTCTTCTTTTTTATCTACAGTATGTGTTACCCATTAACCTAACTGTTGGAAGTCTACTCATGTATAAACGATAACCTCCACACCTTCCGGCTGGAAGGGAGGGACACATGTACTGGCATTTATGGCTTGACTGAATAATATGTTTCATAGTTTGAGACTTCTAAATTTCTCAAGGTAGGGGGACGGCGGTCCTGTGGCGCAGCGTGTTCCCATAGGGGCGCCAGGAGGATCAGCGTCCACCTCAAGTGCACAATAAGAGTACAATTGGCAAGCAAAATAAGCCACTACTAATAGTTCCAACAGCAGGTTCTAAAACTGTTTATTCAATACTGTTTGGTTTCAACTTCTGATGTAAAGCAATACTATGTTTTTTGATACAGATTGTATATGAAAATATTCCTGTATTCTGTTAAAAACTTGAATAAAAATTATTAAAAAAATATATAAATGTGAGGGGTGGAGAAAGAGAAACCCACGGTGCGAGTTCGAGAATCCTTTCCCATTGTGGATCCGAAATATTTCCCACGTCTCTTTCCCATTTCTTCCTATAAGGCCGTTCCTGTATTACTTCCTGATTCCCTTTATGTAGACTTGGATACATTTTAAATATTAGGCCTTTCGATGACTTGGCTCTAATAATTTGTTGTAGTACCGGTATATTACACCGAGCCATCAACTGCGGTAGGGACTCAGTGAGTGAAATGACTGTCCAACTTAAAACAATACAGGAGGAACTTTCTTTTGTCAGACACGATTTACAAAGAGTTTGGGAGAGGACCACAGCCCTGGAGGGGAGAGTGGGCCTGGTAGAGAACAATCTGGCCCCCCTTAAACGGAAGATGAGAGCTATAAAGGAACAACTGACTAGAGAGAGAGAGAGTAAAATGGATGAAATGGAAAATAGGATGAGAATAAAGAATGTACGGATAGTTCCCTCTGTCTCCCATTCT
This sequence comes from Lithobates sylvaticus, assembly GCA_028564925.1. Classification (NCBI taxonomy): domain Eukaryota; kingdom Metazoa; phylum Chordata; class Amphibia; order Anura; family Ranidae; genus Lithobates; species Lithobates sylvaticus. The sequence continues at coordinate 286,892,205 of CM053029.1, forward strand.
CTTCACCCTCACGATCAAACCTCTGGCTGTGTCTCTTAGATCTTCTCCAGGGAGAAAAGGCTATAAAAGAGGGGTGGAGGAAGAAAAAGTTATATTATTTGCGGATGATCTCCTTCTACTCCTGGACGATGTGCAGAAATCATTAAAAGAAACTATGTGTAAAATCTGAAATTTTGGCCGCTTTTCTGGCCTGAGGATAAACTGGGAGAAATACACTTTATTACCAGTTGATCCCCTGGACAGCTCTCTACCCCAAGAGGCTGAACGGTTACAAATAGTGAGTCATATACAATATATTGGCATAAATGTTACCAAAGACCCTAAACAATTTATAGCAGACAACTTAGTACCATTATTAATTCAATTTAAGGGTAAAATTTAAATCTGGAAAAAACTTCCCCTATCTGCAGCAGGTCGCTGCAACTTAATTAAAAATGATATTCCTACCACAACTTTTGTATGTCCTGCATAACTCTCCAGTATGGATCTATAAGAAATGGTTTTATAAGATCGATACTATATTTAGAGAATTAATTTGGAAAGGGGGTTCAGCTCGCATTAGTTAAATACTTTACAACTTTCAAATAAGTTGCTCTCCCACATCCCTTTAGCTGCTTCTTAGCAGCACAGCTCCAACATATGGGTGGATGCCAATTTGAGGGGGGAAGACGAGAGAGGAAGACTCTTTTACAGAGTTTTCTGCATAACTCGTTGGTGGAAGCTCTGGAGGCAAGGACTTTTCTGCGGGGACTGCCCACTTATGTCTTAATGACAAGAGTATGGGAAGTGGCAAAGGGAACTCTGGGATATGGAGGATTTACAGAATACAAAAATTGTAAGTTGGGTGAGATGCAGAAAATGGGGCCAATTAGGGAATGGGAAAGACGAGGTATAAAGTACATTTATTAGCTTTATCAAAACGGAAAGTTAAAATCCTTTCAGGAATTAAAGGAACAATTTGTAATCTCAAACAAATCTTTCTTTAAATACCTGCAGGTAAGACATGCAATGACAGAGCAGTTTAGAGGGAGGTTAATAGAATGGTCAGACTACTTTGATAGGTTCTCTTACAATATATTCATCTAGGGATACATTGTACATTTTTCACATTAAGGTTGCGCTCAGGCTGGTTTTTATTTCTTGTTTCTTTTTTAATATATGCATGCACCGACAGTTCCCTCATAATAGAACTTAATTTAAGTTCACCCTTAAAACATTTTTTTTTTCTTCCTCTCCATTGTGTCTTGAGGACACATTTCATTTATTTTGCTTAACATGACATCACCATCCCACCTCTTCACCTTGTCTAATCATTGAGATGATTCAAAGTGATCTCTAAACGACACCCATACCAAGCAGGCAGGGCCGGTGCTACCCATAGGTAAGGTAGGCATTGGCCTAGAGCGCACATCAGCCAGGGGCGCCGCGCTGGGGCCCGCAGTGAGTGAAGCGGTGACAGTAGGTGGGCTCTTTTCCCCTGCTCGGTCTGCCAGAGAACTTAGACAGGGGCGCTGTTACCCAGGAGAGGCGAGCTGCCTCCCTTTCTCCTGTCAGCAGTGGGGGGGTAGTGGCTCACACCAGCTTCCTGCCTGATCTTTTTACCTTCCCATTGGCCACAGCGGAGGGCCAATCAGAAGAGACTAGGGGAGCATCATGGGACATGTAGTCCTGGAAGATTGATGGCGCACAGGGGGCAGGCTATAGCCCCCAGCATGCACTCTCCTGAGGGAGATAGAAAGAGCCTGGAACCTGGGAAAAGCTAAGGGAGTGAGTGCTACACTGTAGCAGCTACAGAATACAGGAAAAAAAGAGACAACTGTGCAGGGGGAAGCCAGAATGAGAGCCATACTACCCAGCACCACCAGAGAGAGAGTGACAGTGCCCAGCACCACCAGAGATGTGCGTGGTAGCCAATCAGCTTCTAAATTCAGCTTTTTTAAATAAGTTTTGACAAAAAACCTGGAAGCTGATTGATTTCTATGCAGAGCTACAACATATTTTGCACTTTCACGTTTTAGCAAATCAACCCTGAGATGTTCTATAAACAAAAGGCAAAGTTTTACTGAATAAAATGATTTTAATATGACCATCCATTAATTTCTTCTTTTTTGAAGACAAAATGCTCAACTTTTATCTGCTGGATATAGACACTCTCTAATGTTAGTACATTCTAAAAATATTTCAGTACTATACTTGTGACATTCATCACACGGGAACCAGGAGATGAAATTGCTCAGGTAAAAAGGTTCTAGTTCAGAAAAAGACTTGTGGAAATTCTACTCAATTAAAGACCACATAGTGAGTAGCAGCTGGAAACAAAGTGATTCAGAAGTTTTTAGAGGGATACGGGAGTTCTGGAGTCAAAAAGTCATGTCATGTAATGTATTGAAGTAAAATATACAGAGAGTCAGTTTGCCAGTATCAAAGTCTTTATTGCAGTAGCTTGTGTAGGTAGAAAATGAAAGATGATGATCAGATGAGTTAGTTTTTTGTTTCAATGCATGAATATGTCAGAGTGAGGAATAAAAATGCAGAGAACTAAGAACAGAGCAAAAAAGCAAATGTATTTACACACAACATTCCAGTAAGCAGAGTTTTTCCCTTTAATAATAAAAATATGCTTGCTTGTTTATGCATCAATATGTATAACTGTTCACATTAGATACAGCCATGCATATCTAGATGATGCTTAATTGACAAATAAATCAAAAGTACACAACAATATGCACACACCAGCACCAAATAAAGACAGAATAGCCCCTGTCCACGATACCGACATGTCCCGCAAAAGAAATGACACATGCATGCCAAAAAAGCTGATGGCTTTCTTCTTCCAGCCTCATCGGTGGCATGGACAAGATGGCGCTGGCTCCTTCTCCCCAGGGGGCCAGGAGGTCTCTTTCTGGGGATGGAGGACAATGTCATCATGCTACTTCCCAGCTTGCAAGCCCTTAATCAGGGAGCCTGGAGAAAGCCAGATTCAGGATGAGTGACCATTCACAACAGCATTCAGAGGTAAGCTCTAAAGATGAATCCCAAGATGACACCAGGGAACTGACAGATTCCATTACCTCCTTTCCCACAAACAATCAACCAGTGTTAGACACCACATTAAGGACATGCTTATCTCCCTCAGAAGAACACTTCATTCTGACATGATGTCATGTATGCAGAAATTAACGGCAGTGGAGGGCAGAGTAACACATGTTGAAACTAAGATGGGGGAATATGCTGATACCATTAATGACCTGGTTGATACCTACGAGGTCCATGACACCGACCATCAGTGGTTCAAGGCTAAGCTTGCAGACCTGGAGGACAGATCCAGGCGAAATAATATTAAGATACAAGGCATTCCTGAGTCTGTCCACACAGAGGAGCTGAAGGCCTATGCTGAACCACTGTCCTTCTCTATTTTGCCTGACCTCACCCCAAATTAAATTATCATCGACCACATACATCACCTGCCAAAGCCTTTATTTATCCCAGCCCAAGTCCCCCGAGATATAATTCTCAGGAGGCATTTCTTTCAAGTGAAAGAACAAATCATGCAAAAGTACTGCAAGATGAAAACGCTGCCTGAACCTTATGACAACTTGCAACTTTTTATTAATTTGTCGCAATACACCATGCAACTGAAGAAAAATATCAACACTGTCACCAAAACACTGAGGAACAATGACATCCCATATCAGTGGAAATTTCCTACCAAACTTCTGATCCACTGGCAAGGTAACTCCCATATTGTCACACCCCTGGATAAAAGCCTGCACTTACTCAGATCATGGCATATTATTACCCTCTCAATCTCCAGAATCTAGTCCAAAGACAGGTAACTCACCCAGTTCTTAATACCCCCAATTTATGAGCAGTACATAGCTGCACATAGCTTTTCCTGTGCTTCACCCAGCTTGCACCTGAACCTTCCCTTGGACTTCCGCCTGCCTTCCTGTGACCCCGGCTTGTGCTTGACCCTGCTCCTGCTTCATGCTTCTGTACCTCGCTGCCTGACTGTGTACCGAACCCAGCCTGTATCCTGTCTTAGCTTCTGCCTCACGTTCTGGTACCTGCTCTGCTCGGCTGTTGATGACCCCTGGCTTATGTTCCGATGACGCTTCCGCCTGCTGATCAAGCAACACTGAGTTCCTGCTCTCGGTGCCTATCTGGTGATCTGCAGCCATTGGGTTCCTGCCAAGGCCCAGCCGGTTTCACCTGCTACATCGGCCCTCGTGCCACTTTGTGTCCTTCACTCCCTGTCATCTCTACCAGGGGCGCTGGACAAAAGGTGCAAGAGAAGCCCTCTATGCAGCTCGATCTCCACCAGGAACGTGAAAGTACCACTCAGCCAGATGTCAGCTTTTGAGAGAGAGGCTTCTTCTCTGGAATCTCTATGCCTGCAACTTGCCTCTCTCACACAGGTAGTCTGCACCCTGCAAAAGAGCTACCTGCAGCTGGAAGGTCGCATCCAATCCTTCGCCTCCATCTCAGCAATTCCTGCACCTGTTATAGCACCTGGCTACCCCACATCTGAACAGACTGTCTTCGCATCTGCCACCACCATAACGTGTGTCTCCTGTGTGTCTCCTGTGTTATCAATGAAATCGGATAGGCATTCTTAATCGTGAAATGATTGAGACCCCTATAATCAATACAAGGTCTCATTTCTTCACAAAGAAGAAACCAGCACCAGCAGGAGATGAGGATTTGGGGATGAAACCTTGACAAAGTGCGTCTGCAACATACTCCTCCATGGCCTTATCCTCCAAGACTGACAAAGGGTAAACCCGGCCATGAGGGGGTATGGCACCACGTATATGGTCAATTGCACAATCATATGGCTGGTGTGGAAACTTCAGGCTTGAACTTTGTCAAAGACATTGCTTAAATTGCGGTACTCCTCTGGCAGGGAGGAGAGTGAAGAGGTGCACAGGGCCTTGGCTACCTTCTGGAAGCATGTCTCACTGCATTGTGGTGACCAGGAGAGAACCTCAGCACAGAGCCAATAAAAAGACGGCTTGTACCTCTATAACCAAGGATAATAAATAACCAGTGGAAACTTAGGTGAGGAAATAACTTGGAATTGGATTATCTAATGGTGAATAGCCCCTACAGCCTTGGACAACGGAACCGTCTCATGAGTCACATGGGCAGGCTGTAGAGGTCTCCCGTCAAGAGCCTCAATGGCAAGTGGAGTGTCACGCAGCTGCAGCGGTATTGAGTGCTTCGACACAAAGGCAGCATCATCTAGATCCTTCTAGATAAATGGGGACGAAACAACGCCACCGAAGGTCCGTCCGTGACAGGACCTCAAGGATCAGGCGTTCTCTGGACGGGGAGGACAAGACGTCAAAAAGTGACCTGCCTTGCCACAATAAAGGCACAATCTCACACTCTCCCTCCTTCTAAAGGTTCTCTCATCCGCAGAGAGAAATGTGAAGCCCAAGTGCATGGGTTCACCTTCACTGATTGACTGTACCAGGAGACATGGGAGGTGAGGGAGGCACAGGTGGGACTGCAAAGCTTGAAGACAAACGTACAGGAGGCTTCCTCAAGCGCTCCTTAAAAGAGAGTCTTTCTCTGAGTCTGGAGTCAATGAGGATGACAAACGTGATCAACTTCTCCAGCTCAGTGGGTTTATCTCGGTCTGCTATCTCATCCTTGACGGTATCCAGAGACCATGAGACAAAGCCACGTGGGCCTCATTGTTTCACGCAACCTCAGCTGCCAGAGTACGGAATTCAATGGCGTAGTCGGCAACAGTTCTCGTACTCTGTTCGATGGACATGAGGCACTTAGCAGCAGAAGCGGAGCATGCAGGAACATCAAATACCCTTTTAAAAAAAGTGAAAAATTCAGGGTAGTGCAAGACAACAGGTTTTTGCATCTCCCATAGAGGGATTGCACCAAGTCAAGGCTCTCTAAGAAAGCAAAGATATCACAAAACCTACTTTGCTTCTGTCCGTGGGAAATGCCTGGGGCAGCATCTCAAAGTATATCTCAACCTGGTTGAGAAACCCTCTGCATTGGACTGGATCGCCCCCAAAAGAGGGAAGAGGGAAAGAGGGAAGAGGAGTGGAACCAGACATACCTCTTATAGAGGTAATACTTGAGGCAGGTGCCTACACAAAGACTGGAGCAGCAGCAGGGTCCACCTGCAACATAGGTTGTACCGGGGCTGCCACAGTGGGAGATTCCAGGTGAGCCGTGTGACTCAAGAGCATTTGTAATGCCATGGCAAACTGATCGATGCAGTGATCCAGTTCATCCAATCTGGAAAAAATATTACCAACAATTGGATTGACCGCATCTTCTGAATTTATGGCCTTCGCCTACTGTCAGAAAACTTGAAATCAGGCCGAGACAGAAGTAAAGTTAAATCGCACTTGTTTAATAATAAAAGTAAAAAGAACAAACATAGTCAAAACATAGCCAAAGTTCAGTAACCGGAACAGATAGTCAGCCAAGCCAGAAGTTAGGGATCAATATAGTAGAACTGCAAGCAGGATCTGGAGCCAGAAGGGATGTCAGCAAAGCAAGTCTTGAACAGGATCGCAGGAGATCGTCTCAGTTTCTGTGATGTTGACCAAGGCGAAGGCAGAGCTCCTCTGGACTGGGCGGCTTATGTAGTCAGGACTGACGAGCAGCATATCATCAACAGCTGAGTAACTGTGGAGAGATAGGAGCTGGCAATTAGCCGACAGCTGAGCAGCCAGCTCAGAGAAGGAAGGGCTGAGCCCAGCCCTGACACAGGGCTACAATGGAATGGTTTAGATCAAAGTATATTCATGTGTTTCTACAAAGGATTGACTCAGGTGACTCAGCTGAATACAAATGTATGCCACGCTTTTTACATATTTATTTGTAAAGAAAATTGAAAAACATTTTTTATTTTTCTTCCACTTCACAATTATGTGCCACTTTGTGTTGGTCTATCACATAAAATCCCAATAAAATAAATGAATGTCTTTGGTTGTTACATGACACAATTTGGAAAATGTCAAGGGGTATGAATACTTTTTCAAGGCACTGTACATTGTAATGTAATAATTATATTACACTAGTGATTAAAAGATAATGTAAAATGTATGTAAAATGTGTGGTTTGGAAGAATGAGTAAGGGTATTAATGTAGACAAGGAAAGACATGATGCGAAGAGTGCTCTTGAAAGAAGCTAGAAGAAATTGATGTATCTTTAATTAGATATCCAGCTACTATTTGATACTTGTGAATTTCAAATATGAAAGCAAGAGGAATTACTAGAGCAGAATATGCAAAAAGATGAAACATTTTTATCTTAAATTGACAGTAATACTCAGCTGTGATATTACTTTGCTATATAACAGGTTAACAGATTAATATAATTTTTATGATGAAAGTCATGTTTCACCCTGGACTTATTTTGTATAAATTCTATAATCAAAATTTTCAGTACAGGCAGCTTTGAACATGAATACATTAAGACAAATTTTGCTATCATATTACTGTCTGTAGATGTCTCTGACGTGGACAAACCCATCACACCACTAGACTTTTCTGCCTACGGACTCTACAAAGAGATATGTACATTTTATCTTCTACTGTAAGTATTAGATGGTCATTGAACCTTATATTCTTTACATTATAATCATTGAGTCAAAAGGAAGATCAGGGACTGCCAATGAAGGGCTTTATCTTACTTTACTAAAGATACAGTATGTGTTCCCTCTCAAATGATTTTCTAATATTATTGGTTGGATGATTCCATACTGTCTTCAAAGGCATACACTTAGCTAATGCCTAATTGGCACTCAAGCAAATGTAACAGCAAAGTTAATTTTCTAATAATTGAAGAAAATAGGGTTTTTCATTAAAAAAAAAATGTTTTAAGACAAAATATTAATAAAAACAGAAAATTGTATACTTACCTGGCAGTAATTTTCCTTCCCTGATGCAAAGCATGACAGCATACACGAATGGGATAGGCTCCGCCTCTCGCCCAATCAGGACGGGGCATACTATATTTAAATAATTTGCCTCCCCCTAGGCGGCATTCTCGTAATTATACTCAAATGCGAAAACCCATAAGGGAGGGACCTGTATGCTGTCATGCTTTGCATCAGGAAAGGAAAATGACCATCAGGTAAGTATACAATTTTCAGTTTTCCTGACACAAAGCATGACAACATACACAAATGGGATGTAGCACACCCACAAAACCTATAAGGGAGGGCCATGCAGAAGTGTTTGAATCATCATATCATTAGATTAGTTTAGAACTGAAGTCAATTCCCCTGCTTCCACTGTTGCCTGATTGAATTTGCAATAGGCAAAAAATGGTTTGTAGTGTATGAACCTGGTTGGTATCCTGTAAAATTCTGGACCTCTGAATTTTGCCCATGAGCATACCACCCATCTGATAAAGTGAGCTCTGCACTAGATTGATGAATGTATCTTCCTTCAATAAGCCCCTTAGGCTACTCTGACCTGAGATAATGCTATTGTCTTAGCGGACAGTAAAAGTCTTATACTGATACTGCCAGGCCTGAATAGGCCACTGTCTGACCTTCTAGAGAATGACCACTTCCATGCATGTCTTCCACATAGAGTCCATTACTCCAGCTTGTGGTGATGCTGACATTTTAGTTTGGACATGCCGGAAGGTTGATGTCTTGACCCAGAAGCAAAGATGCAGACCCTTGTCTGGTGCTGGTGAAGAAGAAACCAGAGCCATTTTGTTTGATTATGGTAGCAATAAGGTAGTTTACTGCTTGACGCTTGGATCTCTGAAAGAATTCTTAAAGACGTGATATCCTTAAGAAATACTACTTTAGTGTCACTGAACCTATTGAGGTAGTCTTGTTCAGAAGAATGACCCTAGTTGCAGTCGGAAGCAGAATATTCATCCTGAAATTCTGTGAGATTTTCCATGTTCTAGTATACCTGCAGTTTGTCGCAGGTTCCCCCGGCTTCCACAAGGTTTCAAATAATAAGGGTGAGATCCCGCAATGAGCATTTCTAACTTTGTCTCCCAGTTGCTAGATGTAACGTGGCTGAATTTGGATACACTTGGCTCTGCTGTGTAAGGTCTGAGATCTCAGGAAGAATAAAATAGGAGGAACTTGGGCCAAAGACTGTACTTTGAGGACACCATGGCCTGTAAGGCCACCAGATCATTGCCCGTATCCCAGCTGTATGACTACGAATCCTGGTTGAACTAGATGGACTTGTGTCCTTTTTCAACCTGCCCAAACATGCACTATGATCCTGATGAGGAGCTTAGAGATCACAAGTCTGGTGGCTATACAGGCAAACCTGCTGACCCAGCTGGATGTTAGTAGATCCACTGCTTCCATTTCTGGGAAGCTCCTCTTGCAGGAATGACTTCCATTCCTGACCATTGAGTTTACTGCCAGGTTGAGATTCTATGAACCGCTTGTTGGTCTAGGGACTCACCCTTGACATCCAAGGCTTCGTATTTTACCGTATCTGACAGGAAGTTCTGGGACACCAGAACACAGAGTGATGAGATTTCACCGTTGGCAAACCTGAATAGGAGATGCCTTTTTCCATGACGATATAAGATTACCTATAGCCGTCTGTTTGGAGCATACCTGAGGCCTCCTAGGCTGTGTTGCCCAAAAACTTTTCCACTTGGGAATCACTGTACCCCTGCTGTTAGACACTTCGTCCTCCACTGGCCTATGTCATTGACTTGAGCTAGGAGGTCACCGAGGTGAATAGACTTTAATGATTGTTACGTCTGGAAGTTTATGAATGTTGATAAGATTAACTATCCTTAGCTACCATCAACGTGTCTAGTCTCATATGTGGGGTGGTCTTCCCTGGAATAGGAAGCAAAATCTTTCATTACCTTTAGAAGGCCAGTTTATGATGTTCTCAATCTTCTTGACCATTTAAGACCATGGGATACAAACAGATGAGCTAGAGCTAATACTGTCACCTTCCGTGTGGGCAACTCTACAGTATACTCCTGAACAGTGTTGTAACTAACGCCGCTAAAGTAAACGGCGTTACATAACGCCGTTACTTTAGAGGGTAACGAGTAATCTAACTGATTACTCGTCCCCCTCGCGGTAACGCCGTTCCCATTACTGGGGCGGCGTTACCGCAATTACCTGCCGCGATCTGCGGAGCCGTCCGCGGCCTCGGCCTTAGGAAAGGCCGCGGCTTCGGCCTAGCTCCGGAGCGGCGGCCATTTTGGTGCACCCGATGGCCGCAGCTCCGGCCTAGCTCCGGAGCGGCGGCCATCTTGGTGCACCCGTTGGCTCTTATTCTATGGCAATGCACCTTCTATGGCAATGCACCGCAGGCAGCCAATCACAGCTCCCTTCTGATGGTCTCCTCAGGAAGCTGAGATGAGCCGCACGCACCGATAGGACAGGATGGCATCTCCTTCGGCTATTGGCTGAGTGTGTAGAGGCGGGCTGGACAAGCGGGGAAGTGGTGTGTTGATGATCCATCTGTTGTATGCCTGACTGTTATTGCTGTGCAGAGCTGAGACAACCGGACAGCTTCATGTATGTAATGTTTTCTATCATTTCTTTCCGGTGCATTGCCATAGAAGGTGCATTGCAAGATGACGCCGGTCTCCCCTCTGTGTACAGACCTGTACAGTGGAGGGGAGAGATCGGATGGCAGCAGCCATCCCTCCATACTCTGCAATACCCAGCCAATACCTTGCCAACACCCTGCCAATACTCTGCCAATACTCTGCAACACCCTGCCAATACCCAGCCAGTACCCTGCCAATACTCTGCAATACCCTGCCAATACTCTGCCAATACTCGGTAATACCCTGGCAATACTCTGCAATACCCTACCAATACTCTGCCAATACTCGGTAATACCCTGGCAATACCCTGGCAATACTCGGCAATACCCTGGCAATACTCTGCCAATACTCGGTAATACCCTGGCAATACCCTGGCAATACTCGGCAATACCCTGGCAATACCCTGCCAATACCCTGCCATACTCTGCTATACACGGTAATACCCAGCCATACTCGGTGATACCCAGCCATGCTCAGCCGTACCCAGCCAATATTACAGTTGGGGAGATTGTGGATATTACAGTGGGGGAGATTGTGGATATTACAGTGGGGGCTTTATGGTGGTGGAATTTTCAAAGGTTTTTGCAAATTCAATTATTTGCTGATCCGAAAAATGAACCGATCCGTGACTCTGATCCGAGCAACGATCCGATCCGTGAGTTTGGGGGGGACAGATTTACAGAGGGGGAACAGATATATGTGTGTGGGGGGGGGCAGACATGTAGTGGGGTACAGAGGGGGAACAGATATATGTGTGTGTGGGGGGGGGCAGATGTGTAGTGGGGTACAGAGGGGAAACAGATATATGTGTTGGGGGGAACAGATGTGCAGGGGGGTACAGAGGGGAAATAGACGTGCAGGGGGGAACGCGCCCCTTGCTTACAGTAATACTAGACCCGCCCCTAAGAATATAAAAAAAAAAAGTCAGTTACTTTGCTGAGTAACTAATTACTTTTCCAATGTAGTAACTGAGTTACTAACTCAATTACTTTTTTGGGAGAAGTAATTTGTAACGTAACTAATTACTTTTTTAAAGTAAGATGACCAACACTGCTCCTGAATGTCTAAAATGTCATTATTATAATGAGATTAACTGGCCTTCCCTCTGAATCAGGGTTTGCCAGGATGTTGAGCCACCCGCATCTGTTGTCCACATAAGAAACCTGAAGCAAGACGGCCACTACTGGAAACAATGTTCTGGAAAATGTGGAAAGGTCAATGGTTGCTGAACGAGCCCAAAGTGAAATTCTCAGAAGCCTGGGTGTACCAAAGTGCGCATGTACACATCAGCTAGATCTAGAGAAACTGTAGCTGTTTTATCTGATAGTTTGAGTGATTGTCCTCAATGACTCCATATGACGTTTTGGATCTTGATCCTTTGTTACATATCTTGACTGAATCTGCTTTCCGACTGACAACAATGGACCGATTGTTCCTGTTGGACAAGATTTGGTAACATTTACTTAAAGCCTTGATTGCTCTAAAGAACCATAGTGGGAATTAGAGGAGTTGAAAGAGTTTGAAGAAATTCTATTGACTTCCTTACTGCACAAAGTACAACTCGCCAGCACACCTGGAATCTTCCGTTGTTGTCCCAAGGTTTATTATACCTGGCATGATCACCTACACTAGGCAACTGCCCTGTAAAGGTTAAAAAACAGCAAATCCAAGCATTAGAGCATTGACACAGTGATCCAAAACCTGCAAAGCCAGGCATTGCTGAGTTAACAGGAAAGACTCAACTTTGCAGGAAACACCTGATATATCAGTTCATGCATTAATAGTCCTACAGACAAACAAAACCTGCGAGGCAAATAAAACAGACAGAACTATACACAGCTGTTTAACCTACTTTGGCAGCTTGTATATTAACAACATAATGATTCAGACACACCATGACAGCCCATGGAAAGATTACCTGTTCTGTGCAACACCCTTCGCCAACTGGCTCTAAGGGGGGATGGGAGAGGCTCCATACCTGACAGGTGGCCACCAGTCCATTCCCAGGAAGCCGCCTGGAGCTACCAATATCATCTCGCTGCTCCCTGCCAACTGAAAGCCGCGTCCAGCCACAGGAAGCAGACAAGGAGCCTTCTTGTAAGGGGGCAGCTCTGACAACAAAAAAAAATTCCAGCATCTTTGCAAGGGAAACCAACATATCCAAAGCCAAACTAATAAAATGTGTGTGTGTGGGGCCACAACTCACCAGGGAGGAGAGACTGGATCAGTCCCAACTAACCACAAGACAGAACTGTTTTACCTGCATCCAGAGACCAGTATACCAGCCCCCCAGTATCTGGACCTGGGGGGGGGGGGTCTCCCTCGTATGGAAATTTTACAACCGAACAGGGGGGCTTTGTCACAGGAAAGAGGCTGAACCTGTACGGCTGGCCAGATAAATCTGCAAGGTGAGGGCAAAAAAAAAAATCTTCATTGATTCAGTTATAGCCAGTTGAGCATTTGAGAAAAAAAAAGAGAATGGGGGAGGCGACTTATTTAACCACTTCCATAACAAGTATTTTGACCCCCTTCCTGCCCAGAATTGTGCAGTCATGTGACATTGTACCCAAATTAATTTTGATAATTTTTTTTCCCCACAAATAGAGCTTTCTTTTGATGGTATTTGATCACCTCTGCAGTTTTTATTTTTTGTACTATAAACAAAAAAAAGAGCGACAATTTAAAAAAAAAAAAAAAAACACAATATTTATTATTTTTTGCTATAATAAATATCCCAATTTTTAAAAAAAAAAAAATATTTTTCCTCAGTTTAGGCCAATACGTATTCTTCTACATATTTTTGGTAAAAAAAAAATCGCAATAAGCGTATATTGATTGCATTGTGCAAAAGTTATAGCTTCTACAAAATAGGGGATAGAATTTGGGCATTTTTTTTTTACTAGTAATGGTGGCGACCTGTGATTTCTATCATGACTGCGATATTGCGGCGGACATATCGGACACTTTTGACAGTACACAGTGATCTGTGCTATAAAATGCATTGATGACTGTTTAAATGTCACTGGCAGGGAAGGGGAAAACACTAGGGGGTGATCAAAGGGTTAACTGTGTGTCCTAGGAGTGATTCTAACTGTAGGGGGTGGGGACTCACAAGGAGAGAAGACCGATCAGTGTTCCTCTTCAATGGGATCTCCTCACCTGACATGACGTGGACCTGTGTGTTTACACACACAGATCCACAGTCCTGCTCGGTTAACGGGCAATTGCGGGTGCCCGGCGGACATTGTGGCCGATGGGCACACACTTCGGGTCCCAAGTGATGCGGCGTGCTCTCTCCACAATGCAGGGAATCCCAGGATGTCATATGACGCCCGCCCGGAGGGACAAAGGGTTCCTGCGGGGGCATCATATGACAATACAGCGGTAGGGAAGTGGTTAAATATAGTATAACCAGTCCTGATTGGGCGAGAGGCAGAGCCTATCCCATTCGTGTATGCTGTCATCCTTTGTGTCAGGAAAAGATAAATTCTGGGGAAAATATGGTGGGTAAAAAGCTGGTGAAATTGACATGGACTGGATGAATCACCAGTGTAATAGACTTGTGGAACCTCTTGGCCTCTGAGTAGCTGCACAGACGTGTGTAATCATGTACACTCTAATTTGTATTGCTAAGCACCCCCAAATTTCCAAGCATGGCTACATTTTGCACTAGTAAAGATACTAAATGTGCACATATTGATTACAGTTTAAATTAAACCTATACTTACATAAAATACACTAAGGGGTGAATTGGAAATTCACATTTTCATGATAAACACCCACTTGCTTGTGCAAGATTGTACTACCATAGAAAATTATGTAAAAGAAACTCTTGCACTCAGTGCAACCCCACACAAAAAAATGAATAAATTAACCTGACTGTTGCAGCCTATATATTCCTGACACTGGGCCAATAAAAAATCCTCAAAAAATAGAGTCCCTTTAAAAAAAAAATCTTTCACTATGATCAATATATAAAGTGCAAACAAACATTAAAGAAATTCTGCAAATTGCAATGATGTATGGACCTTGAATGTCCCACATACAAAGTTTAAGCAATGATTACAAACAATATGTCCAAAAATAAATGTAATGACACTAAATAAATCAATTCTAATAAAAGACCATATACAGTATCTCACAAAAGTTAGTACACCCCTCACATTTTTGTAAATATTTTATTATATCTTTTCATGTGACAACACTGTGACAACGTAAAGTAGTGAGTGTACAGCTTGTATGACAGTGTAAATTTTCTGTCCCCTCAAAATAACTCAACACACAGCCATTAATGTCTACAGCTGCGATAGCCAGCTGTAGATGGGGGCGGTGGACACGTTTTTGTTAACACATAGTGTTTGTATTGGTCCAGCAGTGCACCAACACCTTTGCAGCCATTGTGCAATCTGCTGGGCGTTTGGTGTGCTCCTGTACCTTTAAGAAGGGGTGGCTCCCCTTCAGTCCACCTGCCCTCATCTACCCATTAGAATGCATGTGCCTCCACTGTGGGGACACTCTTAGTTTAGTGTTAGGACCACAGATATCAGGGTGCCTTGACGAGGCTCTGTGGCTTACGCATGCGTTTGCAAATGCGTGCGGACTAAACCCCTGTTTTTAACGCATACTGTTAGACAGGTCAATTTGGTTGTCTGCGAGCTGGTGGTAAGTAGGCTTGGTTTTTTCCTGGGCATTCCCCAGGTTTTGTTGTTATCTGCTTTAGCCTTCCAATGCCTCTTACTGCGATAGCCAGCTGTAGATGGGGGCGGTGGACACGTTTTTGTTAACACATAGTGTTTGTATTGGTCCAGCAGCGCACCAACACCTTTGCAGCCATTGTGCAATCTGCTGGGCGTTTGGTGTGCTCCTGTACCTTTAAGAAGGGGTGGCTCCCCTTCAGTCCACCTGCCCTCATCTACCCATTAGAATGCATGTGCCTCCACTGTGGGGACACTCTTAGTTTAGTGTTAGGACCACAGATATCAGGGTGCCTTGACGAGGCTCTGTGGCTTACGCATGCGTTTGCAAATGCGTGCGGACTAAACCCCTGTTTTTAACGCATACTGTTAGACAGGTCAATTTGGTTGTCTGCGAGCTGGTGGTAAGTAGGCTTGGTTTTTTCCTGGGCATTCCCCAGGTTTTGTTGTTATCTGCTTTAGCCTTCCAATGCCTCTTACTGCGATAGCCAGCTGTAGATGGGGGCGGTGGACACGTTTTTGTTAACACATAGTGTTTGTATTGGTCCAGCAGCGCACCAACACCTTTGCAGCCATTGTGCAATCTGCTGGGCGTTTGGTGTGCTCCTGTACCTTTAAGAAGGGGTGGCTCCCCTTCAGTCCACCTGCCCTCATCTACCCATTAGAATGCATGTGCCTCCACTGTGGGGACACTCTTAGTTTAGTGTTAGGACCACAGATATCAGGGTGCCTTGACGAGG
Source organism: Lithobates sylvaticus (assembly GCA_028564925.1). NCBI lineage: Eukaryota > Metazoa > Chordata > Amphibia > Anura > Ranidae > Lithobates > Lithobates sylvaticus. The sequence goes on from CM053029.1 coordinate 286,908,191, forward strand.
CTCTGTGGCTTACGCATGCGTTTGCAAATGCGTGCGGACTAAACCCCTGTTTTTAACGCATACTGTTAGACAGGTCAATTTGGTTGTCTGCGAGCTGGTGGTAAGTAGGCTTGGTTTTTTCCTGGGCATTCCCCAGGTTTTGTTGTTATCTGCTTTAGCCTTCCAATGCCTCTTACTGCGATAGCCAGCTGTAGATGGGGGCGGTGGACACGTTTTTGTTAACACATAGTGTTTGTATTGGTCCAGCAGCGCACCAACACCTTTGCAGCCATTGTGCAATCTGCTGGGCGTTTGGTGTGCTCCTGTACCTTTTAAGAAGGGGTGGCTCCCCTTCAGTCCACCTGCCCTCATCTACCCATTAGAATGCATGTGCCTCCACTGTGGGGACACTCTTAGTTTAGTGTTAGGACCACAGATATCAGGGTGCCTTGACGAGGCTCTGTGGCTTACGCATGCGTTTGCAAATGCGTGCGGACTAAACCCCTGTTTTTAACGCATACTGTTAGACAGGTCAATTTGGTTGTCTGCGAGCTGGTGGTAAGTAGGCTTGGTTTTTTTTTTCCTGGGCATTCCCCAGGTTTTGTTGTTAATTAATGTCTAAACCACTGGCAACAAAAGTGAGTACACCCCTAAGTGAAAATGTCCAGACTGGGCCCAAAGTGTCAATATTTTGTGTGGCCACCATTATTTTCCAGAACTGCCTTAAGCCTCTTGGGCATGGAGTTCACCAGAGCTTTACAGGTTGCCACTGTAGTTCTCTTCTACTCCTTCATGACGACATCACAAGGCTGGTGGATGTTAGAGACCTTGCACTCCTCCACCTTCTATTTGAGGATGCCCCACAGATGCTCAATAGGGTTTAGGTCTGGAGAAATGCTTGGCCAGTCCATCACCTTTACCCTCAGCTTCTTTAGCAATGCAGTGGTCATCTTGGAGGTGTGTTTGGGGTTGTTATCATGTTGAAATACTGCCCTGCGGCCCAGTCTACGAATTGAGGGGATCATGCTCTGCTTCAGTATGTCACAGTACATGTTACAATTCATGTTTCCCTCAATGAACTGTAGCTCCCCAGAGTCGGCAGCACTCATGCAGCCTCAGACATGACACTCCCACCACCATTCTTGACTGTAGGCAAGACACACTTGTCTTTGTACCATCTGAACCAAATAAGTTTATCTTGGTCTGATCAGACCACAGGACAGGGCTTCAGTAAGTCATGTCCTGTGGTCTGCTTGTCTTCAGCAAACTGTTTGCAGTCTTGTGCATCATCTTTAGAATAGGCTTACTTCTGAGACGACAACCATGCAGACCAATTTGATGCAGTGTGCGGCATAGGGCTTAAGCACTGACAGGCTGATCTCCCACCCCTTCAACCTCTGCAGCAATGCTGATAGACTCATATGTCTATTTCCCAAAGACAACCTCTGGATATGACGCTGAGCACGTGCACTTAACTTCTTTGGTTGACCATGGCGAGGCCTGTTCTGAGTGGAACCTGTCCTGTTAACCGCTGTATGGTCTTGGCCACCATGCTGCAGCTCAGTTACAGGATCTTGGCAATCTTCTTATAGCCTAGGCCATCTTTATGTAGAGCAACAATTCTTTTTTTTCAGATCCTCAGAGAGTTCTTTGCCATGAGGTGCCATGTTGAACTTCCAGTAACCAGTATAAGAGAGTGAGAGCGATAACACCAAATTTACACCTGAGACCTTATAACACTTAGGAGTCACATGACACCGGGGAGGGAAAATAGCTAATTGGGCCTAATTTGGACATTTTCACTTAGGGGTGTACTCACTTTTGTTGCCAGTGGTTTAGAAATTAATGACCAGGATTTCTTTTCATGTTTCTTTTTGTTTTGCTGTTATATTTTTCACTGCATGTAGCATAAATAAACCGCACCTTTGATTTTTTTCACCTACAAATTTTTTTTTTTACCTACAATGTGAAAAAAGTGCTTGATATGCAGTATGCTCTCAAAAGTGCTGAAGTGCTCAAAGGTGCTCTATTAACCACTTGACCACTGGGCACTTAAACACCCTTAATAACCAGACCAATTTTCAGCTTTCGGTGCTCTCACATTTTGAATGACAATTACTCATACAACACTGTACCCATATGAAATTTTTGTCCTTTTTTTCACACAAATAGAGCTTTCTTTTGGTGGTATTTAATCACCGTTGGGTTTTTTATTCTTTGCGCTATAAAAGAAAAAAAGACAGAAAATTCGGTAAAAAAATGATTTTTTTCTTCGTTTCTGTTATAAAATTTAGCAAATTTGTAATTTTTCTTGATAAATTTTGGCCAAAATTTATACTGCTACATATCCTTGGTAAAAATAAGTACAAATTGGGGTATATTATTTGGTCTTTGTGAAAGTTATAGAGTTCACAAGCTATGGTGCCAATATCTGAAAATTTATCACACCTGAAGTACTGACGGCCTATCTCATTTCTTGAGACCCTAACATGCCAGAAAAGTACAAATACCCCCCAAATGACCCCTTTTTGGAAAGAAGACATTCCAAGGTATTTGGAAAGAGGCATGGTGAGTTTTTTGAAGTTGTAATTTTTTCCCACAATTCTTTGCAAAATCAAGATTTTAATTTTTTTCCCAAAATTGTCATATTATCAGGTTATTTCTCACACACAGCATATGCATACCACAAATTACACCCCAAAACACATTCTGCTATTAATCCCGAGTATGGCGATACCACATGTGTGAGACTTTTACACAGTGTAGCCACATACAGAGGCCCAACATGCAGGGAGCACCATCAGGTGTTCTGGAGCACCCAGGTCAATTCTGACATTTCTCTCCTACATGGAAAAATCATCATTTATTTGCTAAAAAATTACATAGAATCCCAAAACATTATATATGTTTTTTTTAGCAAAGACCCTAGAGAATACAATGGCTGTCGTTGCTTTTTATCTAGCACGGTACTTGCGCAGCAATTTTTTGAACGCGTTTTTTTGGGAAAAAAAAGTTTTGTGCTTTACAAAAAACAAAACTGTAAATTTAGCCCAATGTTTTTGCATAATGTGAAAGATGAAGTTACGCCGAGTAAATAGATACATAACATGTCACGCTTCAAAATTGCACACGCTCGTGGAATGGCGCCAAACTTCGCCACTTAAAAATCCCCATAGGCGGCGCTTTAAAATTTTTTACTGGTTACATGTTTTGAGTTACAGAGGAGGTCTAGGGCCAAAATTATTGTTCTCGCTCCAACGTTCGCAGCAATACCTCACATGTGTGGTTTGAACACCGTTTTCATATGTGGGCGGGACTTACGTATGCGTTCGCTTCTGCATGCAAGCACACGGGGACAGGGGTGCTTTAAATTTTTATTTTTTTTTTTATTGTTCATTTTACTTTATTTATTTTAGTTTGACTCTTTTTTTCCCCCCCAAAAATTTTTTGATCACTTTTATTCCTATTACAAGGAATGTAAATATCCCTTGTAATAGGAATATGGCATTACAGGTCCTCTTTACAGTGAGATATGGGGTCAATAAGACCCCACATCTCACCTCTAGGCTGGAAAGCCTGAAATAAAATAAAAAAACGATCCTGGCTTCGATCGTAGCGAGCATTGCATTGTATCGCATGGTATCGCAGAATATCGCAGGGTATGGCAGGGTATGGCAGGGTATGGCAGGGTATGGCAGAGTATGGCAGAGTATGGCAGGGTATGGCAGAGTATGGCAGGGTATGGCAGGGTATGGCAGAGTATGGCAGGGTATGGCAGAGTATGGCAGGGTATGGCAGGGTATGGCAGGGTATGGCAGAGTATGGCAGAGTATGGCAGGGTATGGCAGGGTATGGCAGAGTATCGCTGGGTATTGCAGAGTATCGCTGGGTATGGCAGAGTATGGCAGGTTATGGCAGAGTATGGCAGGTTATGGCAGGTTATGGCAGGGTATGGCAGGGTATGGCAGGGTATGGCAGGGTATGGCAGAGTATGGCAGAGTATGGCAGGGTATGGCAGGGTATGGCAGAGTATGGCAGAGTATGGCAGGGTATGGCAGAGTATGGCAGGGTATGGCAGAGTATGGCAGGGTATGGCAGAGTATGGCAGGGTATGGCAGAGTATTGCTGGGTATTGCAGAGTATGGCAGGGTATGGCAGAGTATCGCAGAGTATTGCAGGGTATTGCAGAATATGGCAGGGAATGGCAGGGTATTGCAGAGTATGGCAGAGTATCGCTGGGTATCGCAGGGTATGGCAGAGTATCGCAGGGTATGGCAGAGTATCGCAGGGTACTGCTGGGTATACATCCATCCATGCTCAGCTATCCCTCCATACCCTGCAATACACTGCAGGCTATTGCTGTGTATTGCAGGGTATGAAGGGATGGCTGAGCATGGATGGATGGATCGGTGGTGACTGCAGAGCAGGCTGTGGGCACTACAGATCCCGCCCACAGCACTGCTGCCACCGATCCCTTCCCCTCTCCTCTCACACTGTACCGATCGGTACAGAGAGAGGAGGGGATAGGAACCGGCGTCATCAAATGACGCCGGTTTGCTTACATGTGATCGCTCCGTCATTTGACGGAGCGATCATGTGGTAAACGGCCGCGATGAGCGGCCGTTTACCGTGATCTGTGATCCGCTGGGTCCTCTGGACCCGGCGATCACGGATGTTCTCAAGTGCGCACCCCAGGGGGCGCGCAAGAGGGGAATTCTGGGAAGACGTCATAGTACGCCCTCCTAGAGTTAAAGCGGGGTTTCACCTTCAAAACATTTTTTTTTTAAAGTCAGCAGCTAAAAAAAAAGTCGCTGCTGACTTTTAATAAGTACACTTACCCTCCCTGGGCGCCCGCGATGTCGTTCGTGGAGGCCGAGATGTCCCTTGGCTATCCGGATCCAGCGCTGCCATCCTCCGTAAGGGAAACGGCTTCACGCGGCCTACTGCGCATGCGCGAGTCGGTGCGCGGCCTACTGCGCATGCGCGAGTCAGCGAGCGGCCTACTGCGCATGCGCGAGTCGGCGCGCAGCCTACTGCCCATGCGCGAGTGTCATTTGTGAATGGGGAACGCGGTGTGTTGTGGGACACAGTTCCCATAACACACCGCGCCCCATTCACCTGAAGACGGAAGAAGAAAAGATCACCGCGGCGCTGGAGGAGGCAGATTAGGACGATCTGCCTAGCAACAGCCATTTCTGGTAAGTAAAAAAAAAAAAAATATATATATATATATATATATATATATATATATATATATATATATATATATATATATATATATATTTTTTTTTTTAATTGTTACTAAAATTTTTTCTAGTTTTCATTTTCAGGGTGTTCCACCACTTTAAGCAACCGCCCTGTAGCCGTTTTTGGGCTATGGGCTATGGGCTATGGGCCGGTTGTGAAGTGGTTAAAGAAGATGGCCACTTACCAAACGATGTGGATCCTGAATTACAGGGATAAAAAAACGGAAAATTGTATACTTACCTTTCCGTAATTTTCCTTTCCTGTCGCATCTTCATGGCAGCATACACTCTGGGGTTGTGACTCCGCCTCCACAACCTGATAGGGCCACATAACTATAAGATGACGATACGGCCCCCGCCCCCGTATTCTCTGTATATATGAATCACCTTTACTTAAAAATGGGTGGGATATTGTATGCTGCCATGAAGATGCGACAGGAAAGGAAAATTACGGAAAGGTAAGTATACAATTTTCCGTTTTCCTGTCGCATCATGGCAGCATACACTCTGGGGAGTAACTCGCAGACAGGGTGGGTGATGCATCAATAGCAGACTTTTATTCACAAGGAATGGCAGAGTTGGCCTGGGTAACAGATCTCCCAAAATTTACAGTAGACAAATGGGCAGAATCGACTTTATAATGGGAAATAAAGGTATTCCTGGAGGACCAGGTGGCCGCCCTGCAGATGGTTTCAGCTGAGACCCTACAATAGGCTGCCCATGAGGTCGCCACTGCCCTGGTGGAATGTGCCTTCAGCCCGTCCGGGATCTGCGTGGCGCTCAGCGAGTAGGCCTTTTTAATGGTCTTCACCAGCCATGAGGCGATGGTGCGGGCTGATGCTGACTGACCTCTCCTGAAGCCGTGAGGGATGATTAGAAGGTTTTCTGACTTCCTAAAGGGTTCTGAGGCTGAGAGGTATTTGATGATGTTACCCCTGACATCCAGGGGGTGCGGATCGCCCTGGTCTGTAGTGAGCGCTGGCAGATCGATCTCCTGGTTGAAGTGAAAGGAGGATGACACTTTGGGGATGAAGCGGTCTGAGGGTTTTAGGACTACCCTGTCCGGGTAGACGACCAGATATGGATCCCTGGCCAGTAGGGCTTGCATTTCTGAGACCCTTTTAGCCGATGTTATGGCAATAAGGAACGTCACCTTTAGTGTCAGGTCCCAGAGGGAGATGTCCTCCAGCGGAAAGAAGGGTTCCTTGGATAGGGCCTCCAGAACGACCGACAGATCCCAGGTCGGGAATGAAGGCTTTCTGGGAGACCTCAGCTTGAGACATGCCCTCTGGAACTGGACGACAAGAGGGTCGAGAGCCCATCTAGTCCCAGTCAGGGCGGACAGGGCTGACACCTGCACCTTGAGGGTGCTGGAGCCGAGGCCTTTGTCCAGACCTGCCTGCAGGAACTCTAGAATCTGAGGGGTTGAGATGGAGGATAGATCCCACTCTTGCTGACGGGCAAAGGAAGTGAACCTATCCCAGACCCGCCGGTAGGTGGTGTTTGTGGTGGGTTTCCTGGCCTGAAGTAGTGTGTCCACCACCCTTGCGGAGCAGCCCTGCTCTAGGTACCTAGACCTCTCAGTCTCCAGGCCATTAGGTGCATCCTCTCTGGACTCGGGTGTAGCAGATGGCCCTGGGAGAGCAGGTCGACTGACTGTGGAAGGGGGAGCGGGTCTGTTGTGCTCAACTGTAGGAGAGTGGTAAACCATGGCCTCCTGGGCCAGAAGAAGATCACGGCCACTACTAGGGCTGATGACCTCTTGAGCCTCAGCAGAAATCTCGCTATCAAGGGGGTCGGGGGGAAGATATACCCGAGGTGGAAGTCCCAGGGGTGGTGGAGACAGTCCGTCCCTTCCGCTGAGGGAAAAGGGACTCGAGACAGGAATCTCTGGCATTTCGCATTGTCCGGAGTTGCTGCCAGGTCTATGTCCGGGGAGCCCCAGGTTCTGGAGATCAGGGTGAAGGCCTGCGGACTCAGGGACCACTCGTTGTTTGAGAGATGTAGACCGCCCTGAGGTCCAGGAGGTTCCGCTGTGCCCACTCCATAACGGGGAGAACCTCCCGCATCATGGAAGAGCTCTTGGTACCCCCCTGGCGGTTGACATAGGCGACAGCGACTTTGTTGTCTAACCTCAAGAGGACCTGCTTGCCCCTCAGGAGAGGGCCAAAGGCCAGGAGTGCCTGGAGAGCCGCCCTCATTTCCAGTATGTTGGAAATGGTGTCCCGAACTTCGAATGGCCAGCGGCCCTGGGCTGCATGGTGTAGGTAATGTGCCCCCCAACCCTCTAAACTGGCATCCGAGGTAACCACCTCCTGAGGGGGGGGAACGATGTGCCTGCACCTGTCCAAGTTGCTCGGCCGGGTCCACCATCCCAGGGACTGCTTGACCTCCTGTGAGATGTGGATGGGCTGAGACATGGACGAGCCGTTCCATTGGCGCAGGAACGAGATCTGTAGCGGCCTCGAGTTCCATTGCGCCCATTGTATCATCGAAATGGTAGCCGACAGGGAGCCTAGGAGGCTGAGGCACGCTCTGGCTGGTAGGGATGTGGCTAGGATGGCTCTCCTGACTTTCTGGGTCAGAGGGGGAATCTTCTCTGGAGGCAACTCTATCGTGTTTGACCGAGTATCTAATACAGCCCCCAGGAAGACCATCCTCTGCGAGGGCTGGGGGTTGCTTTTCCCCCAATTTATGAGCCACCCTAGATTCTGAAGGGTGGAAATTAGAATCTCCCGGTGCTGGATAAGGGATTCCCGGGTGCCTGCGAGGAGGAGAATGTCGTCCAGATAATGGTGGACCCTCAAACCCCTCTCTCTCAGGGCCGGCACTACCGGGAGGAGGATCTTTGTAAAGGTTCGGGGAGCCGTAGAGATCCCGAACGGGAGGCACCTGAACTGAAAGTGCCGCTGGTTTATGGAGAACCGGAGGAATCTTCGGAACAAGGTATGGATTGGGACGTGTAGGTATGCGTCCTAGAGGTCCACTGACAGCAGCCAATCCCCTTGGTTTATGGCCTGAAGGATGGATTGCAGGCTTTTCATCTTGAAAGATTCCACCCGGATGGAGCGGTTGAGCCTTTTCAGGTCTAGGACAGGGCGCAGATCCCCTGACTTTTTCCTGACCAGAAAAAGGGGGGAGTAAAACCCCCTGCCTCTTTGAGATACGGGCACCTCCACTATCGCCTCCTTTAGGAGCAACTCCTGGACGTAGTCCAATAGCAACGCCCTTTTTTTTTGCGAGGATGGGAGCTTGGTTGGACAGAAGTGGTCGCCTGGGGGGCGTCCCTGGAATGACCACCTGTGCCCGAAGCGGACGGTAGCCACCGTCCATGGGTCTCTGATGATATCCGCCCAAGCCAGCTGGAATTTTGAGAGCCTGGCCCCCACTACTGCTGGCTGAACGGACGCACCTTCAAAAAGACTTCTGGTCATTAGACGCAGAAGTCTTAGGTTTCTGGAATTTGGAGAAGGTAGTCTGGGGGTTCCTCCAGTTTCTCCGGTACTCCCTGCCTGGTCTGTAGGCCTTAGCATCCCTATACTTATCCGGCAGGTTGCGTCTGGAAGGAGGGGGCCTCTGTTGCCTCGGCTTCCTATCCGAGGGAATGAGCCCAGATTTCCCACCGGTCACCTTCGAAATGGCTGAGTCCAATTTCGCCCCAAAGAGGTTCTCGCCATCGAAGGGGATACGGCACCAATTAGATTTGGAGGCCGGGTCTGCTGCCCAGGGCTTTAGCCAGAGCGCACGTCTGGCCATAACCGAGGCCAGCATGGCCCTAGAGGAGGATCTTATGGCATCTACTGAGGCCTCTGCCACGAAATCCCCTGCGAGACTGAGTTCTTGCAGGGCCCTGACTATTTTATCCTGGTCTGCTCCCTCCGTAACAAGCTTCTCCATGGAAGCTGACCAGCTGGAGATGGCCTTGCCAACGGCGGCCAGTGGCACTGCTGGCCTACAAGCGCCTCCTGCTGCTGTATAGGCCCTCTTGAGGTCGGTATCTATTTTCCTGTCAAGAACGTCCCTGAAAGTTACCGTGTCCTCAATGGGGAGCGTCACGTGCCTTGCCAGGCGCATAAGAGAAGCGTCCACTACCGGCGGGGTAACCAGGGGCTTAGCCTTAGGTTCTTTGAGTGGGTATAGTTTGGTAAGCCTGTTATTTAGGCTCAGCTTCTTATCTGGCTTCTGCCACTCTTCCTTGATCAGGTCATCCAGCTCCTCAATGAAGGGAAAAGCCTCTGGATCCCTCTTGAGATTAGGGAAGTACTTTTTCCGTTTCTGGGGCGCTTCCTGGGGTTCCTCCCAGTTTATTGCGTCCTTGACGGACCTCACAAATGGTTCGATCAGGGAGAAGTCGAAGCCTGCGGCGGCCTCCAGCTCCTCTTCCTCAGACTGGGAGTCCAGCTCTCTGGATGTACTGGGGGGGGGGCTGGAGAGGTGCCCCTAACGGACATCTCCGTGTCTGGAGTGCACTGCGGGGCTGCAGTCGCAAGCTCCCTTGGTTCCTGTTCCTTTTCCATGGTGGCTTTCTCGAGGCACCTGCGACAGGCGAGCTTGTCCGGGAGGGCGATGGCTCCGCATATCCAGCAGGCTTTGGCAGCCGGTCGGGAAGGGGGGGCTGGTGAGCGGCATCTATGGGGTGACCTCCTGCGGTGGTAGTGGCTATGGGAGCGGGACCTGGAGCGACTCCTGCGGCTTCTGCTGTGGCCTGAGCGGCTCCTCCTCCTGCTGAGGCTTGAGTGGCTCCTCCTGTGCCCCGAGCGACTTCTTCCACGAGAGGTCTCCCTGCGTCCGGACTTGGATGACCTTGCGGACCTGGCGGGGCTAACCGTTTAGGCAGCGTTAGTCGATCCTGCGCTCTTTTTCGATCTTCTTACTTACCCAATCCTCCCCTCTTACCTATCACGTTGGTGGTGATCTGCTGGGGCAGTGGTCTCCATAGGGATAGTAAAAGGGCAGCCTAGCAATAATAAAAATAGGCAAAACAAAGAGGGAGGAAGGAAGGTAAGGGGGGCAAAGGAGCAGAAGCAGAATTGCAGAATACACAGGAAGGAGCAAAATAGGCACTTACCTATTGGGGGTGTGCTGGGATGGTCCTGGGAAACATTACAGGTGGTTCCTGCTGAGAAACGTCCAGGGGAAAAGGAATGGATTTTTTTTCTTTTTAAATTTGGCGCCGGGAGCGCCGAGACGCTCGCGCATGCGCAGTAGCGCCGCGCGGCCGTCGGCGCCATCTTGGAAACTGGCAATAGCCTCCAGTTCCCTGTACAGGACGCCCGTGGACCGTAGTGCGCATGCGCCGAGGCGCCAGGACGCTCGGCTCTGCTGTGGGTGGAACACAGGAGACACAGGAACTACAGGGACCAGGAGAGCCTTGCATAATAAACATGGGGAAAAAAAGAGACAGCAAGATGGCAAATGACATCAAAGGGGAGACCACTGCAAGGTACAAAACCTATTTAAGGCTTTTTAAATGTATAGGAGAGGCCACATACCTTTCAGCCTGTTTAAGGCTTACTTCCCAAGGCAGCGGCAGCAGTGCTTTAAAACCTGTTTAAGGCTTAATTACAGCAGGCAGGTGCAGTAATACCCCTGAGATCACCAGAGTGGGGTTCCTTCCATTTAGCTTCGTTTAGAGGCTGTACCGGCAAGGACTTCCAAACCAGGAGAGGCTAGAACCTGGCTGGGGCGAAGCGGTAAGAGGGTGATGATCCGTGCGGTCCCAACAGGTGAGGAAAAATTAGAGAATACGAGGGCGGGGGCCGTATCGTCATCTTATAGTTATGTGGTCCTATCAGGTTGTGGAGGCGGAGTCACAACCCCAGAGTGTATGCTGCCATGAAGATGCGACAGGAAAGGCATAATACCCATCCACCAACTTGTAATTCTCATATCAAAACCACATTATAGTAATATGCTCCATAATGGATTTAATCAGATCATACAGGGTCTGCTCTCATAGCCTCCTTCCCTGTGCTGTGCTGACTTCCTGGGTTTGTACCCCTGCTGTGCTCATTATGAGGGGCTCCCACCATCCCTGTGCTGTGCTGACTTCCTTGGGGAAGTCAGCACAGGGATGGTGGGATCCCCTCATAATGAGCTCAGCAGGGTACAAACCCAGGAAGTCAGCACAGCACAGGGATGGTGGGAGCCCCCTCATAATGAGCACAGCAGGGGTACAAACCCAGGAAGTCAGCACAGCACAGGGATGGTGGGAGCCCCTTGTAATGAGCACAGCAGGGGTACAAACCCAGGAAGTCAGTACAGCACAGGGATGGTGGGATCCCCTCATAATGAGCCCAGCAGGGTACAAACCCAGGAAGTCAGCACAGCACAGGGATGGTGGGAGCCCCTCATAATGAGCACAGCAGGGGTACAAACCAAGGAAGTCAGCACAGCACAGGGATGGTGGGAGCCCCTTGTAATGAGCACAGCAGGGGTACAAACCCAGGAAGTCAGCACAGCACAGGGATGGTGGGATCCCCTCATAATGAGCCCAGCAGGGTACAAACCCAGGAACTCAGCACAGCACAGGGATGGTGGGAGCCCCCTCATAATGAGCACAGCAGGGGTACAAACCCAGGAAGTCATCACAGCACAGGGATGGTGGGCGCCCCTCGTAATGAGCACAGCAGGGGTACAAACCCAGGAAGTCACCACAGCACAGGGATGGTGGGAGCCCCTCGTAATGAGCACAGCAGGGTACAAACCCAGGAAGTCAGCACAGGGATGGTGGGAGCCCCCTCATAATGAGCACAGCAGGGGGACAAACCCAGGAAGTCAGCACAGCACAGGAATGGTGGGAGCCCCCTCATAATGAGCACAGCAGAGGTAAAAAACAAGAATGTCAGCACAGCACAGGTATGGTGGGAGCCCCTCATAATGAGCACAGTAGGGGTACAAACCCAGGAAGTCATCACAGCACAGGGATGGTGGGAGCCCCTCATAATGAGCACAGCAGGGGTACAAACCCAAGAAAGTCAGCACAGGGATGGTGGGAGCCCCTCATAATGAGCACAGCAGGGTACAAACCCAGTAAGTCAGCACAACACAGGGATGGAGGGAGCCCCTCATAATGAGCACAGCAGGGGTACAAACTCAGGAATTCAGCACAGCACAGGAATGGTGGGAGCCCCCTCATAATGAGCACAGCAGGGGTACAAACCCAAGAAAGTCATCACAACACAGGGATGGTGGGAACCAGGGGCGTAACTAGAACTCACAGGGCCCCATAGCAAAATGTTGTATGGCCCCCCCCCCCCCACCACAAAAAAAAAAAAAATGAACTAATGCCATCAAACAACAGATTACCACACTCATGAGGCACAGTACCCAGGCAACAGCTTAATTTTGAACAACAAAGTATGCAGTATACTGTATGCAGCCCCTGAAGGACACACATGCATACCCCCAGCAGTACAGACACCCTCCTAAGTACAGACACCCCACAGCATTACAGACACCCCCCTCAGTGCAGGACCCCCCTAGCAGTACAGACACCCCCCAGTGCAGACCACCCCCTCAGTACAGACACCCTCCCAGTGCAGACCTCCCCAAAATTACAGACCCCCCTCAGTAGTAAAGACACCACCTTAGTACAGACGACCCCCCCATCAGTACAGACACCCCCACCTCAGTGCAGACCCCCCACCTCAGTGCAGATCCCCATCAGTACAGACAGCCCGACCTCAGTGCAGACCCCCATCAGTACAGACACCCCCCGACCTCAGTGCAGACCCCCATCAGTACAGACACCCCCGACATCAGTACAGACCCCCCCATCCAAGTGCAGACCTCCCATCAGTACAGACACCCCCCACCTCAGTGCAGACCCCCTTAGCACAGACACCCACCCCCATTACAGACCCCCGAAAAAAAGTTCAGACCCCCCATCAGTACAGATGCCCCCACCTCAGTGCAGACCCCCTTAGTACAGACACACCCCCCCCCACCCAAGTGCAGACCCCCCCATCAGTACAGAAACCCCCCACCTCAGTGCAGACCCCCATCAGTACAGACACCCCCCGACCTCAGTGCAGACCCCCATCAGTACAGACACCCCCCGACCTCAGTGCAGACCCCCATCAGTACAGACACCCCCCCAACCTCAGTGCAGACCCCCATCAGTACAGACACCCCCCAACCTCAGTGCAGACCCCCATCAGTACAGACACCCCCGACCTCAGTGCAGACCCCCATCAGTACAGACACCCCCCCGACCTCAGTGCAGACCCCCATCAGTACAGACACCCCCCGACCTCAGTGCAGACCCCCATCAGTACAGACACCCCCCATTACAGCCCCCCCTCAGTGCAGACCCCCTTAGTACAGACACCCACCCCCATTACAGACCCCCCATCCAAGTGCAGACCCCCCCATCAGTACAGACACCCCCGACCTCAGTGCAGACCCCCATCAGTACAGACACCCCCGACCTCAGTGCAGACCCCCATCAGTACAGACACCCCCCCGACCTCAGTGCAGACCCCCATCTGTACAGACACCCCGACCTCAGTGCAGACCCCCATCAGTACAGACACCCCCCGACCTCAGTGCATACCCCCAGCAGTACAGACACCCTCCTAAGTACAGACACCCCACAGCATTACAGACACCCCCCTCAGTGCAGGACCCCCCTAGCAGTACAGACACCCCCCAGTGCAGACCACCCCCTCAGTACAGACACCCTCCCAGTGCAGACCTCCCCAAAATTACAGACCCCCCTCAGTAGTAAAGACACCACCTTAGTACAGACACCCCCCCTAGTGCAGACACCCCAGCAGTACAGACACCCCACCCAAGTGCAGACCCCCCCATCAGTACAGACACCCCCACCTCAGTGCAGACCCCCCACCTCAGTGCAGATCCCCATCAGTACAGACAGCCCGACCTCAGTGCAGACCCCCATCAGTACAGACACCCCCCGACCTCAGTGCAGACCCCCATCAGTACAGACACCCCCCGACCTCAGTGCAGACCCCCCCCATCAGTACAGACACCCCCCCCGACCTCAGTGCAGACCCCCATCAGTACAGACACCCCCCATTACAGACCCCCCATCCAAGTGCAGACCTCCCATCAGTACAGACACCCCCCACCTCAGTGCAGACCCCCTTAGCACAGACACCCACCCCCATTACAGACCCCCGAAAAAAAGTTCAGACCCCCCATCAGTACAGATGCCCCCACCTCAGTGCAGACCCCCTTAGTACAGACACCCACCCCCCACCCAAGTGCAGACCCCCCCATCAGTACAGAAACCCCCCACCTCAGTGCAGACCCCCATCAGTACAGACACCCCCGACCTCAGTGCAGACCCCCATCAGTACAGACACCCCCCGACCTCAGTGCAGACCCCCATCAGTACAGACACCCCCCCAACCTCAGTGCAGACCCCCATCAGTACAGACACCCCCCAACCTCAGTGCAGACCCCCATCAGTACAGACACCCCCGACCTCAGTGCAGACCCCCATCAGTACAGACACCCCCCGACCTCAGTGCAGACCCCCATCAGTACAGACACCCCCCGACCTCAGTGCAGACCCCCATCAGTACAGACACCCCCCATTACAGCCCCCCCTCAGTGCAGACCCCCCCTTAGTACAGACACCCACCCCCATTACTGACCCCCCATCCAAGTGCAGACCCCCCCATCAGTACAGACCCCCCCGACCTCAGTGCAGACCCCCATCAGTACAGACACCCCCGACCTCAGTGCAGACCCCCATCAGTACAGACACCCCCGACCTCAGTGCAGACCCCCATCAGTACAGACACCCCGACCTCAGTGCAGACCCCCATCAGTACAGACACCCCCCGACCTCAGTGCAGACCCCCCAGTACAGACACCCCCGACCTCAGTGCAGACCCCCATCAGTACAGACACCCCCCGACCTCAGTGCAGACCCCCATCAGTACAGACACCCCCGACCTCAGTGCAGACCCCCATCAGTACAGACACCCCCCGACCTCAGTGCAGACCCCCATCAGTACAGACACCTCCCCACCTCAGTGCAGACCCCCTTAGTACAGACACCCACCCCCATTACAGACCCCCCATCCAAGTGCAGACCCCCCCATCAGTACAGACACCCCCACCTCAGTGCAGACCCCCATCAGTACAGACACCCCCACCTCAGTGCAGACCCCCATCAGTACAGACACCCCCGACCTCAGTACAGACACCCCCGACTTCAGTGCAGACCCCCATCAGTACAGACACCCCCGTCAGTGCAGACCCCCATCAGTACAGACACCCCCGACCTCAGTGCAGACCCCCATCAGTACAGACACCCCCGACCTCAGTGCAGACCCCCATCAGTACAGACACCCCCCGACCTCAGTGCAGACCCCCATCAGTACAGACACCCCCCGACCTCAGTGCAGACCCCCATCAGTACAGACACCCCCCGACCTCAGTGCAGACCCCCATCAGTACAGACACCCCCGACCTCAGTGCAGACCCCCATCAGTACAGACACCCCCGACCTCAGTGCAGACCCCCATCAGTACAGACACCCCCCGACCTTAGTGCAGACCCCCATCAGTACAGACACCCCCCATTACAGACCCCCCATCCAAGTGCAGACCTCCCATCAGTACAGACGCCCCCCACCTCAGTGCAGACCCCCTTAGTACAGACACCCACCCGCATTACAGACCCCCCCCCTCAGTACAGACGCCCCCCCACTTCAGTGCAGACCCCCCATCTCAGTGCAGGCCCCCCTCAGTACAGACAATCCCCCATTACAGACCCCCTCAGTAAAGACACCCCCATTACAGACACCCCCCACCCAAGTGCAGACCCCCTTAGTACAGACACCCCCCACCTCAGTGCAGACCCCCATCAGTAGACCCCCCCCCCCCCCCCGGTAGTGCAGACCCAACAGCAGACGACGCCCCCCCCCCTTTACATACCTTTAGAACAGCGGCGTGTGTCCCTCGAGCTGAGGCTTGAGCACAGGCTCCTCCTCCTCTCTGGATGTAAACAGAGAGGAGGGGAGGCGGCTTCGGTCCGCGCCGCTGTTCTCCCTCCTGCGCTCAGTGCAGCATAGAAGGCACGGGGAGCGGCGTTAGTGGTGCGGCTGCCGCTACCCACGGGTGTCACCCCCGCTAGCGGGTGTCACCCGGCGCGGCCCGCACCCGCCTAGCAACGCCGCTCACCGGGCCCTTGATTGGCTGCGGGCCCCATAGCGACCGCATGTGTCGCTATGGTGGTAGTTCCGCCACTGGTGGGAACCCCTCATAATGAGCACAGCAGGGTACAAACCCAGGAAGTCATCACAGCACAGGGATGGTGGGAGCCCCCTCATAATGAACACAGCAGGGGTACAAACCCGGAAAGTCAGCACAGCACAGGGATGGTGGGAGCCCCCTCATAATGAGCACAGCAGGGGTACAAACCCAGGAAGTCAGCACAGCACAGGGATGTCGAGAGCCCCCTCATAATGAGCACAGCCTGGGTACAAACCCAAGAAAGTCATCACAGCACAGGATGGTGGGGGCCCCTCATAATGAGCACAGCAGGGTACAAACCCAGGAAGTCATCACAGCACGGGGATGGTGGGAGCCCCCTCATAATGAGCACAGCAGGGGTATAAACCCAGGAAGTCAGCAGTCACCCTTCTCAATGACCCCTTCCCCTCGGAAGACCACCAGGCTTGAGGAGAAAATATCTATGGAAATCACGGAGGAGGACAGGGGCATATACGTCCGAGGATGAGACCCGAGAGCGTTACTCCGGACGTACCCTTTCCAATGCACCAGGTACTCTATGTGCCCACGGAACCTACGGGAGTCAACAATGGACTGTACTTCATACTCCTCATGGTTCTCAACCTGTACAGGGTGAGGACGAGGCACGAGGTAGTAAAGCGTTTGCAGACCAAAGGTTTTAATAAAGAGACATGAAATGCATTTGAGATACGCATATTAGAAGGAAGGTCTAATGCGTAAGCCACTGGGATAATCCTGCGAAGAATATGGAAAGGCCCAATAAACCGAGGTGCGAACTTCACAGAAGGAACACGAAGTAGGAGGTTGCGAGGTGAGTCTGTACCTATCATTAAGTAATACAAGTGGTTGGCGCAAAAACTCAAATCACTGATCCAAATTAATTTTCATTGAGAAAACACATGACCAAGTACCACATAGCTACATTTCTGAGCTGCCCACCTATACACTCCCACCCCCTTACCTTTCCCAGTAATGGAGACCACACCGTGCTGGAGTGTAAAATAGGCCGTAGCAGCCCCTTTATTAAATACCAAAATATATATAAATAACTTTATAAATAACTTTATAAATAACTTTTATAAACAAATAAACCAACCAATAAACAGTAACAAGAACACATGACGTAGGCCTATAGCTGACATTACCCCCCCCCCCACCCAAATTACCATAAACAACAACTCGTGCACTGTGGTCATCTCAACTGTAACTAGGCCTCAAGCTGACATACTAGCTCAGAGACAAAACTATTCCCGCAGTGCAGTCATCGACCATATTCCCACATCACTTGTAAGGAATATACCAAACGGGCCCATATCACCAATGGGTCCCGCATCAAGTTTTCTGTGGGGAGGGGGTTTCTTCTCTATGCCTACGTCACCCAACATCCGCCACCGCAATCAAGGTTAACACCTTAACCTTGAGCGCACCTCCACACCCTAAGTGCTCGCTCAATGCCATCCTGAATACCGATGGCCCACATATCTGTGCCAACTGGGTTCAGGTGAACTCCATCAGCCCTCAGATAACGCCAAGTGTCGACCTCTAATTCCCTATGCCTGATGGCCAACCCCCCATTCTTGATAAAAAACCTACTGACCTCCTGGTTGACCTTCTTCCTAGCCTTATTGAGAAGA
Organism: Lithobates sylvaticus; assembly: GCA_028564925.1. Classification (NCBI taxonomy): domain Eukaryota; kingdom Metazoa; phylum Chordata; class Amphibia; order Anura; family Ranidae; genus Lithobates; species Lithobates sylvaticus. The sequence goes on from CM053029.1 coordinate 286,926,284, forward strand.
TCAACTGACCTGGCAAAACGCCACGACGTCCTGGCTATCATGTCTGACCAGACCAGGACAGTGTTGGGAAAGGCCGCCTGAAGTCGGCAGAAATCGTACTTGATGTCCCTAGTGACATCAAGTTTTGTCCTGAGCCCCAAATCGTTACCCCCAACATGGATGACTAGAACTTCCGGAGGTCTGTCCCATCTCGCAAACTTAAGCGCTTCCGGGATCAGACGACTCCAAAGCATACCCGGGAAACCCAACCACTTTATATAGGCCTCCCTCCTAGAGAAACCTAACTGTCTCCCATCTGGTCTGTCATCGCCCCTTCTGGCTCCCCAGCAGACATATGAATGCCCCATAATCCACACGAGGCTTGGTGATGAATCTGAAAGAGAAACAATAAAACTCAGGTGAACTTCACTTCTTAGTACCACACGAAACCATGTCGGTACTACACACAGCCTTTTATGTTATAAAACTTTACACCAAATCCGTCCTAACGTATGACCTGAAACGCCGAGATTCCCACCTCCCGATCTGTTTTACCGCCTCTTCCGTTAAACCCCACCTTACCGCTTCCGTTGCCGCCCCAATCCTAAATGAATGTGAGGAGAACTTCAAATCTCCCATATTCAGTCTACACAAACATTTTTGAAAAACTCTTATGAATTGAAAGCGCGACAGCGCCTCACCATTTTGGTGCACTAACAGGGGGCCCCCCACATCTGGCCTCCTTTGCAAGAACACCGTCGTAACCAAGATGGGGCAGAGTTTGGCGTCTGGAATGGCGAAAACCACCACATCCTTGCCTCGGCCCTGCTGATCCGTCTTTGATCTCCGAAGGTGCAAAACCAACCTGTCCCCTGAGCACCGTACGTCCCCCACAGCCATTCCATCCCCTTTCCTCTTGGAGGAACTTACCAACTCCCCTATGCGGAAGGCCCCAAAGAAGGCCAACACAAAAGCCGTGCGGAAAAGGTCCACCTCGTAACCGGACGAGCAAACTCCCCACAGAGTGTCCACCACCCTGCCCAACAGTTCGAAGGTCACCGGCCTTCGCTCGTCCCGCCGAAACTTCCCTTTCTTGTACCCCTTCACTGCCTGGCGCGCCCAGAACTCTTTTGTCCAGTCGCATCCCCCCCCAAGCTTACACCAAAATGCCATGACCGCCATCACTTTCCCCAGCCTCGACACGGAAATACCTCTCTCCATGTACCTGGCGATAAAATAAATAAACAGCAGCCTAGGTTCCCCCTCTCCCCCTGAGGCCTGATCCTGGAAAGCCGCCCAGTCGTCCCATACTTTCCTGTATGCTTTCCAAGTCCCTTGGCTCACCGACCGCTTAATCCATCCCGCTATTCGTCCAGGGCAATCCTCCACATCTCCGCCGGACACGGGATCCCCTGATGCTCTGCCTCCGGCGCCAGCTCTCGAAATTTTTCCCACTGAAACCGAGAGAGAGCATCAGCGATAACGTTGTCCACTCCTGGCAGGTGCACTGCATGGATGAAAATGTTCAGCTGCATGCACCTGAGTACCAGATGTCTCAACAAGCGTATCACCGGCGGCGATGCCGCCGACACCTTGTTGATAACCTGTACTACCCCCAAGTTATCTATGTGGAAGCAAACTTTCCGATCGCGGAAGAATTCACCCCACAACTCGACAGCCAGCACCACCGGAAACAATTCAAGCAACAACATGTTCTTGGTCAACCCCCTTAGTTTCCAGCTCTCCGGCCAAGAGCCCGCACTCCAGCGTCCCTTAAAAAAGGCCCCGTAACCTGCCGACCCTGCGGCGTCAGTGAACAACTCCAGGTCGAAGTTGGCTCCCCAGGTCCCCTCTGCTCTTTCCCCTGGAGCTCCTGCGCTGTGTGCCACACACAAGATGGCCGCCGAGTGCCCCCCCCGCCGCCGCCGCGTGCACAGCAAGGCCTGAAGCCTGTCCATGCGGCCTAGTGGTAGTGGGAGGCTTGCCGCTGCCGCCGGGCCCCCCCGGGTGCCTGCCCCCCCCGGATGCCTGGTTGGAGAGTGACGCTGTCCCCCTGGCCGACCGCTTAGCCGGCGGTTCGGTGGCTGTGGCTGAGATGCTGTCCCCCTGCCTGTGCTGGGCCCTGCGCCCCTCAGGCGAATACCTAACCGGAGGCCGGATCGGCCTGGACCGGCCGCCGTGAACCGCCCCCCCCCTCCGCTCTCCCCCCCATCCAGGGCCCGCTCTACCTGAGCCCTCATCCAGTCCGACCCGTTCGCCGCTGCAGCCGCCCTGATGTTAGCCAGGAGCTCCTCCATGCTTCCTCTCTGTAACTTTCCTAACAGCAGACTGACTCTGAGGAGGAGGATCCCTCCCCTTCCTGCTGCCTGGCTCCACCCACCTTGCAATCCTTAAACGGCCATACACAAAAATGGCATGTTGACTTTATTCATGCCAGCCCTGCGCTGATCCCTTCGTTCATAGCTGCGGGCTGTTCTATACAAAGTGCTGAATACAAGGAGACAATATGCTAAAATGAGCCATACATCTGCTCTTATATACAGTGGTGTGAAAAAGTGTTTGCCCCCTTCCTCATTTCCTGTTCCTTTGCATGTTTGTCACACTTAAGTGTTTCGGAACATCAAACCAATTTAAACAATAGTCAAGGACAACACAAGTAAACACAAAATGCAATTTGTAAATTAAGGTGTTTATTATTAAAGGTGAAAAAAAATCCAAACCATCATGGCCCTGTGTGAAAAAGTGATTGCCCCCCTTGTTAAAACATACTATAACTGTGGTTGGCCACACCTGAGTTCAATTTCTCTAGCCACACCAAGGCCTGATTATTGCCACACCTGTTCACAATCAAGGCATCACTTAAATAGGAGCTGCTTGACACAGTAAGGTCCACCAGAAGATCCTTAAAAGCTACACATCATGCCGAGACCCAAAGAAATTCAGGAACAATTGAGAAAGAAAGTAATTGAGATCTATCAGTCTGGAAAGGGTTATAAAGCCATTTCCAAAGCTTTGGGAATCCAGCGAACCACAGTGAGAGCCATTATCCACAAATGGCGAAGACATGGAACAGTGGTGAACCTTCCCAGGAGCGGCCGGCCGCCCAAAATTACCCCAAGAGCGCAGCGACGACTCATCCAAGAGGTCACAAAAGACCCCACAACAACGTCCAAGGAACTGCAGGCCTCACTTGCCTCAGTTAAGGTCAGCGTTCATGCCTCCACCATCAGGAAAAGACTGGGCAAAAATGGCCTGCATGGCAGAGTTCCAAGGAGAAAACCACTGCTGAGCAAAAAGAACATCAAAGCTCGTCTCAATTTCTCCACAACACATCTTGATGATCCCCAAGACTTTTGGGACAACATTCTGTGGACCGATGAGACAAAAGTGGAACTCTTTGGAAGGTGTGTGTCCAAGTATATCTGGCGTAGAAGGAACACTGCATTTCAGAAAAAGAACATTATACCAACAGTAAAATATGGTGGTGGTAGTGTGATGGTCTGGGGCTGTTTTGCTGCTTCAGGACCTGGAAGACTTGCCGTGATAAAAGGAACTATGAATTCTGCTGTCTACCAAGAGATCCTGAAGGAGAATGTCCGACCATCTGTTCGTGTACTCAAGCTGAAACGAACTTGGGTTCTGCAGCAGGACAATGATCCTAAACACACCAGCAAGTCCACCACCGAATGGCGGAAGAAAAACAAAATGAAGACTTTGGAGTGGCCTAGCCAAAGTCCTGACCTGAATCCTATTGAGATGTTGTGGTATGACCTTAAAAAGGCCGTTCATGCTCGAAAACCCTCTAATGTAACTGAATTAGGACAATTCTGCAAAGATGAGTGGGCCAAAATTCCTCCAGGACGCTGTAAAAGCCTCATTGCACGTTATCGCAAACGCTTGGTTGCAGTTGTTGCTGCTAAGGGTGGCCCAACCAGTTATTAGGTTTAGGGGGCAATCACTTTTTCACACAGGGCCATGATGGTTTGGATTTTTTTTCACCTTTAATAATAAACACCTTCATTTACAAATTGCATTTTGTGTTTACTTGTGTTGTCCTTGACTATTGTTTAAATTGGTTTGATGTTCCGAAACACTTAAGTGTGACAAACATGCAAAGGAAGAGGAAATGAGGAAGGGGGCAAACACTTTTTCACACCACTGTATATATATGCACAAATGGCAGTAGTTTAAAATCAAGATGGGGGAGGGGAGTAAAAAGAGGAGGAAAAGGGACAGGGGAATGGAAGGGAGGGGGGAAAGAGGGGGGGCAATAAAAAGCCCACAATCCCAGCAGCCATCCGGTGGAAACAGAAACCTTGTTCCCAAAGCACTAGAAGAAAAAAAAACAAGAAAGAGAGGCGCCTCTGGGTGCAGACTGTAAAACAACTTAAATCATGTGCAATACACGGTTGTAGTAGCACTCACATTTAGCTGGTGAATGTCAGGCATTTAGAAAGGTCCCATGCAATACAGGTGATCTTTGTGTTGTCAGTCAGTCCCTGGGGATGGATGCGTGTTGTAGTTCCTCGTCTCCAGCAGTGACAGATGATCATCCAGCCGACAGCGATGTGTGGGTGGTCAAAGCGAGGCTTGGGACGCAAACAAGGATCCAGGGGCAGGGATGATGATGTCACAAACGTGCGACGCGTTTCCTGAGCCGGATGGCCGTGAATAGTGTGACGGCCGCGCTCCTTTGTCAACCTCCAGCTTGGTGGCTTGGGGCGTGGCTTGGTGCCGACAAGAGATGGACGCTTAATCTCCTCGCTCTGTCCCACGGAGCTCCCCACGCAGCAAGAATGGTGAAACTGAGGGACAAGCTACCCCAGTCCCGATCCGCACTCCGGGCGCAGTATACCGGAGCTATTCCAGTCCCAGACACACGAGGCCGAGGCTTCGGCCTACACAGAAGCATGCGCCTCCAGCCGCACCCCGACTGCCAGGAGAAGCTCCCAACCTATGAAGAGCCCCTCTACCTCTCATCCACTGAGCATGAGCGACCTCCAGTCAGTGGCAGCTGATATCAAGAGCTCCTTTACACCTACCCTCACTGATCTCAGGAGAGATATAAAAAGGATGAACACGCGTATGGATGAGCTAGAAAACACAGCAACCCGCCATGACAGCTCCATACAGCAACTGCAACAAACATCCCAGGCCTACAACACCCAGCTCAGGGACCTGAACAGGCACATGGAGGACCTGGACAACCGCGGATGCAGGCACAACCTACGGGTAAGAGGTGTCCCCGAATCCATAGAGCAGAGCCAGCTAATGCAAACCACAATCCAGATTTTTAATTATGTCCTTGGCAGACCCCCTGAGACCCCCATCGAATGTGAGCATCTGCATAGGGCTCTCAAACCCAGAGGCAGAGATACGGATCCTCCTAGTGATGTTGTTTGCTGCCTAGTGAATTTCAGATTGAAGGAGGACATCCTGAGAAGAGCTAGGGACCGCCGCAGCCTGCCATTTCAGGGAATCCAGTATCACTGAAAATTCCCATTCTGCCTCTCGGCCTCAGCTGCAGGGCGCACTGCCAATCTAAGGGTCCCGGAAGACCTCAGGGGGTTCTGCAACATGCTGCAAATACCACTCGTTGAACTGCCTGACTGGTACAGAACCTATCGTACCCCTCATCTCCAGAGAACCAACTCTATGGATGCCATACTGGTAATAGACGACTTCCAAATTAGAAGGTGCAGATCATCTTCCCCAAGACCACTTCCTCAGAGGGATCAAAGGGACAGAGGCCGTCAAAGCCCAAAGCCTCTCCAGCTCACAGGCGGAGCAGGCCAGACGAGCCCTAAGTCTACTTCAACTGAACTAAGCTGATGGCGTATTTTACTCCTGGAGCCATCGCTACCCGACTGGATCAGGTCTACAATCTTACCCTCACCTCACATCCAACCTGAAATGGCTCTTTCGGCGAAATAACTGACTCCACACTCCCAACATGGGCTGACATTGCACCTGTATCAACGTCGGTGATATGGTCAAGGGGTATATACACCCCCCAACATCCAGACCCACCAGCAGAAATTTTGCTTTATGGATAGATGACCCGCCTCCGTAGATGTTTACAGTCTTGTATGCCTTCTGACTCCAACACATCTTAACAAGCAGAATCTGGCGCAAGAAGACAGTACCTGCATTAACTCCTGGCCATCCTGAATACCAGCTACACCCTTGCCACCCCTTCACACCGGATTCAACCCACAGATGACAACTTGGAGCAGACACTCGACAACTCAAAATAGACACTTCCTAGATGGGCCCAACACATCCTGGGACCCTTCATCCCCCGATCACCTCTACCACCCTACTTCTCCCCATCCCTCTCCCTCCCCCTTAACCAGGTTTTGTTCCCAGGACTACAGGATCGCTGCCACCACTACGGACTGAGGGTTTGATCTGGGTATATATGAGTATCATATATGGCTATATTTACTGCTTTTTTATGTCTGCTCACACCCTTCTGTCCCCATGTAACTCTTTCCTCCCAACAATTCCGCACCTGTATTATACATGGGTACAGAAGGGCCCATCCCACATAGAGTATAGTTCTCCCAAAGAATACCCTTTATAATCTACGAGGGGCCTACACCAAAATCCTTCAAGTGAGATGGCCATACATGGTATAGAAATGTGCCACTAACTAACCATCTCCTGGACCCTACCAGGGAGTCATATCCCAACTATCTGATGCCCATAATTTTCTACTCTGATGAATCCTTGGTGAATGATACCCCCCCAGCCTAGGCCACTGCTGAACGGCGTGATCACATGAGGTACAATACTGACCCATCACCTGTTTTCTCCAAACGAAGGCAAACCCTCAGGTCTTTGCTTTATTGGCTCCTTATTCCATTCCCCTAGAATACACCCGCCTCTGTAATTCATTGTAGGCAAATCACTATGGAAGCAGTCTCCCTTACATCCCGAGGGATTACGTTGATCCCTAAGGCAGAATAATAGCCTTGCCTATTCAAAACTAAGTTTGACATCAACAAGTTTGACCTGTGAAGTCATGTTTCTGTGTTATATGATTGCTTAACTTCAGGGTTTATATAGTTCATCCTGTTTACTCGCTCACTCTCACAAAAGGATCCTCCTTTAGGACACCTTTCCGGAGCTACACCTTCTCCGTACATAGTACTGAATATGCTGCTTATAATGTTTACATTATTGTTAAGGCTACTTTCACACTGGAGCGGTGGGGGCGCTGGCGGTAAAGCGGCGCTATATTTAGCGCCGCTTTACCGGCGTTTTAGCGGCGCATTGCGGCCGCTCGCGGGGTGTTTTTACCCCCCGCGAGCGGCCGAAAAAGGGTCAATACCGCCCGCAAACCGCCGCTATTGCGGCGTTTTGCGGGCGGGTTCGGCGCGCTCCCCCATTGTTTTCAATGGGACCTGGCGCTATAGGAGCGGTAAATATACCGCTCCTATAGCGAGCCAAAGATGGGGCTTGCAGGACATTTTTGAGCGTCCTGCAAGCGCACCGCTTCAGTGTGAAAGCCCTCGGGCTTTCACACTGAAGGAACAGCAACAGCTGTTTCGGGTCGGTTTGCAGGCGCTATTCTTAGCGCAATAGCGCTTGCAAACCGCCCCAGTGTGAAAGGGGCCTTAAGAATACTGCGATACGACGTGGACCTAAGACCGCTAACCAACCTTGCTAAACTTTTCTCTCTTTTGCCAATAAGCAGGTACTCACTCCAAATGGTATAGAGATACCTGACTACCTCCAAAGGACTAGACTTCCAACATCCCTATACTCGGTCACCTTCCACTTCCGCGCACAATGGGATATTGACTACCGCCGTTGACCCACACCGGACCTCACTTCCCACAATAGGGTAAGGTAGCTGGGCTACTCATACCTCCGGTCTATACACCCCCTCACCAACAACCTCTACCCCTCTATCCCCCATCCCCCTCCCTAACAGCTTCCCCCCCTCATCTTACCCTCCCACTCCACACCTTCCCCCTTTTCCTCCCCGAGGCTCGCCTCCTCTGGTCTCCACCGCAGCTCTCAACTCAATAACCAAGGATTCCTCAAGGGCCCTAGATCCCCAAATGGCCTCTCCCTCCCACAACAACCGCACTTCTAAAAAAAGTGACCCGCTTCACATCATATTTAACATAACACCTCTACAGAACCCCGCTACCATGACCACCCCAAACTCTACTCCGCAACCCACCACTCTCAAGGTGGTCTCCCAAAACATGAAAGGATTGAATATCCCAGAGAAGTGAAGTCAAATCCTGAGTATGATGTCCAACCTAAAAGCAGATGTGGTGTTTCTACAAGAAACCCACTTCTGTACGAACAATATACCCAAACTCACAAACCATAAATACCCTACCTCCTTCCACGCCACCAACCCATTAGCCAAAACAAAGGGGGTCTCGATTATACTCTCTAAAAACCTGAATTGGCAAATTATAGACTCCATCATAGACCCAGAAGGCCGCTATATATTCCTGAAAGGCACCATTCACAATCATATGGTCACCCTAGCCAATATCTATAGTAGTGGCTACAGGACAATTGTTTGTAATTGATGTGAGACACTGCTCTGCTTGTAAGCTACACTGCTGCTTAAACGGAGGGGCCTAGGAGTGGGTGAGATACAACGGTTGAGCACACACCTCTGGTCCGCCGTGGCCGCAGTATATTATTGTCCACTTGAGTTTGTTTGCTGTGATTTTATTTGGAAAAATTTGAGTTTTACCATTGAAAGTTTTTAGTGTAATATATTAAACTGGTTGAATTTTATTACGCTATGTGGAGCACTTATTTCTCTTACATATGAAGTCACACTAACATGCAATAAACAGAACGAGTGGACGGACACTATTAACCCCTGGAGTGGGAAAAAAAGCGCTTTAGCCAAACACGAGAGTGGGAGGTCACAGAGCATGTGGTGTGGTGGATGTTTCAGGATTTCTTTTGAAGATTTTTTGAACCGAAGATACACTTTGAAGAGACACTTTGCTTATTTTTCACGTTATTGCTTACAAATTTGGACTTTATATTTTCTATCACTATATTTATATATATATATATATATATATATATATATATATATATATATATATATATATATATTCTATCACTTTTTCACTAGGGTGATTCATATTTGTATTTATATTTGAATTTTTTTGAATTTTTTTAGTTTTATTTTATGAAACTATTTGCATATCACGTAATTATACTTTTTTTTTTCACTTAAGCGCTACTAATTTTTTCCTAGATATATTTATATTTTTTAGGGATAAATTGCAGACTTTACAATATCTATAGTAGACATGTGCAATTCGTTTAGTTCCTAATTATTTTTTTAACGAATTTTGACAAATTCGTTAATTACGAATTTCCAAATTTCCGAATTCTTCAATTTCCGAAATTTCCGAATTTCCGAATTTTAAAATTAGCGAAATTACGAATTTCCGAATTTTCGAATCTTCGGATATTCGAATTTTCGGATTTTCGAATTTCTGAATTTCCGAATTTCGTATTTTCGGATTTCCGAATTTTCGGATTTCCGAATTTTCGGATTTCCGATTTTCCGAATTTCCGATTTTCGGATTTGCGAATTTCGGATTTTCGGATTTCCGAATTTTCGGATTTCTGAATTTTCGGATTTCCGATTTTCCGAACTTCGGAAATTCGGATTTCCGAATTTCAAATTTTCGGATTTTCGGATTTTCAAATTTCGTATTTTCGGATTTCCGGATTTCTGAGTTTCCAAATTTTGAATTTCCGGATTTTCGAATTTTCGGATTTCCGAATTTTCAAAATTCTGAATTTCGAAAATTGGGAATTTCGAAAATTGGGAATTTCGAAAATTGGGAATTTCAGGAAGTTCGGAAAATCTGAAATCCAAAAATTCGGAAATCTGAAAAAACAAAATTCGGAAATTCGGAAATCCGAAAATTCGAAAATCCGGAAATTCAAAAATTCGAAATTTGGAAACTCAGAAAACCCGGAAATCCGAAAATTCGAAATCCGAAAATACGGAATTCGGAAATTTGGAAATCCGAAAATTAGAAAATCCGAAAATTAGAAATTCGGAAATCCGAAAATTCGGAATTCGGAAATCCGAAAATACGTAAAGGGCACTAAAGCAAATTAACACACAAATACACGATCTCCTCTTGCATAACACATGGCGCACCCTTCACCCCAACAAAAAGGATTACGCTTTCTTCTCTATACCCCATACCAAATATTCTAGACTAGACTACCTCTTTCTCTCCCAAAAAGACCTCCCTCTCTTAAAATCTGCTACCATTGAACCCCTAATACTCTCAGATCATCACCCAATTACTCTTTCCCTAACATTCCCAGAAAGAAAATTGCATACAAAAATATGACACCAACCTTATCCGCTCCAGCCTGCGCAACTACTTCCAGGAAAACGATAACCACCTATTACCATTTGGGAATGACACAAATGTGTCATCCGGGGGAAGTTCCCAACACTTACAGCCAACAGAAAGAAAGCACAACAGACAACGTTACTAGAACTGACCAACAAAATAAAGAAACTAAAACTAGCCCACAAACATTTGCAAGCTCAGGACACCTACTTGGAACTTACACAAACTAGGAAACTACTCCGTGAGATACTTGACCGCAAAACACGACGCAAATTCATACTAGGCCAAAAGTTATTCTACGAGCATGGGAACAAGTGTAGCAGACTGTTAGCCAGAGCCATCCAAACTAAGAAAGCTAATACAAATATCCACACCATTAACCGCTTCCCGACCGCCCACTGCATATATACGTCAGCAGAATGGCACGGGTAGGCAAAATCACGTACCTGTACGTGATTTGGTAATTGACTGCCCGTGGGTCGCGTGCGCGTGCGGCGCGCTCATGACCCGGTCGGGAGCTCCGTAACCCCGGCCGCGGTACCAGCGGACCCGATCGATGCTGGTGTCCCGCGATCGGGTCACGGAGCTGAAGAACGGGGATAGGTATGTGTAAACAAACCTCTCCCCGCGCTTCCTACTCTGCCTGTCATTGATTGGCTGTTCCCGGTCATCGGGAAAGCTGATCAATGACGTCAGACGTCAGCCCCGCCCCCGATGTAAAAAACACACACACGTCACAGCCCATAACCCCCCCTCCCCCTAGTGGTTAACTCTTTCACTACAACTGTCATTTATACAGGAATCAATGCATTTAAATAGCATCGATTGCTGTATAAATGACAATGGTCCCAAAAATGTGTAAAAAATGTCCGATGTGTCCGCCATAATGTCGCAGTCACAATAAAAATCGCTGATCGCCGCCATTACTAGTAAAAAAAAAATATTAATAAAAATGCTATAAAACTATCCCCTATTTTGTAAACGCTATAACTTTTGCGCAAACCAATCAATAATCGCTAATTGCGATTTTTTTACCAAAAATATGTAGAAGAATATATTTTTTATATATTTTTTGGGGATATTTATTATAGCAAAAAGCAAAAAATATTGCATTGTTTTCAAAATTGTCGCTCTATTTTTGTTTATAGCGCAAAAAAAAAAAAAAACGCAGGGGCGATCAAATACCACCAAAAGAAAGCTCTATTTGTGGGAAAAAAAGGACGCCAATTTTGTTTTGGAGCCACGTCGCACGACCGTGCAATTGTCAGTTAAAGCGACGCATTGCCGAATCGCAAAAAAGGGCCTGGTCCTTTGGCTGCCAATTGGTCCGGGGCTGAAGTGGTTGGACTCCCTAGGCAAATCAAGTACAGCCCCCGCAGAAATAGCATCACAGTTTGAGAAATTCTACCTGAACCTATACAACTTACCCCACCAACCCGAAACCCCTGCTGGTCAAAACAAAAGAAAGACCCTCATCACGGACTTTCTAAAGAAACACAGTCCCACGCCCGTGAATTAGACAACCCCATATACGAGAACGAGCTTAAGAGGGCTATCAAACAACTGAAAACAGGCAAAAGCCCTGGCCCGGACGGTTTCTCTGCACCTTATTTCAAAACATTCTCAGACACCCTCTCAGCCCCATTCCTAAAGGCTTTCAACTCCCTCACCTCAACAACCATACCCTTCTACAGACTACTAGAAGCGCATATTACGGTCATACCTAAAGAGGGAAAGGACGTCACTTCAGTTGCAAATTACAGACCGATATCTCTACTCAATGTAGACCTAAAATTATTTGACAAAATCTTAGCTAACCGTCTTCTTCCCCTCCTCCCTTCAATAATAGGGAAAGACCAAGTAGGTTTTGTCCCTGGCAGAGAAGCCAGGGACAACACTATTAAAGCAATTAACGTACACCACTGGCTATCCACTCAGAAACAAAAGGGCTTTTTCCTGTCGCTGGACGCGGAGAAGGCGTTTGACAGGTTGGCGTGGGATTATCTCGGGGCCGTCCTACGCCACATAGGACTCAAAAATCACATGTTCAACTTCATTATGTCTTTATACACCACGCCAACGGCCAAAGTCAGAGTGAACGGCCACCTGTCAGACGCCTTCTCCATCCGAAACGGTATGAGACAGGGTTACTCCCTGTCCTCAATCCTTTTTGTCTTAACGTTTGAACCCCTCCTTCGCTGTCTACGTTCTAATGAAAACATAAAAGGTTTACCCATAGCTGGACATACTTACAAGTTAGCAGCTTTTGCCGACGACATACTGTTATTCCTAAGAGACCCACTAACCTCAATCCCAAACCTCCTTAGAGAATTTGACCTATTCCAACACATGTCTAACTTAAAGATAAATTTCTCTAAATCGCACGCTCTCAACGTATCCCTCCCGATAGACCTAGACGCCCACTGCCAAAACAATTTCCCCTTTGTATGGAAACGAGATGCCATCACCTACCTGGGAATCAGGCTGACTTCACACCTATCAGACCTTTACGCGAAAAACTTTTTACCACTGATTTGCACCATCTCAGATGATCTGAGTAAATGGGACAAACCCCACTTTTCCTGGTTTGGGCGCGCGGCCATTTTGAAAATGAACATACTCCCCCGCATCCTATACCCTACTACAAACTATACCCATCAAGCTCCCCGCAGCGTTCTTTCAGACAATCAAACAACTGACAATAAAATTCCTATGGATAAGGATAAGCTTCACCCAACTCTCAAAACCTAAAACTAGGGGGAATTGGCCTCCCAGACATTCAAAACTACTCAGGAGCCTGCCACCTGGGAAGAATTGTAGACTGGTCAGTTCACGAGGAGACAAAAGACTGGGTGAGATTAGAAGACTCCTTTTCATCCATACCGATTAAGTCCGCTCCCTGGACCCTCCCCTCCAACATTCCTAGATCCATAAAAGACCACCCCCTTATCGAAGCCATGCTGACTAACTTCAGAGAGGTATGTAAAAACTTCCGGCTTTCCTCAAACCCGGGACCCCTCACACCCATTCAGCATAACCCTGCCTTCCCTCCTGGGGTGTCCAATCACTTTCTGACAGACTCCTGGTCACACAAAGACATTCAAGCGCGCCGTTTCTTCCAAGATGGGAATTTCCTAGACCGCAACTCGCTCCCAACTCATTCAGACAGCAATCCTGTCCCACACTGGACTTACTTCCAGATCCATCATTTTCTTAGAACAATAAACCAAAACTCCTCTGTTTCCCGTGACACAACCCCATTCGAGAACCTTTGTTCCCAATCCACACCACAACAGCACATAATCTCCAACACCCATTCCATGCTCTTTGCAGCAATCTCCCCTAGAAATGGGAAGGCCTGCCAGGCATGGGAAAGGGAACTACAAATAAACCTATCTGAAGAAAACTGGGAACGCATTTTCACAATAGCTCACAAAGGCTCACTAAATGTCACGACACAAGAAAATAACTACAAAACACTATCTCGGTGGTACCGCACCCCTGACCTAATAAACAGATTTAATCCAGAGACATCAGACAAATGTTGGAGATGATCGAATGAAAAAGGATCCCTTCTACATATTTGGTGGTCATGCCCAATAATACAGACTTTCTGGACACAGGTTCATGACATCACTTCTCAGGTGACCACCTACCATATAGAGTATTCTCCAGCTTGGCTCATTCTCCACCACTCCTCTACTTCAGCCCACTCATATAAGAAATCTCTAGGGGTACATATCATTAATGCTGCTAAATTATGCATTCCAGCACACTGGGGATCACCCCATGCCCCAACTATCTCTGAATGGCTTACACGTTTGGGGAGAATAGCCGAGATGGAGGAGCTCATCCACATAGCCCGAGACGCCCCAGCAAAATTCTACCATAAATGGGCTTGCTGGACCCACTTCTGCACCACAGAGAGATATAAATCCCTCATGGAATTAAACCTCCCTGATCCCTCCAACAGTGAGCAGGCCACCTCAAACGCTTCGCCCTAGAAGACTACTCTGCGAATTTGATCCACGTCTTACCATACCCCCTTCAGGAATAGACCCAAAATGAAATCCCCCCAGACAGGGACTCTTTAACGAGACCCTCAATATCCTCAATGCTCGGTGGAGCCTGGGGAGGCGACTCCCTCAGATTTTCCCTCCCCTCCCCCTCCCGTATAATCCTTAGCATGCCCCTCCTAAGCAATTCCCCCCCCCCCCTCCACCTCCTTACCTGACTATGACTCCCCTACCCACCCCCAAGGCTACTTCGGCCAGGTGTTTGACCACCCTCCTTACTCCTCACATCCTACAAGACAGATAAAAATACCCTTCATATGGCCTCACCCCTATGCAAAGACGCAACACGTCCCAACGTGACTTAACGCACACAGACGGAATGTACATGTAAATACATGGCCTCCCCTAGACTGAGCTACATACAGAAATTACACCCAAAATAGCTACTTAGAGTTATTGAGTTCTAGCTTTTGTTACACTGCTGAGGCCTCCAGCCATACGACTTACCCACCTGTCAAGCTGACATCCTGAGAGTAAGGCAATATCACTGTGTAATTGTTCACATTGTTTAAACACCTACTGTATGTATCAAACTTTGTATAAACAGTTTGTTCATAATAAAAATCTTTTATGGAAAAAAAATAAATAATAATATTTATGTGATTTTTTACAATTGGTGCCTACAAAGTCCAGTTCTTTCTCACGTGCTTTTTGATCAAAAGTAGTCAAAACATAGCATTCAGGAACTGGAAAGAATAGTCAAACAAGCTAAAACATCAGGGAGCCAGAGATGAGTGTAGTAGAACAGCAAACGTTAGAGGTTAAAAGTTTGTTTAGAGGGGATTCTTGTCTTTTAGGTCCAGCATTTGAGTCCATTCTGTTATCTGGTACAAGGTTGAAGTCCCCACATTCCAGTAGATGACCTTGCTGTAAGTTCTTTGCAGTTTTAAGGGTCTTTTTGAGGAAAGACATTTGGCATTAGTTTGGAGCGTAAAGTGAGACTAGAGTATATTTTATGTTGTTGATAGCACACAGTAAGAAAATGAATCGGCCTTCAGAGTCTGTGTTGCAATTGTGGAGTTGGAAAAGATATGGTATTTTGTATAGGCTATTAATACTCCTCTCTGTTTCTGCGAATATATGGGAAATTGTTTATGATTGCAGTTGGAAAACGCATCCTGGGCAAAATGCATTTCTTGTACGCAAAGTATGTTGCAATTGAGGGATAGTGCTGATTTCCACAAGGAGGCTTGTTTTGCTGGATGATTCAGACCTTTTGTGTTTAAAGATAGAATTGTAAAGGACATGTATGTGATTTAGTGTTTGAGTTGAGTAGTAATAACTCATGGTTGGTAGATTTGGTGGAGATGTTCCTCAGGAGGATGCTGGGATGAAGCAGGAAGTGTTCTTATCTTGGAAGTTCCCGGACAAGACAAGAGAGGCACAATATTGTCAAGGAGTCTATGATTTGATAAGGAAAGTGTTAGTTATTGCACTGCAGTAGGGATGAGCCGAACACCCCCGGGGTTCGGTTCGCACCAGAACCTGCGAACGGACCGAAAGTTCGCTCGAATATTCGAACCCTATTCTTTACAATGGACGCGAACGTTCAAAATCAGAAGTGCTAATTATAACAGCCAATATGCATGTTAATGTCATAAAACAGGTTTGGGGACCCGGGTCCTGCCCCAGGGGACATGTATCAATGCAAAAAGAAGTTTTAAAAACTGACGTTTTTTCGGGAGCAGTCATTTTAATGATGCATAAAGTGAAAAAAAAAAGTGAAATATTCCTTTAAATATGGTACCTGGGGGGTGTCTAAAGTATGCCTGTGAAGTGGCATGTGTTTCCCATGTTTAGACCTGTCCCTGCAAAAAATGACATTTGTAAAGGAAAAAAAGAAGCCATTTAAAACTGCTTGCGGCTTTAATGTCATGTCTTGTCCTGGCAATATGGATGAAAATCTTTGAGAAAAATGGCATGGCTACCCCATCACCCCCCCCCCCAGCCCCTTTTGGTCTTGTATGGATATTAAGGGGAACCCCACACCCAAAATAAAACCCTATACCTACAACCCTATATACTCTGAACAGCAGTATACAGGCGGTGCAAACAAGACACGGACTGTAGGTTTGTTCTTAAGTAGAATCTGAACAGGTACATTTTTAAGCATAGCTCCATCCAAAAAAATCTATTTTTAAGCTTTTTGGAGAACATAGGGAGGGGTTATCACCCCTGTAACATTAGTTTTGCTGTCTGTGCACCTGTTCAGAACATTTCACCCCACTTTCCGTCCCAATGACAAATGTTTTTCGAAAAGTGGGGTTTTTATTGAAACAAGGATTGGTGATAAAGCATCAGTAGAGAGGAGATACCTTTTTCCCAAATTAAATCTAACATGATAGAATTTCCCTTCCTAGGGGTAGATTTCCTCTCACTTCCTGTTTTCTCCTTCCGTTTGCAAGTAGAAGTCGTTTGTAAGTTGGATGTTTGAAAGTAGGGGCCTGCCGTATATATACTCTGCAGAAATTTGCCCCATTAGATGTTGGTGTAGCCACAACACTGTAAGCCCTCACAGTTACTCTTGGTGGGCACAGGAATTGGCCCTGCTGTGAATTATTAGATCAAGATTTGTAATTGCATGCACCTGTTGAACAGGGCAGAAAAATTGGGCCTTTGGTGGTGGTGGTGGACGGTGTTGCCACAAGACTCTAAGCCCTCACAGTTACTCTTGGTAGGCGCAGGAATGGGCCCTGCTGTGAACTATTAGATCAAGATTTGTAATTACACGCCCCTGTTGAACAGGGACTGAAAAATTGTGCCTTAGGCACTGGTATTGGTGCCACAACACTGCAACCCCTCACAGATACTGTACTTGGAGCACAGCAGTCAGACCTGTTGCGAAGCATTGCTTAAAAAATTGTAATTACACGCCCCTGTTAAACAGGGGCTGAAAAATTGTGCCTTAGGCACTGGTGCTGGTGCCACAACACTGCAACCCCTCACAGATACTGTACTTGGAGCACAGCAGTCAGACCTGTTGCGAAGCATTGCTTAAAAAATTGTAATTACGGGGGCGTGGCTAGCAGCCGAGGAGATGGCAGCGTGAGGAGAGAGCTCCCGGAATATCCAGCCCAATCCAGCTACACAAAGCGACGCCAGACGGCCCAGTAAGCATCCATCAGCTGCCTAATAGACCGGCTATCAGCTGCAGACAATATGCAGAAATGAAAGAAGGAGAGAGGCCCGCAGAAGCTGACAGACTTCTTCAGCCCAGGAGCAAGGAAGGCCCAAGATGGCGCCGAGGCCTACACACCACGCCGGAGCCGCGGCCGCGGCGGCGGAGATTTGACCACTCAACATGAAGGTAGATACCAGGCCTCATCCCCGGGATACACCAACAGACTGTCCCCAGGCACATCGCCGATGCAGAGCCCGCAAAAATCGGCGCAGAAGCGGTCGGAGGAGCACAAGTATCCAGGTGAGCAAGGGGGCCATGACATGTCACAGGACAGTACAAAAGACTTTATTGACCAGATGCATGACTTCCCCACCCTGGACCAGCCATTAACTGACACTCAAATGAAAGATATGCTTGTGACTCTGAGAGGCTCTCTGCATAGAGACATTTTGGAATGCACAACACAACTTAAAGCTGAAGTAACGGCCATAGGGGAAAGAGTATCCCACACAGAAGACAAAATGGGGGAATTTACAGTGGCACATAATGAGCTGGTAGACGCATATAATGGGGCTGACGATGAAATTCAAGCGATTAAAAGTAAAATGGCAGATTTGGAGGACCGATCCAGAAGGAACAATATAAAATTGAGGGGGGTGACAGAGGATGTAGCACCAGCAGAGCTCAGGAATTATGTTCAGGAATTCATCTCTGAATTGCTGCCCGAAATACCAGAGAGGGAGGTGATTGTAGATCGTGCACACAGGCTGCCCAAACCCAAACACCTCCCCGAGAAAATACCAAGAGATGTTATAGCAAGAGTTCATTTCTTTCATGTGAAAGAAGATTTGATGAGATTCTCCAGGAAAAATTCCCCCCTACCAGATCCCTATGCTGACATTTCGGTGTACTCAGATATTTCACAACACACCATGCAAGCACGCAGGAACCTAGCACCTCTGACTAAGCTGCTGCAAACCCACAAAATCCCATACACATGGGGATTCCCAACCAAGATCCTGATCACAAGGGAAAACAAAACTTATGTCATCAACAACCTAGAAAACGGCCTGAAATTAGCCAGGAAATTGCAGCTTCTCCCTGAAGAAGAATTACCTCACGCCTCTGCACCTGCTCACAAGCTACCCCAAGAATGGCAAAAAGTTAAGTGACAACCTCAATAAAAGACTGTCTGCAAGGAAAATAATCTGCTTACTGGATAAAAATAATTGGATTGGGGGAGATGCTGGATAGAGGGAGCAAGTGACCCCCTGATGTGCAGAAGCGGAAACTTTTCGCACTTGTTACGTTGTCCTAAATGTTCAACCTGTTTTTATGTTCATTTTCTTTTTTTAGTTTTTACTTTTCTCTATGTACCACCAAGGAATACAGTCCTTCGGAAAACCAGCCAAGCAGGAACCAGACATTCCACCAAGCATCTTTACCTTGACATGAACCAACACCGCCATCTAAAGGTAACAATTTATATTGCAACACCATTAAAGTCAATTCCCTACTTATACATCACTAACTGCATACTCCTACAATGACCATCAAATTGGTTTCTATCAACGCCAATGGTCTTAATAGCCCATTCAAGAGGCGAGCTATGTGGCAGGAAGCTAAAAAGCTAAAAGGGATATCTTATGCGTGCAGGAAACCCATTTTTCCAGACACAACCAGCCCAAATGCACAGATAAGGCATTCCCTCACGTTTTTCAAGCCTGCACCACGTCCAAAAAAAGAGGCACACTGATTGCAGTGCACAAAAATGTTGCTTTCACTCAGCATGATGTTATCACAGATCCCAAAGGAAGATTTATCATCCTGATCTGCGAACTAAACAATCTTTTGTATACAATAGTCAACCTGTACGCACCCAATTCAGGTCAGGCCTCCTTTCTGAAATCCCTCCACCAAAAAGTTCTAAAACATGGTAAAGGAGCCATACTTATGTGCGGGGATTTCAACTGTGTGCTGTACAGGAACATGGACTGTTCATCTAGCAGAGGAACTCATAGATACGAAATTAAATCACTTCTACATGACCTCAACTTGTACGACACATGGAGATGTATCAATGCATCTGAAAGGGACTATACGCACTTCTCGGCCCCACACAATTCCTACTCTAGGATTGACTTGATTGTAACCGATTTGTCCGTTTTGCAACGCTCGGTGGAAGTCAAAATCCACGATATCACATGGACTATCACGCTCCTGTTTCCATTATCCTGGAAGAACAACACTCGCATACTCCTGCCTATTTATGGAGGAACAACACACAACTTCTAACAAAAGACTCCTATAAGGAACATTTAGAGGCTAAACTTGTAGAATTTTTTCAACTTAATGATAATGCTGATACCAATGTAATGTCACTATGGTGTGCCCATAAGGCATATAGTAGAGGTCTGCTGATACAAGCGGCTGCAAGGGAAAAGAGGCAAAAGGCTTCCAAATTAACCACTCTCATTGCTAAATTGAGAATACTTGAAACACAAAATAAACAGACACCCTCCCCCACCATTGCTCAAGAAATAGCCAACTATAGATACCAAATAAGGCAATTTCTTTTAGAAGACCACACCACTTCATTGAAAAGATTTAAAGCTAACTACTATGCACATGGAAATAGGGCAGGGAAACTACTAGCTAACTACATTAGGAAACGCCAGCAACACTCTAGACTCTCACATATACTAGATCCTCACACAAAAAATATGGTATATCATCCCACCCATATAGCTAACGCTTTTAAAAAATACTATAGTGATCTATACAACCTAGCGACTGAATCTTCAACACCGCAACCATCCACAGTAATTATACAGTCATTTCTGGATAAAGTGGCACTCCCACAGATCTCAGATGAAGACCTATTCTTCCTAAATTCCCCTATCTCAGAGAAAGAGATTTCGACCACATTACACAAACTCCCTGCGTCTAAATCCCCAGGTAGCGATGGGTTCTCAGCGGAGTATTACAAAGCCTTTGCTCCCACTTTCACACCATACCTCCAAAAGGTTTTTGATTACGCTGCCACAAATGCCTCTTTTCCCGAAGAAATGCTGCAGGCAACTATTATAGCTCTGCCGAAACCAGGGAAGAGTCCGGACAGTCCACAAAACTTTAGACCTATTTCACTGCTAAATACAGATTTAAAATTGTACGCAAAAATTATTGCCAACAGATTGGCTCTAATTACACCTCATCTGATAGGTTTAGACCAGGTGGGCTTCGTGAAAGGGCGACAAGCACCAGACGGCACACGAAGATTGTTCAATCTATTGAAGGTGACCGAGTCCAGAGGAACCCCCACTGTAGTACTGACACTTGACGCCGAAAAGGCATTCGATAGGGTACATTGGGGGTTCCTGGAAGCGACTCTATTAAAATTTGACATGACAGGCACAATACATAAAGCTATCATGGCGTTATACACGAAGCCCACCGCAAGAGTCTTCACCTCAAATGTTTTGTCAGATGTTTTCCGTATAACTAATGGTACCCGCCAGGGATGCCCCTTATCACCACTAATATTTACCCTGATTACGGAGCCCCTGGCGGAGGCCATTAGATCTTGCGACTTGATCTCAGGTATTAACGTAGGTGGATACTCACATAAAATAGGACTCTTCGCTGATGACGTGGTTCTAACACTGACTGATCCGATCTCTTCCCTGACTAATCTCCAGAGAATCCTAGATGAATTTGGGGTGGCTTCACACTACAAACTAAACTCCAACAAATCCTCTATCCTTCCAATTGGACTCTCGAAGTCCATGAGGATCGCTATAAAGAAATCCTTCCCGTTCCAATGGGCATCAAACACTTTGACCTACCTAGGGGTAAATCTAGCATACCCCACGGCAAATACTTACGACGCTAACTTTTCTAAACTAAACGAAGTAATAAAACAGGACCTCCAGCACATTTCTAATTTTGAACTATCCTGGATAGTTAAAATAGCAGCCATCAAGATGACTTTGCTGCCTAAGATAATATACTACTTTATAACGATCCCAATAACAATTCCAGACAAATTCTTTACAGAAGTGGATAAGCTGTTCAGGAAACACTTATGGGGGGGGGGGGGGGGGGGGAACGAGCAAAATAGCATACCCTATGCTTTTAAAACATAAAAATAATGGAGGAATTAATCTACCACATATAAAACATTACTATTACGCAGCACGTTTAGATCAAGCTATGGCATGGGCGGATAGGGCTCCAGAGAAGCTATGGGTAAGGATCGAGAAAAGCATGGTGGGGAATGGTAATTTGCCCGCTCTGCTCTTAGCGACTTTGACAGCGAAAGTAACAACCAGCCAGGTTCTTCCCGCCATAGAGGCTACTCTTGCAGCATGGTCATACCTACACCAAACAGTTCCACCAGACACAATGGACAAGTGTACAGACTTGCCACTGTCAGTATATGAACATATTATACCAAACCTCAAAACTCATCAATGGACAAAGGAAGCCATACAAACTTATAAAGAATTAATGCATAAATACCCACACCCTGCATCATTCGCACACATACAACTAAACTATTTCCAAAGGGATAACCCTGACATATCTTACCTTCTGCACAGGGAATCTTGGTCACGCTTGCGGTCGGATCAGGACAGTACAAGGGGACTGTCTTGGTTCTACGGGAAGCTACAATATAGTAAGATCTTTCAGAAGTCCTCGAATATGCACAACTGGGAAAAGGAACTGGGAATTACATTTACACAACTAGATTGGCAACAGGCCTTACAATCATATCATAGATACTCCCACTGTGTAAATCACTGGGACTTAATGCTTAAAGTACTTTACAGGACATATCTTACCCCCGTCAGGCTGGCACAGATCTACCCGCAGTCCCCTCCTGATTGTTGGAGGGGATGTGGGGGGAGAGGTGGCATCCTTCACATTCTATGGCATTGTAGATGTCTTAAGATTTACTGGAAAGATGTGTCTTCCCTCTTAAAAGGTGATTGAGAAATCACCACTGCTTAAGCCCCAACTAGCGATTCTAAATATAGGGACAGGATCCATCCATAAACATCGCAGAGCGCTAGCCACTCATATTCTGATCGCAGCTAAACTCACCATAGCATCTAGATGGAAATCTAAGACCATTCCAACTATTGCAGAGGTTATACAGAGGGTTCAAACCCAATACAGCTATGAAAGATATTTCGCTATAAAACACAACTCGATACACACATTTAACACCTGCTAGGAAACATGGACCAGACACTATCCTGCTTGACTATTGCCATTTGGTGGACCGAAGTGTTCTAAATAAATAAGAGTTAGTATAAAAGGTACATTTCAGTAAAGATGTGAAGATTGCTAACTGATTGTTCTGTATTCAAACTCTCTATATTTTCTTTTATGATTTGAGTTATTTTATTTCATATTATACTTTATAAGACTACTTGAAAAGGTTCGACTTCTGGTATACCCTACTAGTCCCAAGATCAAGGTCACAGGTAAGACTTGAGATGTGGGGGGATGGCGCAGCGGGCACAGTGTGAGCCCAAAAGGGTGCCCGTGGCGCCGGTTCGCCGCCTATATGACATATGGAGATATCTGGCAAGTGACCTAGAGTCTATTTAATGTCCAAATATAAAACCAGAGGTCTGTTTGAAATTTGAAGGGCATTTACCCTTACATTTCTGTACAACAACAATATGTTTTAGGTCAATGTTTGCGACCTATCTGTTTTGTATTATCTGTTAATACTTTAATAAAAATATTAAAGAAAAAATTGTAATTACACGCCCCTGTTAAACAGGGGCTGAAAAATTGTGCCTTAGGCACTGGTGCTGGTGCCACAACACTGCAACCCCTCACAGATACTGTACTTGGAGCACAGCAGTCAGACCTGTTGCGAAGCATTGCTTAAAAAATTGTAATTACACGCCCCTGTTAAACAGGGGCTGAAAAATTGGGCCTTAGGCACTGGTGCTGGTGCCACAACACTGCAACCCCTCACAGATACTGTACTTGGAGCACAGCAGTCAGACCTGTTGCGAAGCATTGCTTAAAAAATTGTAATTACACGCCCCTGTTAAACAGGGGCTGAAAAATTGTGCCTTAGGCACTGGTGCTGGTGCCACAACACTGCAACCTCTCACAGATACTGTACTTGGAGCACAGCAATCAGACCTGTTGCAAAGCATTGCTTAAACAATTGTAATTACACGCCCCTGTTAAACGGGGGCTGAAAAATTGGGCCTTAGCCACTGGTGGTGGCACCCAGAAACAAAAATGTTCTTCCAAGATATCATCAGGATCATTGAGGAGGAAGAGGATAGTCAGTCAACATAACAGGACACTGTGCTCAAACAGTTCGGGGGACTCCTCAGGAGGACATGGTTGGTCTAGGGAAGGGGTGCCTGATGATGCCATTGAGTATGCATTGGCAGCTGCTTTGCCAGTACCCTGAGCCTGGGTGAGAGAGGATGAGGAGGATGAGGAAGGCTTGGTCATCCACTCTACCAAGCCTTTGGCATGATGCGGCTCAACATGTCCAGCTGCTGAAAACAAGGACAAGTGTGTCCCATGGCCACGTGCTGATGACGATGCACGACCACGTCCACGTCCACGACCAGCACTGTTGTCTCTAGACACAGAGCCTGCTTGCCCTGTGTTCTTGCCTCGTGTCTGTCTGCCTCTCCTTGTTGGTCTTCCAGGCATTTTAGTGGGTAGTGTATATTTTGCTGGAGTCACACAGCACACACACTAACTCCTGCAGATGGCTGCCTTAGATGACAACAACAGGGCCTTATGACAGATAGGGAGGCTGAGGTGGTTTTATGTGTGCTGTACTAACACAGCAGACACACACACACTAGCTCCTGGAAATGCCTGGCTGCCTTAAATGACAACAACTGGGCCTTACGGCAGATAGAGGCTGCCTTAGATGACAACAACTGGGCCTTACGGCAGATAGAGGCTACCTTAGATGACAACAACTGGGCCTTACAGCAGATAAAGGCTACCTTAGATGACAACAACTGGGCCTTACGGCAGATAGAGGCTGCCTTAGATGACAACAACAGGACCTTATGGCAGATAGAGAGGCTGAGGTGGTTTTATGTGTGCTGTACTAACACAGCACACACACGCTAGCTCCTGTAAATGCCTGGCTGCCTTAGATACAAAAACATATTTGGGAAGCACTAACAAATGCGTTTAAATTCAAGATGGTGCTGCCATAAGACCAACAAGCAATAGGGAACATATTACAGCGCACACATTCAAGAATGACGTTTCCTGCAGGGCTAGTTAAAAACACCTGAACATATTCAAAAAATACGGGGGTTTGGTCACACTATATGGTTATATAGTGCTAAGCCCACTTACTGCTACAAAGTACCCTAAATTAGTGGGTCCTACCCTAGTAATAGAATGAAAGATCCTGCGTCTCAACCATGGGAGCCAAACTCCTCTATGTGGGAGAACTGAAAGGATTCCTCCTATACATTGGTGGCCACTAAATAAGAGGTAATGAAGAGGGGGAGGGATGCTCTAACCCAAAAAAACCTGGTCAGGGTTTATTACAACATACAAAAACATATTTGGGAAGCACTCACCAATGCGTTTAAATTCAAGATGGTGCTGCCATAAGACCAACAAGCAATAGCAAACAAATTACAGCGCACACATTCAAGAATGACGTTTCCTGCAGGGCTAGTTAAAAACACCTGAACATATTCAAAAAATACAGGGGTTTGGTCACACTATATGGTTATATAGTGCTAAGCCCACTTACTGCGACAAAGTACTCTGAATTAGTGGGCGCCTTAGATGACAACAACTGGGCCTTACGGCAGATAGAGAGGCTGAGGTGGTTTTATGTGTGCTGTACTAACACAGCAGACACACACGCTAGCTCCTATAAATGCCTAATAGTATAAAGGTGATACTGCAATGCTGTACTAACAGCACGCACACACCAGACTAATCCCCAGAATCACAGCAGATAAAGTTAAACTCAGCAGCAGATAATGTCACCACTCAGCACAGCAGAATGTATAAGACAGCACAGCACTGCAGATACTGTCAGCAGCAGTGCAATCAGCAGAATGAATATATATTCAAATGATCAGTATTCAGTAATGATAATGAATCAGCATCAGCATCAGCATCAGCAGTCTGCCTATATCACAGCCGGAACACAGTATACTAGGCCGCCACAGTGGCGGCCTTTTATACTGTGGGGCATGTACTAAACCCCCTGAGCTATAATTGGCTACAGGCATCCTGCCTGTAGCCAATTATGGCTCTCCTCGCTGCCGGCGCTGTGATTGGCCAAGCATGCGGGGTCACAGTGCATGCTTGGCCAAACATCAGTCAGCAATGCACTGCGACTGGCGCAGTGCATTGCTGGCCATTCGCATCACACGAATGTGATGCGAACGGCCCAAATAGTTCTGGGCTCGCCGAACGGGCAAACGCCCGATGTTCGATTTGAACGTGGGTTTGAATCGAACACCGGGCCCATCCCTACACTGCAGGAGTTGATTTGTGAGTCCTTTAATCTGCAAGTACAGTGGTGTGAAAAAGTGTTTGCCCCCTTCCTCATTTCCTGTTCCTTTGCATGTTTGTCACACTTAAGTGTTTCGGAACATCAAACCAATTTAAACAATAGTCAAGGACAACACAAGTAAACACAAAATGCAATTTGTAAATGAAGGTGTTTATTATTAAAGGTGAAAAAAAATCCAAACCATCATGGCCGTGTGTGGAAAAGTGATTGCCCCCTAAACCTAATAACTGGTTGGGCCACCCTTAGCAGCAACAACTGCAACCAAGCGTTTGCGATAACGTGCAATGAGGCTTTTACAGCGTCCTGGAGGAATTTTGGCCCACTCATCTTTGCAGAATTGTCCTAATTCAGTTACATTAGAGGGTTTTCGAGCATGAACGGCCTTTTTAAGGTCATACCACAACATCTCAATAGGATTCAGGTCAGGACTTTGGCTAGGCCACTCCAAAGTCTTCATTTTGTTTTTCTTCAGCCATTCGGTGGTGGACTTGATGGTGTGTTTAGGATCATTGTCCTGCTGCAGAACCCAAGTTCGTTTCAGCTTGAGTACACGAACAGATGGTCGGACATTCTCCTTCAGGATCTCTTGGTAGACAGCAGAATTCATAGTTCCTTTTATCACGGCAAGTCTTCCAGGTCCTGAAGCAGCAAAACAGCCCCAGACCATCACACTACCACCACCATATTTTACTGTTGGTATAATGTTCTTTTTCTGAAATGCAGTGTTCCTTCTACGCCAGATATACTTGGACCCACACCTTCCAAAGAGTTCCACTTTTGTCTCATCGGTCCACAGAATGTTGTCCCAAAAGTCTTGGGGATCATCAAGATGTGTTGTGGAGAAATTGAGACGAGCTTTGATGTTCTTTTTGCTCAGCAGTGGTTTTCTCCTCAGAACTCTGCCATGCAGGCCATTTTTGCCCAGTCTTTTCCTGATGGTGGAGGCATGAACGCTGACCTTACTGAGGCAAGTGAGGCCTGCAGTTCCTTGGACGTTGTTGTGGGGTCTTTTGTGACCTCTTGGATGAGTCGTCGCTGCGCTCTTGGGGTAATTTTGGGCGGCCGGCCACTCCTGGGAAGGTTAACCACTGTTCCATGTCTTCGCCATTTGTGGATAATGGCTCTCACTGTGGTTCGCTGGATTCCCAAAGCTTTGGAAATGGCTTTATAACCCTTTCCAGACTGATAGATCTCAATTACTTTCTTTCTCAATTGTTCCTGAATTTCTTTGGGTCTCGGCATGATGTGTAGCTTTTAAGGATCTTCTGGTGGACCTTACTGTGTCAAGCAGCTCCTATTTAAGTGATGCCTTGATTGTGAACAGGTGTGGCAATAATCAGGCCTGGGTGTGGCTAGAGAAATTGAACTCAGGTGTGGCCAACCACAGTTATAGTATGTTTTAACAAGGGTGGGCAATCACTTTTTCACACAGGGCCATGATGGTTTGGATTTTTTTTCACCTTTAATAATAAACACCTTCATTTACAAATTGCATTTTGTGTTTACTTGTGTTGTCCTTGACTATTGTTTAAATTGGTTTGATGTTCCGAAACACTTAAGTGTGACAAACATGCAAAGGAACAGGAAATGAGGAAGGGGGCAAACACTTTTTCACACCACTGTACATAGTTCAGCTAAAATTGAACAGTGAACACTGAAAAAGGAAAAATAAAAATAAAATAGACAAACAAATCAGCAGCGTATAACTTTGTGCTGACCAAACCTGGGAGGAAAGTTTGAGAGTAGGATGTAAATGAGCATAAAGCCTGACTGGACATTAAGGCTAATGCTTAATGTGGAAAGGGCATAATCATTTGTACTTTGATTTCTGTCTTCCACGAGTTTGCACCTTCATTCCACCTTCTATTGTGGATATTGCATGGGAGGCCCCATTGTGGGTGACTAATATAGTAGCCGGGTGACATCATTTATAGGGATGAGCCGAACACCCCCCCTTTCGGCTCGCACCAGAACCCGCGAACGGACCTAAAGTCCGTGCGAGCTTTAGAACCCTATTAGTTATAATGGATGCGAACGTTCGAAATTAAAAGTGCTCATTTTAAAGGCTAATATGCATGTTAATGTCATAAAAAGTGTTTGGGGACCTGGGTCCTGCCCCAGGGGACATGTATCAATGCAAAATTTTTTTTTAAAAACGGCCGTTTTTTCAGGAGCAGTGATTTTAATAATGCTTAAATTGAAACAGTAAAAGTGTAATATTCCTTTAAATTTCGTACCTGGGGGGTGTCTATAGTATGCCTGTAAAGGGGCGCATGTTTCCCGTGTTTAGAACTGTCTCTGCGCAAAGTGTCATTTTTGAAAGTAAAAAAGCTATTTAAAATCACTCGCGGCTAATGTTAATTCACGGCTCCCGTAACACAGAGAACAGTGATTCATTGAAACTCATTCATAAAAAAAAGTCATTGATAAAAAAAAAAAAAAAAAATGAAAAAAAAAAAAAGCGTAGGGGTCCCCCCAAATTCAATAACCAGGCCCTTCAGGTCTGGGATGGATATTAAGGGGGATCCCAGCCAAAAAAAAAAAAAAAAAATGGCGTAGGGTCCCCCTCAAAATCCATACCAGACCCTTGAGGTCTGGTATGGATTTTAAGGGGAACCCTAGCCAAAAAAAATGGCGTGGGGTCCCCCTCAAAATCCATACCAGACCCTTATCCGAGCACGCAACCTGGCAGGCCGCAGGAAAAGAGGGGGGGACGAGAGCGGCCCCCCCTCTCGCCTGAACCGTACCAGGCCACATGCCCTCAACATTGGGAGGATGCTTTGGGGGTCTAAGACCCCTAAAGCACCTTGTCCCCATGTTGATTAGGACAAGGGCCTCTTCCCCACAACCCTGGCCGGTGGTTGTGGGGGTCTGCGGGCTGGGGGCTTATCGGAATCTGGAAGCCCCCTTTAACAAGGGGACCCCCAGATCCCGGCCCCCCCCCCTGTGTGAAATGGTAAGGGGGTACAAAAGTACCCCTACCATTTCACCAAAAAAGTGGCAAAAATGGTAAAAATGACAGGAGACAGTCTTTGACAATTCCTTTATTAAAATCTTCTTTCTTCTTTCTTCATCCTTCGGATTCTTCATCTTCTCCTTCCTTCATCTTCTTCCATCTTCTTCTTCCATTTTCTTCTTCCTCCGATCCGCTTCTTCTTGCGCTGGTCTTCTCGTCCTTCTCGTCCGGCATCTTCTTCCGTCGGCGTCGGCGTCGGTGTCGGTGTCTTCTTGGGCCGCTCCGCGCAATGGGAGGCTCCCGCTGTGTGAGGCTCCGCTCCATCTGACAGGTCTTTTAAAACGGAGGGCACCTGGTGACCCCGCCCCCCTCTGACGTCATGGGGAAAGCCATCATGGAATTCCCCATGACGTCCCTGTGCGTCAGAGGGGGCGGGGTCACCAGGTGCCCTCCATTATAAAAGACCTGTCAGACGGAGCGGAGCCTCACACAGCGGGAGCCTCCCATTGCGCGGAGCGGCCCAAGAAGAGACAGAGACACCGACGCCGACGCCGACGGAAGAAGATGCCGGACGAGAAGGACGAGAAGACCAGCGCAAGAAGAAGCGGATCGGAGGAAGAAGAAAATGGAAGAAGAAGATGGAAGAAGATGAAGGAAGGAGAAGATGAAGAATCCGAAGGATGAAGAAAGAAGAAAGAAGATTTTAATAAAGGAATTGTCAAAGACTGTCTCCTGTCATTTTTACCATTTTTGCCACTTTTTTGGTGAAATGGTAGGGGTACTTTTGTACCCCCTTACCATTTCACACAGGGGGGGGGGCGGGATCTGGGGGTCCCCTTGTTAAAGGGGGCTTCCAGATTCCGATAAGCCCCCCGCCCGCAGACCCCCACAACCACCGGCCAGGGTTGTGGGGAAGAGGCCCTTGTCCTAATCAACATGGGGACAAGGTGCTTTAGGGGTCTTAGACCCCCAAAGCATCCTCCCAATGTTGAGGGCATGTGGCCTGGTACGGTTCAGGCGAGAGGGGGGGCCGCTCTCGTCCCCCCCTCTTTTCCTGCGGCCTGCCAGGTTGCGTGCTCGGATAAGGGTCTGGTATGGATTTTGAGGGGGACCCTACGCCATTTTTTTTTTTTTTTTTTTGGCTGGGATCCCCCTTAATATCCATCCCAGACCTGAAGGGCCTGGTTATTGAATTTGGGGGGACCCCTACGCTTTTTTTTTTGTTTTTTATTAATGAATGACAGCTCTCTGTGTTACAGGAGCCATCAATTCATTAGCCGCGAGTGATTTAAATAGCTTTCTTCCTGCAAAAATGACACTTTTTTGCAGGGAAAGTTCTAAGCACAGGAAACCTGCCCTCCTTCACAGGCTACCTATAGACACCCCCCAGATGTGATACTGCAATGCTGTTCTAACAGCATGCACACACATATCCCCAGAAATAAAGCACATATTGTTGTCAGCAGTCAGCAGCACACTGACACGCTGACACTGTGAGTGAAACATAATATGCGAGGCCGCCGCCGCGGCGGCCTCTTATACCGTGGGGCGTGTATTAAAGCCCCTGAGCTATAATTGGCTACAGGCATCCTGCCTGTAGCCAATTATGGCTCTCCTCGCTGCCGGCGCTGTGATTGGCCAAGCATGCGGGGTCACAGTGCATGCTTGGCCAATCATCAGCCAGCATTGCACTGCGCGGGCCGCAATGCATTGCGGGCCGCTCGCATCACACGAATTTGATGCGAGCGGCCCCAATAGTTCTGGGCTCGCCGAGCGAGCGAACACCCGGTGCTCGATTCGAACATGGGTTCGAATCGAACACCGGGCTCATCCTTAATCATTTATAGGTTAGCTTGTGGTTGGTGAGTAGGGATGAGCCCGGTGTTCGTTTCAAACCCATGTTCGAATCGAACATCGGCCGTTCGACAAAACCAGAACTCTGTGGGCCGTTTGCATCAAATTTGTGTGATACGAACGGCCCACAATGCACTGCGCCAGTCGCAGTGCATTGCTGGCTGATGATTGGCCAAACATGCACTGTGACCCCGCATGCTTGGCCAATCACAGCTCTGGCAGCAAGGAGAGCCATAATTGGCCATAAGCAGTATGCCTGTGGCCAATTATAGCTCAGGGGGTTTAGTACACGCCCCACACTATATAAGGCCGCCATCGTGGCGGCCTTGTGTAGTGTGTTCCGGTGTGCAGGGAGAGAGCTAGATAGGCAGGGACAGTGTGTTATATACTCAGCCATCTGCAGGAGTTAGTGTGTGTTCTGTGCCTCCAGCACAGCACAGTATACACCTGTATCTACCCATATTTGCTGGTGTTCTCTGATACGGCCATCTGCAGGAGTTAGTGTGTGTTCTGTGCCTCCAGCACAGCACAGTATACACCTGTATCTACCCATATTTGCTGGTGTTCTCTGATACGGCCATCTGCAGTAGTTAGTGTGTGTTCTGTGCCTCCAGCACAGCACAGTATACACTTGTATCTAACCATATTTGCTGGTGTTCTCTGATACGGCCATCTGCAGGAGTTAGTGTGTGTTCTGTGCCTCCAGCACAGCACAGTATACACCTGTATCTACCAATATTTGCTGGTGTTCTCTGATACAGCCATCTGCAGGAGTTAGTGTGTGTTCTGTGCCTACAGCACAGTATACACCTGTATCTACCCATATTCGCTGGTGTTCTCTGATACAGCCATCTGCAGGAGTTAGTGTGTGTTCTGTGCCTCCAGCACAGCACAGTATACACCTGTATCTACCCTTATTTGTTGGTGTTCTCTAATACAGCCATCTGCAGGAGTTAGTGGGTGTTGTGGGCCTCCAGCACAATATACACTCTCTGTGGACTTGCAGGCCATTACAATGTCTGGAAGGCCAACAAGGAGAGGCAGACAGTCACAAGCCAATAAATGAGGGCAAGCAGGCTCTGTGTCTACAGACAACAGTGCTGATCGTGGACGCGGTGCATCGTCATCAACACATGGCCATGGGACACGCTTGTCCTTATTTTTTTGGCAGCTAGACGTGTTGAGCCGCATCATGCCGAAGACTTGGTAGAGTGGATGACCAAGCCCTCCTCATCCTCCTCATCCTCTCTCACCCAGGCTCAGGGTACTGGCAAAGCAGCTGCCAACGCGTCCTCATCTCAATGTCATCAGTCACTCTTTCCCTAGACCCACCATGTCCTCCTGGGGAGTCCCCTGAACTGTTTGACCACAGTGTTGGGT
Organism: Lithobates sylvaticus; assembly: GCA_028564925.1. Taxonomy (NCBI): domain Eukaryota; kingdom Metazoa; phylum Chordata; class Amphibia; order Anura; family Ranidae; genus Lithobates; species Lithobates sylvaticus. The sequence goes on from CM053029.1 coordinate 286,958,589, forward strand.
ACATGCTCCAGGAGGATGCCCAGCGTTTTCAAGGCTCTGATGATGATACCCAGCTAGAGGAAGGCAGTAGCGTGAGCGCAGAGAGAGGGGATGCTCAAGGACAGCAATCTGGCAGTCATGTTCCACCAGCTGCAGCATACTGCCAGGTTTGCTCCAGTGGTGAAGAGGGAGGGGATGATGAGGTCACTGACTCCACGTGGGTGCCTGATAGGAGAGAGGAGGAGGAGGAGGCACATCTCCAACCAGGCAGGATGCCCTCCGGGGGCCAGCTTAAGGGCAGCACACTGCCTCTGCGCGTTATTACAAAAGTTCTTTGGTGTGGGCCTTTTTTGAGACGAGTGCATCAGATCGCACCGCTGCTATTTGCAACATATGTCTCAAGCGTATCTCGCGTGGCCAAAACATCAGCATCTGGGGCACCACAAGCATGACCAGACATATGTTGACCTGCCATGCAGCTCGTTCGCAAGCAAACGTTAAAGACCCGCACCAAAGAACAAAGCGGACCTCTCCTTGCTCTTCATCAGCTGGAATCTCCGACCCCACTATACCTTCAGTCCTCTCTGAAAGCTGCACTGAGAGGAATGAAGGTGTAGAATTAGGTGTGTCACAGCCAAGTACTTGTGGGCACTCTGCTAGCAGTACACCGACGTCTGATTGTAGCATTCAAATTTCCCTGCCCCAGCTGCTGGACCATCAAAAGAAGTTCACTCCCAGCCATCCACATGCCCAGCGGTTGAATGCTAGCTTGGCTAAATTGCTAGCACTTTAACTGCTGCCTTTTTAGTTGGTAGACTCGGCCCCCTTCCGTGAGTTTGTGCAATGTGCAGTTCCTCAGTGGCAGGTTCCCAAACGCCACTTTTTCTCACGGAAGGCGATTCCGGCTCTCTGCCGGCATGTGGAAGGCAATGTCCATGCCTCTCTGGACAGGGTGGTCAGTGGTAAGGTGCATATTACCTCTGACTCATGGTCCAGCAGGCATGGATAGGGACGTTACCTATCTTTTACGGCCCATTGGGTCACTCTTTTGGCAGCTGGGAAGGATGCAGGACAAGGTGCAGTAGTGTTGGAGGTTGTTCCGCCACCAAGCCTCCAAAATGCTACTACTGGTTGTGACACACCTCTCTCCTCCACCCCTCCTCTTCTTCTTCCTCCATGGCCTCTTCCTGTGCTTTTTCCTCGGAACCAGCGGTGCTCCGTAGGCATTCAAGTGGCTACGCAAGTACGCAGGCAAAAAGATGCCATGCTGTGCTTGCGCTGGTGTGTTTGGGGGGACAGGAGCCACACTGGGGCAGAGGTTCTGTCAGCTCTGCAGGGGCAGGCCGAGAGGTGGTTGGCGCCACGCCAGCTTAAGCCAGGAATGGTGGCTTGCCACAATGGCACCAACCTCCTCTCTGCCCTGCCACAGGGACAACTGACCCATGTGCGCTGTATAGCTCACGTCCTTAACCTGGTGGTGCAGTGGTTCTTGGGCAGTTACCCAGGCTTACAGGATGTCCTGAGGCAGACCAGGAAAGTCTGTGTGCATTTTCGCCGATCATATAATGCCAGAGCTCGGCTGGCTGAGCTGCAAAAGGTGTTGAACCTGCCCAAGAACCGCCTTATATGTGACATGCCCACCTCAATGCCCAACTCAACGTTGGCCATGCTGCAGCGACTGCACACACAGCAGAGGGCCATTGATGAGTACCTGTGCAACTATGGCACCAGGACAGGGTCAGGGGAGCTCGGATTTTTTTCACCATGCCAGTGGAGCATGATCAGGGATGCATGTCACCATTTGAGGAGGCCACAAGGATGGTGAGCAGTGACAGTGCATGCATCAGTGACACTGTACCTCTTGTCCACCTGTTGGAGCATACCCTGCATGGAATAATGGACAGGACACTTGAGGCAGAACAGAGGCAGGAAGAGGAGGACTTCCTTGCCTCTCAAGGCCCCCTTTATCCAGACAGTGTTCCTTCTGTCCCACCCATCACACAGGAAGAGGATGAGGAGCAGGAGGAGGATTGTGTCAGCATAGAGGTGGAGCCTGGCACTCAGCATCAGCAGTCTTTTAGGGATGATTTACAGTCCCAAGAAACCGGTGGACTTGTACGTGGCTGGGAGGAGGTGGCTGCGGATCATGTCGTCCTTAGTGATCCAGAGGACTCTGGACCGAATGCCTCAGCTAACCTACGCTGCATGGCCTCCCTGATCCTGCAAAGCCTGCGGAAGGATCCTCATATTACTCCTCGTATTCTTTGGATCAAGGAGAGGGACCATTACAGGCTGGCCACTCTCCTTGATCCACGGTACAAGGGTAAGGTTGCAGACCTTATCTTGCCGTCGCAGAGGGAGCAGAGGATGAGACATCTCCGGGAGGCCTTGCAGAAAGGTCTGTGCAACACGTTCCCAGAGACTGGGAGGTTACAAACTCCTGGTCCTGGACAACGAGTTATATGTAAAAAAGAGAACAAGAGAGGCGCCACCAAATTAGGAACTGTTGCATTTATTTTAACACAGAAGGTGCATACATCCACTTACATATAAAAAAGGGGTGATTGGCACATAGATCCTCTATGGCGCCAGTCAGCGATGTAACGCCCGTAGATGTTGTCCTCCAGGCATGGAGTCCCGGCCAGCAGGATTTCCTGGTTCTGGTGGTGTGCACTGGGACCGAGGCTTGGCTCAGGTCCGCACTGTTAAGTAGGGGTTTAAATTTTGCACCTGCCTCCAAACCTGATCCTTATGTGTTATTCAAAGATTTGAATAAATACATAAAGAAACTCACATTGAAAAGGTTTTTTGAAATCCAAAAGGACAAAATATATAGAGCCGGATATTGCTCCCCCCATTAATATAGAGTCTGTATCTCGGGCAGAACTCATGGAGTTCAGTTTTGATACAGATGTCATAGACACATTAGAAGAACTTGGCCTAGATATTAGACATGTGCACACTGAAATATTTTGTTTCGGAATTTCGTTTTTGTCCGAAAAATTCATTTATTTAGTTACTCCCGAAATTCGTTTTTATTTATTTCGTTTATTTCATTTTTTGTTAAAAATTGCATTCGTCCGAAAATCCAAATGAATTAAGGTCGAATCTGTCATTGAAGACTTATGGTGTCTGTCGAATGTTCAAAGAAGATTCGACAGAGCAGCTAAACTGTATGACTCTGTATAGTTTAGCTGCAATTCCACCCAATTCCAGCAGCAATCTTTTCTCTCTACATCAAATCTTTCCTCTCTATGTCGAATCTTTCCTCTCTACGTCGAATCTTTCCTCTCTATGTAGAATAATCTTGGACTAATAGAGTTAAGGTTAGGCACATTCGACCACAGGTTTAATGGACACAGATTGTTATTGTCAGCGTCGAATCTCCTATCTATATCGAACTGTTGTCACAACGAAAATAAAGCATTTGTTTATGTCGGATCTTTCGTTTTTCGGATTCTGCACTTTCGTTATTGTTTGTTAAAACGATAACGAAAATACCTGAAATTCGGACGAAAATGCATTCGGACGAAAACGAATGCACATGTCTACTAGATATTTCTTATACCAATCTTGAGTTGTACACACGGGATTTACAGACTTCACCACCAGTAGCACACTGTACTCTTAAGCCCAAATCATTTTTTTATCCACATCAATCTAAAGGTCCCCACATAACCACATTTTATAATATGGTATTTGTGGATATCAAGAGATTATGCTCCCATACATCGCCCTGTCCTCCAGATTTAGGTCATCTTTCACCGCTGGAGAATAGGGCAATAAAATCTCTTGCACATAATGAGGACATAATTGTAAAAACTGCTGCTAAGGGGGCATCGTTATTATGGATCGTGATAACTATATCAAAGAAGCATATCACCTTCTATCCGATTCATCAACCTATGAAAGATTAAATAGAGACCCACTCCCTGAATTCAAGGATCAATCGACTAATAGAAGATGCAACTCATTATAGAATTCTAGAGAAATCGGAGGTCATGTTTTTGATTAAGGACTTTTACCGTACCCCGTATTTCTATCATATCCCTAAGGTATATAAGAGTCTGACCAATCCCCCAGGTAGGCCTATTATAGCGGCCATGGACAGCATCACTTCCGGCCTTTCCAAATATGTTGATTATTATCTTCAATCGCTGGCCCAAGGACTACAATCTTACATTAGAGATGGTACCCATTTGCTGGAACTACTAAAACCCTATTCTTGGAATAGTAATTATATCTGGATCTCACTAGATGCGAGTTCCTTATATACATCTATTCCACATGTTTTTGGTCTAAAGGCATTAAATCATTTTTTTGTTTCTAGACCAATACATGAACAGTAGACAAGCAGCTTTCATCATAGATTGTACTAAATTTTGTCTCAAGCACAATTATTTTGTTTTCGATGATCAATTTTATGTACAGGTCCAAGGTACGGCTATGGGAGCAAATTTGGCACCCTCGTACGCAAATCTTGCAATGGGTTTATGGGAACACAAGTATATCTGGAACAATAATCCCTACTCCAAGCATCTCATTTATTATGGCAGGTATATAGACGACAATGTCATTTTTTGGGATGGTTCCCCCCAAGATACCGAAAATTTTGTTAAGCATTGCAATAATAACCCACATGGTCTAAGATTCACATATGTTTCGGATTCTGATAAATTGGCATTTTTAGACTTGGAGCTGTATCATATTGAGGATATCATACATGCCAAGAATTATACAAAACCGACCATGGGAAATTCTCTCTTACATTATGGAAGTTCACTTCCATAAATGGAAAAACAACATCCCTAGAGGACAATTCTGTTGCCTAAAACGCAACTGTACCAACCCTCATGATTTTTTAGAAGAGAGTAGAACACTCAGTAAAAAACTCAGGGAGAAGGGATACCCTGAATCCCTTATCCAAGAGGCCCAAACAAATTATACACAAGATGTTCCATCAAATAAAGCTAAAGGAAAAGAAACATTTGTCCAATCAGTTCGCTTCACCACTAGGTTTAACCATGACCACAAAAAAATGGAATCTATTCTAAAGAAGCATTGGCCTATACTCCTGGAGGATCTACACTTAAAAACGTTATTACCCAAATTTCCCAAAATTACATACAGGGGAGCCTCCAACATAAAGAATAAAATTGCCCCTAGCAAGTTAAAATCCCGTCTCACCCAGTCCATACCACATATATGCCTAGTGCCACTTTGTGGCATGTTTCAGTGCAAAAAATCTCTGTGTAAAACATGTAGTTATATACAACGCCTATGAGATTAGTGAATTTTATAATTGCTCATTGGACTTCGTAGTGTACTGCCTGTGCTGTCCTTGTCAGCTACTCTACGTAGGCCACACCATCCGTCCTCTCAGAGAGAGAGGAAAATAGAGGCAGGCAAGGACAAGCACAGTGTCCCTCGCCATTTTGCCCAGTGCCATAAAGGCTCCACAGATGGTTTGAAAGTCTGGGTATTGGAGCAAATGCCGAAAAATATTTTAGAGGCAGCAAGGTTCTTTAGGTTGTGCGAACATGAAATGTTCTGGATCTATTCCCTTGATGTGTTGTCACCTGGTGGAATAAATGAAGCTTTGGAATTATCCTCGATTTTATAAACCTAATCATTTTTTTATTGTTACATTTTGGTCCATAGTTTAAGTCTCTATATATATATATATATATATATATATATTTGTATGTCCTTTATCCATATTTCTATATATATTATAATATGTGAGGGACTAAAAATAAACATATAATTATCTATATTATCCTATGGATCATGTAATATTGGTCGATCTGTAGGGAACTATACAAAACCATGTTATGATTTTATTACAATAATTATTTCTTCCTCCTTCCAACTATCAACTTTGCTTCCCTTTTTTTATATATATATATATATATTCTTTAATTTGTATATCAATATAACAAGATACATTTAGATTTTATTAAATTAACTATACAATGATCAATACCATGCAGTGACACCAAATATATTAATTAATGTGCTATTATTATTATATTTTTTATATATATTTATTAAGTTTGTTATACTTGAGTAATACATATGTGGGATGTGTTTTTGCATTGTTTTTTTGATAACCATCATCGATTTTAAATGTGTATTGCATTTCTATATATGTATTTTTTTGCAAGAAAGATAATAGAATGCCACAATGTTTTATATGTTTTTTTATAGAGCATTCCCCTTTAGATATTCTCCGTTGTCATTGTCCCCTTTTTCCCCTCAATTTTTTTCTGAAAAATTCTCTTGTTTTTTATTTGAATTTTAAAGTCATGTTTTTGCATATGCAACAATCAATCCAGTGTCTCTGCAACCATGTTAGAATACGTTAGTGATAGGTTGCTCTTCACGTTAACTGCTAGATGGCGCAGACACACAGAGCACATAAAAAGACTGTATACAGCCTCAGTCCTCTAAGCTTGAGGAAGGAGTGTGCCTGTCTGTTTACCCATAGTGCGCATGCTCTGAAACGTCATTGCTATTGGCTGTGACGTCATCGGGCTTGACGCCTGAATTCCATTGCGGACCAAGCTCTGTCCCAGTGCAAATCCACCAAAACCAGGAAATCCTGCTGGCCGGGACTCCATGCCTGGAGGACAACATCTACGGGCGTTACAGCCCTGACTGACGCCATAGAGGATCTATGTGCCAATCACCCCTTGTTTATATGTAAGTGGATGTATGCACCTAAATAAAATAAATGCAACAGTTCCTAATTTGGTGGCGCCTCTCTTGTTCTCTTTTTTACATGTGACTTTGGAGTTTGCTCTCAACTTCCCCCCTGGAGGCTGCCCTGGACTATGGACTTGTTTTGCTAAAAGCACATTAAGGTTTTTCTTTCACTACACGCTCCTTATATCAGTTTTTATTTCACTTTTAAATGAGAATTAAATTTCTTTGAATGAAATAGAAGGTACATATGCTGACAATTGAGCAACATCGCCATCTCTCTATATGTTTTCTCTGGACAACGAGTTGCTGAGGCTTCGGTCAGTAGCAGAAGGAGCAGTGGAGAAGGTGGCTGTCTGAACGATGCGTTCAGACAATTTTTTAGTCTGCAGCCCCAAGGTATGATCGGTTACAGCAACCATCGCCAGCGTCTGATATACATGGTGCAGGAATACCTAGGGGCAAGGTCAGACTTGGATACCTTTCCCACCGAAAACCCTCTGGCTTAACCACTTCAGCCCCAGACCAATTTGCAGCCAAAGGACCAGGCCCTTTTTTGCGATCTGGCACTGCGTTGCTTTAACTGACAATTGCGCGGTCGTGCGACGTGGCTCCCAAACAAAATTGGCGTCCTTTTTTTCCAACAAATAGAGCTTTTATTTGGTGGTATTTGATTGCCCTTGCGGTTTTTATTTTTTGCGCTATAAACAAAAATAGCGCGACCCCATGGCTAGGCAATTAAAGGGGACGTATATATACAGTGGTGTGAAAAAGTGTTTGCCCCCTTCCTCATTTCCTGTTCCTTTGCATGTTTGTCACACTTAAGTGTTTCGGAACATCAAACCAATTTAAACAATAGTCAAGGACAACACAAGTAAACACAAAATGCAATTTGTAAATGAAGGTGTTTATTAATAAAGGTGAAAAAAAATCCAAACCATCATGGCCCTGTGTGAAAAAGTGATTGCCCCCCTTGTTAAAACATACTATAACTGTGGTTGTCCACACCTGAGTTCAATTTCTCTAGCCACACCCAGGCCTGATTATTGCCACACCTGTTCACAATCAAGGCATCACTTAAATAGGAGCTGCTTGACACAGTAAGGTCCACCAGAAGATCCTTAAAAGCTACACATCATGCCGAGACCCAAAGAAATTCAGGAACAATTGAGAAAGAAAGTAATTGAGATCTATCAGTCTGGAAAGGGTTATAAAGCCATTTCCAAAGCTTTGGGAATCCAGCGAACCACAGTGAGAGCCATTATCCACAAATGGCGAAGACATGGAACAGTGGTGAACCTTCCCAGGAGTGGCCGGCCGCCCAAAATTACCCCAAGAGCGCAGCGACGACTCATCCAAGAGGTCACAAAAGACCCCACAACAACGTCCAAGGAACTGCAGGCCTCACTTGCCTCAGTTAAGGTCAGCGTTCATGCCTCCACCATCAGGAAAAGACTGGGCAAAAATGGCCTGCATGGCAGAGTTCCAAGGAGAAAACCACTGCTGAGCAAAAAGAACATCAAAGCTCGTCTCAATTTCTCCACAACACATCTTGATGATCCCCAAGACTTTTGGGACAACATTCTGTGGACCGATGAGACAAAAGTGGAACTCTTTGGAAGGTGTGTGTCCAAGTATATCTGGCGTAGAAGGAACACTGCATTTCAGAAAAAGAACATTATACCAACAGTAAAATATGGTGGTGGTAGTGTGATGGTCTGGGGCTGTTTTGCTGCTTCAGGACCTGGAAGACTTGCCGTGATAAAAGGAACTATGAATTCTGCTGTCTACCAAGAGATCCTGAAGGCTCAACTATAAACACTTATATAGTGTGTATAGATAGGTATTATAGATGCAACCAAAACAAGGTTTACAATGCTATAAACTCTCTGATAATCCAGATTGTGCGACTTGGTTCAGACACAGAGCATTTCATTATGGCATAGCAGAGAAGACAAATTTTGCATGGGGCAGGGAGTGAGGGAGGTTGTCACTGTCCAAATGACCTTGATATTACAAACTGCAGAGCAGTAGGGACATTAGGTAGAATGGCCTGTGATGGTCACTTGCCATAGAAGTGAGCCATGCCCAGGTATGTGTAGTCCTTAAACACTGGGAAACTTATGTGCAACTGCACATATTGTAAATTTGGCCAGCTTCAAATCCATTATTATATTAGAAAATGGTAAAATACATTTTTTTTTTTTTTTTACAAAGTCTTAATAGAAAAATATGTAACCATTCAAAAAATAAGAAATATGTCAACTTATAGATTTATTAATTTAGAGTTTTGATTAAAAAAATAATAATCCAGATCTTCTATGGACTTTGCAAGCCTTTAAGCCTTACCTACTGAGAATTATTTATTGTGATCTGAGAAATTCAGAGAAGTAGTGATACTGACACATTTTACTTAGCTAAAAATGCATGTGCTTTGAATTCTAAAAAGCAAATGCCTTGATTGTGTGACAGTTAAAACAGTTACAATGGATAGTAAATGCTTCAATGTCATTTTCCTGTCTTTGAAGTCAAGGCTGAAGCCTGTCTTTTTGTGTTTAGATTTTAAAGTATTTAGCAAAACTCAAATAACTCAGAAAATATCAAAATCCTTAAAGACTGGATGTCAACAATAATGAAAACATTTTTTTTTCCTAAAATGGGTGACATAAATTTTGATCCTGTGAGCACCACTGCTAAATTTTATTTCTTCAGAATGACATACAAATGACATGCTCAACATTTCTTCAAGTATAAAGTAATTGTAAAGTCTTGTTTTTTTCAGTTAAAAATAACGAACATGTTATACTTACCGGCTCTGTGCAGTGGATTTGCACAGAGCAGCCCCAATCCTCCTCTTCTGGGGTCCTTCTTCAGTGCTCCTGGCCCCTCCCTCCTGTTGTGTGCCCCCATAGCAAGCAGGTTGTTATGGGAGCACCCGAGCCAAGCTGCAGCTCTCTGTGTCCTTTCACACACAGAGCCACGGTCAGGCCTCGCCCTCTTTCTCTCTTCATTTGCTGACTGACTTTGATTGATAGCAGCGGCAGCCAATGAGAAAGGGAGTCCTGGGCAGCCAAGAAAATCCTACAACATCGCTGTATAGAGATATACTCAGGTAAGTATTGGGGGGGGGGGGGGCGAGGGGGCCTGGTGCACACAGAAGGCTTTTTATCTTAATGCATAGAATGCATTAAGATAAAAAAAAAACTTCTGCCTTTACAACCACTTTAAATTGCAACATTTATCTGATAGTGGTTTTTGAAAGGACTATTTTATTCCTAATATTTTTTTGCTTTTTTATGTTTTGATTATTATAATTCATTAATGAGTTTGTATGTGCTCCTCTAATAGAATCTGTAAATTAACACTTGTGATAAGCAATGTCTTCTTAATGGCTATTTATGAAATATCAGATAACCTATGAACACAGGCACACATGTGAAAGGGCATACCCCTCCCCCTTTTTTACCCTCTCTATCCTTGCGCTAAATGGTATACCCTTGAATGTTTGCCAGCCAATCATGAGATCTGTTGAACCAGGTCTCTGAAATTCCCACAAAATCGAAATCCTCCTCATACAACAGTATCTCTCATCTTGTCCGCCAGGCTCCTGGCATTGGTGAACATGCCACGTAGTTTAGGCCGGTTGCATATTATCCTCTTATTAGGTGTTCCGAGATAACAACTAGGACTTGCTACTATACTTACCTTGGGTTTATGTGCTTTGGTCAACCTACCACTAATGCCCCCAATACTACCCTCTGGAATATGTTCTGTGCTGACTATCTCTACCTCTGGACCCTCCCCCCCATCGCCTAGTTTAAAAACCCCTCTAACTTTTTGGCCATCTTCATCTTCAATCATTGACATGATTGTTGTCTTTTTTTTTAAAAACTCCTTTTATTGCAAGAGACAACAATGCAATGTACAAAGTTGAAAAAAGCTTATTGTCCATAAAAGGTATTGCAATATCAAGGCAAATAATAAAGACAATAGGGTTGATTTACTAAAGCAGTAGAGGTACACGGCGCAATTCACATTTCCATATTTACGACCTTGTGCTCTGGTAGATCGGAATCTCCATTTACTATTGCAAAGCTGGTTCACCTTTACTTTTTTATTTTTTTCTGACATTTGCACCCAGGTCATATGAGCATGTTACGTTGCCAATATGCAACATGTACTTTGTTAAAATTATGTAAAAAGACTCTGCTCCTCTAGCTACTTTTTTAAGGCCTAAAAGGGCATGGGCTCCCCTCTAATCCATATGATTTCCTTTGGCTAGCTTTTGCTTTTAAAGGGGAACTCCACACTCCACTACATTTTCCAATGCTCTTGTCTCCCCCCCCCCCCCCCCCACATAATCAATATGATTTATTTTGGCTAGCTTTTGCTTTTAAAGGGGAACGCTACACTCCACTACATTCTCAAAAGGCCATGAGCTGCCTTCACTATTCCAAACAAGATCCTGTTCCAGAGCATACAACAGGGCCAGCTAGGAAAGGGGCGAGAAGAGTGAGCGCCCAACCCCCTCCTGAACCATACAAGAACACATGCACTCAACATAGCTGTCTGCCTTTGGGGCATGTTGGGGTCAGCCCAATACCAACCACAAAGCACCTTGTACCCACTAGTTTAAAGGGGCTTTCCACATTCTGCAAAATCTCCTGTCTGCAGCCCCCCACAACCTCATCCCTGAATACGGGAACAAGGTGGTTGACTTTTTGTGTGCCTGAGCCCCTCCTCCCCCCCAAGCATCTACTCCCCTTTTATGGGCTGGCTTGCTGTGTGTTTGGCTAGAGGTTTGTTAGTGTATGGATGGGGCACAATCTTTATTTTAGTTTGGGGTGGTATTTTTCAAGTGGGGTTTTCATCATGCCATTTTTTTTTCTTTGTTAAGATCTTTCACCTGCAATGTAGGTTTTTACGTTTTCTTAAAGCCGTACATCTTTGAATCTGTATTTTGGATACATGCTACAGATGCACCACTTTACAGGCAGAGTAAGCCCCCACCCCAAGTTACTAGCTTTTAAGAAATTTTGAATTTTTAAAGGCACTTCTCCTTGTTTTGTTTTTGGGGTTGTGCTAGCTGCATTTGTATTATTCGGGGCTTGCTCCTGGACTTTGTTTTTTTGGTGTGGCTTTTGGTGCGTGAAGTGCATTTGGGTTGTTCTGGTCATGCTCAGAGAGTGTGTGTTTTTTTTTTTACAAACTATTTAATTTAGGGACATCCTTGACAGGTGTTCCCAATTAAGCCCCGGAACATTTGGCTGGCCAAGGACCAGAGCACTTTTTACGATTCGGCACAGCGTCGCTTTAACCGACAATTGTGCGGTCGTGCGACGTGGCTCCTAAACAAAATTGACGTCCTTTTTTTCCTACAAATAGAGCTTTCTTTTGGTTGTATTTGATCACCTGTGATCATTTTTTGCGCTATAAATAAAAAATAGAGCGACAATTTTGAAAAAAACACATTATTTTTTACTTTGCTATAATAAATATCCCCATAAAATATATAAAAAAAAATGTTTTACCTCAGTTTAGGCCGATACATATTCTTCTACATATTTTTTGTAAAAAAAAAAATTGCAATAAGCGTTTGATTGGTTTGGTCTACAAAATAGGGGTTAGTTTTATGTCATTTTTAGTAATAATTTTTTTACTAGTAATGGCGGCAATCTGCGATTTTTATCGTGACTGTGACATTATGGTGGACACATCGAACAATTTTGACAAATTTTTGGGACCATTGTCATTTTTACAGCGATCAGTGCTATAAAATTGCACTGATTACTGTAAAAATGACACTGGCAGTGAAGGGGTTAACCACTAGCTGGCTAGGAAGGGGTTACGTGTGTCCTAGGGATTGATTCTAACTGTTAGGGGGTGTGGCTATGAGTGACACATCACTGATCACCGCTTCCAATCACAGGACACGCGACCACAAGGCGGCAAATTCAAAAGGACGTACAGGTAAGCCCATTTGCCGACGTATATGTACATGCATCAGTCGGCAAGCGGTTAAGAGACTGTCTGCTTGTGGGAGCAGTCATTTTAACTCCTATTCATTTCCTGTGCAAAATGGTCAGACCACAAAACCATATTCTGCTAGTGTCTCAAATTAACATACATGTGTTTTTCTTTCCTAGCTCTTTGTTATGTTATGTTTTTTTTTTTTTTGTATTTATTTGTTTTGCAGATGCATGTTCAATCCAAGTAATGCAGTTTACTCTCCCTCCTAAACAATTTTCCTGGAACAAATTTCCCTAATTTCCCTTTATTTAAGCTGCAGCTTAAATAGGCTGATTGACATGACAAATCAAAAAAGGTGCCATTTGTCTAAGCCCTGGTTCACATTGCAGCGATTTGACATGTCAAATCGTATGCCTAATCGGTGGCTATTGCCGGTAATGGTACCGTCCGAATCGTTGCAACCCCACATTTGCGGCGCCACACAGATTCCTAAAAGTAGTTTCTGTACTACTTTTGGCGACTTTGGGTGAAATTTCAATAGACATCCATGCAGAAACCCGCACAGATGTCTCTGAAATTTCCCCCCGAAGTCAGGACTGACATGCTGGAATAAAATTGTGCAAGTTCAGCTGACATTTTGTTTTTTCTTTATTGTTAATTTTACTTTTATTTTTTTAGTTTGACACTTTAAAAAAATAAATACAATGTTGTTACTTTTATTCCTATTACAAGGAATGTAAACATCCCTTGTAATAGGAATATGACATGATCGGACCTATTTACAGTGAGATATGGGGTCAATAAGACCCCACATCTCACCTCTAGGCTGGGAAGCCTAAAATAAAAAATAAAATAAAAACGATCTCGGCTTCCCAGCCAAGGCGGCGCCGTTATTTGAATGTAGAGGCCGGGTGTGACGTTCATAACATCACGCCTGGCCTCCGAACGATCATAGAGACTCCGGCGACCATCTGGTCCACTGGAAATCTCTATGATCACCATCCGGGGGCTGGCAGATCCTGTGTCCGACTCACCGATGGAAGCGGTGAGTCGGAAGAAGCACCGGAGGGCGGCAGGAGGGGGGGACGTCCCCTCCCGCCGCCCATAAGAACGATCAAGTGGCGGAACAGCTGCTATGATTGTTCTTATGGTGCAGGGAATCGCCGGCTGAAAAAGCCGATATTGGAATGATGTCTGTAGCTGCAGGCATCATTCAGATTTACCCCCGGGAAGTCAAGGACGTCCCTGGATGCCCTACGGGCGCAAAGTGGTTAATGAAACCAAAATTTGTAACTGCTTAGTTTTCAGAACTTAAGCAGTATTACCTAATTTTAACATGGAAATAAAATGCCCCACAAGTCGGGCTTGAGCCCAGCACCACCCCACTACCGTGGCCTATTCAATCCCATACTACAATCCTAGGTTGAAAATATTGAGGCCCACATCTGAGAGGTGGACTCCATCTTGCCTTTACAACCTTTGAATACAACCTTCCATAGCTACGTGTCGGTATGACAGCCCACTAATTCTAGGCATGAAATTTTCCATAGCTCTATTTATTAATTTTTCCATTACTTTCTTCTACAAAGAGGACAGCCAGTAAAGACGAGGGATAATTTCCAAAAACACTATGATCGTACCTGGAGAAGTAAGAGTGAAACGATGGAGATGCATCTTGATCATAAAAAGCAAATCCAACGTTCTGATTTTGCCCAAGTCATTCCCTCCTAAATGTAACAACAAAACATCTGGCATAGGCCAAAACTGACATAACCTGGATAAATGAAAATAAAGTTGGTGCCAGTGTAGGCATCTCACTCTCTTCCAATACACCTTCAAGGATTCCGGATGCAGAGACAAAATTGTGGAATAACTAGGTAGAGCCGCTCTTTTATGTGTCCAATAAATAAACAAATGTCCCAGAATCCATACTATACGGTGCAGACCTGAGGGATTTAAACAAACAAATTAGGCCTAACTTATAATTTAAAGCAATTGGATTTCCACCTCCCCATTTCCTTAATGGCCGACTCTCCCAAACCTTTCCTGGCTGCCTCTGACACTGCTCCTATTCTAAATGAATGGGAAGAGAACTTAAATGTATGTAAACCCAAGCTCATAAGACACTGATGCAGGACAAAATAAAACTGATATTTGGAGAGTGGCCACGCATTTTGATGTACCAAAAAATGCCTTTTATCTGAGTGCCTAACCCTCAAAAACGGCTTCCACTGGACATACCAACTTATTGTCCTTGGCCTTTAAAGTAATTCCAACACCCCTTTCCTAAAATATCAGTTTTGGAGTACCTGATCCAAATATGCACTCCTGGATGATCCATCGCCATTTGCTCGTAAAAACACCAGAATCGCCTGTTTTAGAAGCTATTCTGAAATGTGAAAAAGCCCCATGAAAATCAATAACGAAAGCCATTTTAAACAACAGGGATTCAAATTCCGAGAAACACACTGCCGACCTTACTTCACAAAGCCTACCTAAAAGCTCTATCGATATCGATCTCCTATCATCTGCAACAAAAGTCACCCTCTTGTACCCCTTTAGAGCCTGCTTTACTGAAAAATATGACATGCATGTAGGACAACCTTGAAACGACAGAAAAAAGAAACGCTAGGCCGCATTTTCATCACATTGCTGTAAGAGAAACGCTGCTGCATAAGTGATGCTACAAATGCCAAAATCGTCCCTTCTGATGGACTTCCATCACCAATGCCCACATTATCTGCAAAAGACAACCAACCCCTCCAGGCAGCTGAATAACTCATCCAGGTCTTAAGAGTGACCAAACCTTGATAGCTCTCATCACTATATTCAGATCACTTCCCACAGATACTCCAGACATCGAATCCCTTCCATATCTCATTCCGGAAGCAGCTGGCGAAAACGGTCCATCGGAAGCCGAGATAACGAATCGGCTATGTTGTTTTCGGCTCCCAGAGTATATTTAGCTTTGAAATATACATTAAAATTTAAACACAAAAACACAATCTGCCTTAACACCTTAACTACCAACAACGATCTGCACGAGAGGCAGTTTATCGCAAAGAGGACTCCTTTATTGTCCTTCTCAACCAAAATCCTCCTGTTCCCAAAACCAGATCCCCAAAGCTCCATTGCAACAAAAATTGGGAACAGCTCAAGCAAAACTACCTTCTTAGTTGACTCCCTACCTACCCATAACTCAGGCAAAGCTGCACAACACCAATGCATTTTCCAAATTGCAGCGAATCCCTTCGAACCTGCAGCATTAGTGAACAATCTAAAATCTGTGGCAAAAATAAAATCCTTCTGAAAAAAGGACTGGCCATTGTAGATATCAAGGAACCTGGCCCAAACCAACATATTCTCTTTAAGGGCACTTATCAATCTGATGTGGGCAAGCGGCGACTTCACGCCAGATATAGCAAAGTAAAGGTGACGTGAAAAAAGGCAACAAATTGGCATAATCCTGCATGCAAACGTCAAGATGCCCAAAAGAGATTGCATGTCTTTCAGAAGCTCTTCTTTACAAGAAATAACCCCAGCAAGGGTTCAATAATGATGCCTGTGGCCAATTATAGCTCAGGGGGTTTAGTACATGCCCCACACTATATAAGGCTGCTTGCGTGGCGGCCTTGTGTAGTGTGTTGCGGCCTTGTGTAGTGTGTTGCGGCATTCATAGAGAGAAGGATAGGCAGGGACAGTGTCTTAATTTCTTGTGATTGAACCTAGCGCAGTTACAGTTGGTGTATTGTGCCTCCTGCACAGTATACACCTGAAGCTACCCCCAATTGCTGTGGTTGTTCTGTTGCTATACCACAGACAGTTACAGCGGGTGTATTGTGCCCCCTGCACAGTATACACCTGAAGCTACCCCCAATTGCTGGAGTTGTTCTGTTGCTATACCACAGGCATTTACAGTGGGTGTATTGTGCCCCCTGCACAGTATACACCTGAGGCTACCCCCAATTGCTGTAGTTGTTCCGTTGCTATATTACAGGCAGTTACAGTGGATGTATTGTTCCCCCTGCACAGTATACACCTGAAGCTACACCCAATTTCTGGAGTTGTTGTATTGCTATACCACAGGCAGTTACAGTGGGTATATTGTGCCCCCTGCACAGTATACACCTGAAGCTACCCCCAATTGCTGGTGTTCTCATCTCCCTGCAGTCCATTAGTATGTCTGGAAGGCCAACAAGGAGAGGCAGACAGTCACGAGGCAATAAAAGAGGGCAAGCAGGCTCTGTGTCTAGAGGCAACAGTGCTGGTGCATGGTGCATCGTCATCAGCACGTGGCCATGGGACACGCTTGTCCTTATTTTCGGCAGCTGGACGCGTTGAGCCGCAACATGTCAAAGACTTGGTAGAGTGGATGACCAAGCCCTCCTCATCCTCCTCATCCTCTCTCACCCAGGTTTAGGGTACTGACAAAGCAGCTGCCAACACGTCCTCTTCCCTCGTCTCAATGGCATCAGTCACTCCTTCCCTAGACCCACCATGTTCTCCTGAGGAGTCCCCCGAACTGTTTGACCACAGTGTTGGGTACATGCTCCAGGAGGATGCCCAGCGTTTTGAAGGCTCTGATGATGATACCCAGCTAGAGGAAGGCAGTAGCGTGAGCCCAGAGAGAGGGGATGCTCAAGAAGGACAGCAATCAGGCAGTCATGTTCCACCAGCTGCAGCATACTGCCAGGTTTGCTCCAGTGATGAAGAGGGAGGGGATGATGAGGTCACTGACTCCACGTGGGTGCCTGATAGGAGAGAGGAGGGGGAGGAGGAGGCACATCTCTAACGTGGCAGGATGCCCTCCGGGGGCCAGCTTAAGGGCAGCACACCGACTGAATCACACTGCAGAGCTCCGCCTGTGCAGGGCGCTGCCTCTGCGCATCATTCCAAAAGTTCTTTGGTGTGGGCCTTTTTTGAGACGAGTGCATCAGATCGCACCGCTGTTATTTGCAACATATGTCTCAAGCGTATCTCGCGTGGCCAGCCGCTTGGGCACCACATGCTTGACCAGACATATGTTGACCTGCCATGCAGCTCGTTGGCAAGCGTACCTTAACCGCTTCAATACCCGGCCATAGTCATATGACGCCCACAAGGTGGATCTACCATCCTGGGTGGGCGTCATATGACGTCCTCGGATTCCCGGCCGCCTGGGGGGCGCGCGCGCGCCACCGGCAGCACGCGCGCGTGCCCGCGGCATCGCTCGGGACCCGGTGCGAGTGCCCGGCGGCCGCGGGAAAACAACGGGACCGGGCGGGACCGTGGAGCTGTGTGTGTAAACACACAGCTCCACGTCCTGTCAGCGGGGAGGAGACCGATCATGTGATCCCAGTACAGAGGATCACATGATCGGTCTCCTCCCCTTAAGTCCCCTCCCCCTACAGTTAGAATCACTCCTATTAGGGACACACATTAACCCCTCCAGCGCCCTCTAGTGTTAACCCCTTCCCTGACAGTCACATTTACACAGTAATCATTGCAATTTTATAGCAACGATCGCTGTGTAAATGTGAATGTTCCAAAAATGTGTCAAAAGTGTCCGAAGTGTCCGCCGCAATGTCGCAGTCACGAAAAAAAAAATCGCAGATCCCCGCCATTACTAGTAAAAAAAAAAAAAAAAATTAAATAAATCTATCCCCTATTTTGTAGACGCTATAACTTTTGCGCAAACCGATCAATATACGCTTATTGCAATTTTTTTTACCAAAAATATGTAGAAGAATACGTATCGGCCTAAACTGAGGAAAAAAATAGTTTTTTTTAAAAAAAATGGGATATTTATTATAGCAAAAAGTAAAAAATATTGTGTTTTTTTTCAAAATCGTCGCTCTTCTTTTGTTTATAGCGCAAAAAATAAAAACCGCAGGGGCGATCAAATACCACCAAAAGAAAGCTCTATTTGTGGGGAAAAAAAGGACGTCAATTTTGTTTGGGTGTAACGTCGCACGACCGCGCAATTGTTAGTTAAAGCGACGCAGTACCGAATCGCAAAAAGTGCTCTGGTAAGGAAGGGTGTTTAAAAGCCCTGTATTGAAGTGGTTAAAGACCCACACCAAAGAACAAAGCGGACCTCTCCTTGCTCCTCATCAGCTGGGTTCTCCAACCCCACTATACTTTCAGTCCTCTCTGAAAGCTGCACTGAGAGGAATGAAGGTGTAAAATTAGGTGTGTCACAGCCAAGTACTTGCGGGCACTCTGCTAGCAGTAAACCGACGTCCGATTGTACCAGGCAAAATTCCCTGCCCCAGCTGCTGGACCGTCAAAAGAAGTTCACTCCCAGCCATCCACATGCCCAGCAGTTGAATGCTAGCTTGGATAAATTGCTAGCACTTCAACGGCTGCCTTTTCAGTTGGTAGGCTCTGCCCCCTTCCATGAGTTTATGCAATGTGCAGTTCCTCAGTGGCAGGTTCCCAAACGCAACTTTTTCTCACGGAAGGCGATTCTGGCTCTCTACCGGCATGTGGAAGGCAATGTCCATGCCTCGCTGGACAGTGCGGTCAGTGTTTAGGTGCATATTACCGCTGACTCATGGTCCAGCAGGCATGGACAGGGACATTACCTATCTTTCACGGCGCATTGGGTGACTCTTCTTGCAGCTGGGAAGGATGCAGGACAAGGTGCAGTAGTGTTGGAGGTTGTTCCACCACCACGCCTCCAAAATGCTACTGCTGGTTGTGACACACCTCTCTCCTCCACTCCCTCCTCTTCTTCTTCCTCCATGGCCTCTTCCTGTGCTTTGTCCTCGGAACCAGCGGTGCTCCGTAGGCGTTCAAGGGGCTACGCAAGTACGCAGGCAAAAAGATGCCATGCCGTGCTTGCGCTGGTGTGCTTGGGGGACAGGAGCCACACTGGGCAGAGGTTCTGTCAGCTCTGCAGGGGCAGTCTGAGAGGTGGTTGACGCCACGCCAGCTTAAGCCAGGAATGGTGGTTTGCGACAATGGCACGAACCTCCTCTCCTGTGTGGCTCACATCATTAACTTGGTGGTGCAGTGGTTCTTGAGCAGGTACCCAGGCTTACAGGATGTCCTGAGGCAGGCCAGGAAAGTCTGTGTGTATTTCTGCCGATCATATAATGCCAGTGCTCGGCTGGCTGAGCTTCAAAAGGAGTTGAACCTGCCCAAGAACCGCCTTATCTGTGACATGCCCACCAGGTGGAACTCAGCGTTGGCCATGCTGCAGCGGCTGCACACGCAGCAGAGGGCAATCAATTAGTACCTGTGTGACTACAACACCAGGACAGGGTCAGGGGAGCTCGTTTTTTTTCCCCCACGCCAGTGGACCATGATCAGGGATTTACAGTCCCAAGAAACCCGTGGCCTTCTACGTGGCTGGGAGGAGGTGGCTGCTGATCATTTCGTCCTCCTGCTGATAGCTTGGAAGAACATTTTTGGTTCTGGGGGCTGCCACCAGTGGCTAAGGCCCAATTTTTCAGCCCCTGTTTAACAGGGCGTGTAATTACAATTTTTGATGCAATGCTTTGCAGCAGGGCTACATCCTGCACTGCAACTAGAGTATCTGGGAGAGGTTGCAGTGTCGTGGCACCAGCACCAGTGCCTAAGGCCCAATTTTTCAGCCTCTGTTTAACAGGGGCATGTAATTACAATTTTTGATGCAATGCTTTGCAGCAGGGCTCATTACTGCACTCAAACTAGAGTATCTGGGAGAGGTTGCAGTGTTGTGGCACCAGTGCCTAAGGCCCAATTTTTCAGTCCCTGTTTAACAGGTGCATGTAATTACAATTCTTGATATAATATTTCACAGCAGGGCCCGTTCCAGCACCCACCGAGAGTAACTGTGAGGACTTACACTGTTGTGACACCAGCACCACCACCACCACCAAAGGCCTAATTTTTATACCACTGTTCAACAATGGCATGTAATTACAATTCTTGATATAATAGTCCACAGAAGGGCGCTCCAGCGCCCACCAAGAGTCACTTTGAGGGCTTACAGTGTTAACTTGTGGCAACACCAACACCTTAGGGCCAAATTTCTGCAGAGCATATAGGGCAGGCCCCTACTTTCAAACATCCAACTTACAAACGTCTCCTACTTGCAAACGGAAGGAGACAACAGGAAGTGAGATGAAAAAAGACGGACGGACGGACAAAAATATTATACAGTGGTGATAACCCTTCCCTATGTTTTCCAAAAATCTTAAAAATAGATTTTTTGACTGGAGCTACACTTTAAAAATGTACCAGTTCAAAATTACAAACCGATTCTACTTAACACAACAAACCTACACAGTCCCTGTCTTGTTTGCACCGCTTGTATACTGCTGTTCTGAGTATATAGGGCCTGGGGGCCCCACGCCTTTCCTTTTTTTAATGTGGGTACGGAGTTCCTCTTAATATCCGTACAAGACCTAAAGGGGCTGGTAACGGGCAGGGGGGCTATCCATGCCATTTTTCTCAATGATTTTCATCCATATTGCCGGAACCAGACAAGCAGTTTTAAATTACTTTTTCCGTTAAATGTCATTTTGTGCAGGGACTGTTCTAAACACGGGAAACACGTGCCTGCCACTTCACATGCCTACTATAGACACCCCCCAGGCACGATATTTAAAGGAATATTTCACTTTTTTTCACTTTAAGCATCATTAAAATCAGTGCTCCTGAAAAACGGCCGTTTTAAAAAAAAAAAAAAAACTTTGCATTGATCCATGTCCCCTGGGGCAGGAGCCGGGTCCCCAAACCATTTTTATGACAATAACTTGCATATTAGCCTTTAAAATTAGCACTTTTGTTTTCGAAAAGTTCGAGTCCCATAGACTTTAATGGGGTTCTAAAGTTTGCACAAATTTTCGGTCCGTTCGCAGGTTCTGGTGCGAACCGAACCGGGGGGGTGTTTGGCCCATCCCTACCAAGGAGCTAGATGCAAATCAGTCCTTGCAATCAGCTGTTCTAGCAGTACCCAGCCCTTGTGTCATCTGTGAAGCCTCCAGTCTACCACTCGGGTCAGGTGTACTGACCAGTAGTATCTCCGCAGGTACGGGAGGCCTATCCCGCCTCTTGTTTTTGGTAGAACCAATTTTGCCCATCCAATACACGTCGTCTTGGTTCCCCAGAGAAAGGCCCTACACATCCTCTTGTATGAGGGTGGCAAATGAATCGGGACAGTTTGGAGTTTATATAGTAAAGGAGGGAGTACTGTCATTTTGAGCCCGACCAAACCATGATATGGTGGGGGCTTCCCACCTATTTAGATCTTGCCGTAACATTTTTCGTATAAATCTTTGAGCCTACTAGAGAATTGTATACCTAGATAGGTGAGGGCCTCTGCTTTCCAGTGAAACGGGAAGTAATTCTGACAGAGTTGAACTACAGTAGGGGGAGTGATATGTTCAGCGCAAAGGATTTTGAATAGTTAATGTTTAGGTTCGAGATAGTCTTGAATTTTTCTAGAATCGCTATTGTTTAGAGCTCCGGTTTTCTTAGGGCTAAAAGCCACCTAAACAGTGAAAAAGCACACGAAAAAGGCCCGGAAGTAAGATATCCCCGCGGACTATAAACTGTGCATGCCGAATTCGCAGAAGAAGAGATGTGAGAGCCACCAGAAAACACACTTTCTGCTCAGATCACAGGAGAGAGGAAGCATGGCTAAAAATGGCACTGGCTCCCTGCCCACCTCATCTGCCTCCCATTATCCTGCTAAAGGCTCACAACAGATGGGCACAGATTCTTCAAAAAGCAGTACATACCCCTATCTAAATCAGATTTGGACAACAGTTTAGAATCTTTATACACTAAACTGCTCACAAAATTCCAGACAGAGATACAATGTACATGTACCTTATCCCAAGAAATCGCAGCAATAGGTACTCATACTGACCTGCTGGAAAATAAGCACGATGAATTATCAATTGCTTTTAATGATCTCTCAAGAGAACATGAAACACTTTCATCAGCTTTCACACAGTTGCAAGCGCACATGGAGGATTTAGACCAGGGGTCTTCAAACTACGGCCCTCCAGTTGTTCAGGAACTACAATTCCCATCATGCCTAGTCATGTCTGTGAATGTCAGAGTTTTGCAATGCCTTATGGGATGTGTAGTTCTGCAACAGCTGGAGGGCCGTAGTTTGAGGATCCCTGATTTAGACAATATAAACAAAAGGAGTAATCTTAGAATAAGAGGTACCCCAGAATCTATCAAAGATTTAATCGCATACTTCAAAAATTATTCCAATTTCTGTTACCAGAGAAAGACCTCAGATCCTTCATATGCGATCGCATACATTGTGCACTAAGAGCCAAACCCCCGCTGGATAAACCCCCCAGGGATATTGTACTATGTATGAAGGATTTCCTAATCAAGGAAGAAATAATGCGTGCTGCATGTGGCATCAGAAACATCACTCTGGATGGAGTTCAGCTACAGATTTATCCAGACATCTCACAGGTAGGGATGGGCCCGGTGTTCGATTCAAACCCATGTTCGAATCGAACATCGGCCGTTCGACCGCTCGTCGAAACCAGAACTCTCAGGACCGTTCGCATCAAATTTGTGTGATGCGAATGGTCCACAATGCACTGCGCCAGTCGCAGTGCATTGCTGGCTAAAGATTGGCCAAGCATGCACTGTGACCCCGCATGCTTGGCCAATCATAGAGCCAGCGGCGAGGAGAGCAATAATTGGCCACAGGCAGGATGCCTGTGGCCAATTATAGCTCAGGGTGTTTAGTACACGCCCCACACTATATAAGGCCGCCGCTCCTGCGGCCTCATGTAGTGTGTTCCGGCGTTAGGAACAGTGTCAGTGACATTATCTGCTTGTGATTTATTTCTGTGTGTGGATTCTGGGGATTAGTGTAGGGAAAGAGGAAAAATAGGCAGGGATAGTTTATTCTTCTCAGTGCTGTTCTCAATCTCTACCAATCCAGCCATCTGCAGGAGTAGTTAGTGTGTGTGCGTGCTGTGTTAGTATAGCACAGCAGTAGCACACTAAACCACCTTACCCTGTATCTGCCCTTCTGGCATGTTGTCATATAAGGCAGCCAGCCAGCCAGCCATCTGCAGGAGTTAGTGTGTGTGTGTGTGTGTTCTCTGTGACTATAACACAGCACACTAAACCACCTTACCCTGTATCTGCCCTTCTGGCCTGTTGTCATCTAAGGCAGCCAGCCAGCCAGCCATCCATCTGCAGGAGTTAGTGTGTGTGTGTGCTCTGTGACTATAACACAGCACACTAAACCACCTTACCCTGTATCTGCCCTTCTGGCCTGTTGTCATCTAAGGCAGCCAGCCATCTGCAGGAGTTAGTGTGTGTGTGTGCTCTGTGACTATAACACAGCACACTAAACCACCTTACCCTGTATCTGCCCTTCTGGCCTGTTGTCATCTAAGGCAGCCAGCCAGCCAGCCTACTGCAGGAGTTAGTGTGTGTGTGTGCTCTGTGACTATAACACAGCACACTGACCCACCTTACCCTTTATCTGCCCTTCTGGCCTGTTGTCATCTAAGGTAGCCAGCCAGCCATCTGCAGGAGTTAGTGTGTGTGTGTGTGCTCTGTGACTATAACACAGCACACTAAACCACCTTACCCTGTATCTGCCCTTCTGGCCTGTTGTCATCTAAGGCAGCCAGCCAGCCATCTGCAGGAGTTAGTGTGTGTGTGTGCTCTGTGAATATAACACAGCACACTAAACCACCTTACCCTATATCTGCCCTTCTGGCCTGTTGTCATCTAAGGCAGCCAGCCAGCCATCTGCAGGAGTTTGTGTGTGTGTGTGTGCTCTGTGACTATAACACAGCACACTAAACAACCTTACCCTGTATCTGCCCTTCTGGCCTGTTGCCATCTAACGCAGCCAGACAGCCAGCCTACTGCAGGAGTTAGTGTGTGTGTGCTCTGTGACTATAACACAGCACACTAAACCACCTTATTCTCTATCTGCCCTTCTGGCCCATTGTCATCTAAGGCAGCCATCCAGCCAGCCAGCCATCTGCAGGAGTTAGTGTGTGTGTGTGTGTGCTCTGTGACTATAACACAGCACACTAAACCATCTTACCCTGTATCTGCCCTTCTGGCCTCTTGTCATCTAAGGTAGCCAGCCAGCCATCTGCAGGAGTTAGTGTGTGTGTGTGTGTGTGTGTGTGCTCTGTGACTATAACACAGCACATTAACCACCTTACCCTGTATCTGCCCTTCTGGCCTGTTGTCATCTAAGGCAGCCAGCCAGCCAGCCATCTGCAGGAGTTAGTGTGTGTGTGTGTGCTCTGTGACTATAACACAGCACACTAAACCACCTTACCCTGTATCTGCCCTTCTGGCCTGTTGTCATCTAAGGCAGCCATCTGCAGTAGTTAGTGTGTGTGCTGTGTGACTCCAGCACAATATACACTACCCATTACAATGTCTGGAAGACCAACAAGGAGCAAAGAAAACCCGGCAAGCAGGCTCTGTGTCTAGAGACAACAGTCGTGGACGTGGTGCATTGTCATCAGCACGTGGCCATGGGACACGCTTGTCCTTATTTTCGGCAGCTGGACATTTTGAGCCGCATCATGCCGAAGGCTTTGTAGAGTGGATGACCAAGCCCTCCTCATCCTCCTCATCCTCTCTCACCCAGGCTCAGGGTACTGGCAAAGCAGCTGCCAACGCATACTCAATGTCATCATCAGGCATTGACAAGGAGAGGGACCATTACTGGCTGGCCACTCTCCTTGATCCACGGTACGGTAAGGGTAAGGTTGCGGATCTTGCCGTCGCAGAGGGAGCAGAGGATGAGACATCTCCGGGAGGCGTTGCAGAAAGGTCTGTGCAACGCGTTCCCAGAGACTGGGAGGTTACAAACTCCTGGTCCTGGACGACGAGTTGCTGAGGCTTCGGTCAGTAGCAGAAGGAGTGGTGGGGAAGGTAGACGTCTGACTGATGCGTTTAGACAATTTTTTAGTCTGCAGCCCCAAGGTATGATTGGTTCCAGCAACCATCGCCAACGTCTGATATACATGGTGCAGGAATACCTAGGGGCAAGGTAAGACTTGGACACCTTTCCCACCAAAAATCCTCTGGTTTACCGGGTCTTGAGGATGGATCACTGGCCAGAGCTTGCACAGTATGCAATTGAGCTACTGGCCTGTCCTGCATCCAGCGTTCTTTCCGAACGCACATTCAGTGCTGCTGGAAGCTTTGTCACTGATCACAGGGCGCCTGTCCACCGACTTGGTTGATCGACTGACCTTCATAAAGTTGAATCAGTCTTGGATCACCACCAGCTACCAGGCACCTGAAGCTGATATAACAGAATAATTTATTTTGAAATGTCACATCCCTTCAATACTGCCTATGCTGATGCTAAGTGACTGTCCTGTTATGTTGAATGACTATCCTCTTCCTCCTCAATGATCCTGATGATAGCTTGGAAGAACATTTTTGTTTCTGGGTGCCACCACCAGTGGCTAAGGCCCAATTTTTCAGCCCCTGTTTAACAGGGGCTTGTAATTACAATTGTTTATGCAATGCTTTGCAACAGGTCTGATTGCTGTGCTCCAAGTACAGTATCTGTGAGGGGTTGCAGTGTTGTGGCACCAGCACCAGTGCCTAAGGCCCAATTTTCAGCCCCTGTTTAACAGGGGCGTGTAATTACAATTTTTATGCAATGCTTTGCAACAGGTCTGATTACTGTGCTCCAAGTACAGTATCTGTGATGGGTTGCAGTGTTGTGGCACCAGCACCAGTGCCTAAGGCACAATTTTTCAGCCCCTGTTTAACAGGGGCGTGTAATTACAATTGTTTATGCAATGCTTTGCAACAGGTCTGATTGCTGTGCTCCAAGTACAGTATCTGTGAGGGGTTGCAGTGTTGTGGCACCAGCACCAGTGCCTAAGGCACAATTTTTCAGCCCCTGTTTAACAGGGGCGTGTAATTACAAACCTTGATCTAATAATCCACAGCATGGCCCATTCCTGTGCCCACCAAGAGTAACTGTGAGGGCTTACAGTGTTGTGGCAACACCGTCCACCACCACCACCACCACCAAAGGCCCAATTTTTCTGCCCCTGTTCAACAGGTGCATGCAATTACAAATATTGATCTAATAATTCACAGCAGGGCCCATTCCTGTGCCCACCAAGAGTAACTGTGAGGGCTTACAGTGTTGTGGCAACACCGTCCACCACCACCAAAGGCCCAATTTTTCTGCCCCTGTTCAACAGGTGCATGCAATTAGAAATCTTGATCTAATAATTCACAGCAGGACTCATTCCTGTGCCCACCAAGAGTAACTGTGAGGGCTTACAGTGTTGTGGCAACACCAACATCTAATGAGGCAAATTTCTGCAGAGTATATACGGCAGGCCCCTACTTTCAAACATCCAACTTAGAAACGACTCCTACTTGCAAACGGAAGGAGAAAACAGGAAGTGAGATTAAATCTGCCCCTAGGAAAGGAAATTCTATCCTGTTAGATTTAATTTGGGAAAAGGGTATCTCCTCTCTACTGATGCTTTATCACCAATCCTTGTTTCAATAAAAAACCCACTTTTCCAAAAACATTTGTCATTGGGGCGGAAAGTGAGATGAAATGTTCTGAACAGGTGCACAGACAGCAAAACAAATGTTACAGGGGTGATAACCCTTCCCTATGTTCTCCAAAAAGCTTAAAAATAGATTTTTTGGGATGGAGCTACACTTAAAAATTTACCTGTTCAAAATTACAAACAGATTCTACTTAAGAACAAACCTACAGTCCCTGTCTTGTTTGCACCGCCTGTATACTGCTGTTCAGAGTATATAGGGTTGTAGGTATAGGGTTTTATTTTGGGTGCGGGGTTCCCCTTAATATCCATACAAGACCCAAAAGGACTGGTAATGGGCTGCGGTGGGGTGATGAGGTAGCCATGCCATTTTTCTCAAAGATTTTCATCCATATTGCCAGGACAAGACATGACATTAAAGCCGCAAGCAGTTTTAAATGGCTTTTTTTTTTCCCTTTACAAATGTCATTTTTTGCAGGGACAGTTCTAAACACGGGAACCACATGCCACTTCACAGGCATACTTTAGACACCCACCTTATTTAAAGGAATATTTCACTTTTTTTTCACTTTATGCATCATTAAAATGACTGCTCCCGAAAAAAAGTCAGTTTTTAAAACTTCTTTTTGCATTGATACATGTCCCCTGGGGCAGGACCCGGGTCCCCAAACCTGTTTTATGACATTAACATGCATATTGGCCATCATAATTAGCACTTTAGATTTCGAACGTTCGCGTCCATTGTAACTAATAGGGTTCTAACGTTTGCGCAAACTTTCGGCCCGTTCGCAGGTTCTGGTGCGAACCGAACCCGGGGGTGTTCGACTCATCCATACTCATAGGCAACGCTTGACAGACACAGAAAAATGAAAGAAATCACCTCAGTTCTTTCCAAGCAAGGACCCGGTACAGATGTGGGTTTCCCTTTCAATTATTCCTCATAACAGTACCACCTACATAGCCACCAATATCACCCAGGGTCAAGACATCCTGACAAAATTAGGACTTCTAGATCCCAGCAACCTCCCACATACACCTCACCCAGCTCCTATCTGGAACACCGAGGCGATAGACACAGATACAGGCATGAACCCGGTCAATGGAACTAGGAAGATCTCCAATTTATTTATTTTTTTAAATTCTCCCATTACACAGCTCATTATATGACATGTGTATGGGTGTATGCGTATTTATGCATATATATATATATATTTGTTAATTTTTGCAGTTCATATTATTTCATTTTATTTATCTTTATTTTTTCTCCTCTCCTCTCCTCTTTGTTTTTATTTTTTATTTTCCTTATTTTTTTTTCATATAGTTTTTTACCTAACAGGTATATGCCCACTCATCCTAACTAATTGATGAGACCTCACGTTATACATACAGATATACAATGCATCAGTCAATTACTAATGGTAATATTAATCTAATACACAAATTCAGTGTGAAGCTTGGGATGAAATAACTAAACTCATCTGAATAATTGAACCGCACTGACATCTAATGTAGTAACTTGGTACAACAAGCCTTAATTATTTTTCTGTCCACAGATCTTTAATAGACCCAGAACAGTATTTTATATATTCTACCATATCACAACACTGCCATCTTATGTCCTAAAATGGTAAGGTATATCTCAAGGAAAAGACTCAAGTTATAGACACTTGTTGCTTTCTTTTAAAGAGGAAGTAAATAGAGTTGAGCGGACACCCGGATGTTCAGGTTCGGCGGGTTCGGCCGAACTTTGAAAAAAAGTCCGGGTTCGGGACCGAACTTGACCCGAACTTGACCCCGAACTCCGAACCCCATTGAAGTCAATGGGGACCCAAACTTTTCAAGACTAAAATGGCTGTAAAAAAGTCATGGAAAGGGCTAGAGGGCTGCAAATGGCAACAAAATGTTGTTAAGAGCATGGCCAGTGCTCTGCAAATAAATGTGGATAGGGAAATAACTTAAAATAACATAAAAAAATAAAAAATAAAAATAAAATGCTGGAGGCCCCATTCTCAGCAGAAGAGGTACAGGAAGTCATTAAGAACCTCAGAAACTCAACGGCACGATGCCGCACATATGGTGGGAGTACCCCAGAATACACAATTCTGGAAAAAATTATTACATTTAATGGATAAGATAGTGGGAAAATAAAATACTTGGAAATTAAAAAAATGAAAAAATTATAATCTTGACCTAGGAGGACGAGGTCCATATGGAGTAGGAGGTTGAGGTGGCGGTGGATGTGGCGGTGTAGGTGGAAGCGGCGGTGGAGGAGGACGAGATAGCCAACACTGGTTCAAAAATACAACAATGGCTGGTTAAGGCTAGTGGTGAATGATGTGTCAAATTCTGTCCCCCGTCGCATAGTGTCCGCCCTGTACTGCGCTTGCTCAGTACGTAGGACAAGGGGATTTCGAAACTCTCCGAAGACGATGCACGGTGACTCCAAGTTCAAGCCACATCACCCGAGGTTGAAGCCTAGCCAAGCGAGCCCGTGAGGGGCCCTGTTACTATGTGCTACCGTATGTCCACTTGGATGGTGGGGCTTGAACCTGCACTCACTGCGCAGGCGACGTTCATCTTTGGAGATTTTGTGAATCTCCTTGTCCTCCGTACTGCGCAAGCACTGCGCCTGCGCAGTAAATGGCCGGACACTATACGATGGCCAGACAGTTTTTGTCAGAACACAGGTATACGTGTCTATTCTGCACAAGGTACGGA
The DNA here is from genome assembly GCA_028564925.1 of Lithobates sylvaticus. Taxonomy (NCBI): domain Eukaryota; kingdom Metazoa; phylum Chordata; class Amphibia; order Anura; family Ranidae; genus Lithobates; species Lithobates sylvaticus. Next base: position 286,988,450 of record CM053029.1, read on the forward strand.
CAAGTCCTGTGGGATCCATGCCTGGTTCATTTTAATGAACGTGAGCTTGTCCACATTGGCTCTGGACAGGCGGCTGCGCTTGTCTGTGATAACGCCCTCTGCCGTGCTAAATACACGTTCAGATAATACACTGGCTGCAGGGCAGGCCAGCACCTCCAAAGCGCAAAGGGCAAGCTCAGGCCATGTGCCCAATTTGGAGACCCAGAAGTTGAAGGGGGCAGACCCGTCATTCAGTACATACTGCTCCACCATGTTGGTGAATTGCTGCCTCCTGCTAAGACGTTCCATCTCAGCTGGTGGTGCTGGTTGTTGTGGCGTGCTGACAAAGCTTTTCCACATTTCGGCCATGCTAACCCTGCCTTCCGAGGTGCTGGCGGTGCCCCGGCTGCGTTGGCGACCTCTTCCTCCTCCTCTGCCTTCGCCTTGTGCTTCCACTGTACCCCCGCTGCCAAGTGGGAATTCCACCAGCAGCGCGTCTACCAGCGTCCGCTTGTACTCGCGCATCTTACGATTACGCTCCAGTGAGGTAATTAAGGACGGCACGTTGTCCTTGTAACAGGATCCAGCAGGGTGGCCACCCAATAATCAGCACCAGTTAAAATGTGGGAAACTCGGCGGTCGTTGCGGAGACACTGCAGCATGTAATCGCTCATGTGTGCCAGGCTGCCCAGAGGCAACGAAAAGCTGTCCTCTGTGGGAGGTGTATCGTCTGTGTCCTCTGTATCCCCTCAGCCACGCACCAGTGATGGACATGAGCTGGTCTGGGTGCCACCCTGCTGTGAACATGGTTCCTCCGCCTCCATCTCCTCCTCCACCTCGTCATCCTCCAGAACTGTGCCCTTGCTGCCGGACAATTGTGTACCTGGCGCATGTTGGTGCAGGAACCCACCCTCGTAGCCACTTGTAAATGACTGCCCTGAAAGCCTTGGAAATTAACCCTCTTCCTCCTCCTCCTCCGCCACATCCTCTTCCATCATCGCCTGAAGTATTTTTTCAAGGAGGCATAGAACTGGGATAGAAACGCTGAGAACGGCGTCATCGGCACTGGCCATGTTGGTGGAGTACTCGAAACAGCGCAACAAGGCACACAGGTCTCGCATGGATGCCCAGTTATTGGCGGTGAAGTGGTGCTGTTCCGCAGAGCGACTCACGCGTGCGTGCTGCAGCTGAAACTCCACTATCGCCTGCTGCTGCTCGCACAGTCTGGCAAGCATGTGCAAGGTGGAGTTCCACCTTGTGGGCACATCACATATGAGACGGTGAGCGGGGAGGCTGAAGTTACGCTGCAGCGCTGACAGGCGAGCAGCAGCAGGGTGAGAACGCCGAAAGTGCGCACAGACGGCCCGCACTTTCTGCAGCAGCTCTGGCATATCGGGGTAATTCTTAAGGAACCTCTGGACCACCAAGTTCAGCACATGCGCCAGGCAAGGGATGTGCGTCAAACCGCCTAGGCCCAGAGATGCTACGAGATTTTGCCCATTATCGCACACCACCAGGCCGGGCTTGAGGCTCACTGCCACCAACCACTCATCGGTCTGTTGTTCCATGTCCCTCCACAACTCCTGCGCGGTGTGGGGTTTTTCCCCCAAACAGGAAAGTTTTAAAACTGCCTGCTGTCGTTTAGCCCTGGCTGTGCTGAAGTTGGTGGTGAAGGTGTTACGCTGACCGGGTGAGGAGGCGGTAGAGGATGAGGAGGCGGAGTAGGAGGAGTTAGCAACAGGAGGCAAACTGAAGTGCCCTGCAATCCTCGGTGGTGGAAGGACATGCGCCAAAGTGCTATCCGCCTCAGGCCCAGCCGCCACTACATTTACCCAGTGTGCTGTTAGGGAGATATAACGTCCCTGACCGTGCTTACTGGTCCACCTTACCTTGCCACAGATGGCGTTGCGCAGTGCACACCTGATTTTGTCCCCCACTTGGTTGTGCAGGGAAGGGATAGCTCGTCTGGAAAAGTAGTGGCGGCTGGGCACGACGTACTGTGGGACAGCCAATGACATCAGCCTTTTAAAACTCTGCGTCTCCACCAGACGGAATAACAGCATTTCAAAGGCGAGGAATTTTGAAATGCTGGCATTCAGGGCTAGGGATCGCGGGTGGCTAGGGGGGTACTTCCCCTTCCGCTCCAGTGTTTGGGAAATAGAGAGCTGAACGCTTCCATGGGACATTGTGGAGATGGTTGGTGACCCAGGTGGTAGTGTTGCTGGCAGATCCTCTGTTTGCTGGTTGGCAGGTGTCACTGCTACTACAGAGGTGGATGAAGAGGCCGAGACTGCAGCAGAAGAGGAAGCAGGAGGAGCCAGAGACCTTTCTTGGTTTTTGAGGTGTCTACTCCACTGCATCTCGTGCTTTGCACTTAGATGCCTGGTCATGCAGGTTGTGCTCAGGTTGAGATGTTTATGCCTCGCTTCAAGCTCTTATTGCACAGCGTGCAAACCACTCGTGTCTTGTCATCAGCACATTGTCTGGAGAACTGCCACGCTAGGGAACTCCTTGGACCTGGCTTTGGTGTGCTCGGTCCCTTGCTGCGTTGGGCAGTAGCAGACGTACTGTCTAGGGGACGGACGCTCTGCTTTTGCACCATGCTCCCTCTTCTGCTGTGCTGGTGGCTCTGTGCGACCACCACCTCTTCCTCCGAACTACACTGGTCACCTGCATGACGTTTATTCCATGTGGGGTCAAGGATCTCATTGTCCTCCACATCATCTTCCACCCAGTCTTCACCCCTGCCCTCCTTGTCGGTCTGCACAATGGCGAAAGCAGCAGCAGTTGGCACCTGTGTTTCGTCATCATCCGAGACGTGCTGCGATGGTCCTCCCATGTACTCATCATGAAACATAAGTGGTTGGGCATCGGTGCACACAATCTCTTCCACTTCTGGGGCAGGGCTAGGTGGATGGCCCTGGGAAACCCTGCTAACAGAGTCATCAAAAAGCAGAAGAGACTGCTGCATGATTTGGGGCTCAGACTGATTGGCTGATTTGCAAGGGGGTGAGGTGAAAGACTGATGGACATCGGCTGCAGGTGCCAACTCTGAACTTTCATCAGGAGACTGGGTGGGAGACAATGTGAAGGAACCGGAGGCACTGTCAGCAACCCAATCTACTATTGCCTGTACTTGTCCTGGCCTCAACATTCGTACAGCCTCATTAGGCGCGCCAAAATACCGCTGCAGGCTCCGTCGCCTACTCGCACCTGAGGAAGGTGTTTCACTAGCGCGTGTAGCTGGCACAGATCGACCACGTCCTCTTCCTGCAACAGGAGCGCCACCAGCAGCAACATGACCCGGGCCACGTCCTCTTTTTGATGATCTCCTCATATTTTCAAAATGTATGATCTCGCCCTAAATGGGTGTTTTTGTCAATAGCAGAATACACGTACAGTGTCTAAAGCGTTTATGAACACGCAGAAAATGCTATTGGGGAAAAAAAAAAAAAAAACACTGCAAAATTAATTTTTTTGCAATGTTTTTCCAATATCAGAATACACGGATAGTGTCTAAAGCGTTTATGAAAACGCAGAAAATTCTATTGGGAAAAAAAAAAACACTGCAAAATTAAAATTTATTTGCAATGTTTTTCCAATATCAGAATACACGGATAGTGTCTAAAGCGTTTATGAAAACGCAGAAAATGCTATTGGGGAAAAAAAAAAACACTGCAAAATTTAATTTTTTTGCAATGTTTTTCCAATATCAGAATACACACAGAGTATGGTGTATCTCTAAAGCCCCATACACACGGTCGGACTTTTTCATGGATTCTGTCCGATCGGACAATGTTGTTGAAAAATCAGACTGTGTGTATGCACCATCGGACAGTGTACGTCGGATTGTCCGCCGGACAAAGTCTTATCTCCTGCTGGAAAGATTTGCCGACAACACGGTCCGATCACACCAAATCCGATCGTGTGTACGGTTGTCCGACGGACAAAGTGCTACGCATGCTCAGAAGAAATTCTGTGACGGAAGCGCTCGGTCAGGTAAAACTACCTTTCCTAATCGACACAGCACATTCGTCACGCTGCAATGTTAAAATGTCTTTAATGCAGCGCATTCTCTTTTTCTTTACAATGCAACAAGAATGACATGTTTTAGCTGCTCCTATTCACCCGCACTTTTCACAAACTTAGTTCTTTATTACTTTTCAGCATTTATACACTACATGTTTATTTTTACTCAGATCGTAAAAGAATCTTTGTTATATTTTTAGCATGATTTGTCTTTTTTTTTTTTTTTTTTGGGAATACATATTTGAAGGAGTTTTTTTTTTTTTTTTTTTTGGAGGGGGGTTGTGTGTCTCAACTTAGCAAAACCACATTATTAACATTTGTATTTCTTGCTTAAATTTACTAGGAGTTTGTTGGTTGTTGGTGCCCTTGTTAATTCTACTTTAGGATTAGTGAAATGTACCTGCCTACTCAAAGAAAAACTGTCATTGTAGAAAAGTAAAACACAATAGTCAATGATTATTTCCAAACCAAAAAACATTTATTTAGGTCTCAGCAACAAACCAAAGAGGAACGCAGCCATGGTGAAACTTGGGGAATTTGCAAAGCCTTGGACACCCACGGCAACCATCATTTTTCACGCTTAGAAAATTGGGGGCCTGAGGAGTACCTATCTAAATAATAAGGGAGCGCAATCTGGTCCTGAAGTCCAAAACATCCGGAACTGCAGCAGATGCCATCTAGGTCCCCAGGCTCTGGTCCTACGAGAGGCTCCATCTTCTCTCAGACCAGACTGAATCAAGGTCATCACTCTCTTGTCTTCCTTGTACTCTTCCTTCCACGCCGTGGTGCTGGTGCTGGTGGGGTGGCAGAAGGAGGAGGAGGAGGCGGAGCAAGGTCACTCTCGCAAACATGTGTGAGTGGGGTCATCTCCCCAGCCATCCCCTCATTTAGGATTTTGAGGATGACATCCTCACACATGCTGCGTTGCCCCGCCTCCATACCCGTCATTTTTCTGCCAACCAAGGAGGCAAAGGCCTCCTCGTAGGTGGGTGTGACATATAGGGAGGCTGAAGCGTCTTTGATCAGCTGGAGCGCTGACTCTCCCACCTCCCCCATGCTTTTCGCCCTTCTGTAGGGAAGGCGGAGGGGAGGGACTTGGGAGACAGTCAGGCTCCTACGCCTACCCCCCTGTTGGCTGCCACTAACCCCTGCCTCCTCCTGACTGCCACCTTCCACAGCCACCTCCTGGCTGAGGTCTTCCTGTGTATGAAAAAGGGACATAGTTTCAGTTATTTGTTCATCAAACACACACAATTCTCATCTAGTGACTGTTGCAAAATGTTTACAAATAGAAAACCATACAATTCTCAGCCCTGCAGTTTAGATTATTCCCAAAAATGTCTCCAACACCACTGTCTGTTGATATGTCAATCACGTTAGGAACTAAGCAATTGGGGATCCTGAATTAACTGAACATCATTCATTATTCCCCAAAATGGTTACAAAACTACTATACCTGGAACAAGCTGGGCTCCTGCACATATTCCATACTGGAAGGCCCAGGTTGGTCCTCGGAAGCCTCACCAGGGGTGGCGTGCGTGGAAGGACGCGTGCAAGGAAGAGTCGAGAGTGACTTCCTGACAGTAGCCTGGTCTTTGAGAAAGTGGAGCCTCTCATAGTACCACAGCATGGGGACATAGACATCAGCTGCTGCAGCTCCAGATGCTAGGGACTTCCGGACCTTATTGCGCTCCCGGAAATAGGTACTCTTCATGTTGTTAATCTTCACTTTTAAGTTTGCCACGGTTGCCATGGGCAGGGTTGGCTTTACAAATGCCACAAGTTTCAGCATGGCTGCGTACCTCTTTGGTCTGTTGCTGTAGTCACGGTGCTTTGGTAGCCATAAAAGGGGAAATTCCCTGTATTTATCAATGAAGAGGGGGAGAAAACTCACGTCGTAGAAGGCCTCCATCACCTCTGCAAGACACAACACCACACAAAACAATATAAATAATGTCAGCCTAAACTCTCCTAATCTTCTCCGTAAAGAAGCCTCAAGTTCTAATCAGTCTAGGCTAGTTATGTACCAACGTCAAATTGTACCTTCGTTTCTAGCGATCGTCTCGTGCGTGAGCTTTCTCTCCCCTCGTCTCCCAGATCGTGGCTACGACACAGGCGTGTGACGTTTTATATACAGTGCGCATGCGTCAAACTCCGCCCGCCCCTGACGATCTTTCTCGTCTATTCCCCACCCCTTCTCTTTTCGGCGCAGTGGGGAGAGCACATGGCGGGGACACAGCAGGTGCACCCCAAATATCCCACCAACGAGGAGGAGGACGAGGAAAGTCCGGAGGCACAAACGTCCCGATCCCGGAGCCTGAAATTCAAGGCCTCCAATATGTCATTTGGAGAAATGTTGGAGATGGTGAACATATTAAAGAGGAGCGACTATGATGGGAAGTATGGGCCTTACCTCAACCTCAATGTCCGCAAGGCCAAGATCATGTCTAAAGTTGTGAGGAGGCTGTACAATCATTTTGGGGTACAACGATCCAAGGAGCAACTCAGGAAACGCTGGACTTTTGACAAAGTCACATGACGAAACGCGCGTAAGGCGTACTTACATCACTTCCGGTCAGCGCAGGAGGCTTGGAACGCTGCTGGGACGCAAGCTGCGGAGCGGCCACTGCGCACTGTTTGCAATAGAGGGCAATAGGCTTTAAAGCCTTACGCAAGCCCGCCGGGACTCTGCTATATATATTTTATTTTTTATTTTTTGGTTTTATTTAAATAAAGTGTATTTGCTTTTACATTTTGCGCTATGAGTCCCCTATCTTTCTTTTTAATTTTTGCCATGGAGGGACATTTTTTCAGAATTTCCTGGATAATGGAGTGCTGACGCTGGATAGCAGTATTCAGACCTTGAGACTATTCCTGTGGATACGAAGGAGTGGGATATCGACCCAGTGCTGGCAGAGGGACCACTGACGGATCTCCATATATACCTTTTACCCCTGCAGGGGTGGTATTTTCCGGTGAGTGTGGGACCATATGGGCAGCACGAAGTCACCTTATCTGCAGCAGCGAAGTCACTACAGTCACTGATTATTGAACATTTGTATACCTCCTCTATATTTTTTTCTTTTCTATATACCTTTTGGAGCGTCCAACCCGGGAGGACTTTTTATATACATATATATATTTTTTTCACGTGGTTTATGTTATTCACTTTTTTACTTAAAATACCTTATGCCTATTGATGGATTCACTTACAGTTAGATATATTTATCTTTCACTATTGGTGTGACAAATGTATCAATTTTATCTAGGGTGGTGTGAGATGTAAGCTGATGGACACACCGTATTGTAATTTACCTGTATCACTGATTTGTCTATGTTTATTGCACTAATTATTTAAGTGATTAGCCTCACTAGTTTTTCCCATTAGGCCCTCGGGGGTCCTCTGGTGGTACACCTATTCTTGAGTGTCCTCAGGCTGGATGGCTATGTATGGCATGGAGTGCTAACCTCTGATTAACTTTATTATTGGTTCTTAAATCCACATTTCTTCTCACATATATTTTTCATATCATTCACACTAAGTGTGTTAGGTAGTGTGTTCACATACACATTTATTTTGCACTAGGGAGCGCCAATATCCCTTTATCACTCTTATTCAATCACTGGCTCCCTAGGGAGTCCACTCAGGGGAGGCTGCATACCTTTACCTTCGTCCTAAGCGCGGACTATTTATCCTACTGAAACTGAGGGAGGCCGATCAGTACAGAAAGATCAAGCGAGTTCTTCAAAAAAGTAAGTAGTTGTGTTTTGTGTTTGCTTTCTTGCTTGCATACTGCTCCATGTGGTTTGATTTTTACAAAGTTGTACATTCCAAAATGGCCACTTTCAGGTTCGTCTGTGCATTCGATCGTACTCAGCCTCGATCTTTCTGCCACTGTCATGATCGTGTGTGTCCATTCGATCGTACGCAACCTCGATCGTTCGGCCACTTATAATACGATGTTTGGTGTTTTTTTAGGGGAAAGGAAGTTTGTTCTCACTAGAAATGTCATCAAGAATGTAAAGCCAATTTATTCAATGTAAAGGAGAGGTCACCCAGTAGCTGTTTACCCATCTGGACTCTAGAGCACTAGTGCTGGGACACCCAAACCCCCTTTTTATTAGGCTTTTCCACACATGTGCTCCAGTGGATACTAGAGGGGGGTCTCCATCACACAAACTTCTACCAAAAAGCTAGTAAGTTTAGCACCTTTACAAAGTGACTACATTCATGTAGTTGGCATTTGTAACTGGCCAAACAAAAATAGTGTCCGTCACTTTCAAGCAATGTTTGTCATTTCCTATTTCTGCCCTCAATAGATTGTGTTGCTAAATCTTCCTTTTGTACATTCTCATAGGGGAGCGAAAACTTGGGCCGTCTGAGGAAACCCCAAAACCAACACCTCCCAAAAAAGGTGAAAGAGCAGAAGCAGAGGAGGAGGAGGAGGAAGGAGAGATCATCGAACTTGGAGAAATTGTCACCACAACAGGTGAGTGTGGGAGAACACAGCTACTGGTAAGCTAATCAATGTATGGCTGCCTCATTTCCAACACCCGATTTTTGTTTGTTTGTGTTTTTTAGGTGACGTGGATGTTGTGGAAGAAAAATCGCACTTTACCACAGAGAGTGCCCACGTACTCATCGGGGAGATAATGGTCTGCAATAGAGATCTAGATTACATAAAGCAAAACATCAATGATGTTCAACAAAAATTGAAGAACATCATTGATGTTTTAGGAAAAATATGAAAACGCACCAAGTAATTAACACACATTTGTGCCAGCTTCTGAACACATTTGCAACTTAAAAACTGTGTGAAATTTGGAACATGCACACATTGTGTCCACATGTGCTAGCTCCCATCATGGTGGATGAATGCCAACGTTTTTTTTGGGGGTGCAACCACTTTACGAACTACGAAAGTGGTTGTGGTGAAGGGGTTGCACCCCCAAAAAACGTCCATTCATCCCCATGATGGAAAATGGCACTTTTGAAGCTTCTAGGCATGTGTTTTACCATCTAATGACCATTTTCAGACACAAATTGTGTGCATGTTCTAAATTTCCACTTTCCAGGGGTGACCCCCCCATGTGATGAAGGCAAGATCAAACCCACTTTGAACATATAGTCATGTCTTGTCTTCACTTTACAAAGTTGAACTTTCCTAGTTCCTAGGTTCTGTTTTGCTCCATGCCTGGTTTTACCAATTGCGGAATGTTTGTAAACAATGTTGTAAATAACCAAGATGTTGTCAGTTTGGGCGTGAAGATTGTAAACGCACTTGTGAATGTTTTCCAAGTAAACTTTTTTATTTTTCTAAATGTGTGGCTTCCTTATTTAAAAAACACAATGCATTATGTATGTCAAATGTAAAGGATATGGGGGGCAATGGGTGTTATTTACTAAAGGCAAGTCCACTTTGCACTGCAAGTTTCTTTTCCAGGGCACTTTTTCACTGCACTTGTAGAGCATAGTGGATTTGACTAAGGTAAATGACACCCACAGTGCTTTGTACGAAAACACGGAGCACAGCATTTTTGAGAATACACACATGTCTGACCTGGTGATGAAAAGGAGTATTTTGGGTGTCAGTTATGCACTACAAACCTTCTCTAGAACAAAGGTTAGGTATCAAACACACAACATGAGAATAATCTTTTTGGGAAGAAGAGACTGTTACCTCCTTTTGCCCAGAAAGTGCATTCCCACTGTCGAAGGCAAAGGGAAAAAATTTCAAGGTAAAATAAGCTAAAAAGAATAGTGAAATGACAAGAAATCATAGGTTGGTTGAAATATCAGATTTATTAAAAAATGCCTCTCACACATCGTCAGGCAGAGCAATGGCCCCCCTACCCACAAAGTACTCCATATATTGCTCGCGGACCGCGCGGGCATTTAGAGGGGGCAAGGCTGGACGTGCCACTTGAAGGGCTGTGAGGTCCGCATTTGGAGGGCCCTCCACATCTGGGCCAACGGGCACCACATAGTTTCTGTTATGTCTTTTGAGGAAGTTGTGCAATATGCAACAGGCAAGAACTATGTGGTTCAGTTTGTATTCCGCCAAGTTAATTGCCGTCAAGAACAGGCGGAAGTGGCTGGCCAGGATGCCAAAAGTGTTCTCCACAACTCTTCTGGCTCTGGACAGCCTGTAGTTGAAGACCCTCTGGTCTGGGGTGAGGGTCCTCATCGGGAACGGCCTCATCAGATGGGGAGTCAACGCAAACGCTTCATCTGCGACAAAGACGAAGGGGAGTCCTTCTGCATTCTCCTCTGGAGGTGGCAAGCACAGACTGCCACTTTGGAGACGCCAGTAGAACTCCGTGTGCGCAATGGCACCACCATCCGAGATCCGGCCGTTCATCCCCACGTCCACATACATAAATTCATATGTTGCCGACACCACCGCCAACATCACTACACTATTAAACCCTTTATAATTATAATAGTGGGACCCCGAGTTGGGCGGTGGGACGATGCGGACGTGTTTCCCATCAATTGCCCCTCCGCAGTTAGGAAAGTCCCAACGGCTGGCAAAGTGGGAGGCCACAGTCTGCCATTCCTGTGGCGTAGAAGGGAACTGTGGAGTGAAACAAGAAAAAAAAATTAGTCACTTTGCACATAAACATTGCAAGCAGATTAGACAATCAACATCTTGGAACAAGAGCATTGTATAAAATTGGAGGCTGGAAAGTATTTGCAGAGAAAAGTAGAGGGTCCCCTTCACAGATTACTCACCCCCCATCAATCCCCACACTTCTGATGGGCCATTGGCAATAACTAGGGTTTTGGGGTGGGGGGGGGGTTGTTGGACAGGTAACCCTCTGCACTTCATTGATTGGCAAATGGCTCAATAATGTGTGCTAGTTTGGCCAGACCCTCTGTACTTAACACTATTGGCAGCCCCCAGGAAAGCTAAACTAACATTTCAACCCCCCCCCCCCCCCCCCCCACCAAAAACAATAAAAAAAAGGGGCTCTACATGAAGTAAACCACCCAGCAAACATTTCTGCATATTTTAGGGGGTGTTTGTGGGCCAAAAATACTATGCAGCAGACAAAATACATTGCTTAAGTGACTAGGCCATAGGTGTCTATTGGGCCAGAAGAGCATGCTGGGGAGGTAAGTGAAGGGAAAAATGCATGGAGGAGAAAAGGGGCACAGCATATTAGAACATATTGCAATCATGGTAATTAGGGAAGGAGGTCAAAAATAGAAGACATTAGCAAACAGAGCATACATAGAATGGAATAGTAAAGTATAAATGTTACCTTAATATAGTCCTCCTGCAGGACCTCGATGATGGCAGAACAGGTCTCTGGAATAATGAGTCCCAGGGCCTGGGGAGAGATACCTGAAGAGAACTTCAAATCCTGAAGACTTCTCCCTGTCGCCAAGTACCTCAATGTGGCAACAAGCCTCTGCTCCGGAGTAATGGCTTGTCTCATGCAGGTATCCTGCCGGCTGATAAAGGGGGTCAGCAAAGCCAAAAGACGGTGAAAATCGGGGTCCGTCATCCGGAGAAAGTTCCTGAAATCATCAGGATTATTCTCCCGGATCTCACGAAGCAAAGGCATGTGCGAGAATTGGTCACGCTGAAGCAACCAATTCTTGGTCCACATACTCCTCGTCACTCTGTTCATGGACGGGTCTTGGGTCAAAGCTAAAAGCCCGACACCAATTCCGCGTACAGCACGAACTCGGCGACGAGTACGCACGGGAAACATCGCTCACAAGGTCACAAAAGGTCGGCTGGTCAGAACGGACAAACAGAAAGCACCGATAAACAGCAAGGCCTGAAAGAACGAAATGAATACCAGAAACGAGCAGACAATAAGCAGTGCAAATCAAAGCGTCCTATATCAAGATATAGGCCGCAATGACCAACAAATGCGAACTGACTACACGCACTAATAAACAGATACGCACGACAAGCACAAACTGAAGAGCAGTAACGATCTGAGTCAGAAAACTGAGAAGCGCGAATCTTAAGTCACCAAACTTCGACTAACTCGAGATAAACACGGGATCAGCAGAAGGAGCCCAACGGGTGCCTGACGTGGTGCTGAACTTCCCTTTTCTAATCTCGTGGACGACGACTTACGTCACGACGTTCTTGCAGACCGGATATTCCGACAACGTAGTCCGACCGTGTGTACGCAACACCAATATCGGACAAAGTACGACGGACAGGATCCGACCGACCTGGTCCGCGGATTGTCCGACCGTGTGTATGGGGCTTTAGTAAAATATGCAGTGCAGTGATGCACTGAGCTTGCAGGTAAAACTTATATTTTGGGGGCGTGGCTTGGCGCGCAACGGAGATGGCAGTATAAGAGAGGAGCTCCGTCAGACCTAAGGCCCTAAGCACCTTTTCTGCCAGCACTCGGCTGATAATGAGCAAACAGACCCGCTCTACCCAACACACTCGGTACCGCCGATCTACCGCTGCGTCCGCGGGGAGAAACATCACTGAACTTTTTAAGAATCAGGCTGCGATACAGAGGATCTCGGCCGGAGGCAAGATGGCGCCGGTGCACCACGAGGAAGACATGTCCGAGGACTCCCAGTCAGCAATGGAAGACAACGGTAGGAGGAATGCGCGAATAGATCACCCCCTAACCTATGCTGACATGTCGGGCTTTGCAGCCGACATAAAAGCCTCATTCTCAGCGGCCATTACCGATCTCAAGACTAACCTACTAGTTCTCACTGAAAAGATGGCAACTGTTGAGGCAGCGGGGAAAGGCAGAGACAGAGACATACACAGACTAGACGAGGTAGCTGCTTCACATGCCATGCACTTTATTGAAATTAATAGGCACCTGGAGGACTTGGACAATAGGGGAAGGAGAAATAATATCAGGGTGCATGGTATCTCCGAGTCCGTGGCGGCAGAACAGATCACCCCAGTCCTCCAAAGAGTTTTTAACAGCCTCTTGGAAAGGCCTGAGGACACAGAGATCGAATTTGTTCGGGCGCACAGAGCCCTCAGAGCGAGGGGACCCGATACACTACCACCACGTGACATTATTTGTTGCCTGCAAAAGTTTGCCCTGAAGGAAGAAATTATGTTTAAGGCGCGAAGGAATGACCACAGTGTTCAATGGCGAAAACATAAAACTCTTCCAGTACTTATCACAGATAACGCTTAGGAACCGCAGGGCTCTGCGCCCCCTACTGGATGCTCTACGAGAGAAGGAGCTACGTTATACATGGCGCTTCCCCTTTGCCCTTCTGGTGACGCACAGTGGTAAACAGCATACCCTGCGCACGCCGAACGATCTGCCGGAATTCTGCGACACCCTGCACTTGGGCCGCATCGACCTTCCTGAGTGGTATCAGGAGTTTACTATACCTCCGAGAGAGAGAAGCCCACCACACTCACCTCTGGCTTCACCCGAAAAGCACCAAGCAAAGAAGTCGCGACAGAACCGGCAAGACAACACGGGGCCCGGAACTCGCCGTAACAAGCCCCATTCCTCGAGGGCAGCCTACGATGATTAAGACCGACACACGCCGACCTTCACCGTGGGCACCCGCCATCAACCAGGTACAGCAGGTCCTAAGGCACACGGCAACGATTCGATCCCCCGCACATGGCATTTTACCTCGGTCTGATCATCCGGATAGGATGCCATTTTACAGGTACCACTTTGGCCTTATTTTACCGCCCTTTAGGGTCCCCCATCCATCCGTTTGAAGCCAGTCTTTGCCCACTTGATTACCCTGTGCCACCACTCTGGAGTTAATGTGCCACTGAAGGAACGTCACAGATGGACAAGTGTCGGGCCGGTTAAACTTAACCTGACCGGTGACAAAGGTCATACTGGATTTGGAAAAGACACCACAAAACCCAGGGACATGACTCACTGTTCTCCTACCCAAGGCAAACTTACTGGAGGGGACCATTTGTCACGGCCAATACCCCTAACCCAGATTTGTGACTCTGTCTGCCCTGGGTAAGCAAGCGCCAGACATTATGCAAACAACGGATGTAGCACTTGATTGTAATATTTTTCACTTTTTTTTTTATTTATTTCATTTTTCTTTATTTATGTTCAATTATTTGCCCCAATTTGCACCTATCTACCTGAAAATATATGTGTGTCCACGGTGTAGAAATAGGCAAGCTCAGCAGTTCAGTTCTCAAGTTCTTTGGGTATTGTTTATAACATTACATTAGCTATTCTATGCATTTTCTTGGCAGAAAAGTTAAAATCTCTTAAGCACTGTTCATTGGCTGACGGAGGGCCCAGGTCTGATCCCTCCATTTTCACTGTGAACCTATTGTTCATATATAGTTAACACCTCATAGCTGTTTCTTTGATTGCGGGTCTCCCCGATTTCCCCGCAAATACTCATGTACTCAACTGAGGAATATTGCCCTCACTGAGACGTAATTGCAGGGCTCACCTGGACAGCTCGACTGTTCCGGTGGGTCATACACCCCGATTCTCCTTTTCCTATATTCTCCTAATTCTCCCTCTTATTTCCTACTGCACCCCACCAGGTTGTCCTTACCGCTATCTTTGGTGACATATCTGACATAAAAGCATACCTTGTACAGGTCTCTCATATTTTTTCTGAGTTTTGATTTCAGGTGTGGGATACCGTCTTTCTCTGGACCTGACCAATGGCGTATTCGGCGCTTGGCAGAACGCCAAAACTGGTGTCTCATAATGTGCGGGGACTGAACATTCCCGAGAAACGTTCCACTTTGCTCCGCAAACTCAAAAAGGGTAAGCCCAAGATTATCTTCTTACAGGAGACCCATTTTAAGACGCTCCATGTCCCTAGGCTCACCGACTCCTAGTTCACGGAGGCACACCACTCTACGAATGACACTTCTAAATCCAAGGGGGTATCCATTCTATTTAGTAAGTAGGGATGAGCCGAACACCCCCGGGTTCGGTTCGAACCAGAACCTTCGAACGGACCGAAAGTTTGCGCGAATTTTCGAACCCTATACGTTATAATGGACGCGAACGTTCAAAATCAAAAGTGCTAATTACAACGGCCAATATGCATGTTAATGTCATAAAACAGGTTTGGGGACCCGGGTCCTGCCCCAGGGGACATATATCAATGCAAAAAAAACTTTTAAAAACTAACGTTTTTTCGGGAGCAGTCATTTTAATGATGCATAAAGTGAAAAAAAAAGTGAAATTTTCCTTTAAATATGGTACCTGGGGGGTGTCTAAAGTATGCCTGTGAAGTGGCATGTGTTTCCCGTGTTTAGAACTGTCCTTGAACAAAATGACATTTGTAAAGGAAAAAAAGAAGCCATTTAAAACCACTTGCGGCTTTAATGGCATGTCTTGTCCTGGCCGCCATATGGCTGAAAATCCTTGAGAAAAATGGCATGGCTACCCTATCAACCCCCCCCCCCACCCCAGCCCCTTTGGGTCTTGTATGGATATTAAGGGGGACCCCGCACCCAAAATAAAACCCTATACCTACAACCCTATATACTCTGAACAGCAGTATATAGGTGGTGCAAACAAGACACGGACTGTAGGTTTGTTCTTAAGTAGAATCTGAACAGGTACATTATGAAGTGTAGCTCCATCCCAAAAAAATCTATTTTTAAGCTTTTTGGAGAACATAGGGAGGGGTTATCACCCCTGTAACATTTGCTGTCTTTGCACATCTGTTCAGAACATGTCACCTCACTTTCCGTCCCAATGACAAATGTTTTTGAAAAAGTGGGGTTTGAATTGAAACAAGGATTGGTGATAAAGCATCAGTAGAGAGGAGATACCTTTTTCCCAAATTAAATCTAACAGCATATAATTTCCCTTCCTAGGGGTAGATTTCCTCTCACTTCCTGTTTTCTCTTTCCGTTTGCAAGTAGGAGTCGTTTGTAAGTTGGATGTTTGAAAGTAGGGGCCTGCCGTATATACTCTGCAGAAATTTGCCCTATTAGATGTTGGTGTAGCCACAAGACTGGTGGGCACAGGAATGGGCCATGCTGTGAGTTAATAGATCAAGATTTGTACTTGCATGCACCTGTTGAACCGGGCAGAAAAATTGGGCCTTTTTGGTGGTGGTGGTGGTGGACGGTGTTGCCACAAGACTGTAAGCTCTCACAGTTACTCTTGGTGGGCGCAGGAATGGGCCCTGCTGTGAGTTATTAGATCAAGATTTGTAATTGCATGCACCTGTTGAACAGGGCAGAAAAATTGGGCCTTTGGTGGTGGTGGTGGTGGTGGTGATGGACGGTGTTGCCACAAGACTGTAAGCCCTCACAGTTACTCTTGGTGGGCGCAGGAATGGGCCCTGCTGTGAGTTATTAGATCAAGATTTGTAATTGCATGCACCTGTTGAACAGGGCAGAAAAATTGGGCCTTTGGCGGTGGTGGTGGACGGTGTTGCCACAAGACTGTAGGCCCTCATAGTTACTCTTGGTGGGCGCAGGAATGGGCCCTGCTGTGAACTATTAGATCAAGATTTGTAATTACACGCCCCTGTTAAACAGGGGCTGAAAAATTGTGCCTTAGACATTGGTGCTGGTGCCACAACACTGCAACCCCTCACAGATACTGTACTCTTAGCACAGCAATGAGACCTGTTGCAAAGCATTGCCTAAAAATTGTAATTACACGCCCCAACAGGGGCTGAAAAATTGTGCCTTAGGCACTGGTGCCACAACACTGCAACCCCTCACAGATACTGTACTTGGAGCACAGCAGTCACACGTGTTGCGAAGCATTTTTTTAAAAAATTGTAATTACACGCCCCTGTTAAACAGGGGCTGAAAAATTGTGCCTTAGGCACTGGTGCCACAACACTGCAACCCCTCACAGATACTGTACTTGGAGCACAGCAGTCACACGTGTTGCGAAGCATTTTTAAAAAAAATTGTAATTACACGCCCCTGTTAAACAGGGGCTGAAAAATTGTGCCTTAGGCACTGGTGCTGGTGCCACAACACTGCAACCCCTCACAGATACTGTACTTGGAGCACAGCAGTCACACGTGTTGCGAAGCATTTTTTTAAAAAATTGTAATTACACGCCCCTGTTATACAGGGGCTGAAAAATTGTGCCTTAGGCACTGGTGTGGTGGCATGGATCATTGAGGAGGAGGAAGAGGATAGTCAGTGAACATAAGAGGACAGTCACTCAGCATCAGCATAGGCAGTCTTGAAGGGATGTGACATTATAAATTATTCCGTTATATCCGCTTCAGGTGCCTGGTAGCTGGTGGTGATCCAAGACTGATTCATTTTGATGAAGGTCAGTCGATCAACCGAGTCGGTGGACAGGCGCACCCTATGATCGGTGACAAATCCTCCAGCAGCACTGAATGTGCGTTCGGAAAGAACGCTGGAGGCAGGACAGGCCAGTAGCTCAATTGCATACTGTGCAAGCTCTGGCCAGTGATCCATCCTCAGGACCCAGTAAGCCAGAGGATTTTCGGTGGGAAAGGTGTCCAAGTCTGACCTTGCCCCAAGGTATTCCTGCACCATGTATATCAGACGCTGGCGATGGTTGCTGGAACCGATCATACCTTGGGGCTGCGGACTAAAAAATTGTCTGAACGCATCGGTCAGACGTCCACCTTCCCCACCGCTCCTTCTGCTACTGACCGAAGCCTCAGCAACTCGTCGCCCAGGACCAGGAGTTTGTAACCTCCCAGTTTCTGGGAACGCGTTGCACAGACCTTTCTGCAAGGCCTCCCTGAGATGTCTCATCCTCTGCTCCCTCTGCGACGGCAAGATAAGGTCCGCAACCTTACCCTTGTACCGTGGATCAAGGAGAGTGGCCAGCCAGTAATGGTCCCTCTCCTTGATCGAAGAACACGAGGATCCTTCCGCAGGCTTTGCAGGATCAGGGAGGCCATGCAGCGTAGGTTAGCTGAGGCATTCGGTCTGGAGTCTTCTGGGTCACTGAGGATGACATGATCGCCAGCCACCTCCTCCCAGCCACGTACAAGTCCACTGGTTTGTTGAGACTGTACATCATCCCTAAAAGACTGCTGCTGCTGATGCTGAGTGCCAGGCTCCACCTCCATGCTCACACAATCCTCCTCCTCCTCCTCCTCCTCATCCTCATTTTCTTCCTGTGTGATGGGTGGGACAGAAGGAACACTGTCCGGATAAAGGGGGCCTTGAGAGGCAAGGAAGTCCTCCTCTTCCTGCCTCTGTTCTGCCTCAAGTGCCCTGTCCATTATCCCACGCAGCGTATGCTCCAACAGGTGGACAAGAGGTACAGTGTCACTGATGCATGCACTGTCACTGCTCACCATCCTCGTGGCCTCCTCAAATGGTGAGAGGACAGTGCATGCATCCCTGATCATGCTCCACTGACGTGGGGAAAAAAAAACCAAGCTCCCCTGACCCTGTCCTGGTGCCGTAGTCGCAAAGGTACTCATTGATGGCCCTCGACTGCGTGTGCAGTCGCTGCAGCATGGCCAACGTTGAGTTCCACCTGGTGGGCATGTCACATATTAGGCGGTTCTTGGGCAGGTTCAGCTCCTTATGCAGCTCAGTCAGCCGAGCACTGGCATTATAAGATCGGCGGAAATGCACACAGACTTTCCTGGCCTGCCTCAGGACATCCTGTAAGCCTGGGAACCTGCCCAAGAACCGCTGCACCACCAGGTTGAGGACGTGAGCCATACAGGGCACATGGGTGAGCTGCCCCTGTCGCAGGGCGGAGAGGAGGTTGGTGCCATTGTCAGAAACGACCATTCCTGGCTTAAGCTGGCGTGGCGTCAACCACCTCTCGGCCTGCCCCTGCAGAGCTGCCAGAACCTCTGGCCCAGTGTGGCTCCTGTCCCCCAAACACACCAGCGCAAGCACGGCATGGCATCTTTTTGCCTGCGTACTTGCGTAGCCCCTTGTACGCCTACGGAGCACCGCTGGTTCCGAGGACAGAGCACTGGAGGAAGAAGAAGAGGAGGGGGTGGAGGAGAGAGGTGTGTCACAACCAGTAGCAGTAGTAGCGTTTTGGAGGCGTGGTGGCGGAACAACCTCCAACACTACTGCACCTTGTCCTGCATCCCTCCCAGCTGCCAATAGAGTGACCCAATGGGCCGTGAACGAAAGGTAACGTCCCTGTCCATGCCTGCTGGACCATGAGTCAGCGGTAATATGCACCTTACCGCTGACCGCCCTGTCCAGCGAGGCATGGACATTGCCTTCCACATGCCGGTAGAGAGACGGAATCACCTTCCGTGAGAAAAAGTGGCGTTTGGGAACCTGCCACTGAGGAACCGCACATTGAACAAACTCACGGAAGGGGGCCGAGTCTACCAACTGAAAAGGCAGCAGTTAAAGTGCTAGCAATTTAGCCAAGCTAGCATTCAACCGCTGGGCATGTGGATGGCTGGGAGTGTACTTCTTTCGACGGTCCAGCAGCTGGGGCAGGGAAATTTGCCTGCTACTATCGGACGTCGGTGTACTGCAAGTACTTGGTTGTGACACACCTAATTCTACACCTTCAGTCCTCTCACAGCAGCTTTCAGAGAGGACTGAAGATGTAGTGGGGATGGAGATCCCAGCTGATGAGGAGCAAGGAGAGGTCCGCTTAGTTCTTTGGTGTGGGTCTTTTATGTGTGCCTGCCAACGAGCTGCATGGCAGGTCGACATATGTCTGGTCATGCTTGTGGTGCCCAAGCGGCTGATGTTTTGGCCACGCGAGATACGCTTGAGACAAATATTGCAAATAGCAGTGGTGCGATCTGATGCACTCGTCTCAAAAAAGGCCCACACCAAAGAACTTTTCTGATAACGTGCAGAGGCAGCGCCCTGCACAGGCGGAGCTCTGCGGTGTTGTACAGTTGCTGTGCTGGCCTCTAGCTGGCCTCCAGGGGGCATCCTGCCTCGTTGGACATGTGACGCCGCATCCTCCTCCTCCTCGTCCTCCTCCTCATCCTCTCTCCCTCCAGGCACCCACGTGGCGTCAGTGACCTCATCATCCCCTCCCTCTTCACCACTAGAGCAAACCTGGCAGTAAGCTGCAGCTGGTGGAACAGTACTGCCAGATTGCTGTCCTTCAGCATCCCCTCTCTCTGCGCGCACACTACTGACTTCCTCAAGCTGGGTATCATCATCCGAGCCTTCGAATCATTGGGCATCCTCCTGGAGCATGTACCCAACACTGTGCTCAAAGAGTTCGGGGGACTCCTCAGGAGGACATGGTGGGTCTAGGGAAGGGGTGGCTGATGATGCCATTGAGTACGCGTTGGCAGCTGCTCTGCCAGTACCCTGAGCCTGGGTGAGAGAGGATGAGGAGGATGAGGAGGGCTTGGTCATCCATTCTACCAAGCCTTCAGCATGATGCGGCTCCACATGTCCAGCTGCCGAAAACAAAGACGCGCGTGTCCCATGGTCACGTGCTGATGACGATGCACGACCACGTCCACGGCCACGTCCACTAGAAACAGAGCCTGCCTGCTCTGTGTTCATGGCTCTGCACGCTCTGCCTCCCCTTGGCGGTCTTCCAGCCATTGTAGTCGGTAGTCCTGTGGGTGCTGCTGAGAAGAAAATATAGGAGCTCTGTGTGATGCCACTAACACACTAGAAATCCTATGGGTGCTTCTGCAAAGAAAATATAGGAGCTCTGTGTGATGCCACTAACACACTAGAAGTCCTGTGGGTGCTGCTGAGAAGAAAATATAGGAGCTCTGTGTGATGCCACTAACACACTAGAAGTCCTGTGGGTGCTGCTGAGAAGAAAATATAGGAGCTCTGTGTGATGCCACTAACACACTAGAAGTCCTATGGGTGCTTCTGCAAAGAAAATATAGGAGCTCTGTGTGATGCCACTAACACACTAGAAGTCCTGTGGGTGCTGCTGAGAAGAAAATATAGGAGCTCTGTGTGATGCCACTAACACACTAGAAGTCCTATGGGTGCTTCTGCAAAGAAAATATAGGAGCTCTGTGTGATGCCACTAACACACTAGAAGTCCTGTGGGTGCTGCTGAGAAGAAAATATAGGAGCTCTGTGTGATGCCACTAACACACTAGAAGTCCTATGGGTGCTTCTGCAAAGAAAATATAGGAGCTCTGTGTGATGCCACTAACACACTAGAAGTCCTGTGGGTGCTGCTGAGAAGAAAATATAGGAGCTCTGTGTGATGCCACTAACACACTAGAAGTCCTATGGGTGCTTCTGCAAAGAAAATATAGGAGCTCTGTGTGATGCCACTAACACACTAGAAGTCCTGTGGGTGCTGCTGAGAAGAAAATATAGGAGCTCTGTGTGATGCCACTAACACACTAGAAGTCCTATGGGTGCTTCTGCAAAGAAAATATAGGAGCTCTGTGTGATGCCACTAACACACTAGAAGTCCTGTGGGTGCTGCTGAGAAGAAAATATAGGAGCTCTGTGTGATGCCACTAACACACTAGACGTCCTATGGGTGCTTCTGCAAAGAAAATATAGGAGCTCTGTGTGATGCCACTAACACACTAGAAGTTTGTGGGTGCTTCTGGGAAGAAAATATAGGAACTCTGTGTGATGGACTAACACACTACAAGTCTTATGGGTGCTTCTGGGAAGAAAATATATGAGCTCTGTGTGATGCCACTAACACACTAGAAGTCCTGTGGGTGCTGCTGAGAAGAAAATATAGGACCTCTGTGTGATGCCACTAACACACTAGAAGTCCTATGGGTGCTTCTGCAAAGAAAATATAGGAGCTCTGTGTGATGCCACTAACACACTAGAAGTCCTGTGGGTGCTGCTGAGAAGAAAATATAGGAGCTCTGTGTGATGGGACTAACACACTACAAGTCCTATGGGTGCTTCTGGGAAGAAAATATAGGAGCACTGTGTGATGGGACTAACACACTACAAGTCCTATGGGTGCTTCTGGGAAGAAAATATAGGAGCTCTGTGTGATGGGACTAACACAGTACAAGTCCTATGGGTGCTTCTGCAAAGAAAATATAGGAGCTCTGTGCGATGCCACTAACACACAATTGAAGTCCTATGGGTGCTTCTGGGAAGAAAATATAGGAGCTCTGTGTGATGCCACTAACACACAATTGAAGTCCTATGGGTGCTTCTACGAAGAAAATATAGGAGCTCTGTGTGATGGGACTAACACACTACAAGTCCTATGGGTGCTTCTGGGAAAAAAATATAGGAGCTCTGTGTGATGGGACTAACACACTACAAGTCCTATGGGTGCTTCTGGGAAGAAAATATAGGAGCTCTGTGTGATGGGACTAACACACTACAAGTCCTATGGGTGCTTCTGGGAAGAAAATATAGGAGCTCTGTGTGATGGCACTAACACACAATTGAAGTCCTATGGGTGCTTCTGGGAAGAAAATATAGGAGCTCTGTGTGATGGGACTAACACAGTACAAGTCCTATGGGTGCTTCTGGGAAGAAAATATAGGAGCTCTGTGCGATGCCACTAACACACAATTGAAGTCCTATGGGTGCTTCTGGGAAGAAAATATAGGAGCTCTGTGTGATGCCACTAACACACAATTGAAGTCCTATGGGTGCTTCTGGGAAGAAAATATAGGAGCTCTGTGTGATGGGACTAACACACTACAAGTCCTATGGGTGCTTCTGGGAAGAAAATATAGGAGCTCTGTGTGATGGCACTAACACACAATTGAAGTCCTATGGGTGCTTCTGGGAAGAAAATATAGGAGCTCTGTGTGATGGGACTAACACACTACAAGTCCTATCGGTGCTTCTGGGAAGAAAATATAGGAGCTCTGTGTGATGGGACTAACACACTACAAGTCCTATGGGTGCTTCTGGGAAGAAAATATAGGAGCTCTGTGTGATGGGACTAACACACTACAAGTCCTATGGGTGCTTCTGGGAAGAAAATATAGGAACTCTGTGTGATGGGACTAACACACTACAATTCCTATGGGTGCTTCTGGGAAGAAAATATAGGAGCTCTGTGTGATGGGACTAACACACTACAAGTCCTATGGGTGCTTCTGGGAAGAAAAAAAAGGAGCTCTGTGTGATGGGACTAACACACTACAAGTCCTATGGGTGCTTCTGGGAAGAAAATATAGGAGCTCTGTGTGATGGGACTAACACACTACAAGTCCTATGGGTGCTTCTGGGAACTAAATATAGGAACTCTGTGTGATGCCACTAACACAGTACAAGTCCTATGGGTGCTTCTGGGAAGAAAATATAGGAACTCTGTGTGATGCCACTAACACACTAGAAGTCCTATGGGTGCTTCTGGGGAAGAAAATATAGGAACTCTGTGTGATGCCACTAACACAGTACAAGTCCTATGGGTGCTTCTGGGAAGAAAATATAGGAACTCTGTGTGATGCCACTAACAAAGTACAAGTCCTATGGGTGCTTCTTGGAAGAAAATATAGGAACTCTGTGTGATGCCACTAACACAGTACAAGTCCTATGGGTGCTTCTGGGAAGACAATATAGGAACTCTGTGTGATGCCACTAACACAGTACAAGTCCTATGGGTGCTTCTGGGAAGAAAATATAGGAACTCTGTGTGATGCCACTAACACACTAGAAGTCCTATGGGTGCTTCTGGGAAGAAAATATAGGAACTCTGTGTGATGCCACTAACACAGTACAAGTCCTATGGGTGCTTCTGGGAAGAAAATATAGGAACTCTGTGTGATGCCACTAACACAGTACAAGTCCTATGGGTGCTTCTGGGAAGAAAATATAGGAACTCTGTGTGATGCCACTAACACAGTACAAGTCCTATGGGTGCTTCTGGGAAGAAAATATAGGAACTCTGTGTGATGCCACTAACACAGTACAAGTCCTATGGGTGCTTCTGGGAAGAAAATATAGGAACTCTGTGTGATGCCACTAACACAGTACAAGTCCTATGGGTGCTTCTGGGAAGACAATATAGGAATTCTGTGTGATGCCACTAACACAGTACAAGTCCTATGGGTGCTTCTGGGAAGAAAATATAGGAGCTCTGTTTGCTGCCACTAACACACTAGAAGTCCTATGGGTGCTTTTGGGGTGCAGTGCTGTACTAACAGCACTGCGGTTGGTATTACTGAAATACTGTACTAACAGTAAGACACGTACCAGACTAACCCCCAGCAGCAGCTAAAAACACACTAACCAGCAGCAGCAATGGACGATCAATGACAGGTAGCAATGGTTTAGCAAATAAATAGCCAATGGTTTAGCAAAGTAGAGCAAATCTTTCTATATGAATCTAGCAAAGAGTGACACAGAATCAGCCTGATCTCTCCTAAAGCCGGAACTCATGTGACCGGCGCCGACGGCGTGGCGGCCTTTTAAATGAGGGGGCGTGTACTAAAGCCCCTGAGCTGTAATTGGCTACAAGCGTCCTGCGAACACCCGGTGCTCGATGCGAACATGGGTTCGCATCGAGCACCGGGCCCATCCCTATTAGTAAGGATGCCTCCTTCGAAATTACAGATAAACTGATAGACTCGGGAGGGAGATATATTTTCCTCAGGGGATCTCTCTCAGGTGTGCCCACAACACTGGCCAATGTATACTTCCCCAACGCAGGACACATAGCTTTTTGTAGGTCTAGAAGTCCTGTGGGTGCTGCTGAGAAGAAAATATAGGAGCTCTGTGTGATGCCACTAACACACTAGAAGTCCTGTGGGTGCTGCTGAGAAGAAAATATAGGAGCTCTGTGTGATGCCACTAACACACTAGAAGTCCTATGGGTGCTTCTGCAAAGAAAATATAGGAGCTCTGTGTGATGCCACTAACACACTAGAAGTCCTGTGGGTGCTGCTGAGAAGAAAATATAGGAGCTCTGTGTGATGCCACTAACACACTAGAAGTCCTATGGGTGCTTCTGCAAAGAAAATATAGGAGCTCTGTGTGATGCCACTAACACACTAGAAGTCCTGTGGGTGCTGCTGAGAAGAAAATATAGGAGCTCTGTGTGATGCCACTAACACACTAGAAGTCCTATGGGTGCTTCTGCAAAGAAAATATAGGAGCTCTGTGTGATGCCACTAACACACTAGAAGTCCTGTGGGTGCTGCTGAGAAGAAAATATAGGAGCTCTGTGTGATGCCACTAACACACTAGAAGTCCTATGGGTGCTTCTGCAAAGAAAATATAGGAGCTCTGTGTGATGCCACTAACACACTAGAAGTCCTGTGGGTGCTGCTGAGAAGAAAATATAGGAGCTCTGTGTGATGCCACTAACACACTAGAAGTCCTATGGGTGCTTCTGCAAAGAAAATATAGGAGCTCTGTGTGATGCCACTAACACACTAGAAGTCCTGTGGGTGCTGCTGAGAAGAAAATATAGGAGCTCTGTGTGATGCCACTAACACACTAGACGTCCTATGGGTGCTTCTGCAAAGAAAATATAGGAGCTCTGTGTGATGCCACTAACACACTAGAAGTTTGTGGGTGCTTCTGGGAAGAAAATATAGGAACTCTGTGTGATGGGACTAACACACTACAAGTCTTATGGGTGCTTCTGGGAAGAAAATATATGAGCTCTGTGTGATGCCACTAACACACTAGAAGTCCTGTGGGTGCTGCTGAGAAGAAAATATAGGACCTCTGTGTGATGCCACTAACACACTAGAAGTCCTATGGGTGCTTCTGCAAAGAAAATATAGGAGCTCTGTGTGATGCCACTAACACACTAGAAGTCCTGTGGGTGCTGCTGAGAAGAAAATATAGGAGCTCTGTGTGATGGGACTAACACACTACAAGTCCTATGGGTGCTTCTGGGAAGAAAATATAGGAGCACTGTGTGATGGGACTAACACACTACAAGTCCTATGGGTGCTTCTGGGAAGAAAATATAGGAGCTCTGTGTGATGGGACTAACACAGTACAAGTCCTATGGGTGCTTCTGCAAAGAAAATATAGGAGCTCTGTGCGATGCCACTAACACACAATTGAAGTCCTATGGGTGCTTCTGGGAAGAAAATATAGGAGCTCTGTGTGATGCCACTAACACACAATTGAAGTCCTATGGGTGCTTCTACGAAGAAAATATAGGAGCTCTGTGTGATGGGACTAACACACTACAAGTCCTATGGGTGCTTCTGGGAAAAAAATATAGGAGCTCTGTGTGATGGGACTAACACACTACAAGTCCTATGGGTGCTTCTGGGAAGAAAATATAGGAGCTCTGTGTGATGGGACTAACACACTACAAGTCCTATGGGTGCTTCTGGGAAGAAAATATAGGAGCTCTGTGTGATGGCACTAACACACAATTGAAGTCCTATGGGTGCTTCTGGGAAGAAAATATAGGAGCTCTGTGTGATGGGACTAACACAGTACAAGTCCTATGGGTGCTTCTGGGAAGAAAATATAGGAGCTCTGTGCGATGCCACTAACACACAATTGAAGTCCTATGGGTGCTTCTGGGAAGAAAATATAGGAGCTCTGTGTGATGCCACTAACACACAATTGAAGTCCTATGGGTGCTTCTGGGAAGAAAATATAGGAGCTCTGTGTGATGGGACTAACACACTACAAGTCCTATGGGTGCTTCTGGGAAGAAAATATAGGAGCTCTGTGTGATGGCACTAACACACAATTGAAGTCCTATGGGTGCTTCTGGGAAGAAAATATAGGAGCTCTGTGTGATGGGACTAACACACTACAAGTCCTATCGGTGCTTCTGGGAAGAAAATATAGGAGCTCTGTGTGATGGGACTAACACACTACAAGTCCTATGGGTGCTTCTGGGAAGAAAATATAGGAGCTCTGTGTGATGGGACTAACACACTACAAGTCCTATGGGTGCTTCTGGGAAGAAAATATAGGAACTCTGTGTGATGGGACTAACACACTACAATTCCTATGGGTGCTTCTGGGAAGAAAATATAGGAGCTCTGTGTGATGGGACTAACACACTACAAGTCCTATGGGTGCTTCTGGGAAGAAAATATAGGAGCTCTGTGTGATGGGACTAACACACTACAAGTCCTATGGGTGCTTCTGGGAAGAAAATATAGGAGCTCTGTGTGATGGGACTAACACACTACAAGTCCTATGGGTGCTTCTGGGAACTAAATATAGGAACTCTGTGTGATGCCACTAACACAGTACAAGTCCTATGGGTGCTTCTGGGAAGAAAATATAGGAACTCTGTGTGATGCCACTAACACACTAGAAGTCCTATGGGTGCTTCTGGGAAGAAAATATAGGAACTCTGTGTGATGCCACTAACACAGTACAAGTCCTATGGGTGCTTCTGGGAAGAAAATATAGGAACTCTGTGTGATGCCACTAACAAAGTACAAGTCCTATGGGTGCTTCTTGGAAGAAAATATAGGAACTCTGTGTGATGCCACTAACACAGTACAAGTCCTATGGGTGCTTCTGGGAAGACAATATAGGAACTCTGTGTGATGCCACTAACACAGTACAAGTCCTATGGGTGCTTCTGGGAAGAAAATATAGGAACTCTGTGTGATGCCACTAACACACTAGAAGTCCTATGGGTGCTTCTGGGAAGAAAATATAGGAACTCTGTGTGATGCCACTAACACAGTACAAGTCCTATGGGTGCTTCTGGGAAGAAAATATAGGAACTCTGTGTGATGCCACTAACACAGTACAAGTCCTATGGGTGCTTCTGGGAAGAAAATATAGGAACTCTGTGTGATGCCACTAACACAGTACAAGTCCTATGGGTGCTTCTGGGAAGAAAATATAGGAACTCTGTGTGATGCCACTAACACAGTACAAGTCCTATGGGTGCTTCTGGGAAGAAAATATAGGAACTCTGTGTGATGCCACTAACACAGTACAAGTCCTATGGGTGCTTCTGGGAAGACAATATAGGAATTCTGTGTGATGCCACTAACACAGTACAAGTCCTATGGGTGCTTCTGGGAAGAAAATATAGGAGCTCTGTTTGCTGCCACTAACACACTAGAAGTCCTATGGGTGCTTTTGGGGTGCAGTGCTGTACTAACAGCACTGCGGTTGGTATTACTGAAATACTGTACTAACAGTAAGACACGTACCAGACTAACCCCCAGCAGCAGCTAAAAACACACTAACCAGCAGCAGCAATGGACGATCAATGACAGGTAGCAATGGTTTAGCAAATAAATAGCCAATGGTTTAGCAAAGTAGAGCAAATCTTTCTATATGAATCTAGCAAAGAGTGACACAGAATCAGCCTGATCTCTCCTAAAGCCGGAACTCATGTGACCGGCGCCGACGGCGTGGCGGCCTTTTAAATGAGGGGGCGTGTACTAAAGCCCCTGAGCTGTAATTGGCTACAAGCGTCCTGCGAACACCCGGTGCTCGATGCGAACATGGGTTCGCATCGAGCACCGGGCCCATCCCTATTAGTAAGGATGCCTCCTTCGAAATTACAGATAAACTGATAGACTCGGGAGGGAGATATATTTTCCTCAGGGGATCTCTCTCAGGTGTGCCCACAACACTGGCCAATGTATACTTCCCCAACGCAGGACACATAGCTTTTTGTAGGAAGCTGGTGACAGACTTGCTGGGCTTCAGCGTTGGACGCTTAATTCTAGGAGGGGATTTCAATATCCCCTTAGACCCGCTACTGGACACATCTTCAGGGAAGACCTCTATAATGTACCGAATCCTAAAACAGATCAAAAAACTCCTACACTCACTAGAACTTGTAGACACCTGGCGATACCTGCACCCTGACCAAAAGGATTTTTCCTTTTTTTCAACCCCGCATAACCGCCATTCAAGGATTGACTACTTATTCATTACGCAAAAAGACCTTCACTCAGTCTTAGAGGCCTACATAGGGATTCAATCGATCTCTGACCACTCCCCTATTTCAATAGACTTTGACCTACCTACAGGCAGTAAGAGCTCCTCACAATGGAGACTAAACTCCTCCCTATTGACGGACCCTGCCCTGCTTCCTCGAATTCAGACAGCCCTGAAGGAATTCTTTGCCATAAACACAACCCCTGATATGTCACCACTAAATATATGGGAAGCCCACAAATGCAACATTAGAGGACTATTGATGAACATGGGAGCCCAGAAGAAAAGAGAAAGGGATATAGAAGTCCAAACACTGTCACAAAAAATCAAGGCCCTAGAGGCACTTCACAAACCATCTTTGTCTGTTCATTCAGCCACAGAACTCCTTGAGTCGAGGAAAGCGCTCAGACAAATATTGGAAGTCAAAACCAAACGCATCCTTTTTTTTAGGAAGAAGGTATACTACGAGCAGGGAGACAAGGCTGGCCACATGCTGGCGAGAGCTTTAAAAGACTTATCAGCCAAAAACACAATCCCGGGCATTAGAAACTCAGAAGGCAACCTGGACAGGACGACAGATGAAATAGCCCAGCACTTTCAGGATTATTACAATAAACTTTACAACCTACCCCCGTCACATAGACCCCCAGAACTCAGAGGACAAAGACACCAGATAATCCAAGACTTCCTTAAAGATTCTGACCTGCCTTCACTACAAGAAGAGGACTCTTCTGACATAGACAGACCTATAGAACAGTCAGAAGTCAAATTGGCTATTAAGGAATTAAAAACCAACAAAAGCCCAGGTCCAGATGGTTATACAGCTATTTACTACAAAACATTCACTGACATACTGACCCCTCATCTGCAGACAGCTCTAAACTCTCTAGCAGACGGACGACCAGTATCCCCTGATTTTCTATCAGCTAACATTGCTGTGATACCAAAACCCGACAAAGACCCGACACACTGCTCCAGTTACAGACCAATTTCACTACTGAACATAGACGTTAAACTCATGGCGAAAATCATTTCCACAAGAATAAAACCCTTATTACACAACCTGGTTGGTCCATCCCAGGCAGGCTTCATGCCGGGAAGAGAAGCCAGAGACAATGTCACTAAGGCTCTCAACCTGATCCATGCTGCCCATGAGCGAAAGATCGAGGGTCTTCTCCTGTCCACGGATGCGGAGAAGGCCTTCGATCGAGTAGCCTGGGACTACATGTTTGAAACCTGTAAATACATAGGATTAGGCCCTAGGATGCTCAATTGGATTTCCTCCCTATACCAAAACCCCTCAGCTAGACTGAAAATCAACGGTGCCCTGTCGAATAAAGTAGACATAAAAAATGGGACTAGACAAGGTTGCCCGCTCTCTCCAATTCTATTCATCATTACACTGGAACCATTCATAAGGAAAGTCCTGGCAAACTGCTCAATACATGGATTTAGGGTAGCGGGGAGGGAATACAAAATAGCGGCATATGCCGATGACCTTGCGTTCTTCCTGACAGACCCCCACATTTCGATCCCTTCCCTCATGAAAGAGTTTAACACATATAGCTATGTGTGCAACCTCAAAATGAACTATACCAAGTCGGAAGCGCTAAACATTACGCTCCCGGATCCCACGCTTAGGGCCACCAAAGACAACAGTCCCTTTAAATGGGTCACCAAGGCGGTCAAGTATCTGGAGTTTGGCTGACTCCTAAGATGATTGATATTTTCACACACAACTTTGTACCTCTACTCAAATCAATTGAAGATGACTTATGCTGGTGGCATACCAAACTCTTCTCCTGGTTTGGCAGAGCAGCCATATGTAAAATGGTCATCTTACCAAAAGTATTGTATCTACTGCGTACGCTACCCATTAAAATTCCTCAGAGCTTCTTTAGGTCACTCCAAGCAACCCAAATGAGATTCATTTGGGGGCACAAAACACCTCGTATTAAGTTCTCGTTACTTACAAGGGCTAAGGCACAAGGGGGCCTGGGCATCCCTGATTACAAAACATACTACCATGCTACACACATTGCGAGAATTCTGGACTGGCATTGTCATGTATACACGAAAAACTGGGTGTCCCTTGAAAATGACTCTAGTCCGATTCCCTTGAAATTTTCGCCCTGGATCACACCGAACAGGTACCCAATAGGAATGAAGAAACACCCACTAATAGGGACTACCATAGGTATCTTCCATCTACTGGCCAAACAAAAGAAATCCTTTTCTTCAATTGGGCCACTGACCCCATTGTTAAACAACCCTGACTTTCCACCGGGTAGAGGAAACAGACAGCTCCAACTAAATGATAAACACTCACCACTCCTTACCCTACATTGCTTCAATGGAGGGGATATTAAGGATTTTGCAGATCTTAAAAGGGATAATAATATGCCCTCCTTACCCCTCTGGACTTACTTCCAAATCCACACATATATCCACAAGAACACGAGGAGAGAACAATTTACCAGAGATCTCAGGGTTATGGAGTCGGTGTGCCTAAAAGGGGAGCAGATGCCCAAAACTACCTCAACGGCTTATGAGTGGCTACAACACTTGGGTGCCTCCCCACAGGACAGGTTCAGAGAGAGATAGTTGGACGCCCTAAATATGGACATAACAGACACGCAATGGGAGAGAGCCTGCATAATGGCTCACAAAATCTCCATTAGTACGAAAGCACAAGAGACAGCCTACAAGATCCTCACTCACTGGTACGCAACCCCAGTGAAGATTCACAAGTGGTATCCGCAGTCCAGTGATGTGTGCTGGAGGTGTGGTTTGGGAAAGGGCACTCTTTTCCACATTTGGTGGCAGTGTGAGAAACTGGCACCTTTTTGGAACACAGTGACAGACATGATATACAGAATCACGGAGACCAGGCTTGATCTAAATGCTGCAAACTGCCTATTACACATCTCTAATTTCTCCATGCGGAAGTACAAGAATTGTTTATCTAAACACTTATTAATACCTGCTAATTCAATCATCCCGCTCCACTGGAAGACTACCTCGGTCCCCACGATCTGGGATTGGTTGCACAAAATCTCTCACATATGTGAAATGGAGGACACCAGAGCCCAAGCTGAGGAAATGAACCTCAAGACCTGGTCTCCCTGGTTCAGCTACAAACTCTCCCAAGAATATACCACACTGACTGAATAAATTCGTTTGTCAATTTAACCGTAGACTTGCTTCACGGTTCCCAGATAAGAAACAATGGACCCCTGCTCGTTCTGACGGTTTGGCATTAGGCAGCTAGAGTGAGAACCTTTCTCAGGATATACTCACTAGAACCTTTAGCAACTATAGGTATGGGACAACCTTTTATTCTTTACTCTTCTTCTTCTACTACTCACACTTCACCTCTTTAATTTCAGACCTTTTTCTACACCCCAAATATCTTCTGAGTACAACTCCCCACTTATTGGTGGGAAGCGGCTAAAACGCCCAAGCTATACTAAATAGGATTTGTTTTGTATGTTTTAGTCAGTTACTATAATTTTGAACCTGATTTCTAATCTATTGTCATCAACCGATGCAATCAGTAAAACCACACAAATGACAAGTTTGTACAACCTTTTAACATTGTACTCATGTTGAATCCTTTGTATTCTGTTCAATCTTCAATAAACCTTTTATGTTTAAAAAAAAAAAAAAAAAAAAAAAAAACTTATATTTTGTCTGGCACTGGCCTCATGGCACTGTTAAAAGACTGTGCACTGCACCCCAGCCAGGGTACAATTGATTTAGGAATCTCTTCAATAATTCTCTCTGCCTCTTTCTTTTCCTTAATAAAGAAACTCCCTACTCTACTCTAGCTATCTAGATCGCTCACTGATCTAACTAATTTGAAGAAAATTAAAGGAATGTGGACTGACTGACTGACTGACTTTATCACACTAACTCCTAAAATCCTCTCTCTTAGCAGCACAGGAACCTGTCTATAGCAGAATGACGCTGTGTGCTGTGTGTCTGGACTATATATAGAGGCAGGGTCACATGCTGCACTGCCCAATCACAGCCATGCCATTAGTAGGCATGGCTGTGATGGCTTCTAAGGACACACTAGTGAAACTAGCCCTGCAGCTTGTAAAAGGCGCCAATACATCGCCGAACACCGAACCCGAACTTACAGCCAATAGTTTGGGTTCGGGTTCGGGCCCCGGACACCCAAAAGTCCGGTACGGACCCGAACTTTACAGTTCGGGTTCGCTCAACCCTATCAATAAAGCATTTGATAGTGTATCCTGGAATTTCCTTGATTTAGTGCTGAAAAGATACTGCTTCTTAGGTGAATTTCTCCATGCCTTTCACGCTCTCTATCATAAATCATCTACTAGGATTAGATTACCAGGCTGTAATTGGGCAGGGGAAGACGCCAGGGATGTACCCTATCTCCCTTACTGTTCACATTAGCGCTTGAACCCTTAGCTACAGCAATACTGCAAAACCCAAATATAAAAGGTTATAATTCTAATAATAACACCTATAAATTGAGTATGTATGCGGACAATATGATTTTATTCCTCACACAGCCCAATATAGCTTTACCAAATGTATTACATACTCTTAAAGCATTTACATCACTATCAGGCCTGATGATGAATGTCTCCAAATCTATAGGTATGCCAATAAACATCCCAATTTCTCATGGTCAATGGATTCTCTCCCATATCTAGGTATATTTCTCACACCAAGCATCAATGACCTTTCCTTAAAGAACTACATCCCATTAATACAAAAACTGAGACTGCTCAAAATGTGCAAATCTTTCAAAATATATTTTCTTGGCCGAATTACAGTGATTAAAATTAAAATTTTACCAGAGATATTATACCTATTTATAGCTCTCCCAATTAGATTGAATAAAGTAATTATTATTAAATCAATACATTTATATGGTTAGATTCCCATCCATGTCTATCTAGATCAGTATTACACAATCCACAAAAAAAAAAAAAAAAACTGTGGTATGGGTCTCCCAGACTTCTGGCTATATTACTTAGCAACCAGATGGTCACAAATTGCACAATGGCACATCCCAACCCCAAAATTTCATGGGTTAGATTTGAAAAAGCTTCCATTCTACCATTTACCATTTTATCTCTGGTATATTATGGGGTAATAAGGTATCAATTCCCATCTTAGACAACCTCAATCAACTAGTCTCACAATCATACCAATTATGGAAATTACACAACAAAAAATATAACCTAACCTCTAACACACCTCCACTTGCATCTTTTATTGGAGACCCAAAATTCCCCCTTATCACATATGAAAGAGGAGACTTTTCATGGTGGACAAACAATAACCTAATATCCCTCTTAAATTTTTTAGAAAACAACAATTTCACTTCATTCTCATCATTGAAATCTAGACATCAGATCCCCAATTCAGAGTTTAATAAATTCTTCCAAATTATAATTTTTTTTAGTACATATTTCCAAACAGTAATCTCACTCCCACCATCATTCTTCGAAAACATTTGTCTAAAGTCACCTAGGAAAACAGGTCTGATATCTGAAATCTACTCTAATCTAGTCAATAACACACAACAATCCAAACTTCCCTATATGCTTAAATGGGAACAAGAATGTGATTTCTCATTTACAATGGAAAATTGGGACAATTGTATCAATAATCTACACAAATGCACAAGATCAATCACGATCAAAGAAACTGCAATTAAAATTTTTACAAGGTGGTACTATACTCCAGTTAAAATTGATGCTATTTTCCCTGACACTCCACATACATGCTTCAGAGGTTGCAATTCAGCAGGCTCCTTCTCACACATCTTTTGGAATTGTGAAAGAGTTATGCCGCGTACACACGATCGGACTATCCGGCGCACTTAGTCCCATGGACAATCCGCCGGACTTTCCAGTGGAGGTCCGCCGGACTTTCCACACACACCCACACATTGTTGTAATGTGTTGGCCGATTTATGTGGGATTTTATGTATTATATATATGTATTGGATTTATATATTCCACACACAGTATTAGAGTAACCAGGCTAGATATCAGTTGACAATGTTATCTGTTACCCTTTGATGTGTAAATCTTATGCAAGTTGTGTGTGTGTGAGGAATGGCCTTTTAACCTAGATGAACATTTCAAAGGGAGTATTTACTGATGGTAATTAGAATTGAGGGGGGTATTCATGGTAAACATTTGGTTGACCCCCCCCCCCCCCCAGTGTCAGACCAATATTTGAGAAGACAGTCAGGCTGTCATGCAGTCTAAGAAAATATCTCAGAGGAGGGTCGGTGTGATTATGAAGGCACAAGTCTAGGGAAGATATTCCTTGTCATATGAACTCTGTTGGATTTTTTTTGTCATCTGTGAGACTGTTCTGTTTTAGAAGTCAATAAAGTGCTTCTCTCTGGGAGAATCAGGTTTTGCTGCGGAGAAGTACTTTTTTAATAACTACATACCATCTAAGAACTATATATTAGATCACTACATTGGTGCCATTCAAGAGACCAGAAGAGCATTTTCAGGACTCAGTAACAGAAGTCGGTGGTGAAAACAATGAAAACAATCCTGTGAGTTGCACAGAAGTCTGATGGAGACCCAAGACCTGTGCTGTGACTCTAATGTCTGGTTGTGACATAAGAGAACCCCAGAATTATTCTCTGGAGACTGGAAACAACAAAAAAAAGGACTGTATCGTGTACCAGAAGACCTGAGCTGGAAGCTGAAGGAGTAATTAATGCGGTGAGTAAAATTTCCTTTTTTAAATTATTAATAATATAGTCAAAATGCTTACTCAGTGTGAAGCTAGTGTCAGTTCTGATAAAGTTAAAAGATGGGAGTTAAAATGTATTAAGCGTCATGGCGGTCCTTATGAAGTTCCAGAAAAATATAAGCAGACATGGACTATGATGAATTAATTTTTAGAGAAAACTGTTTTTGATAGCAAAATTTCAGAAAGTAAAAGAAAAGGTTGTATTGTACAGGGCTTGTTATCTTGCTGTTTAACAATGGAAAGTTCTTTGAAGGATAAGGTTGAGGAAATTACCCAGTTACAGAGTGCAGTTGATAATAGCAACAAGGTTTGTCAGAGGTTACAAAACTCAGAATCTGAGACTGTAAATTTAAAATTGCATGCAGTCACCATTGGGGGTGCGTTGCTTGAGAAATCTAAACGTTGTGATGAATTATCAGAGGAAAATGAGAGATTGAAATGAAGAATTATGGAATTAGAGAAGAGATCTCAGGAATGCAGATATGCATCGAATCTGCAGCAAAATACAAATATGCATCGAATCTGCAGCAAAATACAAATACAAACATTCTATCAAATGAAACAGAACCTCATATTAAATATGATAATTCATTACCAGCTGCACCCACTATGACCACCACAGTTTATAACAATAATAATAATACAGGTGAAGTTCAGCTTGTAATGAAGCCTTTGAAACCAAAAGAATTAGATGCAATTCTTAAAGAAATAGGAATGATTCCCTGCCATGATTTAAACAGATTTTTAAAATGGTTTTGTGACTTGCAGAATGTCAGAGATATGTACAATCTCAACCCATCTGATTTAGAACGAGTTATGCAATATTATATAGGAAGTAGTCTTTGGATGAGGATTAAACACATCTGTATTCAGCCTATGAGGATAAGGGACATATTACTGGAATTATTATGTGTTTTGTATGGTGTGCGTTCTGACGTTACTGTTCATGGGAAGATCAAACAAATGCAAAGTGAATCTCCCTACGAACTGTCACACAGGATAACAGCTATTATGGAATTATTGGTCAGTAATAATCTTGCATTTGAGCATGGTGGCTTGTTACATATGAGTATATTTCTACATGCTTTGCATGAAGATATCAAAATATTTTACTAGTTACCCCAAATCCTCATTATTTAAAAGACGTATTGTTGAAAGCAGACAATTTATGGAGAAAGTCAAATGAGCAAGCTGTCAAAATTGATTTAGCCACATTGTTTAGGACAAATACTGAACATAAAGATCAAAAGATAATGTCTTATGATAACAAACAAAGAGGAAACACCAGGTCAAATATAGGTGATATTAATATGAAAAACAGAGCTGACCAAAATCATAATAAAAAAATGTCTAAGGCCTGGATACCGTTTTCTCAGTTAAAACAGAAATATGACCACTTGAAGATTGAGTACGATAAAATGAAAATAGAACATTACACATTTCTGGAACAGCTGAACAGAAATCCGGCTGTTTTTGGATGCAAATGACACTTCTATAGCAGTGGGGGGTGATGCGTAAATAGTCATTTGTTTTAACTTCAAAGAATTTTTAAGGACCTTGCTAATTAGTTTTGTTGGAGAGTTTTTTGTCTTTCAGATATATTGGAGACACTGCATGTGAATAGCATGTGAACTGCAAGCTGAAATTACTGGCTAGTGGGGGAGAAACGCTGAATAAACAATATCATGGACTCTCTCAATATTCATCAAGCAATTGACCCCTTTTTTTTTTGACTTTTTTGACTTGGACGATGGACTTTTCCCTATATTTGTATTTTTTTTATTTTTCACCCTTTCCCATTTTTTTTTATTTTATTATGTTTTATTTCTTGAACTTTATCTTAAAACCAGAGCGAAACATTTAAACCTAAAATAATTTTCATGTTACATAACATGGTACATGTTGCATATTACATATTGCATATTGATCAATATATTTGATATCTAAGGTGAGATGCTGCACAATGGCTTGGCATAGCATAAATTATAGTATGTTGGGTGGTTTTCCTAAATTTATAAGAGGGGTGAGTGAAATTCATCACTCCAGTCATGATTTGAAACTTTGTTGAATCAGTTATTGATAATATTGACATATGGATGAAAAAAAGACCTAACTTTACTGGCAAGATTTTCCACTGCTGCTTTGTCTGGATAGAAGATCTGATAAACGCTGATGTCAAGCTGATTCTATCTGAAAGTGGGGGATTATATATGGATTATATGGATATATGGATTATAGATTGGTATATAGATTGGTATACCATTCAGGTGGAATTATGGACTGAATGATTCAAGTAACTGCTCTATTGTGGAGGCAATGAGGAGTCGGCCTACAGCAAATTACAAAGTACAATAGCAGTTTTTTTCTGCCGTATCCAAACCTTTTGAACTTGAAAGTGAGTGCTGGTACATTGATGGTTCTTCTTACTATAAAGATGGAAGTAGAATTTCAGGATTTGCTGGTGTTTGTGCAAAAGCATCTTTAAAAAAATGAAAACCTTGAGCCTGGAGATGAGAATCCTGGATTTATGTGGATCGGAGCTCCCAGCACACCAAGCACACCAAGTTTACTTTCAATGAGAGATGTGATGAAGTCAGATCAAAGAATGGACTGTGACATCCGCTCGTTTTTGTGCAATATTCAAGATCTTGATGTGATATAATAAGGCCAACAGCTATATGGGCCACAGATGTTTACCGAATCCTTTTCCAGTCATGGTCTAAAGCTATATTATCTAATGACTTTTTCATGGGGATATTTTAGAGGCTGGTGAAGAGAGATGTAACCAGTTTCAACTTTATATTTCATATGAGCCATTGTGAAGCATCCAGTACCTCAAATCATAATGATATGTTTGTTGCTTGATTTATGGGTCAGTTCTAGTAGTTAGAACGACCCAAGTGGGGGTATATGTTGTAATGTGTTGGCCAATTTATGTGGGATTTTATGTATTATATATATGTATTGGATTTATATATTCCACACACAGTATTAGAGTAACCAGGCTAGATATCAGTTGACAATGTTATCTGCTACCCTTTGATGTGTAAATCTTATGCAAGTTGTGTGTGTGTGAGGAATGGCCTTTTAACCTAGATGAACGTTTCAAAGGGAGTATTTACTGATGGTAATTAGAATTGAGGGGGGTATTCATGGTAAACATTTGGTTGACCCCCACCCAGTGTCAGACCAGTATTTGAGAAGACAGTCAGGCTGTCATGCAGTCTAAGAAAATATCTCAGAGGAGGGTCGGTGTGATTATGAAGGCACAAGTCTAGGGAAGATATTCCTTGTCATATGAACTCTGTTGGATTTTTTTGTCATCTGTGAGACTGTTCTGTTTTAGAAGTCAATAAAGTGCTTCTCTCTGGGAGAATCGGGTTTTGCTGCGGAGAAGTACTTTTTTAATAACTACATACCATCTAAGAACTATATATTAGATCACTACACACATGACCGGACTTTTCCGGCGGACTAGATCTAGCGAACAATCCGCCAGACTTTCCACACACGCCAACACACGACCGGACTTCCGCTGGACTTTTGGCGGAGGTCCACAGGACTTTTGAAATGAATGGACTTGCCCACACATAGAGTAAAGTCCTGTCGGACGCCTTCCTCATCCAGAATGGGACCAGACAGGGGTGCCCTCTCTCCCCTATACTGTATATCCTCACTCTAGAATCTCTCCCCCGCTACATTCGAGCAAACCCGAACATCAATATCCTGCTCTTCCTCTCGTCCCCGTTAACGTCCCTTCCAATGCCGATTCTAGAAAAATTATTTTTGTTTACAAACTTTTTTTATTTAGTACAAATTAATAGTAAAAAAATATTTTTGTCATATCCCGCAAAAAGTACAATCAAGGTAACTTATTCATCAAGAATAACAAAATATATTATGTGGTTATTGAGCAAAGTATATATATATATATTTTTTTTTTTTTAAACTATATATATATATATATATATATATATATATATATATATATATATATATATATATATATATATATATAGACACAAGTCCATCCAGTTCAACCATAAAAAAAAAAAAAATAATAAATAAAAATAAAAAATATCGTACAATCCAATATACCCAATTCTATACCCACAGTTGATCCAGAGGAAGGCAAAAAAAACAACCCCAGCAGAGCATGCTCCAATCTGCTACAGCAGGGGAAAAAAATCCCTTCCTGATCCACCAAGAGGCAATTGGATTTTCCCTGGATCAAATTTACCTATAAATGTTAGTACTGAGTTATATTATGTACATTTAGGAAAGTATCCCGGCCTTTCTTAAAGCAATCTACTGAGTTAGCCAGAACCACCTCTGAAGCGAGTCTACTCCACATTTTCACAGCTCTTACTGTGAAGAAAGCTTTCCGTATTTGGAGATGAAATCTCTTTTCCTCCAGACGTAAAGAGTGCCCCCTTGTCCTCTGTGTTGACCGTAAAGTGAATAACTCAACACCAAGTTCACTATATGGACCCCTTATATATTTGAACATGTTGATCATATCCCCCTTATTCTCCTCTTCTCAAGAGTGAATAAATTCAGTTCCTCTAATCTTTCCTCATAGCTGAGCTCCTCCATGCCTCTTATCAGTTTGGTTGCCCTCCTCTGCACTTTCTCCAGTTCCCCGATAGCCTTTTTGAGAACTGGTGCCCAAAACTGAACTGCATATTCCAGATGAGGTCTTACTAATGATTTGAACAGGCGCAAAATTATATCTCTCTCTCTGGAGTCCATACCTCTCTTAATACAAGAAAGGAACTTGCTCGCTTTGGAAACCGCAGCTATCAACCAGTGTATAGCAACACATATTGTGTGGATCAATCTCATATTATGTATGGAAAGACCGATGATAGGGTAAAATAGGAGACAGTTATAGATAGTGAGGTTTATAAGTAATGCCGTGTACACACGATCGGACTATCCGGCAGGCCAGAGTCCGCCGGCCAATCCGCCCGTGTGTGGACTCCGGTGGACTTTTTCTTCCCAAAAGTTTGGCAGACTTAGAAAGAAGTCTTGACTCAAAATTATCCGCCGGACTCGGCAGTTCGGCGGAAAATCCCGCTGTTCTATTCCGCAGGACTTTTGACATAAACGGACTTGCCCACACACGGAGTAAAGTCCGTTCATTTTGAACGTGACTCCAGGTAGACAGGACTAGCGAAGGAAGTCAATGCCGCCACCTCCATCGGCAAGATTGACACCTTGCTAGCCCTGTCACCTGGTATGGATTTAAAGGGGAACCTCTACGCTGAAAAAACGGCGTGGGGTTCCCCCCCAAAGTCCATAGCAGACCCTTATCTGAGCTTGCAGCCTGGCCGGTCAGGAAAGGGGGTGGGGACGAGCGAGCGCCTCTCTAGCTGCAGAGAGACACATGATGAGGCTTCTGATGCGCTGGAGCGGATATAGGACACAAAAAAGCAAGTCACCTACTCTGTTATGCTGTTTCCAATCTTACAGTGTGTACGTGTATTACTTTAGGGGTTGTTTGGGCATTTGTGAATTTTTTTTTAAATGCTTAAAAACGGAATTACGCTATGTGCAATACTCTTTCTGCTTTTATGACGGTTTTATTTGGAGAATTGGTGCCTTACCTTGCTGAAGAGGATGCAGTTTTAACCCTGATGATTACACTTGTATAGAAAAAGGCTTTTATACTGGTTTTACCTGGGGAGTTTATCCCCCTAGGGGGAGTGTGTCTCACGTGGTGAAAAATAGAAGATATCAGGATAAATGGTTTTTGGATAAGACACCCTGAATATATCTACAGAAAATCACAGTTTTTGTTGAACTGTCCACCCTATCACTATTACACAAAAAGACTGCTCACTTATTATTATTATTCACCGTATTTGGATATAACACAAGGGATTTTATGTGTTGTATATTTTTAGCGCTGTTTTAGTATCTTATTTTACAGGAATTGGACTGTCATATTTTATACTATTTATGTGCAATCTTTTTAATTTTTTAAACAGCTGCTTA
Source organism: Lithobates sylvaticus (assembly GCA_028564925.1). Lineage (NCBI taxonomy): Eukaryota > Metazoa > Chordata > Amphibia > Anura > Ranidae > Lithobates > Lithobates sylvaticus. The sequence goes on from CM053029.1 coordinate 287,029,900, forward strand.
GTCCATCATCTATCTATATATATTAATACCTATTTATATATATTTATTTCTCAATATATCTGATTTGGTCTAGTACTGTTTGGAAGCACCCGGCGCTGAGTGGTGTATGATAGGCCATTAATATCCATGTTGTCTAGTATGGTTTTCCATTCCCCATCTGTAATATGTCCTATCCCCCCATACAGCTCTACAGTTCAAAGTCATCCCTTTAGATACATGACAAAGGAGGGAGCTATATATAGAGGAGATTTGTCCCTTCCAGGATGATGACATGATTAGTTGTGTAAGCACCGTGGGCCTGATTAGTTCCCAATGAGATATTGTAGCCTGTGCCGCTATAGCATGCCTAAGTTGAAGGTATTGGAAGAATGAGGTATTTGGCAAATTAAATTCCTGCATATCCATTAATATTATTAATATTTACATTATAATGAATGGGGTGGTCACAATCCCAAGTCAGTGCCCCCTTTTCCAAGAGATACACATTGAATATTTATTTATATCCAAGGTCAGCATCCAAAGAAAGACCACCTAATAGAAATGCTTCCTCCTCTCACACTCCCACCGAAATCCAATGCATTTCAAAGATGTATAGTCCTACTTCAGCTGACTGTGTCCGGGCTCAAACATCTGTACCTAACCTCAGATAACCCCATGGTGTGCGGCTACATATGAACAGTGGCAGCCGCTTTCACCCTGTCATTAGTTGATATAGGCTGAGTGAAAACCATCATTTACATGCACCTTTCATTCCAGGCTCAGGAATCTGCTGTATGTGGTTGATCCACTGTGAGAAGGAGATATTTAACAGCATGCAATGGAAAAACAAGTTTTAAAAGTTAGAACATTAACATTAACCACAAAGAGCCCATACTATTTAAATGACAAAGGGTGCATTGAAGGGAAAGCTATGGCTTCACAGTACTAACTAAGCCTAACTCCAGGTTTACTATAACTTTAAATTTGTTTGTTTAACAGATCCACCCACTAGCAGTGCTCTACGGTGTGGTATAAACTGTATGTAGCATCAGCTATACACAGTATACAGCACTGTGTTCTGGCAGTGGAATGGAGGCTTCCAGGAACAAAACCAAGTTTGGGCTAAGCCTTGCTCAGCCATTCATAGGAAACCCTGTATTTTATGAATGAACCTGGATTCCTCTGATTGGCAGATAGTGACATAATCTGCCCACCTCTTCACCTTAGCCAATCAAAGGAAGGCCTATATTCATAAATGGCTAAACAGTGCCCAACTGACCCAATTTTTTGAAGTCCCTGAATAGTTGCCTGAACACAATGCTGTATACTGTATGTAGCTGATGCTAATACAGCACCCCACAGAGTGCATCTGTTAGTCAAGGTAATACTTTATTTGGGCCGTTTTTGCCCAAAGAGCTATATAAAGTCCAAGTAAACCCAGGATTCTCCTTTAAGCTCATATTTAGCAGCATAATGTGAACACATACATACATACCCATGAATAAGCGCACAAACTAGTATAGTTTGACTAAAGTAAACATAAAAATACTTATATAAAAATGGCTGTGAGCATGCTGTTTGAGTATGAATTGCCTGTCAATAAATGTATTGACTTATATGCATCAATAACACAACATAGCAAGGCAGGCGCATGCATGTTTTATGAATAAACCCTTTTCTTCAAAATTCTATTTGTTATCATTTCTTGCAAGTGATATATGTAGATGAACAAATTATTAACATAGCAACATGTTTCAAGAGTGAAGGAGCCACTTTTATACTGAAACCACGTCTCAAATTATTAAGGTTGGGATTGTGGATTATTTCCCTATTAAGGATAATAATCACATTTCATTTCATAATACACACTTTATGCCTGAGTCTTGATCATGGGGCAACAGCACTAGTTCTCCTCTATGCAATCAAATTAAATCTTGGTTGATATAAGGATTAGACATGTGCAATTCGTTTAGTTCCTAATTAGTTTTTTAACGAATTTTGACAAATTTGTTAATTCAGAATTTTTCAATTTCCGAAATTTCCGAATTTCCGAATTTCAAAATTTGCGAAATTACGAATTTCCGAAATTCTCGAAATTACGAATTTCCGAATTTTCACATTTCTGAATTTTCGAATTTCCGAACTTCGTATTTTCGGATTTCTAAATTTCGTTTAATTCTAAATGATAACTAACTATTAAATTATAGGTATTGGAATTCCCTTTCAAATTTGTCTGTTAGTGAATGTAACGAGTACGAATTTATCCAAAGTTACGAATTATCTGAAATAACGAATGCCGCATATAACCAAATGGAACGTAACGATCTAATAATAATAAATAACAATAATAATAATAAAACCTTTTTCCATTTGTTTAGATGTGGCATTCGTTATTTCAGATAATTTGTAACTCCGGATAAATTCGTACTCGTTAATTTAATAGTTAGTTATTAAACTGATTTTCTTTCTTTTTTCAAATTTTGGGATTTTCAAATCTTTAAATTCCCGAATTCCGAAAATCTGAAAGTCCGAAAATTCTAAATTCGGAAATTCGGAAAACCGAAAATCCAAAATTCGGAAATTCGTATTTTCGTATTTCCGAACTTCCGAATTTCGTATTTTCGTATTTTCGGAATTCGGAAATTCGGAAATCCGAAAAATGGAAATGTAAAAATTCACGAAATTTCCGAATTCCACATTTTCGATTTTCCGAATTTCCGAAAAAAGCTAAAGAACTAATGAAACGAAAATGAACACATTTTTTGTCAGTGCACATGTCTAATAAGGATACGGTAGAGTGATGTACATAACAAATTTAACAACACTGCTCCTATAATGAGCTTTTATTTGCATAAGTGACACATTTAGAAAATATACATAACCTTTTCAAAAAAATGTAAAATGTTCAACAAATAAAAATAATACATTATAAGACATAGCTTGTCTAAACTTTTTTTGAGTGTCAGGAGAAAGACATAGCCAAACCTTGTTTCCCTAAGCTATTTTGATAGTATATTGTATATAACTTATTGAGCGTTCTACGTTAGTATGACGCATGCTTGTTTTATTTTGGTTAGTGCAAGAATAAGAAAGCCCTGGTAAACTACTATGGTAACAGGTGCCACCAGTAATAGCCAATAGATGGCAGGATGGTGGGCTAACACCACCGTCTTTTGTATTAGATTTTAGGAAGAAATGCTGCTAATGCTGGAGGAGTGAGCAAAAAACTCTGTGCAAGTTTGTTGGCCTGGTACTGCACCTGCTCTTAACTTAAGAGCCTCTTCTATTTCCATGAATGCCTTTTATGCCTGGTTAAGTTTCTCATGCATTGATCACTTATACTCATTATTGTAATTTCTGAAGTTAGGCCAACTTTCACATTTAACAGCTCACAAATTTATATTAAAAAAATCCCCACTATGTTTATATAAAATTGTAGTTTGTCACAAGTTAGCTGCTGCAATTTCACGTACCTCACACATATTTGCTTTAGGTGCCTAAATAGAGCATATCAGTGCTTGTACATATTGACAAATTAGTGCTAGTCCCGTGCACTTCGATAAATGTCAGGAAGTTCAATTTTGAGCATTTACGCATTGCAAAATTTCAGCACATTTGAATTAGCTTTAATAAATCAGCCCCAATGGCTAGTACACACATAATGACTTCTAATTAACACTGATTTGTCTGATCAGTATGCTTGTTCCAGGTCTGTCACTGAGTATTAAAGCCAGAGGGCCAGCATCATAGCCATGCTATTTGCATTTTAAACAGAAGTAGAATAATACTGTCCAAAGTCATATTTACATATATAGGCAATGCCATTTATTTAAACAGTAACTTCCCTTTTGTTGAAAAAAAAAAAAACCTTTATTAAAATTCTTGCAATGTACATTGTTCACCCAAAGTGTGAGTCCTACCTGTTTCTTCACTAAGGGCTTACACATTTCTGCATTCCAGATGCGTTTTAGCATATGTATTTACACTCATTTTTTATGTGTTTTCACTGCCTTCCGTTGCATTTTTTTCCTCTTTTTTTACCCTTGAAAAATATTTATTTTCATTTAGGACAATCTGTGTTCCAGCGCATTCTGGTGCATTTACATGCATATTGATGCATTCTAGTTGAAAAAAATGCAGCAGCTTATACTTTTGTTGAAGGCACCAGAACTGGCCACACTGATGCAAACTAGAGCCACTGGAATAAAACATTGTGTCTGCATTTTGGATATGATTTAAAAATGCACTAGAAAGCATCTGGTGTGAACCAGCTCTAAAAAAAGAGCTCTTTTGTAAGATCATGCCTTGCATAAGACTGATTCTGAAAGGGAGTGACTTTTTCATTTTTGATCAGCTGATGCACTTGGAGGATGTTGATGAGGAGAGTGACAGGCTCAGCATCCCTTTAACAAGTTATTAACCCTTTAGGAGCATCTAACAAAACTTGACATTTTTGTTGAGGTATAAAATCTGACTTCTGGGAGTGTAGAATTCTGGGAAAATCAGTGAGGTAATCACACAAGCTGCAAATTACATTTCTGTGGGAGTTCCATATATTAACTTTGTATGGAACACCTGGGCTGCCATATTGCATTGAGTTTTACAGAAAAAAGATTGAAAAGGAAATATATTTTTTTTTTTTATAATAAGCTTTACTGGATTTTTAGGAACATAACAATATAATAAAGTGTTCAGGAAAGTAAGTGAACAAGAACAAATATACTCACAACTTTGATTTTATTTTTTTTGTGACATAGCATCATATAAAAATAAACCTTAGTAGCGATAGATACTACCAGAGGGAAAGATTTGCCAATGAAATAAGAGTTGAAACTTTCCCTTACTCCTACTGGTAGCAAATGTAACTGGGCGGTGGGAAAGGGGGTTTTGAGAACAAGGAGGGGGTGGGGTGGATGGGGAGGAGTAACTACTGGCTAACTGCCGGGCATCTGGGGACCATGCAAGAGAGACATTTCCCAACTAAGTGGGAGTATGGAAGAAAGGTGCGGCTAGGGAAATAGGAAGGTGCAAGTATATAGTTGGAATAACATCTAGTGGAACTAATAGAGACATAAATGAGTAAAACAGCAGAAAAGAGGAGGTAGCCAAGAAAAGGCACCCCTCCCCATGTGCTAGGTGGGGGGGTGGCGTAATCTCCCGGGATCCCTCTCCAAGGTGGACCAGGACAACAGGGGTTAAAAGTTTCCCCTGAGCTGCTGGTATTCCAAACATCAAAACCATATAACATATAACATGTCAAGACATACCATAGAGAGCAAATAACTAATTATAAGGTATTTATGCACACTTTAAATAGGGGATTAGGATGCCATGGGTCTGATGATGATGAAATAGATTATAGCAGGGAAAATGTGGAACACTTGAGGGAGTTTATGTGGCCAGCAGGAGTGCCTAAAAGATGAGTCTGAGATCTGGAGGGCCATAAAATAATGGGCTGACTTTTTCATCAAAGACTGAGCCTCTTTTTAATTTCAATAAATTTTATTGAGTTTTACAATTTACAAGAGGAAAAACAAAGTGTAACAAGAAATAGCTTAATATCGTAGTTACATTATGTTAATATCAGGTCGTAAAACATATACCGTGTTTCTGGTTAAACTATTTTGTGACAAGGAACATAACTGTTTCCCCTGGTATTGGAGAGCCTAGTGGCTAAGCCCATGCATGATCTCTTTTTAGTGGTCAGTGTGACTGTATGTTAAACATATATCTTTTCCTGCCAATAATGTTCCATCAACTCATGTAACGAATGGAAGAGATATGCTACCAATTAAAAAAAAAAAAACACAAACACAGAAAAAAAAAAAGGAATGAAACAGGAACATAACATACCAGTCGGAGTGATAGTGGTTACACCACAAACATTGTAGGGCCATTTGAGTCCTGGAAAGAGGAGCCACATATAGTTATAGCATTATGCAAGACTTTATATACCTGAATTAAAAAAAAAAAAAGCCTTCTGAGTACCATTTGAGCCAAGGTGCCCAACACTGTAAAACCACCTCATATTTCCCAACAGCTGACGAGAAAAGGATCTTATAAGTGCCGTGCAGTCTTCTGCAATTTCTGGGGCTTTTGCCTTTTTCCAGTGTCTGAGTATAGTTAGGCGTGCTGCTAGTAGTATATGAGAAATTATGGTTCTATGAAATAAGAGAATATAACTCAGTTCTAAGGATAAAATAGTTATTCCTGGAGGTTCTGGTTTAGACCTGTGATTTTAGTTATAATTCTTACTATCTGGGGCCATAATAGGTGTAGTCTTGGGAAAGACTACAGGGTATGAATTATTGTGCCAGATGAACTGCAGAGCCTCCAGCATTTTAAGGAGGTATGGGCAGAGGTGGCTCTAGGCTTTGTGAGACCTTAGACATGAGGCCCCAATAACATGAGGCAAAACTTGGACATGAGGCCCCACTCACTCCTATAATGGGAAAAATAATTAAAGTGATAAAATAATAACTGCGTGCCCCCCCCCCCCCCCGACAACGCTGCCGGCTTCCCTCCTCTTCTCTCCCTCTGACTAGGGGGATCTTCAGGAAAAGGGGCTGGTATATATGTCATTTACCAGTCCCTTTCTTTTTCTAAATGAACACAGTGTGTGATCGGTACTGATTACTTACTGTGTTCATTCATAACTGAAGCATAGTAAACTGTGTTTTCTCTGCTTCAGTTTATGAATTAACAGGAGCCTTGGTCTCCTGTTCATTCATTTGCAGTGCAGCTGAGGCTACAGAGAAAGGGACTGGGGAATGTGTGTCCTCAGTCCCTTTCTCTGTGTCAAAAGTGTGAATTTAGGGGTCTGTTTAGACCCCTGATATCTATCCAAAGAAACCAAAAAACTCTCACCAAAAAACAACATTTTTGTTTTTAAAAAAAATTGTAAAAAAAATAAATAAAATCAGACTAAAATTTATAATCAGACCAAAAAGCCATGCCCAATATGTAGCATAATTTAGCCACACTCACTGTTTTCTGCGGTGCGCTGTGTATGCCACAAGTCACCATCTCCCTAGTAGGGGCCCCAGTGCATTACTTTGTCCATGATGCTAAACATGTGTAGGAGAGAAAAATGGAGGGTATGACAGCGGCTAGTATGTACATGAGAGGGGTGCAGAGTGTATGGTGGAGGGTAGCAAGTACATGAGAAGGGTGCAGAGTGTATGTGGGGGGGGGGGGTAGTATGTATATGAGAGGAGTGCGGAATGTATGTTGGGGGTAGTATGTATATGAGAGCAGTGCGGAGTGTATGTGGGGGGTAGTATATATATATATATATATATATGAGAGGAGTGTGGAGTGTATGTTGGGGGTAGTATGTATATGAGAGGAGTGTGGAGTGTATGTGGGGGGTAGTATGTGTATGAGAGGAGTGCGGAGTGTATGTTGTGGGTAGTATGTATATGAGAGAAGTTCGGGGGTAGTATGTGTACGAGAGGAATGCGGAGTGTATGTTGGGGGTAGTATGTATATGAGAGGAGTGTGGAGTGTATGTGGGGGGTAGTATGTATATGAGAGGAGTGCGGAGTGTATGTGTGCCCTAGTTTATTGCTCCAGCATTGCAGAGAACACTTTGCAGTGGCATGCATAGAGCAACTGAAGTTAGCAGCACAGCACAAGGACTGGCCTCCTACTGTGCTGCAGATACTGCTCTCACCGCCCCCTCCCTCACCCATCTCAAGTCCCTGCATACAAGTCGCAAGTGCTCCTATAAAGCTGCCAGCTCACCTCCCTCCACACCTGACAAAAGGAACTCCTGCATGTCCGTGCTTGCATCCATCCCTCCTGGGTTCAGCAACGGCCGACAGCTCCAACTCTATAATCTGTCCTCGAGGGAGGCAGAGAAAAGAGACTTCAGGTCGGCGCGGAGCTGGTCATATAGCAGCGCTGTAGCGTTCAGTAGTAGATCGCTCACCCTGCTAGCTTATGGACACTGATCTGGAGATATTCGGTGTCACTCACACACACGGGTCAGGCAAATTAGGTGATGGCGGGGCCCCTTTGAGTGCGAGACCTAAGGCGATCTCCTAATTTGCCTAATTAGAGAGCCACCTCTGGATATGGGGATACATTTTGGATAGTCGGTGCGGTGTTAAGTACCAGCAAAATAATATTTTTTGATGCAGTTCCCAGAAATTTTCACTCTTGGTGGAAGTATAAATGCTATTCAAGATTTTCCTCCAGTGTTTTGCAGGGTATTCTTTCCCTTTTTTCTATTCCCAAGCTATTATTTGTGAGGTTTTAATGCATATGTCCTTTTCCTAAAATTATGAGCAGAAAAGTAGTGAAATACCTTTATGTGAGGTTGGGGGATGTTGATAATATTGGGCTATTCTCAAAGGTAGTGCTGGCTGCAGGTGTTTATTCTTGTTCAGTAAATGGGCAATGAGTGTACTTATACTGTTCACTTGAAGAGAGTCTATACTCCAATTGTAGAGTTCTGAATGTTTTGAGTGGCCAACTAGTATATTGTATAAGTGGTTGATACCTATTTCCTTCCAGCTAATGAGATTAATATCTGGGCTAAGATAGGAGAGTGCAGATATAGGGAATGTTGAGAGCGTTTCATTACTACTCCACTGTTGGAATTTGCAAAAATGTACCCAGAAACGGAGAACAGGTAGGATAGGTGGGGCTAATTTGCTATCCAGGGTAGTGTTGTAAGGTGCCATTAGCAAAAAAATGGTGTAACTTCCCTCTGGAGATTTGAGATTCAAACCATAGGGAGTTGGATCCTGAAGATATCCAGTGTTTCGATTGTGCTAGTATTGTCCTGAAATAGTAATTTTGCAGGTGGATGTGACCTACTCCACCTGCCTTTCTATGTTTGGTTAGCTTATTAAACGCACACCGGGCTTTCTTACCCTGCCAAAGGTATTTATTCAATATGGTTTGTAGGGTATTAAAGTTGAAATTGGGTATTGGGATTGGTAATGTCCTAAATAGATATAACAGTTGTGATAGTATTTGCATTTTGAAGGCTGTCAGATGGCCCATCCATGATAGCGCAACTCAAGCTAATTTGTCTAGTTTGGAACTAAATGTATTCAGGAAGAGAGTGTGTAGTTTGCTATTATAAGATCTTCTAATTTAGAGGTTACAGTAATGCCCAGGTATTTAATTCCATCATCCTACCACGCGTACAGAAACTGGTGCTCCAGTTTTTGTTTGGTCTTGTTCGGGATAACCAAATTTAAGATATAAGATTTAATCTCATTTACTTTATAATTGAGTTTGTTTAAGGCCAAGTGTGAGTATTAATATGATGTCATCAGCAAATAAGTTAATAGTGTGAGATCTATTACCCACAGTTAAACCAATTATTTGGTAGTAGGGATGCGCCGAACACCCCCCTGTTCGGTTTGCATCCAGAACATGCAAACAGGCAAAACACGCGAACACCGTTAAAGTGCCCCAGGGGACATCTATCAATGCAAAAAAAAGTTTTAAAAACTAAAGTTTTTTCGGGAGCAGTGATTTTAATAAGGTTTAAAGTAAAACAATAAAAGTGTAATAGTCCTTTAAATTTCGTACCTGGGGGGTGTCTATAGTATGCCTGTAAAGGGGCGCATGTTTCCCGTGTTTAGAACAGTCTGAATGCAAAATGACATTTCTAAAGGAAAAAAAGTCATTTAAAACTACTCGCGGCTATAATGTATTATCGATCGACAATACACATAAGAGTTCATTGAGAAAAACGGCATGGAATTTCCCCACCAAAATAAATCGAAATGCGTGGGGTCCCCCCAAAAATCCATACCAGACCCTTATCCGAGCACGCAACCTGGCAGGCCGCAGGAAAAGAGGGGGGGACGAGAGAGCGCCCCCCTCCTGAACCGTACCAGGCCACATGCCCTCAACATTGGGAGGGTGCTTTGGGGGACACCCATGTGATATGTGATCCGTCGGAGGTCTGGCGCCCTTTGGTGAATCCAGACTGGTCATTGTGTATAGGAAAGGCAAAATGTCCACTAGTCTGGTGGGCAATAGTTTTGCATACATTTTGAGATTATTATTGAGTAATGATATGGGGTGAAAGTTGTGGTGGGACTGGATCCTGGCTTCGGCAGTGCAACTATCAGGGCTTTAAGCATTTCCAGAGTAAAAGGGAAAGAGGAAGAGGCAGCAGCAGAACCAAAAATCTCCACTAAATGTGGAGTTAGGATATCCTGAAAGGTTTTTGTAGTACTCTCCTATAAAGCCATACAGGCCTGGTGATTTGTTATTGGGTAATGAGTTGATAATACGATGAAAATCAGATTCAGTGATCGGGGAATTAAGGTTGTTGAGTTGGCTGTCTGAGAGCTTGTGGAGTTTAGTTGATTTTACAAATGCCTTAATAATGGCTTGTGTAGATTGTGGTATGGTGGAATAATTTTTAAGGTTGTACAACTAACCATAGTAATGGCTAAAGAGCTTCTGTTTAATGGGGACTTTTAAGTCATCAACAGGGATGGCTCTTCAGAAAATGGTTGGGAGTCTAAGGGAGCCTCCAGATTCCTGAAGTACTCAGGTAGCTGTCATGGTATTTGTAGGGAGGATTTTTGTAACAAAGTGGGACCATTTGTTTCCGAAACAGGGTGTTGAACCATGGTGAGACAAATCTGTGTGCAATTTTTCCTTTCGTAGTAGACTCACGAGTTTATGTTTCACATCCGAAAGAACAGGGGGGTAGTGGAAGCCCAATTTCTCAGGTTGGCACGTCTCACAGACATGAAACAGGTCGAAAGCCAGGCTTTGTTATGCTGGATATGAAGCCGCTGGGTTTTAGAGTGAACTGGAGGAATTGCATCCAGGTATCTTAAGAGCAAGGGGAAAAAGTCCTCTGATGTGGGTTTCCCTGTGACAGAGACTGCAAAGCTTTCAATTTGGTGACAGAAGTTAGAGATGGGGAGACAAGCCCAGAGTCTGGCTTGGGCACATAGGGGGCATAGATGTTTGTCCTGTGTTTAACCATGAGACAGGTGGAGAATGTATGCTCTGTGCATAAATTTATGTTGTTGTTCCCACCAAAATTAATTTGTGATGAAGGCACATGTAGTATTGTAGCCTGCTAGGATCTGGTCCTCAGCATCCGGGGATTGTAGCACTTTACACCAAGTAGCCACTGAGGTGGAGTGCAGAGGCTTATAGATGGTTGCGATTTTGAATTGTTGGGTTTCCAATAGAGTGTCCAGGATAGATGAACAAAATCGTTGATCTTTGTTTTGGCTTAGACCCATGACATGGTGGGTGGCCGGATGTACGTAGAGATAATGATGGGCCCGGGAGATCAAAACATGACAGTATTTGGGAGACCTGCAGGGGTGATCCCGTAGAAACATCAAAGAGTTGAGCAAACCTGTGTAGTCCATGAGAAGCCCACTCAGCATACCCAGCAAATTGTTGTGTTTGGGGGAAAGTAGGGTTTTCGTGAATCGGGAGATGGTTGGATACCCAGGGGGAAAGGTTTCATTTCTGTCTGGTTTCTCGCCATGTCACTAGCATGTCACGCATCAGCAGATTTTGTTTGGGATCTGAAGGAAGGGGCCTTAGGTTGCAGTGCAGTAAGGCTGTAAGCTGAATGGGCTTTTCATTTGGGATTCCAATTCATGGTTGGAGTGCTTTTAAGCTTTGTGATAGCCAATCTAGGCATACTCTCAATAAACAAGATAATACAATCTTATATTGGGGAGGTTAGACCCCCCTCACTCCTAGACAGGCAGAGTTTGAGCAGAGAAATGCGGGGCGACGTTGGTGCCAGAGGAAATTTAACAGAGCTTTATGTAGTCTTTGTACATCTGTATGGCGTAATAGTAGAGGGATAGTCTGCAGAGGGTAGAGTAGTCTGGCAAAATTAAGTGGTCAAGGGAGGAAGGTAGTTTGCTGATCTTTACACCCAGATATGAAATGTGTTGTTTGGCAACAGTGAAAATTGAGGCATCTGCCCACGGGGGAGGGGGCGGGTGGGGGACTGCTAGTGAAAATTTCACTTTTGAAGAAATTAATACGTAGGCCTTAACATGCTCAAAAGGAGGTGAAGGTGTCTTGGATGTGTGGCTTGTCTGCTCTGGGTTTGGAAGTGAATATTAGGATGTCGTCAGCAAATAATGCTAGACAGTTCTTTTTTTTTTAACAAAAGGTTCTTATTAATTTTCAAATGGATAATTATATACAAACAGTTCATAAGAGAAATTAATGAGTAATCTCTTCTAAAGATATAGTAATAAGCTATAAAAACAGTAAAGGCAGAACTTGGTTTCATCAGGGTATACAAGTCCGATTATCATGTGCAAGGAACAAGGGTAACAAAAGTAGGTGCATAACTGTAATACCTGGTTGAGTGAAACAGATTTGGATAACAGTTGTAGGTCAACAACCTATAGTATACCTTAATTATGGTTTATTGGTAGGGACATAGTCCCTATTGGTAGGGACATAGTCCCGTTAGACTAAGTTGTTGGTGTCCTATAGTTATACCATGTAAATTGGATAAGAAGAGCAGGAATCAGGATAGTGGTTCCACAGCCAGATTAAACAGGAGTGGCAAAAGGGGGCAACCTTGTCTGATTCCCTTATGAAGTTTGATACCTCATGAAATGTGTCCCACAGCAACAATATTTGCCATGGTGGCTGAATCCATAGTGGAGACCAAATGTAAAAAGGGACCCGAAGATCCAAACCATTGAAGGACTAGAGACAGCCAAGTAAATCTGACTTTGTCAAAAGCCTTCTCCACGTCAAGTGAAATGATAGCAAAGTCCCCAGCGGGGTTGGCTTTAGTGTGTTCAAGGTCCGTAATGACCTTGCGGATGTTGGAAGAGGCTGAGCTGCCTTGGGTAAATCCTGCCTGTGAAGGATGAATAAGGGAGGGCATTAGTTTAGCTAGTCTGTTGGCTATGATTTTTGAGAGTATTTTGGAGTCTAGATTAAGGAGGGATATATGCCTATAGGAACTTGGTTCTGGTCTAGGAACGCCTGAGCAGTGACCATGTATATTGGGTCTTCGTTAAAAATGAGGCATAATACTGCTTTAAATATTGTGACATCTTTTGTAGATGAGGTGAGAGTTCCTTGGGTGTCTTTGAGGGCAAATATGTGTAGGCGCTCTTGCAAAGCTTGGCTAGTATAGTTTTCCGTGGGATTTGTGAATTTATTCCTGTGTGTCAGCCCATGGGTCAAAATTGTGTTTGGCTTCACGCCAGAGATTTCGGATTGTGAGTGAATTGGCATGCATCAATTGTAATTGGGCTGAGCGTAAGCTTTGCTTTGCGATAATTTTTAAGGACCTTCTTTTTGGGAGTAACCAAAAAAGATTGGGATCGTGTCTATGAATCGAGTTTGTAGCTGTATATTCTGCCCAGATCTCATGGAGTACCCTGGAGAGATCTTGATTGATTTATGGGCAAGGTAGGAGGGAAAGCGCCATGTCTTTGCAGTAGCAACTGATGACAGATGGATACGGGTTCGTGGTCTGAGATCGCATTTTTGTGAACATACAGTAAGTTTCAGATGTGAGCGGAAGAAGTGCATATGATGTGGAGAGGAGTAAAATGTGTATTCCCTGACTTCCGCATGGGTCAATCTCCAGATGTCTATAAGCTGGAGAACCTCTGCAAAGGTTGCGAGAGTGGAGCATGGGGTATGGGATGAGGGAGGGGGTGTAAATTTGCCCCGTGACTTGTCTTTCGAGGCATCCATAACTGAGTTGATATCACCTACCACTATGAGAGGGAAGTGTAGGTAAGGAGATACGTGTGAGGTTACTGTTTGAAAGAAAGTTTTAGGGGGGGGGGATTGGGGCCATATACATTATTGATGGCTAGATCTCTGTTTGATATGCGTATATGTATAGTAGGGTGTTTCCAAAAGATGTGATTTTCATATGACTTATGGCTCGGTGATGTAAAAGATATATATGCCAAATTTCAAGAAGATTGGATAATATTTAGGGGTTGCACACATTGATCACTTTTATCAAAGCAAAGTCTGTGGGCTTCACTTGATAAGAAGTCATATACAACAATGCTGGATGAAAAAAGTCCTGTTCAAGGCTTTCTAGAAGAATGAGTGAAAATGGTTCACTACATCCAAAATGTCCTAAAAGACGGAAGTCATCCAAGAGAAGACTACAAAGAGTTATTACAACTCACTTCTGTACCTAGGAGGTTGGTCTAAAAACGACTTCAGTTTCAGGATCCCAGGGGCACTGCATCAAGCAAGGTGGATGGCAAAGGCAATATATGCACTTAAAATTGTCCTCTTCACTAAACAGAATATTCCTCAACGACAATTGGAAGGAAAGAAACGGGTTTCACATTTTGTCAGCATCATATATGTTCGCTTTTGGCATGATGCAATTGTAAGTCGATGGGCTCCAAAGAAAGATTTGGATATGCTAAAGCTTTAGAGCACTTACCCAGATGCAGATGTCAAAAAAGTGCTCTCCCAGTTGCTAAGAGACACCTTTGGTATCTGTCAGAAACAAACGTAGGATTGGCTTTCTTGGACAAACGTATTACTCAGGCTGTTAAGAAAAATATGACAAAAAATTTAGAAACAAACCTGCAAAGAAAAAGGAAGTGAAACAATTAGAGGGTAAAAACATGGTTTTTGAAGGAAAAGACCTTACTAGTAAAACAAATAAGTTTTTTGAATTGTTTGGGATCCACTATGTGACAGAATACAAGGGATTGCATCATTCAAAGTTGATTAATATAACACATGTTTTGCCTATTATATTACCTATTAATATTAGTGTAAATTTTTAATAGTATTTTAAGTTTGTGATTTCTAGTTTTCCAAATAAAAGTAATTAACATTGAAAAATCTTATTTTTTGCCTACTTTTACAAAACAGATCAAAGTGTGCAATCTCTAAATATTATCCAATCTTCTTGAAATGTAGCATATATATCTTTTACATCACTCAGACTCCGTAAGCAAAGTCTGCAAAAATTTTACAGTTTATTTTTTTCCATTAGAAAATGAAACAACCTAATGCAGGGATGCCCAACCAGTGGCCCGGGGGCCACATGTGGCCCGTGGAGCCCTCTGATGTGGCCGAAGACCTCCTGCTCTGGGATGGAATAGAATACTGTTATTAATAGTAAGTTTATTACTAAAATCACAGTGTATATATGGGCATACCCGTTCTGCAGTGGTTACTGGGCTGCTTTCAAACTGATCTGCAGGTGCAGAACAGTGTACTTGAGGGTTACCTGCACTGAGCCATAGGCCCCTTTCACACGGTCAGTCCGACCCAATTGGACCTTCCATTCACCTCTAAGGAGTAGCGGATGTAAATGAACTTGTGTCTGTTTACAAACGCCTAACTCCGATCCGATCTGCAAAAAAAAAAAAAAATGTAGAGTGGGCTCTATAGATTAAAATGGGTTGCCATGCACCCGCTCCGCTCATTGTGGCCCGTGATCGGTTACCAAGTCGCTTAGGTGGCCCTCACTCTTGAAAAGGTTGGGCACCCCTGCCCTAATGTATAGTTAAGAGGCGACCTGCATCACCTTGTTTCACTGAGATTACCTCACAGGGTAGGTTTTTATGGATAAAGATCAGTACACCTGCCTTATTTTTTACCGATGCAGATGCAAACACTTAGCCCACCCAAAGTTTCTGAATATGTCCTCCAAGGGGGGAATGAGAAATGTGCATTTTAAGTCGCTTAAGGTGGTAAAGGACTGCCATCCTTTTATGAGGGGAGCGTAAGCTTTTGATAGTCCAAGATGTGATCCTCATGGTGCTCCAAGTGCTCCAGGTCTCGGAAGGGCCAATCGGGGAGTGTGAGAGCTGCTGTCTGCAGGTGGGTGACTGGTTTTGATGGGAGACACTGAAGTGTTGCTAGGGTACCAAGAAAGGGGGGTGAGTGAAAAAAGTAGAAAGAACTGAAACCAACAAGGGCAGGTGGTGGGGATAGGGAAGGGAAAGGGGGAACAGAGAGGAAGGATAGACCTCTCTGAGGTAAAAGAACATGAGAGAAAGAGAATACTATTTAACTTACAGCAGTATAAGTCTGGACTTCGCTTTCTTCCACACATATATCTCCTTCTACATGATAACCAAAGAGGAGGGTGGTAATTGTTGACCAAAGGTCGCATCTTGCAGGAAACAAAGGGACACGTGTGGTAGGAATCAAGAAGAATCCCTCAATTCCGCTGCACTGAGAAGATTTGCCACTTCTCCTGTAAGGCTGAAAGTATAGATCAGTCAGAGATACAATAGGTAAACATAACAGGTTTCAGCAAGGCATAACAAGGCATAAGACATGTTCTTAGAACCTAGTATAGTGACTACTTAGAACTCAGAGAAGGTCCTAGAAACATCAGGCACAGGAATGCCCGCTTTAACAGGGTTTATGTGACCTAGAGTCATCAGAATAATGAATCCTTTTTAGTGGATCCTTGCGTGGGCTATGTTGATCCCTGGGGCCGGTGGGGAAAGGGCTTGCATATGTAATAAGGTTTGGTGGTAGGAGGTTGCTCCCTCAGGGTGTAAGAAAGATTTTGTCTCCCCTGTATGATCGGTGAGCCTCAGGGTAGCGGGGTATGCCAGAGTAAAATTAACGCCCTTTAGGTGCAGAGCCAAGCAAATTGGCTTGAAGACTTTCTGCTTGCGGGACATCTCCTGAGAATAGTCAGCAAACATGACCATCCGCTCTGTCCCAGGGGTGCGAGGCAGGCAGAAAAGGAGTCAGATTGCTGCGACCTGTGAGAAATATAGCCAGTGTTCTGTCACAAACAGTCCGGCTATCACCAAGTGTCCGCTGTGTACTGAACATGCGCAGTACGAAGCAAAAGGATTTTCTGAAAATCTCCAAAGATGAACGGCGCCTGCGCCGTGAGTCGAGGTGTAAGCCCCACCATCCAAGTGGACATAGGGCTACACAAACTTAGAGGGCCCCTCGCGGGCTCGCTTCGCTCAGCTCTTTTATATTCTAACTCTATGTCCACTTGGATGGTGGGGCTTGAAAGTGGACTCACGGCGCAGGTGCCGTTCATCTTCGGCAATTTTCGGAATCTGGGTGTCCTGTGTACTGCGCATGCGCAGTACACAGTGGACACTTTGTGATGGGAGACAGAAAATAATAGTACACTAGACATGTGCACAACAAAAAAATTTGTTTATTTTCGTTTTGTTTTTTTCGTTTCCGAAAAATTTCTTTTTTTTTCGTTTCGTTTTTTTCGTTTCCATCGATTCGTAATGATTCGTACATTCCTAAGTCGTCGTTGGTCGGATTCGTAACGATTCGTACATTTGTAAGTCGTGTTCGTATTCGTAACGTTTCGTACATTCGTAAGAGTTATTTTTTCGTTGATTCGTTTTTTCGTTAGTTTAATTTTCGGACGCATTCGTATTTATTCGTACATTCGTAACATTCGTAGATTCGTAATCGGAGCATAATTCATAATTTGATGTAATGTGTATGCTATTATTACATTTTAATAATTTACGAATCGAAAAAAAAAAAGTTACGAATCGAAAAAAAAGTTACGAATGTACAAATTTTTTTGTTTAATCCATTCGAAGCACGTTTAGCAACACCATTGTAAGGGACACGGAAAATTACCAATTCAACAAAAAAAAAAAGTTACGAATGTACGAATTTTTTTGTTTAATCCATTCGAAGCACGTTTAGCAACTCCATTGTAAGGGACACGGAAAATTACCAATTCAACAAAAAAAAAAAGTTACGAATGTACGAATTTTTTCGTTCGTTTTCGTTTTTCGGATTTTCTTCATTAGTACATTCGTTGTTTCTAATTAGTTTTTTTCGGATTTTCGTTGTTTTTCGGATTCGTTCGATTCGAATGATTCGTTAATCGGATTCGTACGATTCGAACGATTCGTTATTCGGATTCGTACGATTCGAATGATTCGTTCGTACGAAAACGAACGAACGAAAATAACGAAAAAAAAGAAAAACTAAAAAAAAACGAAACGAATTGCACATGTCTATAGTACACCGGCTTTATATCTATCCCCTCCGGAGCTGCTGTCTCATGCTCCTCCTACATGGGCACCGGAATCCGAAGTTGAGGAAATATAATTTAAAAAAAACAATAAATAACGATATGGCTTGTGTCACAGTTGTATATGTAGCCAGGTGATGGACTACAGAAACATGGTGAAGGAGACATTTCCATCTTTACAATCAGTTTGCTTTCACTTTCTTCTGTTATGATAAATGCTGTGTTGCACTATCCCCTCCAGTTAGCAGAGGGAGAACTAAAGCCAGGGAAATTAATTTCTACTTCTACTTCTATGCAGAACACTGAGGATCATGGGAATTGAAGTCTGAAACATCAATCACAGAATGAGACTTGTGGCCCTTTACAATACAGTTTCCAAAGCACATTGAGGAGGAAGGGAATTGGTGGAACAGTTTTTACCAGACTGCACTGGAAACCTCTTCTTTGCAGCATGAGAGCCGTGGTTTGCACATCGGTCCTGGTGCACACAGATTATTCATGGGGCAAGTGACCAGAGCCAGAGACTGAGACCTGGAGGTAGATACACACAGGGCAGAACAGCATGGACTACAGTTATCACATCTGCACCATTGCTGCAGGGAGAACATGGCATCTTCTCACCCTACTTCACACCAGTGATCACCAGAGGCATTGTGTGGAGAGACTGAAGGCCTCCCACCTTCTGCAGAGAGAGGTTATCTTAGCATCCTGGGGACTGGCGAGAGGGCTATTTCACATTGTTTATACTACTAGAAGGGACTGAGCCACTGAGAGCAGGACGCCCATACTGTACCACATTTTTCCAAACCTTGACTGCACCTAGACCAACCCTATATAATGATTGTGCTGTGCATACTGTACCTATACTGTATTCAAATGAACTGGGACTGTCATTAAGTGCACCAATGTTCTTAAAGGCCCTAATATTAGTTGGCAGAAGAACATCTCAAAGGACTGCCCCTTCTGTAGTAAATATTCTGCAAATCCCCTTTGTTCCTTGCCATCTCTTTTACCAGTCTTCTTTTATTTTGGACAGTGCCTACACAGTCAGTCTAGGACTAGTGTGGCCTCGCTAAATGTGCTCTGGCAGTATAGTTCCAGCACTCAGTAGACTTCCCTACTGCTCACTCTTGAACTTGAGGTCGCCTTGCTACTGTTTATGCTGATCTGGATGCAAAATGTTATCTTATGCCTAGTCCTTACTGTTAGTCACTTTGTTTGCTAAATTGTGTTATTATTATTGTTAAGCGTGCCTAGTTACCAGCCATATTGGATGACAATATGTTAAGTTTGCCTTTACTATCTGGTTTGGGGCCTGTTGTCTTTGATATACAGTAGCACTATTACTGGGCATACCTCCCAACATTTTGAGATAGGAATTAGGGACACCTACTAGCAAATGTATGTAGACATAGGACATACACCCTGCCACACCCCCTTAAAGGAGAATTAACCAAAAAAAACTAAAAAAAGGTTACTTAAATCTACAAGGGTCTTTTTTACCACTACTATTCCTTTATATTGGCTTTTAAAAAATTTACAAGTGCAGCAATTTAGAAATTAGATGAAAGGTTTTAGCACTGGGAAACACTGTTTGAAAGATAAAAAGTGCATTCTATATACAACGGTATAGATCAGACCAAAATGAGGGACAAATGAGGGGGAAAGAGGGACAGAGAGACATTGCTCCAAATCAGGGACACTCCCTCAAAATCAGGGACAGTTGGGAGCTATGCTACTGCGTACTAAGTATTACGTTCAATGATTTCCTGTGATATTTTATGTTTGTACACTGAACCTGGGGTCTGGGGGACTGAAGTTTTTGAAAAGGTCAAGGCAAAGAACAGAGGACCCATTCTAATCAGTGGCTTCTACAGGGGTAGCACTACATATATGCTGCATTATTTTTATTATTTGCCATTTGTTTTCCAAAAAAGTGGAGTTACCCTTTAAAGGAAAGCGTTGTGTTGACCATAGTCCACCGTCTTTGCAATTGTATGCACGTTTTAGTACTTCTGCTACTACAAAAATTTGATTGATTAACATTCCTTTAAATTGTTCCTGTTTTTTATTTTTTTTTGCTCTGGTTATGGCATTTTTCTATCCTCTGACTTCCTTCACAGCTAGCCTCCTAAAAGCAAGTATATAAAAAAGATGTGAAATATGCAAAGTAACAAAAGGAAATGTTCCCAGCTGCATAGAACATGTTAACATGTTAAGATGCAGAAAATGTTTTCCTCAGAGAAAAACAAAAAAAAAACCTAAAGAAAGTAGCAGATTCAGATTTAGAGATTAAATTAGGTCTCCAAAGACCTCTAGATCTTTAAATTGCAGCCATGAGCAGAATTCACAAGTCCCTAAAGATTGTAATAAATTGTTTGTTTTAGACAAGAAACTCAAATGATGTTTGCGCTTTTTAATTTAAAGACGGTAATGTGACAAAATTACTAACAAGACTGTAATTAATGTTTTTAAAACTCCCACTGATGCCAAGCATTCTACATTGTACAGTGCTTTCATGTTCATTAATGGGCAACAAATTGCAGCCATTTACACTATAAAACTCAACTCTGAGTAAATTCTTATAAAAGATGTTATTATAACACCAAAGTGAAACGATCATAGCCTAATTATCATCACTATTGAGAAATTTCCTCTCTTTTCCTGTTTCGGCTATGGGGCAGGAAGTGAAGGGAAATTTCCCTTTTGCAACACAGATAGTAGAAAATCTGACAGAAGTTAGAACCCTTCCTTACTGTATCCAAAATTAAATAAAAGGTTTTGCCTTTAGTTACATTTTAAGTACAGAGCGTCTTTGTACAATGTGGCCTCTGTATGGCTAGGCTGGTTGTACACAAGTTGATCTATCACTTGTTATCCTGCTGATAAAAGCTTCATCAGACAGCAAGTGAGAGGAAATCTTGTACCACAACATGGATGTAAATAAAAATGCCTTTTTTAGGCTTGCCGACACCGCCGCTGGCCACTTGATCCCGCAGCACTGAATTACACCTGGCACACAGCGGCTCAACAGCACAATGACCAGGGCTAAATTCACCCAGTGTACACCCTATAGTACCAAGCTACTTCAGGGAAAGATGCCCAAGTGGAGGAAGCAGCTGAAGCTTCCCCATAAGGTCACACATTTATTCCCCTCAGCTGGAGCAGGCTGCAGCTAAGATGGTGCCAGCAGCTCAAACAGGATTGCTACATGGGTCTCTCCTCACACCAGATACAGCAGAGCATAGCAATCTGGCTTCTCCTCACAAGCAGCAGCTGACAGTGAGTATTATCCTCCCTGCTCACTCTCCATAGCCTCTCCAGTGAAATATAAGCCCAGGCAAAATGAGGGAACTCCAAGGCATGCTCACACTGTCTCATTTACCCTCTCTTCTCCTGAAACACAGCAACCATCAGCCATAGATTAAAAGGTAAAAGTACTTGTACATGTACGGGACGGAGATGTGTGGAAGGTGGAGAGGGGCGGCGCTGGCTGTGACTTTGACTGCACATCTATCAATAGCGACGTGGAAACTAGAAGCCCTGTAAGAACACGGCGACATTCTTGGAGGCAGCAGATTTTCCTACGCGTTGCCACACCTCAGAAGGGATGTAATTCACCAAACAGATTTGATGATGAAGACACGTGACCGTGTCGTAACGCTTAGGGAGTGGCCGTAGGCAAACACACAGAGGAGGACGCGAGTAGGCGCTGTGGACGCCTAGTGGTGAAACTTTTAACCCATTGCTAATTTTTTTCTGTTTTTATGTACGAGTCTTGTATTACCTTTTGAATAAATTACCAATTTTATAAACGTACTACACTAGTGGAGCCCCCCTCCTTTCTCTCTCTTTCTTCCCCATTTATGACACACTGCTGGGAGCAACCTAGCAATATAGGTCAGAACCACTGAGGGATTTAAAGGAGAAGGACCAGGCTGGACCCTACTGTAGGACACCCCGAGCACCATACTTAGGGGCTAATTTGGATACCCCAGAAAGGCTTATTTGACCTGCTTTAAGGTGAGAGTTCTGGGAGACCAGAAAAGGATTACCCCACTTAAATAGATGAAAGGCATTATATGAATATAGCAGCAATATAGAGAAACCACTATCCCTATCTAACAATACCTATGGAAATTGTTTTGGAACTGGAACTATATATTTACTAACGGGATGGCTTTCTTATGCATGTGGTCTCATCTCCCCCACTGAGTTGGACATTGCTATTTATATTTTGGACAATTATTACTTTACGCCTCTTTTTATCTATTTATTTTTATTGATGAATGTCTTTTAGTTGTTTCACATCACAGGTTTGATTTTACCTTGCAATTTAGGTCCTTTTGAGGCTTTATCACTGGATTTCACTTTTTTCACAGGATATTTTTGGCATGATATACTGTCACTATTTATTTTCATTTTTATCGCATCTGTCACAGGATTATTTAAGTCGATTTATATTGATTTTTAACCACAGGATTGTATTTACACAGGATCCATCTTTTATTTCATGCGTATTGTCACTATTTATTTTTATCGCATCTGTCACAGGATTATATAAGTCGATTTGTATTGATTTTTACCACAAGATTGTATTTACACAGGATCCATCTTTTATTTTACGCATATGTGCACCCATTTGGGGATAACATATATATTTTAAATTTTTACTTAATATATTTTTAATTATTCTTATATATGCACACTTTTTCATCTGATTTGAGATACATTATTATCCAATCACATATATCAATTATTGTTTAATTAATGATTTATTCACTAATCTGCACTCCTTGATTTCTGGTCACATATCTTTTACCTTGGACTAGTGCCCCTAGAGGAATCTAGTCATCATTACTGTCTTACCACTCTATTATCATTTTAGTTTGCGCGAAGTACTTTTACCTTTTATTCTATTAAGTGCCTTTGTGAACACTATTCACTTTGCCGCAAACACTGTTCAACCTGAGTTTTCACTCTGACCTATTTATCTACTCATAGTAGCGCGAGAGACACCAATACACACATCAGCCATAGATATCTTCCCTGCATCTGACCAGCCTATCTCACAGCAGTCTATGAAAAACATGTTTTTTTTTTTTTTTTAATTGTAATTTTTATTGGGTTATAAAAGTATAACAATTATGAAAACAAAGTACATTGTATATTGCACCAGTATTGAAAGCATAGTGGATACAAATAGTTAAAATGAAGTTAAAGAGAACAGGTGAACAGTGTCTATAGTGCAGAGCACAGGGGTGATCTGCACAGCTCAACAAGAGTTACATAACAAACAACTCACATGTAGGTAATAAGATTGACAATCCAAGGGTAGATATATTAATGGATCAGTGAACAGTCTTGCGGAGGGTACTCGTAGATTAACACAGTATACTAATAGGTACCAATTAATATACAAATAAAATGAAAATAAAATTAACAAGGAAGGAGGACAGAGAAGGGAAAAACAGTACTTAATTTTGGATTAAGACATTTTCCAATGTGTCTACTTGTCTATTTGGCCCATATTCTGATTGATCCCATGGCGCCCAGATTTTATCAAATTGGGGAATAAAGTCTTGTACAGAGGCTGTTAGATACTCCATCCTCCGAATCTCAGCTACTAGATGTAAAAGTCTAGACCATGAGGGTGGAGCGGTGGATAACCAGCACATTGGAATAATTCTTTTGGCTGCAAGTAAAATGTAAGAGATCAATCTGTTGACTCTTTTGGGTAGACCCTTAACCGGAAGCCCCAATAAACAGTGTAAGGGATCCAACGGGAGCTCTACGCCTACCATCTCCTGTATTAGTTGCCCCACATCTTGCCAGAGGGGTCGTATCAGAGAGCACTCCCAGAAGACGTGGAGCAAGGAGCCAACCTCGATTCCACATCGCCAACAGCGAGACGGAACAGAGGGATTAAATTTGTGCAAAACATCGGGGGTCCTATACCAGAACATAAGGATCTTTATAGAGGTTTCACTCTGAGTTACACATCTGGAAGATTTAAAGGTGGACGTCCAAATCTTATCCCATGTTTGGGTCGTTATGGGGTTACCTAAGAGAAGGGACCATTTCCTCATGTAATGATGAGTGACTTCCGTAAGAGGGGTCGACTCATGGAGGATGCGGTAAATAGAAGATATTAAATGTAACTGTTGTGGCCCCTGGGCGCATAAGTATTCGAAGGTGGTAGGTCTGCCAAGGGTCAGGGAGGAGGACTTGGAGTGGAAGAGATGCCTAACCTGTAAGTAAAAATGGAAGAGGCGGGAGGGAATCTCAAATTTTTCACTTATGGTATCAAAAGAGTAGAGCTTCCTTGTAATGGGATGAACCAGGTTTCGAAATTGAAACAACGGTGCGTTAAGCCAGGGGAAATCCCTACCCAAGGACAAGCTATCTGGTATGGCTGGGTTAAACAGCACATTCATAAGGGGAGGGCATGGAGAGGCAAGGGAATATCTTTTGAGACTTTTATGCCAGACACTTAGAGTGAAGTTCATTGGAGCAGTACACTGGCGTTTGAAAATGGGGTCTAGGGGTGTAGGTGCTCCCCAAATTAGGGAGCAAGGGTGAACCGGATACAATACTCCCTTTTCAATAGTTGTCCACTTATTGGGTGCATGTAAGGTAGACCATGAGACCAAAGCTTTCAAGTGTGTGGCATAATAGTATCTAGTAATGTCCGGAGCTCCCAGACCCCCCCTAGATCTTAGAGCAAACACAACCGAGCTCGCTATACGATGGGCTCCGCCGCCCCAAATAAACCTCAAAAAGGATCTCTGGAGAGCTTTTAATTGAGAAGCTGGCACGGCAACTGGTAGTGTCTCAAAATGGTAAAGCAGTTTAGGTAGAATAGACATTTTAAGGACATTAATCCTACCTAACAGAGATAGGGGGTACTTTGACCAGGTTGACAGGGATTTATGTATGTCCAAGATTAGAGGAGGGAAGTTAGCAAGGTATAGGGAGGAATAGGTAGGGGTAATAAGAACCCCCAAGTATTTAAGAGAAGTGTTGCACCATTTATAAGGGTATGCCTCCCTAAGTTGCAATAGCGTGGGTTCTGGGATGTGTATTGGAAGAGCCTCAGTTTTTGAAGTGTTAACCTTATATCCGGAAATGGCACCAAATGAGGATAATAATTTGTGCAATGAAGGGAGTGATATCAGAGGGTTAGTGATAGTAAGTAAGACGTCGTCCGCAAAAAGCGATAGCTTATATTCCTCCTGTCGCATCGCCACCCCACTTATATCTGGATGAGAACGTATAGATTCCGCCAGGGGTTCTAGACATAAGATAAACAGCAGTGGTGATAGAGGACACCCCTGGCGAGTTCCATTTGTCATGGGGAAGCTAGACGACAGGAGGGACGACATCTGTACCTGGGCTGAGACCGTAGAGTAAAGAGCCTCTAGGGCTTTTAAAAATGGACCTTGAAAACCGTAAATTTGCAAAGTGGCAAACATATAGGGCCAACTCAGCCTATCAAAGGCCTTTTGTGCATCTAAACTTAGGACCAGTGCCGAACGGGATGATCTATCGAGAAGATCTATCAGATCTATTGTGCGCCGAGTGTTGTCTCCGGCATGTCTACCGATGACAAAACCCACCTGATCTCTATGGATTAGTTTAGGTATCAGTTCAGAGAGTCTAGAGGCAAGGATTTTGGTAAATATCTTATAATCTGAATTTAAGAGAGCAATGGGTCTGTAGTTGTCTGGAATAGAGGGGTCCTTACCGGGTTTCGGAATAACAGAGATATAGGAATGGGAGAAATGTGGGTGTGGGACAGAACCCTTGAGCAGGGAACCATACAAAGTCAGCATATGTGGGGATAAGACATCAAGGAAAGTTTTGTAATAAAAGTATGGCAGACCATCAGGGCCCGGTGATTTGTGCGAAGGCAATCTCTTAATAGTAGCCAGGAGTTCCTCATCTGTGACAGCTTTGTTTAGGTTCACCAAGTCTGTTGGGGAAAGTTTAGGAAGATTTATGTTAGAGAAAAAGGTTTCAAATTTTTCCTGGGTAAAGTTAAAATGGTTCTCCGGAGTCAGGCAGTTATATCATTTATTGTAAAATTTGCCTAGAATGCCTGACATCTCTCGGGGACAGTATGTTCTGGTTCCATCTGGCTGTAGGAGGAAATCAGGGAAAGAGTTAAAGGGCCGTGGGCGGAGCTTATTGACTAACATTCTATGGGGTTTATTTGCATATTCATAAAATTTTTGTTTCGACCAGAGTAAGGATTTGGACACTCTATCTATCTGTACTGATTTAATTTGCTCCCTAAGGGACTGGACCTTCTGTAATTTCATCACCGTGGGGGCGCACAGCAGTTTCCGTTCCGCAGTCCTCAGGGCAGAGAGCAGGGATTGTTTAAGTCTTTTCTTATCTTTCTTTAGCCGAGAGCTCTCAGCTATACAGGCTCCTCGAAATACCGTCTTGTGCGCCTCCCACAGTGTGGAAAAGTCTGACACTGACCCTACGTTAATTTGAAAGAATTCTGTTAAACTCTTAGACAGATTAGTACGTGAAATTTCAGACTGCAGGAGATGGTCATTGAGACGCCAGTGGCATGATCTGGCGTGAGCCCGATCAAGCACGAGGTCCAACACTATGGGAGCATGGTCCGACCATGTAATGGGTAATATGTCAGATTCAATCACGTAAGGAATGAGTGGGGCTGAGACTAGGAAATGGTCAAGTCGTGAGTACATCTTATGGGCTGGGGAATAGAATGTGTACTGCCTAGCAGAGGGGTGTTTGATCCTCCATGAGTCGAAGAGTCGATGAGATCGTACACATTTACGAAAGGCATTAGCCTGAGACATGATCTTTTTAGAAGGGGAGGTAGTAAATAGTGTTTGTCTATCCCTAGTGGCTGACATAATCAAATTGAAATCTCCTCCGACTATCATAAAGGGCTGAATATGATATTGAGAGGAATCAAAAAGTTTATTAAGGAAGTCAATCTGACCTGTATTGGGGGCGTATACATTGACAAGGGAAAAGGAAGAGGTCAGGTATTGGCAATCTAAAACGAGGAATCTCCCATGGGGGTCCGCATAGGATTTTTTAACCTTAATAGGGCATGACTTCTTTATCAAAATAGCCACTCCCGCCTTGCCCGTGGAGTCAGAGGCAAGAAAGGAGATGGGAAAAAGTTTTGAAGCAAATTTAAATGATCCCCTTGTCCGGAAATGCGTTTCCTGGATCAATATCACGTCAGCACCCGAGGCCCTGAATTCCTTCAGGGCCAACCAGCGCTTACGGACAGAACCCAAACCCTTCACATTATATGATAGGATCCTCAAAGCCATGAGCGCTTCTTAATTGGGTACGCTCTTGTAGAGGTAATAAAAGTGTAAAACCCTGGGACATAGAAAGTGCAACAGTAAAAATAAATATAAATATAAATCTGTTTACAAACATTACAGAGAACTACAACCCCCTGGTATCTTGGTGTTGGAAAAAATACCCTGTTGGGGTAAGAGAATGGACCTGAAAAACATAAGCAATGTAAGTTATACAATTTCAACCTATGGAGTTGATCTATAAACATGGACATCTTATCTGGAAAGAAGGAAATTAGAACTAACAATAAAAGAAGTAAAAACATAAGTTTTGAAACGCCTGAGAGATAAGGACATCTCAGGAGGTCCTGGACAAAGTCCAAGGCCAAAAAGGGACGTGGACGGGCTTCCATCAGGGAACACTGAGCAGAGAAGGGTGAGGAGGCCCGGCTGCTCATCTTGAGAGCTTGTTGGCGGTTAGAGTCAGTGGGCAGTATAGAGTAGAAAAAGGACCAAGTCCAATTAACTGTTTTTTTTTTTAATCAGAAAAGGTTTTTATTGAACAAAGACAAACATTGATACATTTAGGTGGTTACAATCATAAAAAGAAAAATAGACACAAAGGTATGGTAGATACCAAATATAACTGTAAACTGCATGTTATAATGCTACAATCATTAGTAACAAAAGGAAAATCTCCACAAGGTATCTATATGTCTAAACACATAAGCAGAGTCTATTGCAGCAGCAGTCCTGGGTAATATTATGGATCGTACCACCAACAACTGATGTCCATACAGTAAACCATTTAAACCAAGTATTCCCGAATGGCTTTCAAATTTCAAATTCAGGAAATTAAAATGAAAAGAAAAAACAAAAGAGAGAAAAAAAAAAAAAAAAAAAAAAAAGAAACAAAAACAACCGCAGCTCCCTTTCACTCCATATAGTCCAGCGACCAATAGCTCGTACGCGCCATGCCTCACCACCAACAACATATTCCTGTATTTCCCGGGCGTAGTAGCTGTCATCATATTTACCCTGTTTAATAGGCTACATCTGAAGTAGTCTGTCTCTGATCAGTTGGGTTGGAGCTAGTCCAGGGGTATCCAACCACGGTTGCCATAGTGCATAAAATTTCCCTTGGACATTCCTATGTTGGTAGGTAAGTTTTTCTCTTATTAGCATACTGTTCACCATTTCCACCCAACCCTTCCCCGTTGGTACTCTGGGAGTTATCCAGAACCTCGCAATCGCCTTTCTAGCTAGGTACAGGAGGCGTAAGATTGCAGTGTGTCCATTCGGCGAGAGTGAGGGTATCTCCAGAGCACCAAGGAGGCAAACCAGTGGGTCGCATAGAACTGGTATCTGAAACACTTGGGATATAGTTGCCAAAACATATTGCCAGTACCTGAACAACTTCGGGCATTTCCACATCATGTGTAGCAAGTCCCCAGTTTCTCTGTTGCATTTAGGACATAGAGGGGAGTCACGGACACCCCACTTATGCAATCTGGCTGGGGTCCTGTATACCCTGTGTAGCAGGAGGAGATGTGACAGTCTATGGGACATTGATACTGAGACCAGAGGTGCAGATGTCAGGCAAAGTTCCCATTGTTCACCGTCTATAGGCCCCAGGTCCTTTTCCCAGCCTTTTCTACAGGGTAATGTGGAAGCATCATGTGATCTATGGATGAGTTTGGCATATATCCTGGAAATCATACCCTTCCTGTCCTTCGACAGCACCACATCCGACATCAAGGGGTGTGATACCGTTGAGAGAGAGGATAGTCTGAGCTCACTGTTCACCGCGTGTCTGAGCTGCAGGTATTGGTAAAATTGGGTCCTAGGTATTGCGAATTCTTCCTGAAGATTTGTGAAAGACTTGAACACCGTACCACTGAACAACTGAGGAATGTACAATATCCCCACTTTTTCCCATTGTTGGAAGTTTACTAGCTTATACAATTCCTTGAAATATTTGTTTCTCCAGATTGGGGTAAAAGAGCATACTCCCCTAATTTTCATAAGAGTTCTGATGTATTTCCACAGAGTGTTCAGTAACACCACTGTGGGGAGCGCCTGTGGCAAGTGAGTGAGACCTGCCTCTAAATGCGATATTGCTGGTAATGCAGAGCCATCGGGGAACAGCACCAGTCTAATGGGGTCGTCTGTCTCCAGATTCCCTCAGTTACCTAGGTGCTGAATCTGGGATGCTACATAGTATGATCTGGCGTGAGGAACTGCAAGCCCTCCCTGATCTTTTGCTAGTTGCAGAGAATGCAAACTGATCCTCGCTGACTTTTTCCCCCAGATTAACTCTCTAAACTGAGAGTCAATGAGGGAGAACCATTTGTGTGGAATCCACACTGGGGAATTGTGGAACACATACAATAATTGTGGGGCCCATACCATTTTGATCAAGTTTGCACGTCCCGTGACAGATAGTGGTAGTTTCACCCATGATGTGCATTTCAGCCTAAATTTATTAAGTAGAGGGGTCAGATTCAGGGTTAGGTAACACGATGGGTCCGGCGACACTTGTATGCCAAGATACCTAAATTCCTGCACTATAAGTATGTCCTTTGCGCAGATTGGCAAAGGTCTGGTTAGGGGGTCCAATGGCAATATCACTGATTTATTCCAATTGATGCTAAATCCCGACAGCTCTCCAAATTGGGCTATTAAATGCATTACGTTTCCTAGCGAGTTATCTGTATCCCCGAGGTAAATTAAGGTATCATCTGCATATAGGGAGATGACATCTTGTCTAAGACCACGGCGAAAGCCTACTATGTCATGTGCAGCTCTGACGTGGATAGCCAGAGGTTCCAATGCCAAGGCAAACAGCAAGGGTGACAAAGGGCACCCTTGCCGCGTGCCTCTGAAGAGTCTAAAGGGCTCGGATACTTCTCCATTAATTCTCATCCTAGCTAGAGGGGTGTTGTATAGTAATTGGACCCATTTCAGGAAGGCAGGGCCCACTCCAAATCTAGTTAGTGTCTCCCAAAGATATGCCCATTCGACGCTGTCAAATGCTTTGGCAGCGTCTAAGGAGAGAATGGCTCTATTTCCAGGGTTGTCAATGGGGATCTGCATATTGAGAAACAGTCTGCGTAGATTTAGAGCAGTTGATCTGGTCGGTATAAATCCAGATTGGTCCCTATGAATCACCGATTGTATACATTTTGCCAGTCTGTTAGCCAAAACTCTGGCCAGCAGCTTGACATCAAATGTAAGTAACGAGATAGGTCTGTATGAATCCGGGGAAGATGCATCCTTTCCCGGCTTCAGGAGGACCACTATCAACGCCTCTCTCATAGAGGCGGGAAGTTGTCCAGTCACAAACGCCTCGTTATAAACTTTAAGGAGGATTGGGAGTAGCTGTGCGGAGTACCGTTTGTATACTTCTGAAGGAAGTCCATCAGATCCGGGCGCTTTCCCATTTTGTGTACCCGCTAGGGCCTCTAAGAGGTCTTCTTCCGTCAACGGGGCATTTAATAGGTTGGCGTCTGTGGTGGACAGTTTGGGTATGGGGTACTTATCTAGGAAAGAATGAATGTCCTCTATCGATGGGTGTACTTTAGATGTATATACCCCCTGGAAAAATTCCCTAAAGGCCTGCATGATTTCAGGTGTGGAGTGACATGTAGATCCCCGAGAGTCCATTATCGCTACAATGTGTGACTGTGGTTGTTGTGATTTGGCCAGTAGGGCGAGCATGTGGCCCGTGTTTTCCCCCTCCTCAAATTGTGCCTGCTTCAAAAAAAAACGTTTATTCTCTGCGATCTGTAGTGATACACTCTTTAGCATAGATTGTGCAGAAAGCCATATCCTTTTAGAAGTATCATTGGGGTCTGCAATATAGAGTGCTTCTGCTTTCTGGGCCTCTGTCAGTACAAGGTTTTCCCATTCCTTAGTTTTGGTTTTGATGTAAGAGATTTCTCTGATGAACTGACCCCGGAGAAAGGCCTTAGCTGCCTCCCACACCACGGACAGTTCAGCAGAGTCCAAGTTGTGTTCAAAAAAGGTCCTTAAATGGAAACATATAGGATCCGGTACAGGCAAAAGTGACATCCAGAATGGATTGAGTTTCCACATGGTTTTGCCTCGGACCGCTCCCAAGCGGATATCAATGGTTAGGGGTGAGTGGTCTGACACCTGTCTAGCATGATATTGTGCGGAGGCGATTAGAGGTAACATGTGTTCATTCCCTAGACCCATATCGATACGTGACAAACCCCCCACTGAGGCTGACTGACAAGAGTAAACTTTAGCATCAGGGTTATGCATCCTCCATACATCTGTGAGACCCAGTTCCATTAGTAGACGGGCAAACGGTGTGGTGCGGCTTTGGGGTTGGGCTACATCCCCCCCTCTGACCCTCAGTTTATCTATGCTCAGGTCTACATAGTTGTTGAAGTCTCCCACTGCCAACAGCGGTACCCCTGGGTATCGTGACATATAATCTGCTAGCATTGTAAGTGTATGTGCCGAAAATGGAGGAGGAATGTATACCCCTGCAATAATACATTTAGTCCCTAAGAGGGAGCATAGAATAAAAATATAGCGACCTTCTGGGTCTATCTTAACATCCATGGGAGAAAATTGAGTACCCCTTTTGAACAGCAGACTCACTCCCCTCGAGTACACCGAGTATGTGGCATGATACTGCGGACAATATTGTTTTGGAGCTATCAACGGGGTGGACGACGGGGGGAGATGAGTCTCCTGTAGACATATAATATCAGCATTCAAGCGCTTAACCATACGGAGTACAGCCAAGCGCTTAACAGGGTTATTCAACCCCCTAACATTCCACGACATACATCTTGTTATCCCAGACATTGGTAGGCTTGAACAATATTAGGGAGGAGAAGTTTTACACAAGCAACACATGTGATGCACGAGAACACTCGTACATTTACCTGCAGTACCCATTTGTAGCACCTTGCTTTAAAAGGTTTTACGGATTGCAGGGGTTTCTGCAAGAACCAAAAAAAGTCCTGAGAGACATACCACAGTGTGAGGTGTATGACGTGGCGAGTTGGTAAAACATGGAGGCGTTCACGGTCCACAATCTGTATCAAAAAATGAAAGGGAGCAAAAAAGAGAAAAAAAAAGGAAGGGGAAAGGAAAATCGCAAAACAACAGGCCAACAGGGCCTTGTGGATCTCCCACATTAAATCTGGATGCCTTGCACTGACCATCCTGGGGGGTCACAGTGGAAGTGCACGTTAGTGTCTCAACTTCTCAGCAGCGAGAACCACAGCCGTAGTTCTTCGGTAAGTTTACAACAAGCAGGCGGGTAGGTAGCCTGCTCCGCCTTGCCAAGGTGAACTGGGGAAACAACTAAATCAATGCAACATTCTATTTCTTAGGAAGATCCTAGGTGAGATATTTCAGCGCGGGGCAGGGCGCCTGCTGTGATCCGCACGGATGGACTGCTCTTCACGGTCAAGCCATTGCATGGCTGCTGTAGGAGTATCAAAAAATTGCACCGACCCCAGTACTTCCACACGAAGGCGTGCCGGGTATAGCATTGCATATTTTAAATCAAGGTCTCTGAGTCGGCGTTTCACGTCATTGAATTTTGCTCTTTTCTTCTGTAGTTCAGCAGAGAAATCCGGGAAAAGGGACACTTTAGCATTTTCCATCTTGAGGGCCGCAGGCTTTATTCTTGCGTTGTGTAGTATCACATCCCTGTCCTTATAATTGAGAAGTTTAAACAGGAATGGCCGCGGTGGGGCTCCAGGTGGGGGAGGCCTAGCTGGAACCCGGTGTGCGCGCTCCACCGAGAACATGGGGGAGAATGCTTCCCTGCCAAATGCATTGGCCAGCCAGCTTTCTATGAACTCTACCGGGTTCTTGCCTTCCGTGCGTTCTGGGATTCCTATGGCTCTTACATTGTTCCTCCTCATTCTGTTCTCCATGTCGTCTAAACGTGCGGCATGCTGTGTCACAAGGTGGTTATTATATGAAAGGTCATGCTGCATTGGCGCCATGTCGTCCTCTATGGAGCTCACCCTCCCCTCTAATGCAGAGGCCCTCTCCCTTAGCTTTTGTGCATCCTGGCGCAGGAAAGTAATTTCAGTCTTAACCCCTTTGATTTCATCTGTGAGGGCTGCAATAGACGTGTTACATGAGGTTACTGCTGTGAAAATGTCTCTCAGCGTAGGTTCACCTGCTGTGTCTGGGCTAGCTGGGCCCTGCGGCCTAGTAGTGGCTTCTTTAGGGGTACTCACTGTGTCCCAGTTGAATGAAGCCCCGTTTTCCTCCAGCGGCACTGTGTCATCTGTTTCGGATGCACCGCCAGATGAGTCTCCAGCGGCGTTGTAAGGGGCAGCCTGTTCCGTCACCAGCGGCATGGAGAACAGCTTTTCAGCTGCCTCCTTGTGGAGCGCTTTTGCAGAGCGCTGTGCGTTGGCGCCATTTTGACCCATGAGGCCCGCCGAGCGGGGCGGATTGTGTCTTTTAACGGCAGACATCTGGCTCGTCGGAGGTTTATGACGGTCCCAGCAGGTTCTGTGTGTTCTCCGGTCTCCTGTATGTCCTTTTTGGGGTGAAATGGGTGATGTTTCCCAGGATTTTCTGAGGAGTTTCGGCGGAGCTGACTAAAAGTGTGACCGGCTACATCCGCTGCCTGGCCACGCCCCCAGGTTACTGTCCAATTAACTGTTTAGCAAAAATGTCTGGCCACTGAGGCACATGGTTCTCCTGACACACCATGGGTTGAGTAGGTAGAAACATCAACAAACAAAGTTTCACCCTGAGTACAGAGCAGGGTGAAATCAAAACTGCGTATATTCTAAACAGTAGACCTTGATTCATCCAATAAATGAAGGGCAAGGAGTCTAAAATGCGCGTAGCATTAAAGGATAGATCCAGAGAGGAGTGTGCAATGTCTCAAGGTGGTTGCTTGGAAAAGCGTGGTCGCTGAGGGGTAGAAAGTTGTTTCTTAGATTTGCCCCTAACAGGGGTCCAGACACGGCTGGGAGTATTAGGAGGTAGTCGAGCTTGGGTGTCTGGAGGATTTAAATCTTCTTCCGGTAATGGAGGTAGACCGAGGCTTTTTAGAAACGCCTCGTTCTCTTGCAGGTCACGGAGGGTGTGTTGGGCCCCGTTCTTGGATACGACCAGACGGAATGGGAATCCCCAGTAGTATGGGACTTTATGGTGTTGTAGGTGTGAGGTGAGTGGGCGCAGGTTCCTGCGTTTAGCAAGGGTGATGGGAGAGAGATCGCTGAAGATTTGCAGTTTTGCTCCCTTGTACATAATTTGAGATTTATTGCGAGCAGCCACTGTTAGCGCCTCCTTACTTTCGAAAAAATGGAACCTCACTATAACATCCCTGGGTCTGGCTCCGGCCAGGGGTTTGGGTGCAAGAGAACGGTGTGCCCTGTCGAGTCGCCAATCTATGTCCACCACCGTAGGGGCTAGGGTGTTGAAAAGGCCCAGGAGGTAGGAGCGCAAGTCAAAGTCCCCCACTGTCTCAGGGATACCTCTGAAGCGTAGGTTTTGACGTCTCTCCCTATTTTCCAAATCTTCCTGTTGTAGTTGTAGTTGGGAGACTGAGAGACGTAGATTATGGTTTTCCTCCTCAATGGCCTGTACATAGTTGACCATCTCATCAAATTTGTTCTCAAGGGTGTCTGTGCGTTCCCCTACTTGATTAATTTCCCCTCTCAGATCTGCAGCCAATTTGTTCACCTCCGCCGAGACATTGTTAGTGATTTGTTGGAGTAGAAGTTGTAGTTTAGCGTCTAGCTTAGCGTCCAAGATGTCTGGGGTAAGGGTCTCTGACCCTGAACTTTGAGTGATATTTAGCGAATAGTTACCAATAGGGTCAATCCCTAGGAACTGATCTATTGTGGCGAATTGGTCTGCGGAACAGGCCGTTGTAGAAGAATTAGACCTGGTAACAAACTTTTCCATGTTTACTTTCGTGTACTGTCCGAAAATGGGTTTGTAGTATTTCTGTTGTTGACCGACTTTGCTCATGGGGTGTCTGTAGAGCTGTAGTGGGTAATCAAGCTTACCCCTGTTGTTGATATAAGAATTATAATAGCATTGGGGAGCAGCCGGGGCTCCAGGCTTATTCAAATAGCATGTTCTGTGTCATTCGGGGTGACCATTTAAAAAGTGTCAGTCAGATAATTACTCCTGGCCTCAGCCTGTGCTGGATATTAGGCTCAGGATAATCACAGATCTGGTGGGGAAGTAGTGGCACTCCAGGAAGGGCTACCATGCAGGGTTATGGTGCAGTGGGAGTAGTGGGTGTAGCAAAATGGCCGCTGTGCTCCGTGTGTAGGCCGAAGCCGCGGCCTTTCCTAGTATCCACTCACAGGTAAGATGTAAACAGGCTCCCCTATCCTCCGACTACAATATGAGATTGAGAATGGGCTTTAGATCGCCCGGTTTATCCAGGAAGGGGCCGCCCGAGGGGCTGTCAGTCTGAGGGGGGAGACTCACCACTTGATGGCAATGTAGGCCGGAAGAGCGGCGTCTGTCTGGGGCTCACTGAGGCCGGCCGAGGGGAGTCCTAGGCGAGCCGGCCGGGATGCAGATAGTAACCGGGTCCTCCGGAGGCTGGGGACAGGTCTTGGAGAGCAACCGCTCCGGTCTCAGGCTGAGGAGGAGATGCGCCGTGGCGTCTGGAGCTGTAGTAGGCCGCAAGATGGCGCCGGGCGTCTCTCAGGAGGGACCGCACACCGGGTCCAGAAGCTTCTTTTCTGGCTATACTTCACAGATAGCTCGCCGGAACGACAGCAACAAGAGGCAAGGTCAGCCACAAGTCAGTCAGGGGAATCTTGTAGCGTTTTAGGCCATGGATGGCAGTAGATGGGCAATAACTGTGTGGAGCTCCACACGTCTTCCCTGGATCGTGTCCGGACACGCCCCCTATGAAAAACATGTTAATCTGACTAAGGCACATGCTATACTCAGATCTTTCAGCCACAGTTTCCTCCCTGGCTAATGTAGTGCAACAACAAGACCAACACCTCCATCATGCGGAATCCAGGTTTTCTGACCTCCTTACCATTCATAATGACATGGTGGACATGTACACAGAGCACAACGATGAATTGCAACTAATCAGACTCAAATTGAGGACCGGTCCCACTGGAAAAATATAAAGTTTCGTAATATACCTGAGCCGGTGCTCTTCTACAGACTCTGATGCATACACTGGTGCCAGATTTGACAGACAGACACTTAGAAATTGACAGAGATCACAGGCTTACGAAGCTGCCTCACCTCCATGCAGATACACCGCGAGATGTGCTGGCTCGCATCCAGTACTATAATGTATAGGAGAAGCTGATGCTCGCTGCAAAACATGCCACAAACCTGCTGGACCTGTTCACTGCAATTGTCCTCTATGCGGATCTATCCAAGGCGACCATGGATAACCACCAACCAATTGACCGCCATTACGAAAGCACTTTGAAACCACTGCATACTTTATAAATGGGGATTCCCCACCAAGCTGCTGATCACCCAACCATCAAGATAAAACCCATGCTGTGCGAATGCTGCCTGCTGGGCTGCCTGGCACCTAATCCCTGAGGAAATTCCAAGGCTGACTTCTCCTCCTTCCTCTCAAATGGAAGCTGAATTGTCCCACCAGAACGCCTGACATACCCTGCCCGCCTCTCTCACCCTGATTTGTCGATATGCCGGATTTGAAGCTGATCCTTGCTTCTACAGAAGCCTAATCTTTGCTCCACCAGCTTCGAGTTTTCTGGACACTGTTGGAGGATATTCCCCCTCTGAAATCTGTTAGCACTGTTAGACTCTGCACATTGAACCCGTATTGTACACATGTTCCCTTTTTTTATACACCCTTTCCCTTCCATCACATCAGCCTCAAGTTTTTGAGTTTGTTTCTTTTTTCTCACCTGTTTACACAATCAGCTCAAAAACACCTGTTCTAGATTACAATACACTGTCAGTAGCCAATCCTAACAAGCCCACCACTTGCAACTTCGAAGTATCTGTCCACCTACGCCAACTCTTTCACTATGCCGTTCAAATTGGTACCTCTAAATGTCAAGGGATTAAAAAGCCCTCAGAAGAGGGCTACTCTCCTAAACAACATGCTGATTATATTTTTGTGCAAGAAACACACTTTACCTTTTCAAAAAAAAACTACACTTAGGCTCAAGGGTTTTGACAATGTCTTCCTTGCCTCTGGCCCTAAGAAAAAGAATGGAGTACTAACAGCTGTCAGAGATACCCTCCAATTTCAGCACCACCTCACCCTGGCTGATCCACAAGGTCGCTTAAACCACCTACACTGTGGTTAATTTATATATCCCCAACACCAGACAACTTTGCTTATAAAAATGTCTAACCAAGAGGATTAAAAGCTTGAAACAAGGCAACATCATCATAGGTAGCCACCTTATCAGTGACCCTTCAATATATACCTCTATGAAACATCTCCGCAGCTGACCAGGGCTGCAAATTACAGGAATAGTGGTTAAAAGTTTTCACAATATTTGGGGCGCATGTGTGGAGCTGTCTGGGTTAGATATGTCTGACTGAGGCTCCGCACCACAAGAGTTGACCAAGATGGTCACCCCCCCCATCTTCTCAGCCTCACATGCCTCACATGCCACGCTCAGATTGCTGAACCCAGGAAACATCCATAGATCTCTGTGCTGTACTGTAGAAGCCAGGGGAGTGTGGTGTTAGCGGAGATATATGCATCAAGAGAAAGAAAATGTTGTGCAGATACACAGCAGATTCATGGAAGAGGAAACTACACATGTGCAGTGGCAGACCCTGAAACAGACCAACAGAAAAATGGACACAAATCTAAGCATCTGGCACTCCTACTCCCTGGCTGTGACACACGATTTACACTGTCACAGCCTGCACACCTCCATAGCCTAAACACAGGAGCACCAGCATTCTGTGAAAGATTTTAAAGGGCACAAGCCCTGCATGTTACTGCAGCAGATGTCTCCAGGGAAAAGGAAACACTGCTCCATTCATAAGGCTTTTTAGGTGTTGGAAGATGTATGTATCTCATTACGGCAAAATCCATTTGATGTTTTATTTGTGTGTTTTTATTATTTTCTGGATTTTTAAAATTTGCTAAGAAATAAATACATTTTTATACCTCATAGTTCTTGTCTCGAGTCGTGCCATTAAAGTCCAGCATTGAAAGGGTATATACCTGCTAATTTCTTTCTTTCTTATGCAATTGTTAATTTGGATGTGGCATGGGTAGAGGTCTTCTTTTGCTCTATGAGAGGAGTGAAAGGCTTGGGGCCCAGTAGAAATGTACACAAGCTAAAAAGTTTACAGCTTTCTCGAGCAGATCCGAAAACGTGAAAAATTAAAGAAAAAGGCTGACCGCAGGACAGGTCACGCCGCCACTTCCGGTTTCGGAGCAGCAGCGCGGTCGGCTAAGGATACTTCCCTCGGGGTTAATGGACAGATCGGGGGCCCGCCCGCCCGCCCAGGCTTCTCCCGGTGCTCATGCAGGGGGGGTGTTCGGTCACCCGCCCTCCCTCCCGCTTCTTCCGGTGCTCATGCAGGGGGGGTGTTCGGTCACCCGCCCGCCTGCCCTCCCTCCCGCTTCTTCCGGTGCTCATGCATTGGGGGTGTTCGGTCACCCGCCCGCCCTCCCTCCCGCTTCTTCCGGTGCTCATGCAGGGGGGGTGTTCGGTCACCCGCCCGCCCTCCCTCCTGCTTCTTCCGGTGCTCATGCAGGGGGGGTGTTCGGTCACCCGCCCGCCCGCCAGCTCCCCTCTTCTTGCACTGCTTCATGGGGGGGCGTCCACCCGCTTCTCGCGGTGCTCTCGCCGGGAGGGGGGGGTGTCACTCTCCCGGTGCCGCCTGCACATTTGGCATTGCTCCACTCAGCGTTTCGGGGGAGCAGGTCGCCTGAGTTCACCTGTGCTCACACCGGGGGAAGGGGGGGGGGGTCCGCCGTCCTTCTATCTCCATAGCACGCAGCGTCAGGGGAAGGGGGGGTGTGCGCTGCATGTTGTCACCTCTCCCATACAGTATGGGAGGGGGGTGAGGGCCTCAGAGGGCGTTGGGTGTTTGCAACTTTGCAAGTATTACTGGTGTACAAGCATGCTCCCTAAGTTGGTGTGGGACTACAAGTGCAAGCATGCTCCCTGAGTTGGTGTGGGACTACAAGTGCAAGCATGCTCCCTGAGTTGGTGTGGGACTACAAGTGCAAGCATGCTCCCTGAGTTGGTGTGGGACTACGAGTGCAAGCATGCTCCCTGAGTTGGTGTGGGACTACAAGTGCAAGCATGCCCCTGAGCTGGTGTGGGACTACAGGGCAAGCATGCCCCCGAGCTGGTGTGGGACCACTAGTGCAAGCATGCCCCCTAAGCGGGTGTGGGACCACTAGTGCAAGCATGCCCCCTAAGCTGGTGTGGGACTACTAGTGCAAGCATGCCCCTAAGCTGGTGTGGTACTATAAGTAGAAGCATGTCCCCTGAGCAGGTGCATGTTCACAATGGGGGCATGGTGGCTCGGGGGGGGGGGGGGGGCAGTCGGTTCTCGTGGGGCATGGGGCTCGGGGGGGGGCAGTCTGTCCGCATGGGGGCTTGGTGGCTCGGGGGGGCATCCTGGTGGTTGCAAGCTGTTACTGTTGTTAGCATCTTTGCCTGTCAGTACTCCAACGGTGCAACCATCACACAGCCCTTTTGCGCCCCCCCCCCCCCC
Source organism: Lithobates sylvaticus (assembly GCA_028564925.1). Classification (NCBI taxonomy): domain Eukaryota; kingdom Metazoa; phylum Chordata; class Amphibia; order Anura; family Ranidae; genus Lithobates; species Lithobates sylvaticus. The sequence goes on from CM053029.1 coordinate 287,069,857, forward strand.
CATGTAAGGCTGCGGATGGGGGGGTGTCCATGGTAGTACGGTTAGCAGGCAGGGCGGCCCGCGGTGTGCTGGCATTTCACCTGATTGGGGCTGCACTACTAGTACCCTGTCACATGGTAAGTATGGGTTTTCAGAGGGTAATTCAGGCTGCGGGATTGCCATGACACTTGCTCATCACCTGTCATCTCATTGTCTCTTCAGGGGCGGCACGGTTTCTCTTGCATTTCACGTTTTTCATGCAATTTTTACGTTTTTCATGCAATTTTACGTTTCTCATGCGATGTTACGTTTTTCATGCGATGTTACGTTTCTCATGCGTTTTTTTTACGTTTCTCATGCGTTTTTATGTTTCTCAGGTAAGTTTGGTCATGCACTTGTGTTCTTGCGATTTACGTTTCTCCTGCGATTTACATTTCTCAGGTAAGTTTTGAGTCATTTAGGTTCTCATGCGATTTTACGTTTCTCATTTGAATTGCTGGGTGCTAGACCATGGGAGGAGCTGAAGTAGACCTATCATGAAGGAGGCATCTTGTCGGGGACTGATCGCAGATGTGGGGTCATGTCAAACTTTGGGTGTTTGAGCTGAACTCGGTCGCATGCTGGGGGTTCTCATGCAATTTCTGGTTCTCATGCAATTTCTGGTTCTCATGCAATTTCTGGTTCTCATGCAATTTCTGGTTCTCAGGCAATTTCTGGTTCTCAGGCAAATTTACGGTTCTCATGCAAGTTACGGTTCTCATGTTTCCGACGTTTCATGTTTCTTGCGTTTCTCACGTTTTCCCAGGTTTTCTTACATTTCTCATGTCTTCCATGGTGGTTACGTTTCGCATGTTTCCATGTTTTCTCACGTTTCTCATGTTTTCGTACGTTTCTCGTGTTTTCTTGCATTTCTTATGCTTTCTTGTGTTTTCTTACGTTTCTTGTGTGTTCTTACGTTTCTTGTGTGTTCTTACGTTTCTTGTGTTTTCTTACGTTTCTTGTGTGTTCTTACGTTTCTTGTGTGTTCTTACGTTTCTTGTGTGTTCTTACGTTTCTTGTGTTTTCTTACGGTTCTTGTGTTTTCTTACGGTTCTCTTGGTTTCTTGCGTGTCTCATGTTGTGTTCTTGTGCATGTCATATGCCTTTTCATGTCATTGCCTTTCGTTTGCGGCATTTCCGTTAGCTAGTGCTTACATCCAGGATCTGTCACGTCTACAGATCCATACGGGCTGAGGTTTTCGTTTTTAATTGATTGTCGCCCCACAATCTTCTCGCCTGTAGTCCATACGTCATACATGCACGTTCACCGTTACACCTTTACTACTACCCACCACGTTCTGTGGGTACCTTAGCCCTGAGTGTTCGTATTTAATTGCCTGTCTTAGCGCGGCAGGTTGCTCGGGCTCGCTTACTGCATACGGTAGGGGGGGTGGTCATTAGGTTCACATTCCGGCGCTGATTGGTCTTGTCATTTCTGCACCCACATCCTTACACTTGTTAGGTACCAGGGGTATTGTTATGTTCTCTGGTAATTTTTTACAGCTGGGTTGTCCATGTTCTTCCACTGCGGGTTTCCCATCACGTCTATGGGTTAAACAGATTGAGATGATCGTTTTTAATTGGCTTGTTCAGTGGCAAGTCTCCTCATCTGTTTTCTTGCACTGCTCACATATTTCGTACAAACTTACGTTTCTCATGCAACTTACGTTTCTCATGCTACTTACGCTTCTCATGCAACTTACGCTTCTCATGCAACTTACGCTTCTCATGCAACTTACGTTTCTCATGCAACTGTTTGTTTCTATGCCAACTCACGTTTCATGTTTCTCTTGTTTCCCAGGTTTCTCTCGTTGTTCATCGGTTTACGTTCTCGTGCGACCGGCGTTTCTTATGCAGGTTGCGTTTTCATGCAGCCTCGGTCCATGTGCTACTCACGTCTTAGTCTGATCGCGCTACTCATGTTCTTTCACGCAGTTACTTTCCGGTCGAAGGTTCTCAGTCTTCTCAAGTTTCTCTCGCAATTCATGTTCCTGTCCCAGTTCTGTGTCAATTTCACGTTACCTTCCATGTCCTAGCTCTGTCCGGCCAGGAGTTGCGCAATAGTATGGAACTATTGGTAAGTCAGCCATTGCCGCTCCTGCAGCTTCTGCTGGCTCTGGGGCTTAGGGGATTCCGGATCCCTCTCTGTGCCTGGGCCGGTATCATGAGGCCCAGGTCTCGGACACAGATGCCGGCGGCACGCCTTCTCTTCAGGTTTCCAGCATTGGTGATGGATCGGGTTTCCTTGGACCGACGTAACAGCCTTGATCGACAAAATCTTTGTTTTGTATATCAGGTAGGCTCGTGACATGGCTTAGGATGTTTCCAGGCTTCCGGTCTAGGTTGCTTAGTCCTGATGGTCGACGTCCAGTTGCTATTTTGCTTTTCTGTTTGTTTTTTTTTTTTTTTTGGCCCCTTCCAACTCGTATCGGCCTTCAGCACTATCGGTGCGCATCTGGTGGAGACTCAGCATTTCATGTTGTTGGCATTCCCCGACAGGCCTTTCTTCATTGTCTGCGCACTGTAGTCAAGCCATCCTCAGGGATCCAGAAGAGTTGCTCCGGCTGTACTCGGCAGTCTTCCCATCGTTGTTAAATTCTTCATGACTTATCCGACAGGGTCTCCTTTTTTTTGTGAACCAGCTTGATGCTTAAGACAGCGCTGTATCTGACCTTCATGGTTCCTAAGGCCAGGGGAGTTGCACTTCTGGCCAGGGTCTCGCATACTTTTGGTCAATCAACTGGTTGGCACCCCGGTCTTGTCCGTTACATCTGCATGCTCGCAAGACGCAGCATTCGGGAGGCGGCACGTCATCAGGATTCTTGAAACCGGGCAAGGCGTGGGCCCGGTGTTGGTTTTAAACCAGCCCTTCAGTGCCACTTCTGATATACCCAGGGGGTCCCCGGTTGCCTCTTCCTAGTGCTCCCCTCTCTGCAGCTCTATGCATACTTCATTACCGTCCCCTTTTTGGGCAAATCAGGTTCTGGACCTTCAAGCATACTTTGGCTATTCATTTAGGATAGGAGCGGCTTCCGTGACTTTGCGCCAGGGGGTCCCGACCATTAGCATTTGGTTAGGTGGAGGTTGTCTTGTTTTCTCTGGGTACGTCCCCGAGCCACTTTGGAGGTGTCATAAGCGTTTGTCAATTTCAGCAGATTGAACGGCAATTCGGTTAGTAAGCTTTCATCCTACTGTGGTTATTTTTGCCCCCTTTTAGGCATACTGACCACGTGACCCCTGGCACACCACAGGTCAATGTTCTCGTTTGCTCTTTGTTCCTTTCCCATACTATCCACAGATTGACTCTGAGTACAAAGAAAAAGGCTGACCGCAGGTCAGCCTGTGTTTGTAGGAGGAGTCAGGCTGCATAAAGCCTGCCCTCCTTCGCCTCCTCCCCTCATGGTCGGAGGCTCTCGTGTCCCACCCCCCCATTCCCTTTTTCTTTTTATTTCATTTCATTTCATTTCATACTTGGGTATGCCCCCTTTTAGGCATACTGACCACGTGACCCCTGGCACACCACAGGTCAATGTTCTCGTTTGCTCTTTGTTCCTTTCCCATACTATCCACAGATTGACTCTGAGTACAAACAAAATCTCCCCTGTCTGCCTACGTAAACTTTGGAAAGAACTTTGCACCTTTCTACCTAATTCTTTTGATTATCACCTCAAACGCCTATGGGTAAATTGGTATGCATATGGGAATAGGCCAGGGGCCCTCTTAGCCAAACAGGTGAAACGCAAAGCCGCTGCCTCCAAGATACCCTATTTGCACACAGAACAAGGATGGAGGGTCACAAACCCCATAGACATTGCAATTGCTTTAACCACTTGCCTACCAGGCACGAACACCCCCTTCCTGACCAAGCTATTTTTTAGCTTTCAGCGCTGTCGCATTTTGAATGACAATTGCGTGGTCATGCAACGCTGTACCCAAATAACATTTTTATCATTTTTTTCCCCACAGATAGAGCTTTATTTTGGTGGTATTTGATCACCTCTGCGGTTTTTATTTCTTGCGCTATAAACAAAAGAAGAGCGACAAGTTTGAAAAAACATAATATTTTTTACTTTTTATTATAATTTAATATCCAATTTTTTTTTTTTTTAAACAAATTTTTTCCTCAGTTTAGGCCGATACGTATTCTTCTACATATTTTTGGTAAAAAAAAATCGCAATAAGCGTATATTGATTGGTTTGCGCAAAAGTTATAGCGTCTTCAAAATAGGGGATGGATTTATAGCATTTTTATTATTTTTTTTTTACTAGTAATGGCGGCGATTTGCGATTTTTATCATGACTGCGACATTGCGGCGGACATATCGGATACTTTTGACACATTTTTGGGACCATTCACATTTATACAGCGATCCATGCTATAAAAATGCATTGATTACTGTATAAATGTGACTGGCAGGGAAGGGGTTAACACTAGGGGGCGCTGCAGGGGTTAAAATGTACCCTATATGAGTGATTCTAACTGTGGGGGGAGGGGACTGACTGGGGGAGGGGACCGATCGGTGTCCCTATGTACAAGGGACACACCATTGGTCTCCTCTCCTCTGACAGGACGTGGGTCGGTGTGTTTACACACACCGATCCACGTCCTGCTCGATTACCAGGCAATCGCGGGTGCCTGGCGGTCATCGCGACCGCCGGGCACGCGCATCGGGTCCTCAGCTACGTGGCGGGCACGCGCGCCCCCTAGTGGCCAAAAAGCGAGCGCCGTCATATGACGGCGGCGCGCCACAATAGCTGCACCGCTCCGCCGTCATTTGACGGTGGGCGGTCAGATAGTGGTTAAAGAAGTTTACACTTCCCTGTATAACTTATAGTGGGGGAAATAATTATTTTATTCTCTGCAGATTTTGTAAGTTTGCCCACTTACAAAGAAATAAAGGGTCTATAATTGTTATCATAGGTGTATTTTAAATAATAGAGACAGAATATCAACCAAAAATCCAGAAAAAAACACATGATGTAAATGTTATAAATTGAGTTGTAGTTCAGTGAGTAAAATAAGTATTTGATCCCCAAGCAAAATCATTGTTGGCAAGGTAAGATGTTTCTTGTAGTTAGTGACCAAGTTTGCACACTTCTCAGGAGGGATTTTGGTCCACTCTTTTTAACAGATCTTCTCTAAATCCTTAAGATTTCTTGGCTGTCGTTCGGCAACTCAAAGTGTCAGCTCCCGCCATAAATTTTCTATAGGATTAAGGTCTGGAGACTCCATGACCTTAATGTGCTTCTTCTTGAGCCGCTCCTTTGTTGCCTTGGCAGTATGTTTTGGGTCATTGTCATGCTGAAAGACCCATCCCTGACCCATCTTTAGTGTTCTGGCTGAAGGATGAAGGTTCTCATCCAAGATTTTACAATACATGGCCCCATCCATTGGCCCCCAATTGGGACAAAGTCAGTCTGTACTTTTAGCAGAGAAACAACCCCAAAGCATAATGTTTCCACCTTAGTGCTTGACTTTAGGGGTGGTGTTCTTAGGGTCATAGTTAGCATTTTTCTTCCTCCTAAACATGGTGAGTCCCCCTCCTCGAAGGCACATGTACAGTCATGCCAATGAACATCTAAATGATTCAGAGAATGATTGGGGAAAGTGCTGTGGTCAGATGAGACCAAAATTTAGCTCTTTGGCATTAATTTAACTCGCCATATTTAGAGGAAAAAAATGCTGACTATGACCCTAAGAACACAATCCCTGCAGTCAAGCTGCAGGTGGAAACATGATGCTTTGGGGCTGTTTCTCTGCTAAAGGTACAGGCTGACTTTGCCACATTGAAGAGCCAATAAATGGGGCCATGTATTGTAAAATCTTGGATGAGAACCTTCTTCCCTTAGCCAAAACACTGAAGATGGGTCGTGAATGAGTTTTCCAGCATGACAATGCTGCAACTTTATTTATAGCATTTGTTTTATGTCTTTTCTGTATTTTTGGTTGATATTCTGTCTCTGTCATTTAAAATACACCTATGATAACAATTATGGACCCTTCATTTCTTTGTAAGTAGGCAAACTTCTAAAATCTGCAGGGGATCAAATAATTATTTTCCCCACTGTAAATGCCTTCACAGGAACCCCTAACCCTGATCCCACCCAAATTAAATGTATTCTTGATTCGTTGAAACTACCTGCCCTCACGGCAGATCAACTAGTGAAGCTTAATCTAAGGCATTACAGCTGGTCCCTCTGTACCAGCCCCAGATGTCATCAGTTTAAAAGGGGAAGCCAGTCACCTGCCAAACAGGAGGGATGACTGTACTGCCTTATCAGCGGACCTGTGTATATGCACATTATAGCCAGACCTCCCCCTGCCTTTTCCTACTTTCCATCCCTCTGTCTGCAATGCAAGAGGATCAGCTTTATTATCTGCCCCTCATCCCCCCTGTTGTCTGGGCCCTCCTATGTGCCCCTTTCCCTTGCAGCACTGCCAGCTACCCTCCTCTCCCACCAGCAGCTTTTGAGGGCAAACAGAGGATTGTTGGTTTTTTTTTATGTTATATTTACCATCCCCTTTGTTTCATGAATGAACACAGTGAGCAGTCACTACCAATCACTCACTGCGTCCAATCGTTACTGAAGCATAGTAAACTGTGTTAACTGTGAGGTTTACCCTCTATGAAGAGCAGTAAAAATTTCTTCCATTGCTTTCGAAGCTTTGGGTTTCTTTATGTGGCTTGCAATATCTGTATGAACACACCCACAGGTCCTAATGTGCAGGCACGGGTGAGTAGCCACAAATGTACACTGCTGTGTTTGGGAATCTTCACATTCACCCACACACCTGTCAAATTAGAACCTATGGCTGAGTTTGAACAGCTGCTGTGTCCCCATAGTGTAATATAGACTGCCAGCACCCACATAAGGAAACCACCGGTTCACACTGTACAGACCACAGCACCCCTGTGAATGAGCCCAAAGACCTCATTCACAAATAGAGTTTTATTAACTTAATACAGTTTTAGGTTTATGAATTTTTTTTTATTTTTTTGTCCACTAATAATGATTTTAGTGTATTTCACCACTTGCTGACCAGCCGCCGTTATACTGCGGAAGGTTGTCACGATCCCACAAACCGTCGTAGATATACATCATCCCTTTAAGCGGGATAGCAGGCGCGCTCCTGCTGCACAGCAGGGGTGCCAATGCTCGTGACCGGCGGCCACCAGTGATTGCGGGTACGAGAGGCAGAACTGGGACGTGTGTGTGTAAACACACACGTCCCAGTTCTGAGAGGAGAGAGAGATTGGGAGTTCCTACGAGCTGGGAACCACGATCTCTCATCTCCTATAGTCAGTCCAATACCCCACAGTTAGAGCACACACATAGGGAACACATTTAACCCCTTGATCGCCCCCTAGTGTTAATCCCTTCCCTGCCAGTGACATTTATACAGTAATCAGTGCATTTTTATATCACTGATCGCTGTATAATTGTCAATTGACCCAAAAATGTGTCAAAAGTGTCCGATGTGTCCGCCATAATGTTGCAGTCTCAATAAAAAAATCGCAGATCGCCGCCATTACTAGTAGAAAAAAATAATAATAAAAATGCCATAAATCTATCCCCTATTTTGTATATGCTTTTTGCGATTTTTATTACCAAAAATTTGTAGAAGAATACATATCAGACCAAACTTAGGAAAAAATTTGCTTTTTAAAAAAGAAATCGGGGCTATTTATTACAGCAAAAAGTACAAAATATTGTGTTTTTTTCAAAATTGTCGCTCTTTTTTTGTTTATAGCCCAAAAAATTAAAAACCGCAGAGATAATAAAATACCTTTAAAAGAAAGCTCTATTTGTGGGTAAAAAAGGATGTAAATTTTGTATGGGTATAGTGTTGCACAATTGCACAATTTTCAGTTAAAGCGATGCAGTGCCGTATCGCAAAAAATGGACTGGTCATTGAGCAGCCAATTCTTCCGGGGCTGAAGTGCTTCAAAAATATAATTTGATGGGGGCGCAGAGCAAAATGGATGTCTGACCCACCAGCTTTTCTCAGCCTCGGGACTTTTAGCAACCACTTGCCCATCACAGAGACTCTCATCCCCTCTTTCCTACCCAGGGAGAGAGCTAGTACATGTGGCACCTGGACGATATGTCCAGAAAGAAAAATAATTCTGCCCACAAGCCGCACTGCCTCACAGACTTCTTCCTCACAATGGCAATGCTGAAAAGCCAAGATGGCTCCAGTGTGGTGCTTTCTCCTCTTCACATGCCAGCAGATGAGAGATTGCAGGAGATGGAGCTGCATTTCACAAATGCCTCAGGGGACATGGATAGTACAGAACCTACTCTAGCCTCTCACTAGGGATGAGCCGAACACCCCCGGGTTCGGTTCGAACCAGAACCTTCGAACGGACCGAAAGTTCGCGCGAATTTTCGAACCCTATACGTTATAATGGACGCGAACGTTCGAAATCAAAAGTGCTAATTACAACGGCCAATATGCATGTTAATGTCATAAAACAGGTTTGGGGACCCGGGTCCTGCCCCAGGGGACATATATCAATGCAAAAAGAACTTTTAAAAACTAACGTTTTTTCGGGAGCAGTCATTTTAATGATGCATAAAGTGAAAAAAAAAAAGTGACATTTTCCTTTAAATATGGTACCTGGGGGGTGTCTAAAGTATGCCTGTGAAGTGGCATGTGTTTCCCGTGTTTAGAACTGTCCTTGCACAAAATGACATTTGTAAAGGAAAAAAAGAAGCCATTTAAAACCACTTGCGGCTTTAGGTTTGTTCTTAAGTAGAATCTGAACAGGTACATTATGAAGTGTAGCTCCATCCCAAAAAAATCTATTTTTAAGCTTTTTGGAGAACACAGGGAGGGGTTATCACCCCTGTAACATTTGCTGTCTTTGCACATCTGTTCAGAACATGTCACCTCACTTTCCGTCCCAATGACAAATGTTTTTTGGAAAAGTGGGGTTTTAATTGAAACAAGGATTGGTGATAAAGTATCAGTAGAGAGGAGATACCTTTTTCCCAAATTAAATCTAACAGGATAGAATTTCCCTTCCTAGGGGTAGATTTCCTCTCACTTCCTGTTTTCTCTTTCCATTTGCAAGTAGGAGTCGTTTGTAAGTTGGATGTTTGAAAGTAGGGGCCTGGCGTATATACTCTGCAGAAATTTGCCCTATTAGATGTTGGTGTAGCCACAAGACTGGTGGGCACAGGAATGGGCCCTGCTATGAGTTAATAGATCAAGATTTGTAATTGCATGCACCTGTTGAACAGGGCAGAAAAATTGGGGTGGTGGTGGTGGTGGTGGACGGTGTTGCCACAAGACTGTAAGCTCTCACAGTTACTGTTGGTGGGCGCAGGAATGGGCCCTGCTGTGAGTTATTAGATCAAGATTTGTAATTGCAAGCACCTGATGAACAGGGCAGAAAAATTGGGCCTTTGGCGGTGGTGGTGGACGGTGTTGCCACAAGACTGCAGGCCCTCATAGTTACTCTTGGTGGGCGCAGGAATGGGCCCTGCTGTGAACTATTAGATCAAGATTTGTAATTACCCGCCCCTGTTAAACAGGGGCTGAAAAATTGTGCCTTAGGCACTGGTGCTGGTGCCACAACACTGCAACCCGGCCCTCACAGATACTGTACTTGGAGCACAGCAGTCACACGTGTTGCGAAGCATGTTTTTAAAAAATTGTAAGTACCCGCCCCTGTTAAACAGGGGCTGAAAAATTGTGCCTTAGGCACTGGTGCTGGTGCCACAACACTGCAACCCGGCCCTCACAGATACTGTACTTGGAGCACAGCAGTCACACGTGTTGCGAAGCATTTTTTTTAAAAAATTGTAAGTACCCGCCCTGTTAAACAGGGGCAGAAAAATTGTGCCTTAGGCACTGGTGCTGGTGCCACAACACTGCAACCCGGCCCTCACAGATACTGTACTTGGAGCACAGCAGTCACACGTGTTGCGAAGCATTTTTTAAAAAATTGTAAGTACCCGCCCCTGTTAAACAGGGGCAGAAAAATTGTGCCTTAGGCACTGGTGCTGGTGCCACAACACTGCAACCGGCCCTCACAGATACTGTACTTGGAGCACAGCAGTCACACGTGTTGCGAAGCATTTTTTTAAAAAATTGTAAGTACCCGCCCCTGTTAAACAGGGGCTGAAAAATTGTGCCTTAGGCACTGGTGCTGGTGCCACAACACTGCAACCCCTCACAGAGACTGTACTTGGAGCACAGCAGTCACACGTGTTGCGAAGCATTTTTTTAAAAAAATTGGAAGTACACGCCCCTGTTAAACAGGGGCTGAAAAATTGTGCCTTAGGCACTGGTGTGGTGGCATGGATCATTGAGGAGGAGGAAGAGGATAGTCAGTGAACATAAGAGGACAGTCACTCAGCATCAGCATAGGCAGTCTTGAAGGGATGTGACATTAAAAATTATTCGGTTATATCCGCCTCAGGTGCCTGGTAGCTGGTGGTGATCCAAGACTGATTCATTTTGATGAATGTCAGTCGATCAACCGAGGCGGTGGACAGGCGCACCCTATGATCAGTCACAAATCCTCCAGCAGCACTGAATGTGCGTTCGGAAAGAACGCTGGAGGCAGGACAGGCCAGTAGCTCAATTGCATACTGTGCAAGCTCTGGCCAGTGATCCATCCTCAGGACCCAGTAAGCCAGAGGATTTTCGGTGGGAAAGGTGTCCAAGTCTGACCTTGCCCCAAGGTATTCCTGCACCATGTATATCAGACGCTGGCGATGGTTGCTGGAACCGATCATACCTTGGGGCTGCGGACTAAAAAATTGTCTGAACGCATCGGTCAGACGTCCACCTTCCCCACCGCTCCTTCTGCCACTGACCGAAGCCTCAGCAACTCGTCGCCCAGGACCAGGAGTTTGTAGCCTCCCAGTTTCTGGGAACGCGTTGCACAGACCTTTCTGCAAGGCCTCCCTGAGATGTCTCATCCTCTGCTCCCTCTGCGACGGCAAGATAAGGTCCGCAACCTTACCCTTGTACCGCGGATCAAGGAGAGTGGCCAGCCAGTAATGGTCCCTCTCCTTGATCCGAAGAACACGAGGATCCTTCCGCAGGCTTTGCAGGATCAGGGAGGCCATGCAGCGTAGGTTAGCTGAGGCATTCGGTCCGGAGTCTTCTGGGTCACTGAGGATGACATGATCGCCAGCCACCTCCTCCCAGCCACGTACAAGTCCACTGGCTTGTTGGGACTGTACATCATCCCTAAAAGACTGCTGCTGCTGATGCTGAGTGCCAGGCTCCACCTCCATGCTCACACAATCCTCCTCCTCCTCCTCCTCCTCCTCCTCATCCTCTTCCTGTGTGATGGGTGGGACAGAAGGAACACTGTCCCTATAAAGTGGGCCTTGAGAGGCAAGGAAGTCCTCCTCTTCCTGCCTCTGTTCTGCCTCAAGTGCCCTGTCCATTATCCCACGCAGCGTATGCTCCAACAGGTGGACAAGAGGGACAGTGTCACTGATGCATGCACTGTCACTGCTCACCATCCTCGTGGCCTCCTCAAATGGTGAGAGGACAGTGCATGCATCCCTGATCATGCTCCACTGACGTGGGGAAAAAAAACCAAGCTCCCCTGACCCTGTCCTGGTGCCGTAGTCGCAAAGGTACTCATTGATGGCCCTCTGCTGCGTGTGCAGTCGCTGCAGCATGGCCAACGTTGAGTTCCACCTGGTGGGCATGTCAGATATTAGGCGGTTCTTGGGCAGGTTCAGCTCCTTTTGCAGCTCAGTCAGCCGAGCACTGGCATTATAAGATCGGCGGAAATGCACACAGACTTTCCTGGCCTGCCTCAGGACATCCTGTAAGCCTGGGAACCTGCCCAAGAACCGCTGCACCACCAGGTTGAGGACGTGAGCCATGCAGGGCACATGGGTGAGCTGCCCCTGTCGCAGGGCGGAGAGGAGGTTGGTGCCATTGTCAGAAACGACCATTCCTGGCTTAAGCTGACGTGGCGTCAACCACCTCTCGGCCTGCCCCTGCAGAGCTGCCAGAACCTCTGGCCCAGTGTGGCTCCTGTCCCCCAAACACACCAGCGCAAGCACGGCATGGCATCTTTTTGCCTGCGTACTTGCGTAGCCCCTTGTACGCCTACGGAGCACCGCTGGTTCCAAGGACAGAGCACTGGAGGAAGAAGAAGAGGAGGGGGTGGAGGAGAGAGGTGTGTCACAACCAGTAGCAGTAGTCGCGTTTTGGAGGCGTGGTGGCGGAACAACCTCCAACACTACCGCACCTTGTCCTGCATCCCTCCCAGCTGCCAATAGAGTGACCCAATGGGCCGTGAAAGAAAGGTACCGTCCCTGTCCATGCCTGCTGGACCATGAGTCAGCGGTAATATGCACCTTACCGCTGACCGCCCTGTCCAGCGAGGCATGGACATTGCCCTCCACATGCCGGTAGAGAGACGGAATCGCCTTCCGCGAGAAAAAGTGGCGTTTGGGAACCTGCCACTGAGGAACCGCACATTGAACAAACTCACGGAAGGGGGCCGAGTCTACCAACTGAAAAGGCAGCAGTTGAAGTGCTAGCAATTTAGCAAGGCTAGCATTCAACCGCTGGGCATGTGGATGGCTGGGAGTGTACTTCTTTCTACGGTCCAGCAGCTGGGGCAGGGAAATTTGCCTGCTGCAATCGGACGTCGGTGTACTGCAAGTACTTGGTTGTGACACACCGAATTCTACACCTTCAGTCCTCTCAGAGCAGCTTTCAGAGAGGACTGAAGGTGTAGTGGGGATGGAGATCCCAGCTGAGGAGGAGCAAGGAGAGGTCCGCTTAGTTCTTTGGTGTGGGTCTTTTATGTGTGCCTGCCAACGAGCTGCATGGCAGGTCGCCATATGTCTGGTCATGCTTGTCGTGCCCAAGCGGCTGATGTTTTGGCCACGCGAGATACGCTTGAGACAAATATTGCAAATAGCAGTGGTGCGATCTGCTGCACTCGTCTCAAAAAAGGCCCACACCAAAGAACTTTTCTGATAACGTGCAGAGGCAGCGCCCTGCACAGGCGGAGCTCTGCGGTGTTGTACAGTTGCTGTGCTGGCCTCTACCTGGCCTCCAGGGGGCATCCTGCCTCGTTGGACATGTGACGCCGCATCCTCCTCCTCCTCGTCCTCCTCCTCATCCTCTCTCCCTTGAGGCACCCACGTGGAGTCAGTGACCTCATCATCCCCTCCCTCTTCACCACTAGAGCAAACCTGGCAGTAAGCTGCAGCTGGTGGAACAGTACTGCCAGATTCCTCAAGCTGGGTATCGTCATCCGAGCCTTCGAATCGTTGGGCATCCTCCTGGAGCATGTACCCAACACTGTGCTCAAAGAGTTCGGGGGACTCCTTAGGAGGACATGGTGGGTCTAGGGAAGGGGTGGCTGATGATGCTCTGTCAGTACCCTGAGCCTGGGTGAGAGAGGATGAGGAGGATGAGGAGGGCTTGGTCATCCATTCTACCAAGCCTTCAGCATGATGCGGCTCCACATGTCCAGCTGCCGAAAACAAAGACGCGCGTGTCCCATGGCCACGTGCTGATGACGATGCACGACCACGTCCACGGCCACGTCCACTAGAAACAGAGCCTGCCTGCCCTGTGTTCTTGGCTCTGCACGCTCTGCCTCCCCTTGGCGGTCTTCCAGCCATTGTAGTCGGTAGTCCTGTGGGTGCTGCTGAGAAGAAAATATAGGAGCTCTGTGTGATGCCACTAACACACTAGAAGTCCTATGGGTGCTTCTGCAAAGAAAATAGAGGAGCTCTGTGTGATGCCACTAACACACTAGAAGTCCTGTGGGTGCTTATGCAAAGAAAATAGAGGAGCTCTGTGTGATGCCACTAACACACTAGAAGTCCTGTGGGTGCTTCTGCAAAGAAAATAGAGGAGCTCTGTGTGATGCCACTAACACACTAGAAGTCCTGTGGGTGCTGCTGAGAAGAATATATAGGAGCTCTGTGTGATGCCACTAACACACTAGAAGTCCTATGGGTGCTTCTGCAAAGAAAATAGAGGAGCTCTGTGTGATGCCACTAACACACTAGAAGTCCTGTGGGTGCTGCTGAGAAGAATATATAGGAGCTCTGTGTGATGCCACTAACACACTAGAAGTCCTATGGGTGCTTCTGCAAAGAAAATAGAGGAGCTCTGTGTGATGCCACTAACACACTAGAAGTCCTGTGGGTGCTGCTGAGAAGAATATATAGGAGCTCTGTGTGATGCCACTAACACACTAGAAGTCCTATGGGTGCTTCTGCAAAGAAAATAGAGGAGCTCTGTGTGATGCCACTAACACACTAGAAGTCCTGTGGGTGCTGCTGAGAAGAATATATAGGAGCTCTGTGTGATGCCACTAACACACTAGAAGTCCTATGGGTGCTTCTGCAAAGAAAATAGAGGAGCTCTGTGTGATGCCACTAACACACTAGAAGTCCTGTGGGTGCTGCTGAGAAGAATATATAGGAGCTCTGTGTGATGCCACTAACACACTAGAAGTCCTATGGGTGCTTCTGCAAAGAAAATAGAGGAGCTCTGTGTGTGATGCCACTAACACACTAGAAGTCCTGTGGATGCTTATGCAAAGAAAATAGAGGAGCTCTGTGTGATGCCACTAACACACTAGAAGTCCTGTGGGTGCTTATGCAAAGAAAATAGAGGAGCTCTGTGTGATGCCACTAACACACTAAAGTCCTGTGGGTGCTGCTGAGAAGAATATATAGGAGCTCTGTGTGATGCCACTAACACACTAGAAGTCCTATGGGTGCTTCTGCAAAGAAAATAGAGGAGCTCTGTGTGATGGGACTAACACACTTCAAGTCCTATAGGTGCTTCTGGGAAGAAAATAAAGGTCTGTGTGATGGGACTAAAACACTTCAAGTCCTATAGGTGCTTCTGGGAACAAAATATAGGATCTCTGTGTGATGGGACTAACACACTTCAAGTCCTATATGTGCTTCTGGGAACAAAATATAGCTCTGTGTGTGTGATGGGACTAACACACTTCAAGTCCTATAGGTGCTTCTGGGAAAAAATATAGCTCTGTGTGTGAGATGGGACTAACACACTTCAAGTCCTATAGGTGCTTCTGGGAAGAAAATATAGCTCTGTGTGTGTAATGGGACTAACACACTTCAAGTCCTATAGGTGCTTCTGGGAACAAAATATAGCTCTGTGTGTGTGATGGGACTAACACACTTCAAGTCCTATAGGTGCTTCTGGGAAGAAAATATAGCTCTGTGTGTGTGATGGGACTAACACACTTCAAGTCCTATAGGTGCTTCTGGGAACAAAATAAAGCTCTGTGTGTGTGATGGGACTAACACACTTCAAGTCCTATAGGTGCTTCTGGGAACAAAATATAGCTCTGTGTGTGTGATGGGACTAACACACTTCAAGTCCTATAGGTGCTTCTGGGAACAAAATATAGCTCTGTGTGTGTGATGGGACTAACACACTTCAAGTCCTATAGGTGCTTCTGGGAAGAAAATATAGCTCTGTGTGTGTGATGGGACTAACACACTTCAAGTCCTATAGGTGCTTCTGGGAAGAAAATATAGCTCTGTGTGTGTAATGGGACTAACACACTTCAAGTCCTATAGGTGCTTCTGGGAAGAAAATATAGCTCTGTGTGTGTAATGGGACTAACACACTTCAAGTCCTATAGGTGCTTCTGGGAACAAAATATAGCTCTGTGTGTGTGATGGGACTAACACACTTCAAGTCCTATAGGTGCTTCTGGGAACAAAATATAGCTCTGTGTGTGTGTGATGGGACTAACACACTTCAAGTCCTATAGGTGCTTCTGGGAAGAAAATATAGCTCTGTGTGTGTAATGGGACTAACACACTTCAAGTCCTATAGGTGCTTCTGGGAACAAAATATAGCTCTGTGTGTGTGATGGGACTAACACACTTCAAGTCCTATAGGTGCTTCTGGGAAGAAAATATAGCTCTGTGTGTGTAATGGGACTAACACACTTCAAGTCCTATAGGTGCCTCTGGGAACAAAATATAGCTCTGTGTGTGTGATGGGACTAACACACTTCAAGTCCTATAGGTGCTTCTGGGAAGAAAATATAGCTCTGTGTGTGTGTAATGGGACTAACACACTTCAAGTCCTATAGGTGCTTCTGGGAACAATATATAGCTCTGTGTGTGTGATGGGACTAACACACTTCAAGTCCTATAGGTGCTTCTGGGAAGAAAATATAGCTCTGTGTGTGTAATGGGACTAACACACTTCAAGTCCTATAGGTGCCTCTGGGAACAAAATATAGCTCTGTGTGTGTGATGGGACTAACACACTTCAAGTCCTATAGGTGCTTCTGGGAAGAAAATATAGCTCTGTGTGTGTAATGGGACTAACACACTTCAAGTCCTATAGGTGCTTCTGGGAACAATATATAGCTCTGTGTGTGTGATGGGACTAACACACTTCAAGTCCTATAGGTGCTTCTGGGAAGAAAATATAGCTCTGTGTGTGTAATGGGACTAACACACTTCAAGTCCTATAGGTGACTCTGGGAACAAAATATAGCTCTGTGTGTGTGATGGGACTAACACACTTCAAGTCCTATAGGTGCTTCTGGGAAGAAAATATAGCTCTGTGTGTGTAATGGGACTAACACACTTCAAGTCCTATAGGTGCTTCTGGGAACAATATATAGCTCTGTGTGTGTGATGGGACTAACACACTTCAAGTCCTATAGGTGCTTCTGGGAAGAAAATATAGCTCTGTGTGTGTAATGGGACTAACACACTTCAAGTCCTATAGGTGCCTCTGGGAACAAAATATAGCTCTGTGTGTGTGATGGGACTAACACACTTCAAGTCCTATAGGTGCTTCTGGGAAGAAAATATAGCTCTGTGTGTGTAATGGGACTAACACACTTCAAGTCCTATAGGTGCCTCTGGGAACAAAATATAGCTCTGTGTGTGTGATGGGACTAACACACTTCAAGTCCTATAGGTGCTTCTGGGAAGAAAATATAGCTCTGTGTGTGTGATGGGACTAACACACTTCAAGTCCTATAGGTTCTTCTGGGAACAAAATATAGGAGCTCTGCCTGCCTGCCACGAACACACTACAAGTCCTATAGGTGCTTCTGGGAACAAAATATAGGAGCTCTGCCTGCCTGCCACGAACACACTACAAGTCCTATAGGTGCTTCTGGTAACAAAATATAGGAGCTCTGCCTGCCTGCCACGAACACACTACAAGTCCTATAGGTGCTTCTGGTAACAAAATATAGGAGCTCTGCCTGCCTGCCACGAACACACTACAAGTCCTATAGGTGCTTCTGGTAACAAAATATAGGAGCTCTGCCTGCCTGCCACGAACACACTACAAGCCCCTCTTTCTCAATCAATCTTTGTAACTGAATCTATCTAACTCAATCTCTGTAAGTGAATCTCTCTACCTAACTAAATCGAGCAGAGTGTCACAGAATCAGCCTGCTCAATCTGCGCCGGAACAGCATGTGACCGGCGCAGACGGCGTGGCGGCCTTTTATAGGGGGGGGGCGTGTACTACAGCCCCTGAGCTGTAATTGGCTACAGGCGTCCTGCCTGTAGCCAATTATGGCTCTTCGAGTTTCCGG
The DNA here is from genome assembly GCA_028564925.1 of Lithobates sylvaticus. Classification (NCBI taxonomy): domain Eukaryota; kingdom Metazoa; phylum Chordata; class Amphibia; order Anura; family Ranidae; genus Lithobates; species Lithobates sylvaticus. Next base: position 287,087,451 of record CM053029.1, read on the forward strand.
GGCTGTGATTGGCCAAGCATGCGGGGTCACAGTGCATGCTTGGCCAATCATCAGCCAGCAATGCACTGCGTCGGCCGCGCCGGCCGCAATGCATTGCGGGGCCGCTCGCATCACACGAACGTGATGCGAGCGGCCAAAATAGTTCTGGGCTCGCCGAGCGAGCGAACGCCCGGTGCTCGATGCGAACGTGGGTTCGCATCGAGCACCGGGCCCATCCCTACCTCTCACCATGGCTCTCCCACAGACAAAGGTAAGAGGGTAGCACAATCGCCAGTGCTTTCTCCAACTAAAGCTCCTCTATAAAAGGAGCAATACTGCAATGCTTCTGGAGAAGCACAGCACCAGGATAGTAGCCATGAATCATTAGCTGTACACCCAGCCAGTGATCAGCCTGCTTCAGAACAAACACTGAAGCATTGCTCCTGTCCCTGCAGAGGGATCTCTGCAATAAGCTCCGTTCCTACATTTCCTCTCGACAATCTAGATTAGATCAAGTTGGGGCATGTACTGATAGCCTTGCAAGGCAGGTCGCAGATTATACCAACACCTACCGTGAGGTCACTGAAGCATATCATCAGCACTCTGAGGAAATTAGCTTCCTGCTTGCTAAAGTGGCAGATCTCGAAGATCGTTCCAGATGGAACAATATAAAATTCAGGGGTATCCGAGTCCGATAAACCTCCAGATCTGATTGACTATATACAACCACTCTTCCTCAAGCACCTCCCACAACTCTCTCAAGCTGATATCACCATTGATTGCACACACAGGATTTCTAAGCCTAACCATCTTCCTGTCCCCGTAATGTCCTGGTATGCATTCATTTCATTCAAGTGAAAGAAAAAATTATGGCAGTGGACCACTCCAACACCAGCCTGCCTGATCCCTATTCTGCTGTTGCTTTCTACACAGATATATCTGCTACTACTGCGCAAAAACAAAGAGAGTTTGCCCAAGTCACCACGATTCTCCAAGAGAAAATTATTGCATACAAATGGGATTTACCCCCTAAGCAAGTGGTGACCTTCCAAAACTAAACAACAAATATCTTCATGCCAAAGGAAGACATTAAAAGGCTGTTGAATTGGGGTCTCATTTCTACACCTCTGCCTAACCCCGATCCGCGTTATTTATAAGCCCACAGCCGAGGTTACTCGAACCATGCTGCTCCACGGTAATATCTGCAGCCACCGCTGTTACAGCATACTCCTTCAGCTGCCCATGCTCATGAAATATCAAATTAACTGCATATTTTCTTGTCAGCAATGTTAAAGTCCTAAATGAGTGTCAACCTGAATTTATTTAGTCTCTCTCTGTTGCATACTACATTTATTCCCCCAACCACAGGGTGTAAACTCCCCAAAGAAGCTGGTGTACTTATTGCTATCCATTCCATAGTAGTTTTCCAATTGATCCATGCTGAAATTGACCCACAAGGGAGATATATTATCTTAAATGCCTCCATTAACAACCATGTTGTGACTATCGTCAATGTCTATGCCCCCAATACCAATCAAAGGCAGTTCTACCAATGTGCGATCTAAGAACCATTCTGGAACACTACCTTAGTTATCTGTGGCGACATCAACCATGTCATAGACCCAACCCTAGACTCCTCAAACCCAGCCCGTAAACAAACCACTGCCCTTTCCACCTTGCTCAGATCCGAAGATCTATTTAATCCATGGAGGTGCTACTATGGTACAGAAAAAGAATGATGTGGAGGCATAACACCTCCCACCTCCCTATCCTGTCCACATCTCCAGAAACAGGTTGCATCCGAGATCGAACAATATTTTTTGCTTAATGCTGATTTTTGCTTAATGCTAACCCTACAATTTGTTGGAATGCTCAAAAGGCCTGTCTTTGGGGTCTCCTTATTAAACTAGAACAAACATATTACAGCGCACACATGCAAAACTGACATTTACCTCCAGCAAGGCTATTTAAAAGCACCTAGACAGACATTTTCAAAAAACATTATCAAAAAATATGGGGATTTGGTCACACCATATTGCTATATGGTGCTTAAGCCCACTTACTGCGACAAAGTACCCCATGATTAGTGGGTCCTACACTATCCATAGATCGGGAGATCCTGCTTCTCTGAACCAAGGGAGCTATACTCCTCTATATGGGAGAACATGAGGTCTCCACCCATGATACAGGTGGTCACTAATTGAGGTACTTACTGAGTGGGGTGCTCCACCCAAAAGGATTTGGTCAAAATCCATACATCTATGGATAGTGTAGGACCCACTAATCATGGGGTACTTTGTCGCAGTAAGTGGGCTTAAGCACCATATAGCAATATGGTGTGACCAAATCCCCATATTTTTTGATAATGTTTTTTGAAAATGTCTGTCTAGGTGCTTTTAAATAGCCTTGCTGGAGGTAAATGTCAGTTTTGCATGTGTGCGCTGTAATATGTTTGTTCTGTTGTATGGTCTTATGGCAGCACCATCTTTATGCATTTTTTTAGGGTGTGCCCCCCAAATATCTCTTTTGTCTATTGTATGGATTTTGACCAAATCCTTTTGGGTGGAGCACCCCACTCAGTAAGTACCTCAATTAGTGACCACCTGTATCATGGGTGGAGACCTCATGTTCTCCCATATAGAGGAGTATAGCTCCCTTGGTTCAGAGAAGCAGGATCTCCCGATCTATGGATAGTGTAGGACCCACTAATCCTGGGGTACTTTGTCGCAGTAAGTGGGCTTAAGCACCATATAGCAATATGGTGTGACCAAATCCCCATATTTTTTGATAATGTTTTTTGAAAATGTCTGTCTAGGTGCTTTTAAATAGCCTTGCTGGAGGTAAATGTCAGTTTTGCATGTGTGCGCTGTAATATGTTTGTTCTGTTGTATGGTCTTATGGCAACACCATCTTTATGCATTTTTTTTAGGGTGTGCCCCCCAAATATCTCTTTTGTCTATTGTATGGATTTTGACCAAATCCTTTTGGGTGGAGCACCCCACTCAGTAAGTACCTCAATTAGTGACCACCTGTATCATGGGTGGAGACCTCATGTTCTCCCATAAAGAGGAGTATAGCTCCCTTGGTTCAGAGAAGCAGGATCTCCCGATCTATGGATAGTGTAGGACCCACTATTCATGGGGTACTTTGTCGCAGTAAGTGGGCTTAAGCACCATATAGCAATATGGTGTGACCAAATCCCCATATTTTTTGATAATGTTTTTTGAAAATGTCTGTCTAGGTGCTTTTAAATAGCCTTGCTGAAGGTAAATGTCAGTTTTGCATGTGTGCGCTGTATTATGTTTGTTCTGTTGTATGGTCTTATGGCAGCACCATCTTTATGCATTTTTTTAGGGTGTGCCCCCCAAATATCTCTTTTTTCCTTATTAAACTAGGTTCCCACGAGAAGAAAAAGCGCAATGCTACCACATAAATGATTGGAGAAAATTTGCATCCTTGAATCTGCTAAAAAAAAACAACCCTCCCTTTTGACCAAATCCTTTTGGTGAAGCCCCAGCCCCCACACCTGCAAAAAAAAAAACAGAGACCTGCTTTGCAAAGCAACTCAAATGTCACTTAATACACTCTTAAATCCCATACCTCACCTCCCCCTTTTGAACCTGTATCACAAACCCCAAAGATATTGCCAAACAATTTAGCTTGTTTTATGCTAATCTATACAACCTTACTACATCTGGTGAAGCCCCAGCCCCCACACCTGAAAACATTGCCAACTTTCTGGTCCACTTTCGCTCTTAGACACTTTCCTGGTATCTGAAGTCGCACAAGCTATCACCTCCCTTTCCACTACATAAATCCCCTGGCCCTGATGGTTTCGGCAATGAATGCTATAAGCAATTTTCCACCTGGCTTGCCCCACATTATTGCCAATCCTTCAACTATATTGCTTCCACAGGCCCCATGCCCCCAGAATCTCTTGAAGCCACCATCACAAACAATCCATAAACCTGGCAAACCATCGGACTACCCTGCCGGCTACAGACCCATCTCATTATTAAATACAGATACCAAACTTCTGGCCTACAGACTATTGGAGACCTTTACAATAACTCTTCACTAACCTCTTTCCAACATCTGCAACATAATTATAACATTCTCCTCAAGGACTTTATTGAGACTGATATTGAGTAGACCATCCTACTTACAGCTGTAACAGCTGTTGCAGCAACAGCTGTTAGCATCTCCCAGGATAGGATCACAAATGTTAGGCTCAGACATCCTGTGTTCTGGACACGTGCAGTCCTGGATGAGCTGTCTGACAAAGATGTTGAGGACATGTTTTGACTGAACCGTCAGGGAGTGATGGAGGTTTACCAACTCGTAGCCGAAGAAATTGAGCCCCTGATGAGGAGAACCCATGCCATTCCTGCAATAGTAAGTTTATTGGCCGTGTTCAATTATTTGGCTATGGGTGACTTTCAGCCATCATGCTCTCATCATTGGAATTAGTCATCCCAGTCTTTCTAGATTCCTGAAACCAGTTCTGAAAGCAATCAAGAGACATATGCATTAAGGGAAAGGTTTATCACACTTCTATGCCGTCTTGGACGCAAATATCCTCTGACCCTTTTAGCGCTATAGCCAGTAGAGTCAAGGGAACAAAGAGTGCCAGAGATCATAAATCTCTCTTATACCATTACCAACATATATGAGATTTGGTGTTAGCCAAATATTTCTCCACATAATGACTATACTCCCCTTTGGCATAATTTGATTATATCTGAATTTCTCACAATCCCAGATCCTGATATATGGAGTATAAGACTAATTTATTACGTATCCTATTTATTATCAGAAGGAAACCTTAAATCATTTGACCAATTGACTTGACATTGCCAAATCATATGTTTTTTTTTTTCGGTACCTTCAAATTCACCATGCAATGCAACCTCAATTCCACTCTGCTCTTCCTCAACCAGTCCCTAACCTTATTATGGATGTGATTAAGGGTACAGAACCTAGAAAACAGATATTGTTATTCTATAGTATGCCACTTCTTCCCTCCTCGACCCAATTGGCCTATGAAATCAAATCACACTGGGAAGCAGATATAGGCGTAATAGAAGATGAAGAGGGGAGTGAAGCCTAGACGCATGCAAATCGAAATCTCCTAAATTATCAGACCACTTGACCCAAATGTATATATTACACCACACATATCTTACCTCCATTAGATTAGCCAGATAAAGAACAATCCACCGCATTCCCCCTTTGTCTACATGAAGTGGGCACGTTTTATCATCTTATTTGGCAATGTCAAGCTATACAGGGTTTCTGGTTACAAGTGATTAATTTCCTCCATGATACTATGGGCTCTTCCTTGACTCTGAACCCCAAACACTACCTTTTGGGGATACTCCCAGATTTAGATCTGGACAAATTTGCTAAAGTTTTTCTACATGAAACTTTATTCTCTGCCAGGAAAATTATAGCTAGGCAATGGATGAGAGCCACACCACCTCTTCTGGAGACTTGGGTTCTTGATATGAACAATACCCTCCCATATAAGAAATTCTTATATATTCATAGGGGTTGCCCGTTCAAATATAACAGAATATGGGACAAATGGCTGCAGACATCTGAAACATGTAGTTAATCATATTATAATGTTTGAAAGACCCATCTGCTCCCCAATACCGTATGAAAGTATTGTCTAGTGAAATTATATAATTTGATCTTGAGAACTGTCTGAAGTATGAGATCACTATTTATGCTGTTGCCTTGTACTATGATTTGCCTACTATAAATGTATAGGGGATATTTTAATCCCCAATTTACTTCCTTATTCTCATTGTACTGTATATTTGTCACCTTGTACAATGTACACTTATTGTGATCTACAAATGTACTTACCTTAATGAAAGTCACTGTTTAAAAAAAATAAAAAGTAAAAATTGCATAATAGACTTTAAATTGAGGTTACTGAAGACCTGAAAAATCCATAATTGAAAAAGAAGTATCACCAATCCTGTTTGGTCATACTTCTCTCTTGGGTCACCTAAGTATTATACTTTTGCTATGATGTGATCCAGAATCAGCTGAAAGCATGCTAAAGAACGCTGTCAAATGACATCACAGACTCTCTCTAGCCTCTTTATGGATCCCAAAATTATTTTCTGCTTCCCACCAGACATTCTGCGTCCAACATTCATTTTTTTAGCTATATATAAAAATGAACAGACTATGGGGGTACCTCATCCTATATAGAATTTATGAACAAAGAACCAACATGATCATATCATGGTACCATAGAGGAATTCAAACAATTAATAATTTTCAATCAATTTAGTTTACAAAAGTTAATACATAGAAAAAAAAATATATAAAATCAATAAAGCTGTTCTCGTAAGATTCAACAGTAATGCCTTGTACACACGGTCGGACATTCCGACCACAAAATCCGTCAGATTTTTTCTGATGGATTTTGACCGAAACTTGTCTTGCATACACACGGTTGCATAAAGTTGTCGGAAAATCTGATCGTTCAGAACGCGGAGAGGTAAAACACGTACGACGGGACTACGAAGAGGCCAGCAGCCAATAGTTTTCATCCCCAAATTTATTCTGAGCATGTGTGGCACTTTGTGCGTCGGATTTCTATACACACGATCGGAAAAAGTCTGATCGGATTTTGTTGTCGGAAAATTTTAGGTCCTGTTCTCAAACTTTTTCCGTCGGAAATTCCGAAGGAAAAAGTCCACTAGAGCCCACACACGATTGGATTTTCCGACTACATAATCCGATCAGACTTTTTCCTTCGTAATTTCCGACCGTGTGTACGGGGCATTATAGTTACAACAGATGTCAAAAAGATGGTTGACGTGTTTCACATTTATGCTTCTTCAGAAACAATTATTGACTTGTAACAAGAGAACCTTAATTGGAGAAATGGGAGGAGATAGATATAATTAGCAGTGGTTACATGACTTATATCAAGGTGATAAAAACATACATAGTAATCTCATTTATTACAAATATAATTACCCTCATTCAAAGAGAGCATTGTGACTTACATATTATGAACTCAGCCAAACAGCCTATAGACCAGAAACAGTGTGCCCACATACAGTGGGAGAGGGAGTTTTTACAACAGGGATGGACCAAAATAACAGCCCCTATATAATAAAAATTACCAGAGTGAACCCTAGTTACAAAAGTGCCAAAGACTAGATACATAACATAGTAAACAACGCCAATCATTAAATTAAAGAAATAGGGAATACTCACTGAAAAGTTTTCCCAATTACAAATTAGGATGTGAACAAGTAGTTATATTCCAATCATATGACTGATGCCACTCCCTATGAAAATGTATTGTTAGCTATCACCAGGCTCCTATATCATTTATGAATAAATTGATATTAGAAAAATAGAAAATTTCTTAATTATGAAAGGTGTATGTGGAATAAAGGAAAAAAATTAAGTGTAGCGCTAAGCCTCTATATAGATGGCTTGACAAACATTAGTGTCAAAAAAACATATGTAAATACATGAGTTCATATACATAAAACAGTAGTGATACTGTATATCCAAGCATACATAAGCAAATATGACCCATCAGAGTGAGCAATTAGCACACTCCTAGTAACGGAAAAAAAACAAATGTAATCATATAAGTGTCCAATCTTGAAGAAGAATTGAAAAATAAAAACGGTGATTGAGAACGTTGAAAGTGCAAGTGAAGAAAGTTCCCAGTGCAATCAAAGTTAGACTATTGTTATGACCACTCAATCCAAGGGTATAGAACTACCGCTGTGAATGCACCACCACCGGTATAGATGGAAGCTTACCAGATGGTTTGAACTCAAGCGAACATATGTTCAATGAGTCACAAACGCTTTGGGATATCTGTAATTAAGTGCGCTGTATTACCTGAAATCGCTGCACTTCCGGTTCCTGTATGTAAGGGAACCGAGTGCATTCCAAGCCTCGATTTGGTATCAGAGCTTGCGTTGCAACAGCAATCGGCGCAGTCTACTCAGCGAAAAGAAACCCTGGAAGCAGCAAAACAGAAGAACTGGCAAAAACTTAATGTCGGTACTCAGTTGGGCTGCTTACCAGGCGTGATTGGGAACGGATATAGCCATCAATCTGACCTATTAGCGGAAATTAATGGACACAGAGTTTAAAAGAATATAACATGCGGCCAAGTGAATCAGCATTTGACCCTTATTTAAATAAGGCAACAATGTTATGTACAATACCAGATGTTATTAACACACTGATAACTGTACAAATGAAATAGAGTAAATGATGACAACGAAGATGTCAAGGGCATTTACTGACCACAATGTGTCAATCAAAAGGGCTTATATCATAAATTTGGACATGAATTGGAGGTGGATCCTCTTAAAGGGACCTGGGTTGAATAATTAGTGTAAATGCTAGCATTACAGTTATTTTATATATAGTGGACCTCAATACAATGTGACTCAGATAAATTATATAAAAATGGTAATAATGATAAAAATTATGACAAAAAATATATAAATATAGAATAACCAACTATATATAAATAAACATATTTTTCCTCCAAAGATAAACGATGGAGGAAAAATTGTGAAGAGCAGAAAACCAAAAAGCAGCAGTGCCTGTCTTTAGGATTCATTAATAAAAGTGTTAATGTCCCACTCCACATTCATACTGAGGGGGGAGTGGGACTGGAGTTCATAAATCCAGAAAGTCTCTAGACGAGACACACCTCTGGTCATGGCACCCCCTCTCCAGGGGGGAACATATCTATCTATAACAATAAATTGTGATCCTTTCGGATTACTGTTATGGAACTCCTTATAATGTTGAGGGACACTATGTTTGGAGTCCCTGCTTTTGATTAAGGCGATGTGTTCCCCTACCCTAATTGAAAAAGTCCTTATTGTGCGGCCAACATATTGTTTGCCGCACGGACAAGTGATCAAATACACCACGTACTTAGTGTTACATGTACAGAACGGTTTGATGGTGTATTTCTTTTGTGTAACAGTTGATATGAATTTGACAGTTTTACGTCTACCCAACATGTTGTGTTGACACACAACACATTTTTTGCAAGGAAAGAAACCTATTAAATTATTTAAAAACTAAGGGCGAACAGGCGGATTTATGATATTGGGTGCTATGCGTGTTTGCAGGGACGGTGCTCCTCTAAAAATGATCTTGGCCTGTTCTGGCAATGATGGTCCCAGGACCACATCATTTTTGAGGACACTCCAATGTTTATTAATAATTGTTTTAATTTGTTTATGCTGGGTAGAAAATTATGTTAGCATAGCCCATTTGAAGTGTTCGTCTGGTTCGCGTTTAGGTTTAATTTCCAAAAGAGACGTCCTATCTATAGGGGACACTCTTTGAAGTTCTGAATCTATAGTCTGACTGTTGTATCCCTTATCTATAAACCTCTGTCTCAAGGTTGTCGCTTGTGTTATAAATGTATCTGTGTCGGAGCAGTTTCTCCAAAGCCTGAGAAACTGACTCCGCGGCACAGAGCTCAACCATGATTTGTGGTGGCAGCTGACCATTGCGGTCAGTGGGTTTAAAGTAAGTTTGGAATTTTAATTTATGATCAACCATCTCGATTTCCAAATCCAAGAAATGGATCTTACTATTACTGGCCTCATAGGACAACTCAATACCTCTGTCGTTGATGTTAAGTTGTTCAAAAAATTGTTTCAAAGAGTCGGGGTTCCGCTCCATAGGAGGAGGATGTCGTCTATATACCTTGCCCACAGGACTAACAAATAGGACTGTTGGGCATAGATGACATCCTCCTCCCATTTAGCCATAAAAAAGATTTGCAAGGCTTGGAGCAAACTTAGCCCCCATAACTACACCTTGTTGTTGTAGATAATACCGTTCATTGAACCAAAAGTAGCTATGTTCAGTGGCAAACTCTAGGAGTTCTATGAGATATTCGCACTAAAAAGGTGCCAGAGAGTGTTCGCGATCTAGAAAATGGCGAATGCCCCTGTCGTGCGGTATACATGTGTACAAAGATGCCACATCTGCCGTGGCTATAATATAATGATCTTGTACCACAATGTTCTCTAACAGCCTGATGGTGGAACCGGTATCCTTAAGATACAATGGTGTCTTTCTCACTAGGGGTTGTAGATAAAAATCTATATAACGACCTATACATGATGTGACTGAATTAATACCACTCACTATAGGGCGTCCGGGTGGTTTAACTTGGTTCTTATGAATTTTGGGTAAATAAAATATAGTTTGTATTCGTGGGGCTGTGGGTAATAGAAAAGCCTTTTCTTTATTGTTTAAAATATTAAGCTCATGGCCTTTGGTGATAAGGTCCTTGAGTTGTTACTTATATGTACTGGTGGGATTATTAGGAAGTTCCTTGTATGTACCTGGTTCGCTGAGAATTCGATACATTTCAATTTCATATTGGTCTTTGTCCAAAATGATAATGCCTCCACCCTTATCAGCCAGACGTATAACCAGATCTCTCCGGTCACACAGGGATTTGAGTCCGGCATCAGAAAAGGGCTGGTGGCGATTACATTTCTCAGGGAGTTTGGCAAGATCCTTGAGAACTAAGTCTCTAAAGATCTTGACAGATGGTGCTGCTGGAACTGGGGGAGTGAAAAGTGACAGATTAGATAGTCCGGAGTGAACAGTTCCAGATGTAGCAGCTTAATGGTTAGTCCTAAAGGGATTTGTCATTAAATAGCGTTGGATGTTGACCTTTCGTATATATTTATGGACATCAATAAAGGTGTTAAATCTGTCCAGTTTTTTGGGTGGAGCATATTTAAGACCCTTATCTAGGACTGATATTTCTTCCTGAGTAAGGGTTTTGGTGCTTAAGTTAAAAACACCCTCCCTGCTAAAACCTTCTTCTCTTTCCTCCTTTGTATTCTCCTTCCCCCTCGGCACCCTCTCTTGGATCTTGGCCTCGCTTTTTTGCCGGCGGGTCCTCGTGAAAACCCTGATTGCCATAGGTATCTGAATTGCGCTGATTATGCGCATATGGTGATGATATATACTGATTCCTTATGGGCTCAGGGCTACAAGTGTCTCTAAGTGCCGAGAACCGATTATGTGTGGGGACCGGGGGTGCATTGTAGTGATATGGCTCCATGTAATAAGGGTTAGACCTTCCACCTCCTCTAGATGGAGAGGGATAGTATGGTTGTTTATCATAGTCCCAATAGGAGGGATTGCCAGAATTATGGGAGTTACCCCTAGACTGACCTCTACCCCCCTTTTTTCCCCGATGGTTACCCCTACCCCTAGGGGGATTATTTGGAGTATGGGGACTATAATGTTGTACCCTTTGTTGGGAAGGTTGGAGATCATTATATACATAATTCCTTCCTTGAACCACCTTACTGTATGAAAATGGAGGTTTGTGATTAGTTCCTGATACAGAGGAAGAGGAGGTAATCACAGGTTCTAACCCAATAGGAGGGGTGGTGTCCATTGAAGGAGTGGTATTATAAAGTTTTTGCCAACCAAAAACTGTACCTCCTTTGTAGTCCCCCACGTCTCTGGAGTATTTTTTTAGTTTTTTTATATTTTTGATCCCTATCCTTTTTCTCCAAATGGTTCTGTAAGTTGGAGGAAAGGGAACTATACTCAGGAGAATTTTTGTGCACCAGAAATTTTTCTTTGAGTTCCTTGATCCCCTTTGTCCAAAAGGAGTAATCTATTATTTTTTTTTTTTTGGAGATCAAAAAACTCAAAAAATTGGTACCAGCATTGTTAAAATACTTGTACCAGGCCAGGAGTCCAAGTCGGAATCTCCCTGTTGGGGATGTACATCCCACCTCAAGCTTCTAGGTACCATGTGTTCAGCAATGTACTTTTGCAAGAACACCAGATCCCACTGCAAATGGAGTTCAGTTGTCATGACATTTTTAAGTCTGGCAAAAAGCCCTCCTATTTTAGTGTCTCTACCTGTTGCTATAAAAACAGCATCGGTATTAACCTTATGGGAGGCACGGTAGTCAAAGATATGCATCTTTACGATGGTGCGTATAAACACAAAACTGCGACAATATATACAGTGGTGTGTATCTACACAAGGCTGCAGCAATGTATGATCAAAAGGTAAATGTGTACAAAAGAAAGTAAAAACACTGCGCTGCCCAAAGATGTCTAGGTAGCAGCTAACACAACATATAGATAATTTGGTGCAAAGTGAGGCAAAAAATAAAGTGTAGCACTAAGCCTCTATATAGATGGCTTGACAAACATTAATGTCAAAAAAACATATGCAAATACATGAGTACATATACATAAAACAGTAGTGATACTGTATATCCAAGCATACATAAGCAAATATGACCCGTCAGAGTGAGTAATTAGCACACTCCTAGTAACGGAAAAAAACAAATTTAATCATATAAGTGTCCAATCTTGAAGAAGAATTGAAAAATAAAAACGGTGATTGAGAACGTTGAAAGTGCAAGTGAAGAAAGTTCCCAGTGCAATCAAAGTTAGACAATCGTTATGACCACTCAATCCAAGGTTATAGAACTACCGATGTGAATGCACTACCACCGGTATAGATGGAAGCTTACCAGATGGTTTGAACTCAAGCGATCATATGTTCACAAACGCTTTGGGATATCTGTAATTAAGCGGGCTGTATCATCTGAAATGGCATCCCCAAACTTTTGGAATGACATCACCAAGGATTGGAACGACCAGTCTCCATACCGGAGTAGATACCATCAGTTTCAAATGTATAAATGGACGAAGAAAAAGAACCACATAGCGTAATCCCGTAAAACCAGTAATTTATTTAAAAAAAGAAGGAGAAAGGATCTTGGCAGAGACTGGATCAGGAACAGACTGAAGCAGAGTGAGACAAGCCAGGTCAGCACGTGTAACGGGTAGTTAATTCAGCAGGCAAAGAGTAGTCAGCAGACAGGCAGAGGTTTGGCAACACAAGATCAACAGGTTCAGATATAGCAGGGTCAAGGCAGGCCGGGTCAGGAGTGGAGAAGGCAGCAGTGGTCAAACAGAGCAGGGTCAGGTAATAACAGCAGGTACAGGATCAGACTCAGGTAAAGCTGCAGATCAGACAGCACTGTACCAGAGCAGCTGCTGTCCTTTTTAAAGGGTCACTGGCGCCAAGCCACGTTTTTGTGTACGCACGCACGCCTGCCGCATGTTCCCACACACGCGTACCTGCTGCGTGCCTTCTGGGCACGTACACACGTGGGTGCCTGGTATGGCGCGTTCTCGTAGGAACATGCGTGCACACACCCGTGCATCTGCCTTGCCACAGAGTATCCCTGACATTGCCCCCCCCCAAAAGGGTCAGCCTGTGGATTCCCAACAGGCTCTTCTTTTCAGGGTGAGTGAGAAAAAAGGCACACATTAACCTTCTTGCATGGATATTGCATGCGGGTTCCCAGGAGTTATCCTCCAGGCCATATTCCTTCCATTTAACCAGAAATTGTACCTGATTTTGCCTTCTCCTGCAATCCAGGATATCCTGGATTGCAGGAGAAGTGGGGAAATGCCTCCACTTCCTATTCCTCGTTCCCATCAATCAAAACAGGTTGCGGTGGTCTAGGTCCTCTGTCAGGGAAGGGATCAGGAACTGCAGGTTTTAGTAGGGAAACATGAAATATAGGATGGATTTTAAATGAGTCAGGTAAAGAAAGTTCATATGCTACCTCATTTAACCTCCTCTTCACCAGGAAGGGACCAGTAAATTTGGGTGCCAACTTTTTTGATGGACATTCTAACTTAAGATTGGTTGTAGAAAGCCATACCTGATCACCTGGCTGTAGGTTCAGTTCTCCTCTCCTTTTTTATCAAAAGCCTTCTTGTTGTCAGCTTGCGCCTTGACCATTTCTTCCTGCAAGATCTTATTGTTGCGATTGAGAAAATCCATGGTATCTTGCACTGCTGGAACTGTAGACTCTGAAATTAAATCAGGCAGAAATGATAAATGGAAACCATAATTAGAAGAGAAAGGGGTTTGACCTGTAGCTGAGTGATTGGCATTGTTGTAGGCAAATTCTGCTAGTGGCAGTAATGATACCCAATCGTCCTAGGCAAAGGATGAGAAACACCAGATGTACTGTTTGAGCATTTTATTAGTCCTCTCTGTTTGCCCATTGGTTTGGGGGTGGTATGCTGAGGAAAATGCCAACTCAATTTCCAACACTTTCCATAAGGCTCTCCAGAAATGTGAGGTGAATTGTACGATCACCATGATCACCACGATCAGACATGATGTTTGCAGAGACTCCATGCAACCTAACAATCTCTTCAATGAACACTCGGGCCGCCTCCATAGCAGATGGGGTACTCTTTAAGGGCAAAAAATGGGCCATCTTAGTTAACCGGTCCACTACTACAAAGATTGCCGTGCATCCCTCGGCAGGTGGAAGTTCCACTATAAAATCCATGGAGATCATCCTCCATGGTTTATCAGGAACGGGTAAAGGTTTCAGCAGGCCCCAGGACTTACTTCTTGCTGTCTTGTTCTGAATGCAAACAGAGCATGAGTTCACATATTTCTTACAGAATACTTCTAGATCAGGCCACCAGAATGTACACCGTACCAGTTTAAGGGTCTTATGTATGCCAAAATGGCCTGCCAGCAGATGATCGTGCAACATCTTCAAGACCCCTACTCGCACACTCTCAGGGACAAAAATGTGGCTTCCTCACCAAAGCAGGCCGTCTCTAGGGGTTAGGATAATTCCAGGGGGGCTGAGAATGTTCATGGAAGCCTGTTTGATTTGTGACAAAAGATCCGTTTGCAAAAGTAGGAAGTTCCCTGTAGACAGGATGGTATCCGGTGCTGAAAAATCCTTGGGGTCATCGTACATACGGGATAGTGCGTCCGGTTTTATGTTTTTTGATTCAGGTCGGTATGTTAAATGAAAGGAAAAACAAGTGAAAAACAGGACGCATCGAGCTTGTCGTGGCTTCAGTCATTTGGCAGATCTTAAATACTCCAAATTTTTATGGTCAGTATATATTAGTATGGGATGGTTAGCGCCCTCCAACAAATATCTCCACTCCTCCAGTGCTGCTTTGATGGCCAATAGTTCACGATCTCCTACATCGTAATTTCTCTCTGCTGGAGAAAGTTTTGGTGAGAAGAAAGCCACAGGGTGCATTAAGGCCTTGACCCCTTGACATTGGGAAACAACTGCCCCCACTGCTGTTTCGGAGGTATCCTCTTTGAGGATATAGGGTAAGGACGGGTCAGGATGGCTGAGGATAGGAGCTGAGGTGTAAAGTTTCTTTAGCGTTTCAAAGGCACTCTGCGCCTCGGGGTTTCTGCGGTTTTGTTTAGTTAGTTGTGTTTTTGGGGTGATTATGGCAGAGAACCCTTTCATTAATTTTTTATAAAAGTTTGCAAAACCTACGAAGCGTTGTACCCCCTTCTTGTCTGTGGGTACAGGCCACTCCAGTATGTCGGACACCTTTTGGGGATCCATCTCGACTCCTGCTGGGGAGATTACTGATCCCAAAAACTGGATGATCTGCCGCTCAAATTCACACTTCTCCGGTTTTGCATACAGTTTTTATTGACAGAGTCGGCCTAGCATGATACTGGCATGTTCTCTGTGTTGATCAAGGGACCCTGAGAAGATTAGGATATCGTCCAAGTAGACAATTATGAAGATATCCAGTAGGTCTCGGAATACATCATTAATAAAATGTTGGAAGGTGGCAGGGGCGTTGTAGAGCCCAAAGGGCATGACCAGATACTCAAAATGCCTGAATCTGGTACGAAAGGCCATCTTCCACTTGTCCCCTTCTCGAATACGTATCAGGTTATAAGCTCCTCTTAAGTCCAGTTTAGTAAAGATGAGTGCAGATCTCAGTTTCTGGAATAACTCAGTCATTAGGGGCAGGGGATAGTGGTTCTTAATCGTAATTTTATTTAACTCCCGATTATCCACACAAGGACGGAGAGAGTGGTCCTTTTTGGTTACGAAAAATATCCCTGCTCCTGCCAGGGAGGTGGATGATATTCTTTCAATGCCTCTTGTTCTCATTCTGACAATGGAAACACAAGTCCAAACGGAATCGCATCTCTGGGCAAGAGATCAATAGGACAGCCATATGGGCGGTGGGACGGCAAGGTATCTGCTCCTTGTTTGCTGAAAACATCAAGGTACTAGTGATAGGTTTTAGGTACAGATTGAAGAACGTCTTGATCAGAGTCCATACAAAGTAGGGTTGCCGGTGTACTCAGAGGTTCTGGCAAGCAATGCCTTTGACAATATGGTGATAAAAACTTGATCTCCCTGTACAACCAGTTGATCTGAGGGTTATGGGCCTGGAGCCAAGGTAGACCCAGGATGACAGGAAACAAGGGGGAAGTGATAGCGTCAAGGCTCAATAGTTCATTATGTTGAGATGAAGAAGTAACAGGTAATAGAGGTGATTCTTGGGTTACTGGTCCAGATCTGATACGTGAGCCGACAGCTAAAAAGACAGACAGTCCATGCATCTTTGGTCGCAAGGGAATATGTTGCTGAGCAGCAAAGTCAATGAAGCGACTGCATGCTCGGGAGTCCACAATAGCGTTAACTGGAATTGTCTTCCCTGGAAGCTGGACTAACAGAGGAAGAGTAAGGTAAGTCGCCTGGGCAGGTAGCATTGTGAAGTTAGTAGAAGGAAACTTACTCATCTTTGCAGGACACCCATGAACATAATGGCCAGCTTTTCCACAATAAAGGCAAAGATTCTTCTGCCCGAGGGTGATCGCTCCTAAGGTAATAGCGTGTGGTGCATCATAACATTTCCCAATCATCCCCCATCCTTCCTACTTTTCCCCTCTATTTGATAGGTTCTGAGGTTGTTTGTAATATTTGAGGTATATTGTATGGGAAATGTTAGAGCTAATGGGCACTGATGGTCTGCTTAGCATCTACAAGGATATAAATCCTTGTTTTTGGCCGGCCGCTTGTGCTGTGGGATTGTCTGGGTCCTTCTGCGCATGCACGTTGTTTCAGTTTTGTTCTCTGGTATAGGGTGGAACTGGCACTTGTGCGGTGATGTCTGGACAGACGGCGTCATTGCATGTTTATGCAATACCATCCTTCATTGAGGATTATCCCATCCAACACACCTGCTGGCGCCAAAACTGACTATTTATTCAGTGTGGTCTGTTAGGTTTGGCGAGTGGTGTGTATTTTGTATGCTGGGATACTTGGATGGTAAGTGTTTTATGGACATTCCTTTGATATTTTGAATTCTTTATGAATAATGGTCCCCTCTTTTGTGGTGATATGATGCCGAGCCCTTATTTTCTTTTCTTTAGTTGTGCCTTGCTTGAAGTTGGAAACTTTGACTGCCTCCTTTTATATATTAAGTGGATTTGTGATATCCTATTACCTAAACTGACTGGTGTTCCTATGATGGCTCATTCTCATTGTGAGTTTTAAGAGCCATGTCATTTATCCATATGGAAGTCATATACAGGTATTTTCTGGTTTTATTCCACATACACCTTTCATAATTAAGGAATTTTCTATTTTCTAAAAAAATTCACACAAGTATTTTAAATAATAGTACAAATGAGTAAAAACATTGAAAGGAAATTCTGTGCAATCCAGTTTAACAACATATATGAATATATAAGTGGTTCATATAGTAACCTTGTTGTAACAGTATTTACTAGCAGGTTATTACAGAGGATGAGGGGACACTCTTTCTGTCTGGATGACATGAAATTAAACTTTCACATATGGAAAGTTTTCTTAACTGGATTAACGCTAACAACAAATACAAATGCTTCCTCAATCTCCTGTTCACACCATCTATACACATAGTTAAATGACATTAACCACTTGCTTACTGGGCACTTAAACCCCCGCCTACCCAGACCAATTTTCAGCTTTCAGCGCTGATGCACTTTGAATGACAATTGCGTGATCATACAACACTGTACCCAAATAAAATTTTTATCATTTTTTTCCCACAAATAGAGCTTTCTTTTGGTGGTATTTAAGCACAGCTGTGGTTTTTATTTTTTGCTAAACAAACAAAAAAAGATGGAAAATTTAGAAACAAACACAAAATCATGTTTAATAGTTTGTTATAAAATTTAGCAAACAGGTAATTTTTCTGCTTCATTGATATGCGCTGATGAGGCGGCACTGGTGGGCACTGATAGGATGCACTGGTGGGCACTGACAGGCTGCACTGATGGCCAATGATAAGATGGCACTGATGGGCCCTGATGGGTGGCACAGATGGGTGGCACAGATGGGTGGCATGGATGGGCACTGATAGGTACCACTGATAGATGGCACTGATGGGCATTGATGGGCAGCACTGAAGTGCACTGATGGGAACTGGTAGGTGACACTGATGAGCACTGATAGGTGGCACTGATGTGCAGCACTGTTCTTGAGGCACTGATTGTGGGCACTGATAGGTGGCACTGTGGGCACTGACAGGTGGCATTGTGAGCACTGATGGGTGGCGCTGGTGGGCACTGATAGGCAGTACTGTTGCCTACTGCTAGATGGCACTTGTAGGGGCACAGGTGGGCACTGAGGAGCTGGCAGCAGCTCACAGTGATCGGGACTGATGTCCCTCTCACTGCCGCCGGTGGTCATTTTTTTTTTTTCCGATTACGGCTGTGTTGACATCGCATGATCAGCTGTCATTGGTTGACAGCTGATCACGTGGTTAGGGGTCGGGATCTTGAAAACAAAAACTCTTGGAACTTTGAACAGTGTCCCTGTGTAGCAGAGAGCGGACAGGTTCTGCAGTAACAGTATTGAGGAGGTTGAGCCTTGCAAGGTGAACAGTCCAAGCAAGAGCCACTTCACCAAGTTATACATATGCTATGATCTTCAGAAAAAAACTTCCTAGGGTGGTAGCACTTTAGTCTCTAGGATCTCTCCCCATCTGTACTCACAGAGCGCCTCTGGATAAATGGTTGCCTTCTACCAGTATCCTACAGGCAGCTTTTCCCAATCATACCAGAGATCCTTAAGCCCCATACACAGGGACCAAAAGGCAGACACCAGTGGCCGGTTTAATAGAAAACAGCTCGTGTGTATGCCAGCCAGTCCAACAGAAGCCAGTCATTTGGCTAAGAGCATCAATTGGAGTGTTCTTGTGGGGGGAGACATTCCCCTGTCAGAACACAATAACTCAGCTCAGTGGGGGGAGATCGCTGTACTAACATTGGATCTTTAGTACAACGAAACATGGATAAGGCATGGATGAGGCACGGATGGGCATGAATGAGGCACGGATGGGCATGGATGAGGCACAGATGGGGCAATAATAAAGCACAGATGGGCATGGATGAGGCACGGATGAGCACAGAAGAGGCATTGATGTGGCATGGATGAGGCATGGATTAGCACTGATGTGGCATGGATGGGGCATGGATGAGGTGGGTATGGGCATGAATGAGGCACAGATGAAGCATGGATGAGGCACAGATAGGCATGGATGAGGCACAGATAGGCATGAATGAGGCACAGATGAGGCATGAATGAGGCACAGATGAGGCATGAATGAGGCACAGATGGGCATAAAGGAGGCAGAGATGGGCATGAATAAGGCACAGATGGGCATGAATGAGGCATAGCTAGACATGAATGAGGCACAGATGATGCCTGAATGAGGCCCAGATGGCAAGAATGAGGCATGGATGAGGCACAGATGGCATGAATGTGCCATGGATGAGGCACAGATGGGCATGAATGATGCATGAGTGAGTACTGCTGCAGTCTCCCTCCTCTCCTAACATGCTGTACCAATCTCCGTGTACAGCATGCGGGGAAAGGAGAGAGCTGAACTTGACATACGATGGTTTGTTGACAAGTGCCAGCTCTGTCTCTGGACGGAGCAATCATGTGGTAAAGGGCCGGTGTCACTGGCCTTTCCCCCGATCCGTGATGCGCGGGGTCCAGAGGACTTGACGGTCATCGTCATTCCCGGTTGCGTGCCCCATGGGGGCGCACAGGAAGCGCAATTCTGGGAGGATGTACCTGGACGCCCTACCAGAACTAGCAGACCACACTGTAGGCGTTATTTGGCTTTGACCCGGTTGGCAAGTTAATATGTTTTTTTAAAAATTGCATTTTTTATCATATTTTATATTTTATATATATATTTTTATTTATTTATTTTATTCACACCTAAATATATGGGTCTAACTCATGGACAGGTCTATTTTATTATAGAAGGGAATCTCATTTCACTTTATTTATTTATTTATTTATTTATTTATTACTCAATATTTTTATTTTTTACTTTTTTTTATTATTTATTTATATTTACATTGAATTCAAAGCGGAGCGCCATGCGTTTTTTAAACCTATAAAAAAAAAAATAATACTCACCTTTCTCGATCCAAAACGGTAGTTTTTTCTTTTTACTTACCTTTAGTTGTTTTCTTCGCTTCCTGGTTCTCCTTCCCTCAGATATGGGCTGGGATATTACAGCTATTTCGTAATATCCCCTAGCCCGCACTGTCTCCTGGGAGCTTGTGTCATGGGAGTCAGTGCGGCGGCCTGGCCCGAGATAGCGCGAGATTTCAAACCGAACGTGACGTCATCACGACAGTCACGTTCGGTGGGAGTTTCAAAAAACGCCACTTTCGACGCCGTCACCGTTGTGATGGCAACAGGAGATGCTGACGGCGCATGCGCGAGATTTCAATAAATGGGCGTCAGTGAAATTCAGGAAGAGAACGCCTGGAGGTTTCACTCGCCCACAGGCAAGATGGAAAAAACAAAGAGACTTTTTATAAAGTCAATTTTGAATAGAAAAAACAAAAGGCTAAAGTGCAAGAAACTGGACTGGTGAGTGAATCAATTACTAAAAAGATTATTTATTAAGGACCTTTGAAAAAAAAAACGTCAGGGGCAGTGTAGCTCCGCTTTAAGTTTTTATGAATGGTGCATAGCTGATTGACAGATGCAGGATCAACTATTTTGCCATACACCGTTCATACGAGAAAAAAAAAAAACACATGTCTATTTATTGTGTAAAATGGTAATAATAGTTTTAAAATAAGGGGGTGTACATTTGTGATAGGTGGACTTTATATATATATATATTTTTTTATATTATTAAGAAGTGTGGTGCTTTGTGTTTTGCTTTCACTGTGTCTTAACAAGACTGTACTTTTGCCCGAGACTACAGCCTTGCATTCACAGTCTGAGTGTTATGGATGTTTGTTTTTATCCCCCCTCTTATTTATACTCCTAATTTGCTTCACCTTTTAGACCAATTTGGACAGGTCTTAGGTCTTCAAGTAAACACCTAAAAACCAATGACTCTCAATGTTTCCCTACCTTCTTCCCTCCTAGACAAACTGAAGGATCTTTTTCCTTTCTCTTGGTCTCCCAGATACATTACTTATCTGGGTATAAAACTAACAGCAACTCCATCTAATTTATTTTCTGCAAGCTACTCTCCCATATTGACACTCCTTACCAATCTTATGGCTAAATGGTCCACCTTGCCATTGGTTTGGATGGGCAGGATCACGGTAGTTAAGATGGCCACCCTCCCCAAAATATCTGTACCTATTTCAGGCTCTCCCTATCCTCGTCCAAGACTATTTTCTCCACCTATAACATCAACATACATATGGGGCAT
This sequence comes from Lithobates sylvaticus, assembly GCA_028564925.1. NCBI lineage: Eukaryota > Metazoa > Chordata > Amphibia > Anura > Ranidae > Lithobates > Lithobates sylvaticus. The sequence continues at coordinate 287,109,033 of CM053029.1, forward strand.
GCTCCTTTCTCATCTCCCCCATCTAACCCTTTGGGCACCTAAAGTACAAGGAAGCCCAGGCCTCCCTAATTTTACTAAATACTATTATGTGGCTCAATTGGCTCCCCTGCTGAAATATCATGCCACTACCAAAATCTCTCTCTGGGTGGCCCTAGAATCAGTCGACTGTGACCCCTTATCATTAACCATCTCAGATCGCCAGACCTTAAATAACCCTATTACTCGTCATTCCCTTACTCTTTTGGACCACCTCAAAACTCGCCATACCCTCCTTATAACTCCCCTGCTCTCTTTCCTCTGTAACACCACGGTTTGCCCCGTTTGGTCCTCCCACACTTCTGTTTCCAATTGGTAGTCTGTCAGCCTGCTTAGAGCTCACCAATTCATGAACACCCACATGCATTAAACCATTCTAGTCTCTTTGTGAGACACATGCCCTACCTATCTCCAAACCCTTAAACTTAAACATTTTTATTATTGTAGTAGGTGAGTACATTAATTATTCATATATGAGGTAGCACCATACCTTTTTGCATACATTACCTTATTATTCTAAAGTGGTTAACTTACTTTTAAAGGGGCAGCTTCACTCATTTATTATTTAGTCACTGGTTGGCACCAATTCTTGTCACTTTATAGCACATATCAGATTTTATGTTTTTTTCTTTCCACTCCAATTATTATAAAAATTTGAATTTTCCAGGGCAGTCTTTTGAAAAACTTAAAGCCCAACTGCAGAAACATTTCTGTTTAAGGTAAAATCACCATTGGGGATACAGACAGCAAAAGTTAATTTTGTAGTAGATTGGGGAAGGGTTAGAACCTCTTCCAGGATTTACTGCTGTACATATCCCCATAAAAGCAATTTTTTTTTCAGGTTACAGATGTCAGACAGAACAGGAAGAGAAGATATCCTCTGGGGGCATTTTTAAAACCTGGCAGGAAGTTATAGCTACTGCCATAACCTGGGGAATTGTGTTCTGTCTGAATTAGATTTTTCTTCAATACTTGTTTTGTATTAAGAATACACGTAAACTATATTTTAAATAAACTTTTATTGTACTCTGACTTATAGCCAGTTTGTAAGCAGCACATTGTCAAAATTAATGTTTAATATATGTAAATAGACACAAGCATAATTTATCTTTCAATTTAAACAATAAAAATTCAAGCTAATGTTCCACTTTACAAATAGCTAGAAAAGATGCTCAAACAGATCTTACAAGAAAGAAATTAATATTAAGGATTTATACAGATATCAGAGTTTTGTGATTTAATATAACCACTATTTACTAGATGGAAATTCTAGCTTAATTTACTTATGAAAATGCTTTTAAAATCAGAGGTTTATTATTTTGCCATTATTTGTGCAATCTATCTTCCAGAACTGTTAAAACTTTTCTAATTGAGAGAGGCATTTGCAACAATGCAGAATGGATTTAAAGTCATGTTCACAGAAATAAAATTTGAAATTAGATCTATGGCTGAAGAGTAGCATAATGCTTGCCTAGTTTGTCACAAAGCATAAAGCTTTTTTCACATCAATAAATTAGCTTTTACCGAGAAAAACACAAACAAAAAATTACTATTTTCTGCTTGTGATAAACAGTACACTAAACCCTTTGAAATTTTAAATGTAATGCTTCTTTTGGACACGTAGTATGGTCTAAAAATAATTTAACTCTGTAAGTACTGGAAGACTAAAAAGGAAAACATAAACGATAGGTTCAATTGACTTTACATATTTGTATGATGTAATGTACTTGTGTAATATCTTTTATATACATAGAATTCACAGATATTATGACTAATAAAATAATATATAATGTGACAGGGCTACACCAGGTCATGAGGTGAAATGAAAATCAATTTTCAAATTAAAAGAGGATTTTTACATCACCAAGATTCCTCACTTATGCAAGTTGAGGGGCTCTGGAAGGTTTTTTTCCGAGGCTGGTCTGGTCATTTTCTCCAGGTTTGCCAATGCCTGCTCAGGATCCAAGAGCTCTGAAGCCTTAAATGCTATTGGACGGAATAAAGCTTCCAACCCTGGGTCCACGTTTTGCTGGTGACCAGTACTTATTGATTGCAAATCTTTAAAAAAAGCCCTTATGATATAGGTTCTGAATAGTGTTCAAGGGTTGCACCCTCCCCAGGCAGCTGTGTGGCTGCCTGGGAGAAGTCAGTGGTGTGTATGTGTGTTCACAGTGTTAGTGAAAATTGTGGGGAAACACACATTGTCCCTAAGCCTGAGAGCCATAGCAGCAGTGCTACTAGATTAAGCCAGGAGGCTGAATAAAGCATTTTGAATTGTTTGGTAGAATTGGAAGAGGAGTGCTGAAAACTCCTGCATAGGGTTATCCATTTTGAGTCAAAACAGACCAAAAAAATTAAGATAAGCATGAATGCCTTGAAAAGCCGAAAAAGATGATTAAATATGTATATATAAACAACATTCTCAGTAAAAAAAAACTGAGAATAATTAATTAAGTCTTCTCCAAAAACACAGGTAAAAAGTGAAATATCAGGGGGTGCATGTGTGGCCGCTTCTAATCAGAGCTCCAGACCTGCTCAGGTATACGGCCACGATCATGGATCCACCCGCTTATTGCCTCATCGACACGGCAATCCCCTGCTACAAAACCTGTGTATGCCTACACCAAAAAATAAGCGCAGAGGAGGGGCCCAGAGATCATTAACCCGCTACCTCATCAGAGCCCAGGAACAGAGCATCATGGCGGGACATGGTGCTGGCTCCAAGTCTCCTTCTGCAGCTGCAGCTGCAGCTGCCTCTCTCTCTACATAGCCATTAACACTGGATCAAATCTCTCCTAAAGACTGTGAGTATGCTCCACTAACAAAAGCTGATCTGGATCAAAGCCTAGAATCTTTATGCACCAAATTGCATCATTCTTAAGCATGATGAGCGTTCTATAGCTTATAATGATCTCTCTAGAGAACATGAAGAACTTTAAACAGCCTTTCTACAATTGCTAGCCCATGTGGAAGATTTGGACAACCGCAATAGGAGGAATGATCTGCAGATCAGAGGGGCCCCAGAATCAGTAACTGACCTCACATCATACACTATGAAGCTCTTCAAGTCTCTATTACCAAATATGGCTGCCTCCTCATTTACGTGTGATCATATAGATAGAGCCCTCAGGACTAAACCACCCCCTGACAAACCCCCTAGAGATATTGTACTGTGTATGAAGGATTTTCTTACCAAAGAAGAGATTCTGAGAGGGTCAAGACATATTAGTAAAGTTGGGCCTCCTGAAAACTGAAAATTCACAGAGACCTCCATCGACTCCTCGGATCTCACCCTTATAAAACACCCCCTCTCCAAGAGGCGACCACTGCAGAACACGCCATGAAGTGGGAAATCTGGACCCTCCAGACCATAACTAAACAACCTTCTATTTATTATTTTTTTCTTTCTATTGCTGAATCAGAATCACCAAGTTTCTACTTTTTCTTTTTTTACACTTCTCACACCTTCATATCCACCAGGAACAAGGGAGACATTTGCTCCATTATAACTCAGAAACACTAGGCAGTTCTAGTTTAGTGAATAAACTTTTTCACACCACTTTTGAACCAATGCTGCCACCTATTGGCCTTTTTTTATTTTCAGCAGAGGCATCACTGACTGAAAGAATTTACCGTTTCCTTCCCGTCACGATTTGCCCTGGGTAGATTTGGTAGATTCGGTTCCACTTTGCCTTCACCAAACTGACTTTTTTTTTTTTTTTTTCCAGAGACATCTTTCACCAAAAGTTTTTGTTTTATAGAACAATGTATTTTTTCCCCAAATCCGACTCCAATTCTTCTCCCTGAAGGGTTTATTGCTAACACTACATACTTTAAGAACCCCACATCTTTTTGCATCTTTTTTTGTTTTCTTATATATTCTTATTGCTTTCTTAATTCTTAGCAGTTTTCGCTACTATAATTTGGCATACACAGTTAACCTTTTTCTTTTAGGTTTATCTGTAAGCAGGCCTAACCCACCTATGTATGCATGCTATTCCCCCACTCAGTCCTCCCATCCCGAATAAAACATTTGGTCTCTGATTCCATTGGACTCGGTTCCCAAATATGTGTCCGTTTCCTTCACGGGATACTAGTTTTCTTGGACGCATAGCAGTATCTAAGCTTTTCGGTTCGGGAGCACTGAGTTTGAGATCTACATATCTCGGTTTGATTTTGGTAGACCAAGGATGTTTTTATCTCCTGGTCCTGACAGTTATTTAGCGTTACTATATTGTACTGTTATGTCTTTTCTTATATTGCTCATAAGTTTTTTTTTTTTTTTTTTTCAATTTTCTTGTGGTACTTTCAATGCACCAACCAACAGACGTACCTTGAAGTTGCAGAAAAATGGCGACCCCTTATATTACTGTCCAACCATTCTTTTAACAATAGCTTTAAAACATTCAATTGAAAGTATGGTTACCCCCACAATCATGACTATTACCTGTATATCACATAATGTTCAGGGATTTAACTCCCCGAACAAACGCTGAAAGGCATTCTTGTACTATAAACGCCTATGAGCAAAAATAATCCTTCTTCAGGAAACGCACTTCTCACAAAACAATTAACCCTCCTATTTCCATAAATCTTATCATCAAACTTTCAATACTCTTGCTCCTGGCAAGGTTAAAGGGGTCACCATTTTCTACACCATTCATTAAGTCCAGCAATCTAGCAGGCTGCAAAGTGACCATAGCGAATGTCTATGCCCCTAATGAAGGGCAATCCACCTTTTTCGTGAAAATTCTTTGGCGTTTTGCAGAAATACCATTTCACACATATTATTTTAGGTGGAGACTTTAACCTTGTCTCACAACCAGTGTTAGATAGAAGTAAATATACTCCATGTTCAGGTGCCCAAGTCGATGTGTACACAACTTAACTCCTTTCAACTCTTCAACTCTTGGAGAGCTCTAAACATGGGTGCACACAATTACACACATTTTTCGCACCCCCCATGACTCATATGCCAGATTGTATTACCTTTTCTGCACCCTCATTATTCTAGCAAACTCTCTGGATACTTTCATTCACACTTACCTCTGGTCAGACCACCACATTGTGGCCTTTACAACTTCCATAATAGGCCTTGCTAATACCCCATACTCATGGAGGCTCAACAAGTCCTTAATTTCGGACCCTGGCACACAACACATTTTTAAGGGACATATAGAAGAATATTTTAGGCTAAATTCCACTCCAGATATTATGATCACATTATTATGGACAGATCATAAGGCTGTGCTACGAGGACACCTTATTTAATTGGTCTCAGACCACAAAAAAGCTAAATGGTCAGACATACTCTCACTCACCCAAGAATTATAGAAGCTATATAAAACACATCATCATACCCAAGATTCTATACTACTCTCACATGTTCTCACAAAAAAAAACTTGAATTGACTGCCTTTTCTCATTCAAACAGAGAAATCTCTATGTTGGTCCAAAGCTATATTCCTCCTTAATAGAAATTCATATACAGCAATGTTTGCTAGGAAGCGCAAACACTTAAACCATTCCACAAATACAAACTCCGTGCCCCATCTGGCCACATATTGTCTCATCCTTCAGAGATAACTGACATATATAAAAATTTCTATGCAGACCTGCTCTCTTCCCTGTCCTCCTCCATACCCCCTGAATCCTTCTCCTGGATGGCTAGTATTCCCATCCCCACATTATCTCAATCCCATTGAGAATCTCTAAATTCACCTTGCACAGAGGAAGAAGTTAGGCATAACATTAAATCCCTCAAAACTGGTTCAGCTCCTGGCCCGGATGGCTAATGCAATGTATTATAAACAATTTATAGACCAATAAGCTCCTAAATTGACCTCCCTATTCAATTCTATATTAATCGAGATGTTACTAGAGAACATGTCTTTAATCCCTAAACCAGAAAATAACCACTTTGAACCTTCTAACTTTCATCCTATCTCAGTCATAAACAATGACCTAAAGATCTTTATTGGACTTTTAGCAAATAGGTTAGCAGCAGAAATTTCCATATTAATTTACCCATATCAATCAGGATTTATCCCAGACAGACAAATTAGAGACAACATACGATTGGCCACTAATATTATTCAAGACGCTAATAGAACCTCATACTGAGCTTAGATATACATAAAGTGTTGGATAGTGTCACATGGGAATATCTTGTAGCTATTTTACAATGCCTCGGTTTTCAAGGTGAATTCTTCCATGCATTTAGACCCTTATACACCAATCCACAAACAAGGATCCGTATCCCAGGCTGTAACTCAGACTTTTTTAAGGTGGTTAAGGGTACTAGACAGGGGTGCCTGCTCTCCCCCCTATTATTTGTGCTTGCTATGGAACCCCTGGCAGCAGCTATTTTACAGCACCCAGACATTTCGGGTTATCTCAAATCGGGTTCACAGTATAAACTCAGCATGCACACAGATGACATGCTTTTATTCATAACCAACCCTACCATCTCCCTACCCAACCTATTACAAACACTCCGTAAATTCTCTGTTTTATCAGGTCAGGCCCATTTCCAACACTTAAAAATTCCTTTGACCTCCAATGGTCACACACCTCCCTATCATACCTGGGGATTCATCTAACACCTAACCTACACACGCTATTTCTTAAAAACTACCCCCCATGATGACAAAACTTAGACAGACTCTGAAAACATGGAAATCATACCACATCTCATTTCTAGAGAAACCACAGCAAAGATGACAAGTTTGCTTAAACTGTTAAACTCTACCTATTAAAATAACCAAGTCCTTCATACTCGCCTTCCAACATGACTTAAATAACTTCATATGGACAAACTCCCCCCCTATAGTTTCTAAAAACGTGTTATATTAATCTACCACCAGTGGAGGCTTGGGCACCCCAAACCTATGGCATTATTATTTGGCCTCCAGGTTCACAAAATTGGCACAATGGCATATACACAATTCTTAAGTACCCTGGGTAAAATTTGAATCAGATTCAATCTGCCCCTACTTTCTCCCAGGCCTACTGTGGTCTAGAGGAGTCTCAATCTCCAATTTACATCCTTTAAATTCCTTGGTAGCTCAATCACTCTATCACTGGGAAAGTTATAACACTAAATATTAGAAAAAGAAGTTCTTCCGGGGAACCACCATGGACGATCTTATCTCCACATGAGGTGGTGAGAATATCAGAACTGAATATATACAGTGCATTATCTATTTGAATGCTCCTTTTAACATTATGTTTGTAAGTGCAATAGCTTAAGGGTTGGGTTTATCTGTTGAATAAATGTTTACAGTTTTACACTATGAGGATTCCTTTCCTTCCTTATGCCTGAGCTGTATGAGAGGATTGTGGCTTGTCTGGGGTTCTACAGGATCAGGATGTTCATTATCCTTTTGGTTGATCGATATTGAATTTCCATGCTGATGTACTTTTGTCCTCTCCAAAAGACATGCTGGTAGGTTAATTGGCTTCTGTCCAAAATTGGCCCTAGCATATGAATGTGAGTTGGGGACCTTGGTTTGTGGGCTCCTTGAGGGTAGGGACTGATGTGAGTGTGCAATGTATGTGTGGAGCGCTGCGTAATTTGACGGCGCTATATGGGTACCTTAAATAAATAATAATATAATAGATGAGCATCCTAATGAGACACAATGTGCAGGGATAGGGAGAATTGTAGACACGCACCCACACTCACTCAGGTTGAACTGGATGGTCCTATAGGGAGCTGATTTACATGGTGTGGTGACAGTCGAACGTCTACTCAGCTGATGATTCTGATATGAACTGTCACATTGATATGCTAAATCATTCAGCACCTGGACTTATAGCGGAGTTCCACCCTAAAGTGGAACTTCCGCTTATCAGACTTCTTCTGTATAACACAGGTATCTGCCCCGCCCATATCCGGGAATGCCCGCCCATATCCGAGGGTTCCCGTTGTGTCTTGGGAAACACACAGTTCCCAGGACACAACAGGGACCAATAAAGACGCGCAGCGTGACTCGCGCATGCGCAGTGGGTGCCCGGCTGTGAAGCCATAGCCGGGTGCCCACAGTTGCAATGCTGGCGCAGCCGAGCAGATCGGGGGGCTCTCGGAGCTTCGACCCCCCGCATTGCTGGACCCTGGAACAGGTAAGTGTCCAATTATTAAAAGTCAGCAGCTGCAGTATTTGTAGCTGCTGACTTTTAATATTTTTGGTGCGGGTGGAACTCTGCTTTATACACCACTTTTAGATTTAATGTGTTTTCATTTTTTATTTTTTTAGTGCTGCTTAAGCTGGAAAGGACTAATTTTTTGATCTTTTTTTTTTTCTAATGTTTTGTATGAATACAGCAGCTGCTTAGTTTTATTAGGTATATTCTACATCTAAGCCCTGGATAAGTGACCTTGTTTACTTCCCCTTGTTTTATAACACTAAATGTTCCTTATCTTCCCAGGCCCCACCTCAAGCAGCATTCCTAGGAGATCCAGCCTTCCCCCCAGGCTTCAATAATCTCTCAGATTACACCTGTTGGATAACCTTGGATGTTCTCTTTTTTCTAGACATATATGCAGTTTGTTTTGTTCCAAATTGAAATTCAGACAAATTTACGTTTTTTGGAAATGTGGATGTATCCATATTTCCAAATTACAATAGTACAGAATTTAAATAAATCCGAAATAACAAAAAAATAAAAAATTTGGACGAAATTTAAATTGATTCGAATAGTTTTCTAATAAATTTTGAATAGTTTTTGAATTTGAAAAGTTTTCAAAGTCGAAAAGTTTTTGAATTTAAATAGTTTTCCAATTTCTGAAGAGAATAAAATAGAATAGAAAATAAAGGAATAAAAAAGAAAAGAATAGAATAGAAAAGAATACAACAGAAAATAAAAGAATATATTGTAATATAGTAAAACAGAACAAAATAGAAAATAAACAAATAGAATAGAAACAAAACGAATATAAGAGAATAAAAAAATTGAATAAAATAGAAAGAATATAACCATCTATTGAAATTCAAATTTCAAATAGAATAAATTCAAATTTGAATATATAAGAAAAGAAAACAATAGAATAGAATAAGAAAGAATAGAATAGAATATAATAGACTATAATAGAAGAGACTTGCAGCTGCCCAAGGATGGAGGTGGTTTTAGCCGTCTCTAACGCTAGATTATATTACTTGGCATCACAACTCCAACATTTATATGGTTGGAATATTATAGACCTAGGGGACCCTATACAACAAATTATACTCTCTGAATTTTTGAAGGAGCCACCGGTTCAGTTAATGGCTTGCTTATTATTTTTATAGTAAACAGTATTTCCCTACATTCAATCTAATTCATAAAGTGTGGACTACCGTCCAACAACTTATTTCCCATGAGGGATATACAGTAAACCCCCGCTATATCGCGGTTCAGTTTTTGCGGTCCCGGTATATTGTGGTTTTTTAATTAGGAACTGTTATTCTGATATTGTGGTAATATTTCGCCATTTTCGCAGTTATGTACTCTATTTTTTACTGTACTGTACAGTATACTGTACTGTTAAGACAATATTTTTGTGTTTTAAAAATCCTCTTGATCTCTCTCTCTATCTTTAATGTGTTTCTATTGCATAAAAGTGTGTTTAAAGACCTTTAAATGCTATTAAAAAATTAACAAAACATGCCTAGGGTGTATTTAAATAGGGTCTTTCTATTTTGCGGTTTTTCACTTTTCGCGGGTGGGTCCGGAACATAACCCCAGCGATGGAGGGGGGTTTACTGTACCCAATATATGCCCATATGGAATAATCTATGATTAACAGAGGTAACAAAACATAAAAACTTCAACTCATGGAAAAGGGCTGGTATTGTCCTTCTTTATCAGCTTTTTGATAATGAGGCTCTACAACTAGAGTTGAGCGGACACCTGGATGTTCGGGTTCGGCGGGTTCGGCCGAACTTCGGAAAAAAGTCTGGGTTCGGGACCGAACTTGACCCGAACTTGACCCCGAACTCCGAACCCCATTGAAGTCAATGGGGACCCGGACTTTTGAACACTAAAATGGCTGTAAAAAGGTAATGGAAAGGGCTAGAGGGCTGCAAATGGCAACAAAATGTTGTTAAGAGCATGGCAAGTGATCTTCAAACAAATGTGGATAGGGAAATAACTTAAAATAACATAAAAAAATTAAAAATAAAAATAAAATGCTGGAGGCCCCCTTCTCAGCAGAAGAGGTACAGGAAGTCATTAAGAACCTCAGAAACTCAACGGCACGATGCCGCACATATGGTGGGGATACCCCAGAATATGCACTTTCTGGAAAAAATTATACAATTTAATGGATAAGATAGTGGGAAAATAAAATACTTGGAAATTTAAAAAAATGAAAAAATTATAATCTTGACCTAGGAGGACGAAATTAAAATCGAGTAGGAGGTTGAGGTGGCGGTAGATGTGGCGGTGTAGGTGGAAGCGGCGGTGGAGGAGGACGAGGTAGCCAACACTGGTTCAAAAATACAACAATGGCTGGGTAAGGCTAGTGGTGAATGATGTGTCGAATTCTGTCACCCGTCGCATAGTGTCCGCCCTGTACTGCGCTTGCTCAGTACGTAGGACAAGGGGATTTTGAAACTCTCCGAAGACGATGCGCGGTGACTCCAGGTTCAAGCCACATCATCCGAGGTTGAAGCCTAGCCAAGCGAGCCCGCGAGGGGCCCTGTTACTATGTGCTACCGTATGTCCACTTGGATGGTCGGGCTTGAACCTGCACTCACTGCGCAGGCGACGTTCATCTTTGGAGATTTTGTGAATCTCCTTGTCCTCCGTACTGCGCAAGCACTGCACCTGCGCAGTAAGTGGCCGGACACTATCCGATAGCAAGACGGTTTTCGTCAGAACACCGGTATATGTGTCTATTCTGCACAAGGTACGGCCAAGTCCTGTGGGATCCATGCCTGGTTCATTTTAATGAACATGAGCTTGTCCACATTGGCTCTGGACAGGCGGCTGCGCTTGTCTGTGATAACGCCCCCCTGCCGTGCTAAATACATGTTCAGATAATTCACTGGCGGCAGGGCAGGCCAGCACCTCCAAGGCGTAAAGGGCAAGCTCAGGCCATGTGCCCAATTTGGAGACCCAGAAGTTGAAGGGGGCAGACCCATCTTGCAGTACGTGTACGCGTGTGCACACATACTGCTCCACCATGTTGGTGAAATGCTGCCTCCTGCTAAGACGTTCCATCTCAGCTGGTGGTGCTGGTTGTGGCGAGCCGACAAAGCTTTTCCACATTCCGGCTATGCTAACCCTGCCTTCCGAGGTGCTGGCGGTGCCCCTGCTGCGTTGGCGACCTCTTCCTCCTCCTCTGCCTTCGCCTTGTGCTTCCACCATACCCCTGCTTCCAAGTGGGAATGGCACCAGCAGCACGTCTACCAGCGCGCGATTGTACTCGCGCATCTTACGATCACGCTCCAGTGAGGTAATTAAAGACGGCACATTGTCCTTGTAACGGGGATCCAGCAGGGGGGCCACCCAATAATCAGCACCAGTTAAAAAGTGGGCAACTCGGCGGTCGTTGCGGAGACACTGCAGCATGTAATCGCTTATGTGTGCCAGGCTGCCCAGAGGCAAGGAAAAGCTGTCCTCTGTGGGAGGTGCATCGTCTGTGTCCTCTGTATCCCCCCAGCCACGCACCAGTGATGGACATGAGCTGGTCTGGGTGCCACCCTGCTGTGAACATGGTTCCTCCTCCTCCATCTCCTCCTCATCCTCCACCTCGTCATCCTCCAGAACTGTGCCCTCTGCCAGACAATTGTGTACCTGGCGCTTGTTGGTGCAGGAACCCACCCTCGTAGCCACTTGTAAATGACTGCCCTGAAAGCCTTGGAAATGAACCCTCTTCCTCCTCCTCCTCCTCCTCATCCTGTGCCACATCCTCTTCCATCATCGCCTGAAGAGTTTTTTCAAGGAGGCATAGAACTGGGATAGTAACGCTGAGAACGGCGTCATCGGCACTGGCCATGTTGGTGGAGTACTCGAAATAGCGCAACAAGGCACACAGGTCTCGCATGGAGGCCCAGTTATTGGCGGTGAAGTGGTGCTGTTCCGCAGAGCGACTCACGCGTGCGTGCTGCAGCTGATACTCCACTATCGCCTGCTGCTGCACGCAAAGTCTGGCAAGCATGTGCAAGGTGGAGTTCCACCTTGTGGGCACGTCACATATGAGACGGTGAGCGGGAAGGCCGAAGTTACGCTGCAGCGCTGACAGGCGAGCAGCAGCAGGGTGAGAACGCCGAAAGTGCGCACAGACGGCCCGCACTTTCTGCAGCAGCTCTGGCATATCGGGGGGCATATCGTAGAACCTCTGGACCACCAAGTTCAGCACATGCGCCAGGCAAGGGATGTGCGTCAAACCGGCAAGGCCCAGAGCTGCTACGAGATTTCGCCCATTATCGCACACCACCAGGCCGGGCTTGAGGCTCACTGCCACCAACCACTCATCGGTCTGTTGTTCCATGTCCCTCCACAACTCCTGCGCGGTGTGGGTTTTTTCCCCCAAACAGGAAAGTTTTAAAACTGCCTGCTGTCGTTTAGCCCTGGCTGTGCTGAAGTTGGTGGTGAAGGTGTTACGCTGACCGGATGAGGAGGCGGTAGAGAATGAGGAGGCGGAGTAGGAGGAGTTAGCAACAGGAGGCAAACTGAAGTGCCCTGCAATCCTCGGTGGTGGAAGGACATGCGCCAAACTGCTATCCGCCTCAGGCCCAGCCGCCACTACATTTACCCAGTGTGCTGTTAGGGAGATATAACGTCCCTGACCGTGCTTACTGGTCCACGCATCCGTAGTTAGGTGGACCTTGCCACAGATGGCGTTGCGCAGTGCACACCTGATTTTGTCCCCCACTTGGTTGTGCAGGGAAGGGATAGCTCGTCTGGAAAAGTAGTGGCGGCTGGACACGACGTACTGTGGGACAGCCAATGACATCAGCCTTTTAAAACTCTGCGTCTCCACCAGACGGAATGACAGCATTTCGAAGGCGAGGAATTTTGAAATGCTGGCATTCAGGGCCAGGGATCGTGGGTGGCTGGGGGGTACTTCCTCTTCCGCTCCAGTGTTTGGGAAATAGAGAGCTGAAAGCTTCCATGGGACATTGTGAAGATGATTGGTGACCCAGGTGGTAGTGTTGCTGGCAGATCCTCTGTTTGCGGGTTGGCAGGTGTCACTGTCACTACAGAGGTGGATGAAGAGGCCGAGACTGCAGCAGAAGAGGAAGCAGGAGGAGCCAGAGACCTTTCTTGGTTTTTGCAGTGTCTACTCCACTGCATCTCGTGCTTTGCACTTAGATGCCTGGTCATGCAGGTTGTGCTCAGGTTGAGAACGTTTATGCCTCGCTTCAAGCTCTGATTGCACAGCGTGCAAACCATTCGTGTCTTGTCATCAGGACATTGTCTGAAGAACTGCCACGCTAGGGAACTCCTTGGACCTGGTTTGGCGTGCTCGGTCCCTTGCTACGTTGGGCAGTAGCAGACGTACTGTCTAGGGGACGGACGCTCCGCTTTTGCACCCTGCTCCCTCTTCTGCTGTGCTGGTGGCTCTGTGCGACCACCACCTCTTCCTCTGAACTACACTGGTCACCTGCATGACGTTGATTCCATGTGGGGTCAAGGACCTCATCGTCCTCCACATCATCTTCCACCCAGTCTTCACTCCTGCCCTCTTTGTCGGTCTGCACAATGGCGAAAGCAGCAGCAGTTGGCACCTGTGTTTTGTCATCATCCAAGACGTGCTGCGATGGTCCTCCCATGTACTCATCATGAAACATAAGTGGTTGGGCATCGGTGCACACAATCTCTTCCACTTCTGGGGAAGGGCTAGGTGGATGGACCTGGGAAACCCTGCTAACAGAGTCATCAAAAAGCAGAAGAGACTGCTGCATGATTTGGGGCTCAGACTGATCGGCTGATTTGCAAGGGGGTGAGGTGAAAGACTGATGGACATCGGCTGCAGGTGCCAACTCTGAACTTTCATCAGGAGACTGGGTGGGAGACAATGTGAAGGAACCGGAGGCACTGTCAGCAGCAACCCAATCTACTATCGCCTGTACTTGTCCTGGCCTCAACATTCGTACAGCCTCATTAGGCGCACCAAAATACTGCTGCAGGCTCTGTAGCCTACTCGCACCTGAGGAAGGTGTTTCACTAGCGCGTGTAGCTGGCACAGATCGACCACGTCCTCTCCCTGCAACAGGAGCGCCACCAGCAGCACCACGACCCGGGCCACGTCCCCTTTTTGATGATCTCCTCATATTTTCAAAATTTATGATCTCGCCCTAAATGGGTGTTTTTGTATATAGCAGAATACACGTACAGTGTCTAAAGCGTTTATGAAAACGCAGAAAATGCTATTGGGAAGAAAAAAAACACTGCAAAATTAATTTTTTTTGCAATGTTTTTCCAATATCAGAATACACGGACAGTATGTAAAGCGTTTATGAAAACGCAGAAAATGCTATTGGGAAGAAAAAAAACACTGCAAAATTAATTTTTTTTGCAATGTTTTTCCAATATCAGAATACACGGACAGTATGTAAAGCATTTATGAAAACGCAGAAAATGCTATTGGGAAGAAAAAAAACACAGCAAAATAAAAAATTTTTGCAATGTTTTTCCAATATCAGAATACACGGACAGTATGTAAAGCGTTTATGAAAACGCAGAAAATGCTATTGGGAAGAAAAAAAAACACTGCAAAATTAATTTTTTTTGCAATGTTTTTCCAATATCAGAATACACGGACAGTATGTAAAGCGTTTATGAAAACGCAGAAAATGCTATTGGGAAGAAAAAAAACACAGCAAAATAAAACATTTTTGCAATGTTTTTCCAATTTCAGAGTACACGGACAGTATGTAAAGCGTTTCTGAAAACGCAGAAAATGCTATTGGGAAGAAAAAAAAACACTGCAAAATTAATTTTTTTTGCAATGTTTTTCCAATATCAGAATACACGGACAGTATGTAAAGCGTTTATGAAAACGCAGAAAATGCTATTGGGAAGAAAAAAAACACTGCAAAATTAAATTTTTTTGCAATGTTTTTCCAATATCAGAATACACGGACAGTATGTAAAGCGTTTATGAAAACGCAGAAAATGCTATTGGGAAGAAAAAAACACTGCAAAATTTAATTTTTTGGCAATGTTTTTCCAATATCAGAATACACGGACAGTATGTAAAGTGTTTATGAAAATGCAGAAAATGCTATTGGGAAGAAAAAAATACTGCAAAATTAAATTTTTTTGCAATGTTTTTGCAATATCAGAATACACGGTTAGTGTCTACAGCGTGTATGTATGAACACGCAGAAAATGCTATTGGGAAAAAAAGAAAAAAAGCAAAATAAAAATTTTTATGCAATGTTTTTCCAATAGCAGAATACACACAGACTATGGTGTATCTCTTAGTATATGCAGTGTTGGTCCTAATGTTGCACTGAGCTTGCAGGTAAAACTTTTATATTTTGTCTGGCACTGGCCTCATGGCACTGTTAAAAGACTGTGCACTGCACCCCAGCCAGGGTACAATTGATTTAGGAATCTCTTCAATAATTATCTCTGCTTCTTTCTTTTGCTTAATAAAGAAACTCCCTACTCTAGCTATCTAGATCGCTCACTGATCTAACTAATTAGAAGAAAATTCAAGGAATGTGGACTGACTGACTCACTGACTTTATCACACTAACTCCTAAAAATCCTCTCTCTCAGCAGCACAGGAACCTGTCTAAAGCAGAATGACGCTGTGTGCTGTGTGTGTGTACTATATATAGAGGCTGGGTCACATGCTGCACTGGCCAATCACAGCCATGCCATTAGTAGGCATGGCTGTGATGGCTTCTAAGGGCACACTAGTGAAACGATCGTCGATTGGCTGCCCTGCAGCTGTTAAAAAGGTGCCAATACAGCGCCGAACACCAGACCCGAACCCGAACTTACAGCCAATAGTTCGGGTTCGGGTCCGGGTCCCGAACACCCAAAAGTCCGGTACGGACCCGAACTTTACAGTTCGGGTTCGCTCAACCCTATCTACAACCATTTAATAAACTGGCAGAAAAATACCATCTAACTAACAAATTATTATTTCAGTACTTGCAGTTGTGGCATGCTCTGCAGAGCCAGGCAGCGACCTTCCCATTAAACTACAATCCCTCCACAAGTTTAACTTTGGCAGCATCCACAAGGAATTCCAAACAGGGACTTATTGGAAACGTATACTCCTCTCCACAAACAACAACTAGTACTAATACACAGGGTGATAGTCTTGGGTGGTGGCTTAGGGATTTGGAGAATATTAGTTATGAGGAATGGAAACAAGCTCTGTAAAATTTAACCAGAATTTCCCTTTCTCCTTTTAATGTGTTTGACCCAGTTATTTGTCATTCACAGGTCTCACTATACTCCTCAAAAATTACACACTTGGGTTAAAGCAGCAACACCAAACTGTCCAAGATGTACTACCTAAATTACTTTGGTATTGGGAGTATATATTTCATACATTAAACACTGTTTGTTCAACAAATATTCATGATCCAAAAATAGCCTTGTTAGGGATTATATCAGAAAATACCCTCCCACCTAAATTGCATGTGATTGTGGTTGCGGTCTATGTATATAGCCCGAAAACTCATATTGCAGAAATGGATTTCAAACTGCCCACCAACAACTACTCAATGGTCTGAAGCTATTAATTGTAATTTAACCACTTCACAACCGGCCCATAGCCGAAAGACGGCTACAGGCCGGTTGCTTAACTCTGGGAGGGCGTCATATGACGTCCTCACAGAATTCCTCTCTTGCGCGCCCCCTCATCGCGGCCGTTTACCACGTGATCGCTCCGTCAAATGACGGAGCGATCACATGTAAGCAAACCGGCGTCATTTGATGACGCCGGTTGTTCTCCCCTCCTCTCTCTGTACCGATCGGTACAGTGTGAGAGGAGAGGGGGGAACGATCGGTGGCAGCAGTGCTGTGGGTGGGATCTGTAGTGCCCACAGCCTGCCCTGCAGTCACCACCGATCCATCCATCCATGCTCAGCCATCCCTCCATACCCTGCAATACACAGCAATAGCCTGCAGTGTATTGCAGGGTATGGAGGGATGGCTGAGCATGGATGGATGGATACTCTGCCATACCCTGCGATACTCTGCCATACCCTGCAATACTCTGCCATACTCTGCGATACTCTGCCATACCCTGCAATACTCTGCCATACCCTGCAATACTCTGCAATACCCAACAATACTCTGCAATACCCTGCCATACTCTGCCATACCCTGCCATACTCTGCCATACCCTGCCATACTCTGCCATACCCTGCGATACTCTGCCATACCCTGCGATACTCTGCCATACCCTGCGATACTCTGCCATACCTTGCGATACTCTGCCATACCCTGCGATACTCTGCCATACCCTGCGATACTCTGCCATACCCTGCAATACTCTGCCATACCCTGCGATACTCTGCCATACCCTGCGATACCCTGCCATACCCTGCCATACCATGCGATACCATGCAATACCCTGCAATACTCTGCCATACCCAGCAATACTCTGCCATACCCAGCAATACTCTGCCATACCCTGCGATACTCTGCCATACCATGCTATACCCTGCAATACCCTGCGATATTCTGCGATACCCTGCGATATTCTGCGATACCATGCGATACCCTGCGATATTCTGCGATACCATGTGATACCCTGCGATACCATGCGATACCCTGCGATACCATGCAATGCTCGCTACGATCGAAGCCAGGATCGTTTTTTTATTTTATTTCAGGCTTTCCAGCCTAGAGGTGAGATGTGGGGTCTTATTGACCCCATATCTCACTGTAAAGAGGACCTGTAATGCCATATTCCTATTACAAGGGATGTTTACAGTGATCAAAAAAAAATTTTTGGGGGAAAAAAAGTGTCAAACTAAAATAAATAAAGTAAAATGAACAATAAAGAAAAAAAAAAAATTGAAAGAGCCCCTGTCCCCGTGTGCTCGCATGCAGAAGCAAACGCATACGTAAGTCCCGCCCACATATGAAAACGGTGTTCAAACCACACATGTGAGGTATCGCTGCGAACGTTGGAGCAAGAACAATAATTTTGGCCCAAGACCTCCTCTGTAACTCAAAACATGTAACCAGTAAAAAATTTTAAAGCGCCGCCTATGGGGATTTTTAAGTAGCGATGTTTGGCGCCATTCCACGAGCGTGTGCAATTTTGAAGCGCGACATGTTGGGTATCTATTTACTCGGCGTAACTTCATCTTTCACATTATGCAAAAACATTGGGCTAAATTTACAGTTTTGTTTTTTGTAAAGCACTAAACTTTTTTTTCCCAAAAAAAATGTGTTCGAAAAATTGCTGCCCAAGTACCGTGCTAGATAAAAAGTTGCAACGACCGCCATTGTATTCTCTAGGGACGTTGCTAAAAAAACATATATAATGTTTTGGGGTTCTATGTAATGATGATTTTTACATGTAGAAGAGAAATGTCAGAATTGGCCTGGGTGCTCCAGAACACCTGATGGCGCTCCCTGCATGTTGGGCCTCTGTATGTGGCCACGCTGTGTAAAAGTCTCACACATGTGGTATCGCCATACTCGGGAGTAATAGCAGAATGTGTTTTGGGGTGTAATTTGTGCTATGCATATGCTGTGTGTGAGAAATAACCTGCTAATATGACAATTTTGTGAAAAAAAAAGAAAAAAAATCTTGATTTTGCAAAGAATTGTGGGAAAAAATTACAACTTCAAAAAACTCACCATGCCTCTTTCCAAATACCTTGGAATGTCTTCTTTCCAAAAAGGGGTCATTTGGGGGGTATTTGTACTTTTCTGGCTTGTTAGGGTCTCAAGAAATGAGATAGGCCGTCAGTACTTCAGGTGTGATCAATTTTCAGATATTGGCACCATAGCTTCTGGACTCTATAACTTTCACAAAGACCAAATAATATACCCCAATTTGTACTTATTTTTACCAAGGATATGTAGCAGTATAAATTTTGGCCAAAATTTATCAAGAAAAATTACAAATTTGCTAAATTTTATAACAGAAACGAAGAAAAATTCATTTTTTTACCGAATTTTCAGTCTTTTTTCTTTTATAGCGCAAAAAATAAAAAACCCAACGGTGATTAAATACCACCAAAAGAAAGCTCTATTTGTGTGAAAAAAAGGACAAAAATTTCATATGGGTACAGTGTTGTATGACTGAGTAATTGTCATTCAAAATGTGAGAGCACCGAAAGCTGAAAATTGGTCTGGTTATTAAGGGTGTTTAAGTGCCCAGTGGTCAAGTGGTTAAGAAGGGAAGACTTGACATATAAACATAGGAAATGCCCCAAAAATGTTTGAAAGATTTGGTTACATTGGTTACATTGGTTGGACTTTAATCTGTCTGTATGAATAAAATGAGTTTACCGATGAGTTGAAAGAAATCTAGTAGACTGAAAGATGTAGACTGTGTAGGTGACAGAAATACATATAAGCTGCAAAGAAGTAATTATTAAAGACTGTTATAGGGTTGCAAAATGATTAACCCATTGCTTGGGTGGAAGATCTAAAGTACCATATTTTTTGCAGCAATAATTCAGCCTGATTATTGCCAATAATGCAGCCTGAATATTGCCATTAATGCAGCCTGAATATTACCATTAATGCAGCCTGAATATTACCATTAATGCAGCCTGAATATTACAGTTAATGCAGGCTAACTATTGCCATAAATGTAGCCTGACCTGTGCCATTGCTGGGGCTGCTCTGTCTCCTCAGCAGGTGTCCGGCTAGGAGATCGCCCGACGCTCGTGGGGGCCTGGGATGTCTGTCTTTCAGGACTAGCATTGCGACCACGGCGGTGGGGGGGCCTTTGACGACAGCAGCGTTGGCCGATGATGACGGTAGTGGGGGCGGTGCCGGCCAGCTGCGGGGAGGGCGGTGCTTGACGTATATTTGCATGGTCCGAAAAATACGGTAACAATTGGAAAAGGAAGGTAAAAAAGGAAGAGAAGCACCAGGCAAATCCTAGTGCAGCATTATTTTATTTGATTAAAATACAAATTGTTGACAATAAAAGGTGCACTTACATAGTGCTATTGAGGATAGGTGCTCTCCAGATCCAGCATAACAGAAGAGCCACCGGGGTGTCCCTGTGGAAGAGTCCACAAGCATTGTGTGTCAGAGGGGAAGATGAAGCCTCAAGGGACCTTGGGAGGATGCCGGCTGTGTAACTCAGTGTAGGAGTTTTCCGGAGCTGTCAGAGTGGGGAGCCGCCTACCACTGTATCTGGCCAAGTAGAATGCATTTCGAAGGCACTGCCAAGCTTCCTTCATCAGATGATCCTCCAGCATTAACATCACATTAAAATAGAGAATGCAATTAGCCCAATGTTTAATGCTGTCAAAATAAAAATTACGGTGGCGCATGTGCGGCGCGAACGAGGAAGGACGCACAGGCTGAGAGCTCCGTGACGAGCGGAGACTATAACACTTCCCCGTGGCAATATACACTGTTTTTTCAGCCTCTTTCCACTCCGCACCCCTGCGGAACACTCAGCGCATGCCAGGACCTAAAAATCGCCGTAGTACACCGGCCCAAAAGTCACTTACGATGTACCTTCTGAGAGTGCGGGATGTCCCAAAATGGCACCCAGAAGAGGCGAGCACAGACGCTGCCGCATGCTACAGCCTCATCCCCGGCACACTAGATGGCAGAAAGTGAGTACTCACTGCAACTGACTAAATCAGACCTAGATGAGAGCTTGACCCTGATGTATGACAAGATAGCCCATAAGTTCCAGTCTGAGCTGCACAAGTCTGCTAATACCCTCTCCCTGGAGATTGCGGCCCTGGGCAGCAGGACGGACCTGCTCGAGACTAAACACGATGAGCTGACCCTGGTCTGTTCAGACCTAAGGAAGGATCATGAGGACCTTTCAGAAACTGTCTCCCAACTTCAGGCCCATATCAAAGATTTGAACAACAGAAACAGGCGTAACAATTTAAGGGTGAGGGGGGTCCCCGAAACAGTGACTGAACTCGTGCCTGCAGTACAAAAACTGTTCCTGTCCCTCCTGCCTGAGGCCCCACTCACGGCCTTTGCCTGTGATAGGATCCACAGGGCACTATGCCCCCCCCCTTCTGAGAAGCCCCCTAGAGATATTGTGTTATGCCTCAAAGATTTCTTGGTCAAGGAGGATATCCTCAGAGCCTCCAGAGCCACGGAAAACTTGAGACTGGATAACACACAAGTCCAGATCTATCCAGACATCTCTCCCACTACCCTGGACAAGCGTAGAAAGATGAAGGAGGTCAACACAGTGCTACAGTCAGCCAGGACTCGCTACAGATGGGGCTTCCCCTTCAAGTTGCAAGTACCCCACAATGGTACGACATATACAGTCACTACACTTCATGAAGGGAAAGAACTTCCGGTTAAATTGGGCCTCATGGATGCTGCAATGCTCCCTCGCATGCCGTCGACCCCACACCATTTAACTATCTGGGCAACCCCCCCCCCCCCAGAAGAGACCGCCCCTTTTTGTTCCATTTTTTTCCCTCTTCTTTTTGTCTTTGCTTCCTCAGTTTGTTCCCCCTTGCCCATGGGTTGCCTCATTGGATGAACTCCACCCACGCTCCAGATCGCCGCCCAGTCAAGCACTCCCGCCATGCCTTCAAACTTTTGAAGTCTCCTGCTCCAGAGCCAAGCAGAAGATTGATCCACCGTCACGCCCCCCGGCTCCTCTCCTGTGGAGCTCCACTGGATTCACAGACTCTCATCAAGGGTAGGGCTGGCTAGCTCCTTACAGGTACCACCTTGCACAGAACTAAGTACTAAGAGTGCTGTGGTCCACTGCTGGACTCTAAGGTTTGGAGCCATGGACCTAATGGTCCAGTTTACATTTTTTCTTAGGGTGCTGGGGAGCCTTTCTCCCTGTACTCCCCAAGACTTGGCAATGCCACTTTTTGGCAGAGCACTCAGTTTTCAGTTACTGTTTGTTTGTTCCTGTATTCTAAACCTTTTTTTAATTTTCTTTTTGTTTGATCATGGTTATGTTCTTGATACCGCTTCCATGAAAAGCTACCAATGTACTGTCTATGCTGGATATAAGTGCCTTATTTTCAGGTTTACACAGGTTATCCAACGGTCTTATTTTAATAATGCTTTACTAGGGCGACTTAGGGGCGCCCCTCTTGGCCTGGACTCTCACCAAACACAAAGCCTTTTACTCCCACTGAATCATGGGTCTTAAGGTCTTAACTCATAATGTTAAGGGGTTTACCTCCCCACAAAAGAGGAGAAAGGCAATGAAAACATACAATTCCTTAGGGGCTGATATTCTTCTCTTACAGGAGATGCACTTCTCTACCAACAATCACCCCTCCTTCTTTGATAAAACATTTAAACAATGTTTTTTTACCACTTTTGAGTCCAGGTCCAGAGGGGCAGCCATATTTATAAGGAATTCAGTATCCTTTCAAGTACAAAGAACGTATATAGATCCACAGAGCAGATTTGTTATAGTTCAGGGCTTAATACAGGACAAGCCTCTGACCTTGGCCTCTGTATACGCTCCGAACGCATCCCAGGCCACTTTTTTCAAGGGCTTTTTTCAGGTATTAGAGAAGTTTCACTCCCCATATATGATTGTTGGGGGTGACTTCAATCTTGTGGCACACTCTGCACTGGATAGGTCTCAGGGCTGCCAGACCTCTGGTGCTTTCCCTAAATCTCTACAACATTCTCTCAAAGCTCAGACGGATGTTTGGAGGGACCACAACGCAGGCTCCAGGGAATATACCTTTTACTCCCACCCACACGACACATACTCTCGCCTAGACTATCTGTACTGCACTACTACCTTACTTGCCAACTCAACCTCATCTACAATACACATTTGTCCTTGGTCCGATCGCCATATGGTCTCTACCCAGATACCTTGTATAGGCCACCCACATGCCAATAGAACTTGGTGCATCAATGACTCTCTTCTCACAGACCCGGTAATACACTCACAACTGACTGACCGCCTCACTGAATACTTTAGACTGAATGATGTGGACAACATCTCCCCCGCAACCCTATAGATGGCCCATAAGCCCTCGCCATGGAACCCTTAACTAAATCAATAATAGAGAACCCCAATATAAAGGGCTATTTTAAAGGAGATCAGGAATTTAAAATTAGTCTATATGCTGATGATGTCCTATTGTTTCTCTCTGACCCTTTAATCTCCCTCCCTAACCTCTTTGCCTCCTTAACTTAATTCCATCAACTCTCAGGTCTAGGGGGTTAACCCGACCAAATGCTCGGCTATGCCCATCCATCTCCCCGAGAACTGAACTGAACTACTCTCTTTTATTTAGCAAAAGAAAAAACCCAGACTAGGACGCCCCGTGATGTACAGGACCCGCTCGGGGGTGGTCTGGGATGCCCAGATTTGTGGAAGTACTTTCTGGCCACCCGCCTTGTACAGACCGCCCAGTGGCATGCTAACCCTGCCTTCATCCCTAGGCTACACTTTGAAAGAACTTTGGTCGCTCCCTACCACCTCCCGGGTCTCCTGTGGTCTTGCTCCATCACCCACAGGGAGATTGCCCAGCTGAATGCTATAGTGGGACAGTCTCTCTATCTCTGGTCCCTCTACTGGAAAAAAATTCCAGTTAAAATTGAAAGCCCCACCTAGCAAGGAAGCTGAAAGAGTGGTGAGGTACAGAGTGTACAGGAACTCCGTTATAGAACCGAGAGGGCTTAAGCACAAGCCTGAGAAGCAGTGCTGCTAAAGAGAGCCAGGTGGCTTGGTATTTTCTGTTCAACTTACAGTGTTTGCTGTGGAAAGCTGAAACCCCTGTGTGGGAAACCCTTCTGTTATTGGACTTGTTTTCCTTTTATTTAAAAAAAGGGGGCCAATAAGCCCTTAAAAGGCACGGCTAGCGTTGACTCTGCTCACTGGTGTACTCTACCCTTAAGCTAAAACATTGCCCGATGTTACAGTGCATACATGCACATAACCAGGGACACATGTGAGGGAGCATGAAAACACACAAAACCGCACAACCACCCCTGTGCACATAAGGGATGTGTATATGTGAGGGGTGAAATAAGTCGCTGGGAGAATTGTCATGACTGATGGAAGAGAGAGAAAATAGAAAAGAGAGGGAAGGGGGGAGGGGGGAAAGGAGGGTGTTGGGACTGGATGGATGAGAAGTTAATTGATGGTGCTAACTTCCAAGTCTTTATTCAGGCCTTTGGGTGAGAGACTATTGAGTTTGAAGATAATAGGCCTCTTGAGCACACAGTTTTTTTAATCTTTCTCCATCAGGTAGAGAATGGGGATTCATTGGATTGCTGTTATTTTTAGTAATGCAGGATTTCTATCATGACAAGCTAGAAAATGTAAGCAACAAATATTCTGCGTAGATAAACTAAACCAAATAAAAAACAAAAAACAAATGCTAGCTGACACTCAAGGACAATTCAGAATGCCTCAATCAGATAATTAAAAGAATATAGTGAAGTGCAATCAGGTTAAACTAAAAAGTCCATAAAATCATCCAATAATGGTAAAACAGTCCTGTGTAATGACAAATAGAGAGAGCCTCCTAGATGCAATAAAGGACAAGAACAGTAAAGCGGTGTTTGCAGCCCATCCACCACAGATACTCCAGCCTCTCACCTCACAGACTCGACCTGTAGCAGGTCACACAGCTTTTGACCCACACCTGGGGTACCCATCGCATATGATCCAGCCGATGGTCTCCCACACATATGAATAAAATGAGGGGACAATCTAGTGCTCTCCGTATATAAAATTTAATTGCATAATGAAAGAAAAACTACTTACAAAAAAAGCACTCCAGCCAAGTTCTAGCAAACAAACGTGCAGTACATAAGACAAAACCAGGAAGATGGCCAGGCGTAGCGTCAGATGTGACTCCCCCCCCTATATGTGTTACTTCCGTGGGCGGGACTTCTGCAGAGTGGGGTCGAAGCTAAAAAATGTCTCAGAATGCTGCATCTTTAAACTTATATCTACAGTATATTTATACTTCTATTTATATACTTCTATTTATTCCAGTTTTTACTTCTGTTTACTCTTGATTACTGTATAAAGAAAAGAAGTGCAGCGCTGGATAATAAAAGTGAATAAGAGCAGTATAAACCACATACAAAAAATTATTCAAAAAACTCAAATTCATGAGTAAATATTAAACCCAAACATTAAGTGAAACAATATGAACCTGTATGTGCAAAAAATATTTAAATTATACAAACTAAAAAAGTTCAATAAAAGAAAGTCCAAAGGAATCTTGTGTGAAGACTATCCTTGTGTGAAAACATCCATAAAAAGCTCCAACAGATGCTTTCCACCTCTTGTGCTGCCCGTCACCACAGAAAAAGACAAAGGGGAAGGCTTACCAGAAAGCCAGCGACCTCCCTTATTCAGGGGGATCAAGCTAAGCTTAGAAGAACAGCCTTGGTGCTGTTTGATATCACCGACATCCCAACCGATATACCATTCACTGCTGTGTTTCTCCTGTATAGAGGATAATGGCAGGATCCCGGATTCCCCAAGATGGATCAAACCTCCAGTGGATGGGAAGCAGGGAAGATAAAAAAAGACTCCAGTAGTGCAGGCATTTCAAAAAAGGGGGGGATTTTATTTGTTAAAATATCCCAATGCACTTTGATAACCTTGCAAGGTACATAAAAATCGTCTCCGAGCGCTTCAAAGGGAAAAATACTATCGTGCATGCGCAGTGCATGTGTACGCGTCCACCCTACGACCGTTTCGTCAGATATCAGGGGTACTCTTGATTACTACATTTATCATGTGCATATACCCATCTAAAACCTTTTTTTACCAAAATACGTTTATTTATATCCTATCTATGCACAATATCTTCTCTATATAGCGATCACTTCCCCATCTGTATACACAGGATCCACACCTGTATTTTGTTAATCTATTTTAAATGCCCTGACTACTATGGCTATTTAGCTTTGATTGCTCCCCCAGCTGAAGCCGCTATCAAGGCTCAGGTTTGGCTAATTGCATCCTCTATTTAAATGTGATGTTAATGCTGGAGGATCAGCCGATTAAGGAGGCTTCACAGTGGCTTTGAAAAGGAATTTTGATTGGCCAGACACAGTGGTAGACGGCTCCCCACTCTGACAGCTCCGGAAAACTCCTGCACAGAGTTACACAACCCCAGAGGCTTCAGCTTCCTGCTGACACACGGCGCTCATGGACTCTTCCACAGGGACCCCCCGGTGGCTCTTCTGTTATGCTGGATCTGGAGAGAACCTACCCTCACTAGCACTATTTAAGTGCACCTTATATTGTCAACAATTTGTATTTTAATCAAATAAAATAATGCTGCACTAGGATTTGGCTGGCGCTTCTCTTCCCTTTTTGCCTTCCTTTTCTCATAGTGATCGGGTCCCCCAGCCCGCACCTAAAGCAGCCTTGCTCCCTTTGCAGCATTTGTTTCAGAGACTCAGAGTTGACAGGGGAGCACCCCCTAGAACAGGACATTGATTGATCGATTTTTTACAAAAACTTTATTTTTTTGTCATTTATTGATCTTTTTTATTAAATTTTTACCTCTACAGTATAATTTTATTGTTGCTATAGGCGAACCAGCATACTTATGCATGTCCTCCCACTATTTTTTAAAAATCAGGCGTTTCAGCGTTGAGCGTTACACTAGTGCTTTATATGTGTGTATTTTTTTTTTCTAATGTTAAAGTAACAATGAATGCATACTCTGGAAGTTGCATAGTCAATTAGGATTGTTTTATTTTTTTTATGTAATTTTAGTTGTTTGGTGGGCATGAATCAGTATTGTTATATGTTGTAAATTCCTCTAATAAAAAAGTATCTGAAAAAAAAAGAATAGAATAGAAAATACCATAATAGTATAAAACAAAAACAACAGAATAGAATATGAAAACATAACCATCTTCCAAAATTCAAATAGAATAAATTTGAATATGAATAGAAAAGAATAGCATAGATTAAACAAACAAAAAAAATAATAGTATTCAAAAAACAATAGAATAAAATAGAAATAATATAACCATTTCCCAAAATTCTAATTGAATCAACTTGAATTTGAATAAAATAGAAAAGAATAGATTAGAATAGGAAGATGGTTATATACTTTTTATTCTATTCTAGTCTATTTTTTATTCTGTTAGTTATTTTCTATTCTATTCATTTCAAATTGATTGTATTTGAATTTTGGGAAATGGTTATATTATTTCTATTTTATTCTATTGTTTTTTTAATTATATCATTTTCTATTCTATACTTTTCTATTCAAATTTCAGAGGATGGTTATATTCTTTCTATTTTATTCTATTCTATCCGTTTCTATTCCATTATATTCTTTTATTTTCTGTTATATTATTTACATAGTAGGTGAAGTTGAAAAAAGACACAAGTCTATCAAGTCCAACCTGTATGTGTGTTTTTATGTCAGTATTGCATTGTATATCCCTGTATGTTGTGGTCGTTCAGGTGCCTATCTAATATTTTTTTAAAGAGAAGAGAATTCCACATCCTTACAGCTCTTACAGTAAAGAACCGTCTATGCAGTTTAACGTTAAACCGCTTCTCTTCTAATTTTAGTGAATGACCATGTGCCTTTTTAAATTCCCTTTCGCAGAAAAGTTTTATCCCTATTGTGGGGTTAGAGTACGATATTTGTACATTGAAATCATATCCCCTCTCAAGCGTCTCTTCTCCAGAGAGAATAAGTTCAGTGCTCGCAACCTTTCCTCATAACTAAGGACTTCCAGGTTCTTTATTAGCTTTGTTGCTCTTCTCTGCTCTATTCTTTTCTATTTTATTATATTTTTGTCTATTCTATTCCTTTATTTTCTATTCTATTTTATTCTCTCTACCTGGAAAATGGAAAACAATTCAAATTTGAAAACTATTCAAATACGTTTCAAACAAATATGTTTCAAATCCAAATTTGAAAACTATTCGCATTCAAAAACTATTCGAATATTGATTTGAAAACTATTCAAATTCTAAAACTATTAAAAATTGATTGGGAAACAATTTGAATTCCGAAAATTCCGGCATACTTAACCCCTACACTGCCCCCCTTGTGGTTAACAGATCAAACAAATTTCACTAAACCAATTTATGTAAATAACGAAACAAAAAACAAAACACATTTTTTTGGTTCTGCACATGGCTACTTTTTACACAAAAAATGTTTATCCCCTTCCAAACCCTCCAAACTACATACCTTGCTCCAAACAAAGAAATATTTCCCAACTTACAGATCAAACACTTTTATAAATCTCATTTCAAAATAGACACAAGACCATCTCTGTATGAGCATATCTGCTTAAATAATCCTAGAGGCAAGGGTCTCATCCCAGATATCTATACCCATCTAAACAATCACATTTCCCCTGATACCCTTCCTTACAGAGCCAAATGCTCACTGGGGCATGGGGCTTTGAACTGGAATGACTGTATTGATAACTTGAAGAAATGTACAAGGCCTCTTAACACCAGGGAAACAGCCCTGAGACTCCAAACTAGATGGTATCACACTCCAGTTAAAATTCATTCTATTTTCCCCACAATGTCACCACTATGTTTTAGGGCTTGCCACTCTTTCGGTTCATTTCTCCATTTCTTTTGTGAATGCTCACATATAGCTGAAATTTGGAGAAAGCTTGACACCTTTGCCTCCAAAATAGCAGATGCTCAACTCTCCCTCTCAGTGTCTTTTATTTACTCCAATCACAGAGATTAAAAATTAGACTATTTCACACTGTCTGTGTTGCCATCCATTGGGTGATCGCTCTACATTGGAAAACTCAATACATACCTCTCTCCCAAGTTAAACTCTGAATGGATTCCATAAGCAGAGTTGAAATGATTTTTCACACTCTTTACCATACTATATCGTATTATGACAAAAAATGGTCCCCCCGGAATGATCATCACACAGTGTTTGAATGCTCCCTGTAGGCTATTCAGAATTCCACCACCATTGTCAAAGTTGATAGACATGCTCAAGGATCATAGACATCTCATCATTGCTCTCTTTATGCACAGTTTTTTCTAAAAGTGTCAATTATTTTACAGTCATTTATACTGTTTTACTATTCCAGCAATCCTGTACACTAGGATTCTATGATGATATTGCAGTATGTTATCTTATGTACCACCCTTTGCATTTTTCTAATAAAAAAGTTTGTAAACAAAAAATGTTTTATATATCTTTGGTACTCTGCATTATACAAATCATCAGTACTTTTTGCCTTACTAAATAAGTAGAAAATATAAAATAATTAGAGATACCTTACAGATTAAAGCAATGCATTATACGATCATTACTTTACCAGGCCATTATAATATGTTTGCTTTTAGCACTGGTAATGTGGATCTTTTAGTTTTTGACATTTTTGGCATCAAATAAAAAACATTTCAACCAAAGCATTGCTTCTACTAAGCTGGTTTCCTATATGTAAAGTGAATGTAAACATCCCTTGTGACAGTAATAGGTGGTGACAGGTACTTTTAATGGAGGGATTGGGGGTCTAAAAGACCAAAATCCCTCCTTTGCACTTCAAATTATTCAGATTACCAAAAACGGCGATTCTGAATACTGTCATTCTATTTTAAAACTGCACCATTTGCAGCAGAGTAAACCAGAAGTGACGTTGTGACATTGCTTCTGTGTTTACATGAAGACAGGAATGAAGCCATTTCTGGCTTCCTTCTAGCCTCACGCTAGCTGCCTGAAGTGCCTGATTGCTCATCGGATCTCCCGGTGCGATGGCAGGCCCGGCAATAATTTTATTTATATACATTATTTCACTATCATGGTAGCGTGGTGGTATTCACACATAACATGGTTTAACCACTTGCCGACCGGCGCACGACGATATACGTCGGCAGAATGGCACGGACAGGCAGGAGGGCGTATATATATATAAGTCCCTCCTTAATGCCTGTCCGTGCCATCGGGAGCGCGCCGATCGGGACCCCCGTGAGTCTGGTCGCGGTCCCCCGCGATCGTCTCATGGGAAGGCTGAACGGGAAGATGCCGAGATAAACAGCATCTCCCCGTTTTGCCTAGCAACTAGTGACGCCGATCTCTGCTCCCTGTGATTGGAGCAGAGATCAGCATTCACTAGCTGACAGCCACGCCCCCCCCCCCCCCCACAGTAAGAAACACACCCCTAGGCATACTTAACCCCTACACTGCCCCCTTGTGGTTAACCCCTTCACTGCCAGTGTCATTTATACAGGAATCAATGCATTTAAATAGCATTGATTGCTGTATAAATGACAATGGTCCCAAAAATGTGTCAAAAATATCCGATGTGTCCGCCATAATGTCGCAGTCACAAAAAAAATCGCAGATCGCCGCCATTACTAATAAAAAAAAATTATTAATAAAAATGCTATAAAACTATCCCCTATCTTGTAAACGCTATAACTTCTGCGCAAACCGATCAATAATCGCTTATTGCAATTTTTTTTTACCAAAAATATGTAGAAGAATACGTATCGGCCTAAACTGAGGAAAAAAAATGTTTTTTTTATATATTTTTGAGGGATATTTATTATAGCAAAAAATAAATAAAAAATGCGTTTTTTTTCAAAATTGTCGCTCTTTTTTGTTTATTTTTTCTTTTTTTTAAAAGATTTTATTAACGTTTTCAAACTTTTACAAGTAATTCAGCAAAATAAGGAATACAAGTTGAACCGATACGTTACAATAGGGAACAGTACCATGTGCATGTTAATCAAGTTCAATTCAAACGTAGAAACATTGCAATAAGCAAAAGGCGAATTGTATGTAAGTACTATCTGGCAATGAGATGGTTAATAGGTATAACCCAGGTAATGTGGCATCATATCGGTGTGTAGGTAGGAAAATAAGAGGTATATCTTACCATCGCAACTACCGTAGCAGTATTGCTCTTTTAAAAATCTGTAAAAGGGAATGAGGAAAGGAGGGAGGGAAATGAAACAGCGGGGCATCAGAGAGCAAACCTCCCCCATTCACCCCGTTATAGGGGACTTGCTGTGAATGGGGGAGGAACCAAGAGCAAAGGAGAAAAATATAAGGTATGTGATGCAGTTATTCACAACGTATGCTACCCTGAGGGTGGGAGATTTGGATAGAAGTAATGGTATATAGATAAGTGAAGCCTTGTCAGTTCAAGCACGGCAGTAAGATAGTATTCATCGAACATTCAGGGAGGTAGTGGACTGTTCGCAGGAAGGATATGTGGAGAAGATGAACGGAAGTGTTTCCAGCATGCCCAAGTACTCTCATGACGCGTGAGGGTATCTTTGGCTTGATGTATGAGGCATTCCATTTCCTCCACTTTATCGACCCTACGGGTCCATTCGGCAATAGTAGGGGGTGTGGCACTCTTCCAATGGGCCGGGATGCATTGGTTAGCAGCATTAAGAAGGTGAATGGTGAGAGAATGTTTGTATGTGCTAACGGCAGAGTGTGTGTGGTGTAACAGGAAGTGGGCAGGGGTGAGCGGAATATCGTAAGTGGTGATTTGGTGTATGAGTGAGCGAATTTCTGTCCAGAAGGTCTGAATGTGGGGGCATTCCCACCAGATATGTAGAAGGGAGCCAGGGACAGCGTCGCATCACCACCATAAGGGGGATACATTCAGATGACATTTGTGGAGGAGCATGGGTGTCCTGTACCATTTAGAGAATAATTTATAACGGTTTTCTTGGATAGAAACATTCAGCGAGCCTTTGTGTATATGCGTAAATATTTTACCCCAGTCCTGAGGCGTGAGGTCTATCCCGAGATCGGATTCCCATTTTTGAATTAAATTGTCAGATTTAATATCGTGTGTAGAGAAAAGGATCGAATAAGTCGCGGAAATAACGTGCTTTTGAGGTTCCTGTTGGAGACAAAGGGACTCAAATGGTGTGAAGTCATGGTGCCAGGGGGTGGCAGGTTTACCGGATAGAAAAAAGTGCCTGAGTTGTAAATAATTGTAAAATGAAATACGATAATCTGGCAAGGAGAGTGATATAGACTGGTGCGTTGAGAGTTTACCATTATTAAAAAAGTGTCGAGCCCTAGGAATATCATTAGTGATTGGGTGTGAAGAGTCTCGTCGAGGAAGACCCGCAGGAAAGTCGGGGTTGTGAGTCAATGGAGTCATGGGACCCGGGGCGTGCATGATTTTTGACTGGTTATTTGCAAGGCGGGCGTATAGGAGAGTGGGACCAATCAATGGGTGGAGAGTGAGCTGTTTAGGAATGTGTGTGGTGTGTAGCCACGGGAGGTATGATAATGGCAAGTCAGAAAAGGAACGTTCGAGTTGAACCCAATCCTTGCAAGTGGTATGTACATGCCAATCAACAATTCTAGACATGTGACAGGCCCATTGATATTTCTGTAGGTCCGGTAGACCCACTCCGCCTTGCAATTTGGGTAGCGTCAACCTTTGCCAATTAAGCCTAGGAGCTTTGGTGGCCCATATAAAACTTCTACAGATGCGTTTAAAGGAAAGGTGAAAGGAGGGGGGTAGTTTTATCGGGAGAGTCTGTAGCAGGTAAAGAAGTCTGGGGAGCACGTTCATTTTTAGAATAGCAATCCTCCCGAACCAGGAAAAATTGCCACGGTGCCAGCGTAGAATATCGGTTTGAATCGTGTTCAATGTGGGTAAGAAATTAAGGGAATACAGGTCGGCTAGATTGGAAGGTATCCGGGTGCCCAAATAAGTGATAGCTACCGGATCCCAAAGGAAGGGGAATACAGCTTTACAGTGAGTGACCAGTGTGGGAGGAAGCGATATGTTAAGGGCGTGTGATTTTTTGAAATGAATCAGGAGATTGGATAAGTCCTTGAAAAGTGAAAATTCTTTGAGGAGGTTAGGGATGGTGACCAAGGGGTTTGATAAAAATAAGAGGATGTCATCGGCATATGCTGCCACTTTGTAAATCTTCTGCTTGACAGTTATGCCGACAACATCCGGATTTGCTCTAAGCTTACGAAGAAAAGGCTCTAACGTTAGTATGAACAATAGGGGAGAAAGTGGACATCCCTGACGTGTACCATTGGAAACGGAGAAGGCGCTCGACAGGTGCCCGTTCACTCTTACTTTTGCAGTGGGGGACGAGTACAAAGCCATAATCATAGTAAGCATAGATTGTGGTATGCCTACCGTACGCAGTGTGGCTTCCATGAAGTCCCACGCCACCCTGTCGAACGCCTTCTCCGCATCCAGGGAAAGAAAGAAACCCTCGGTGGATGTGGAGGTCATCCAATGGTGTACGTTTATGGCCTTTATGGTGTTGTCTCTGGCTTCTCTGCCAGAGACAAAACCTACTTGATCCAAAGCGATCAATTTGGGTAGGAGGGGTTGTAGGCGATTTGCTAAGATTTTTGCATATATTTTAACATCAACGTTAAGTAACGAGATCGGTCTATAGTTGGAGACTAGAGTGACATCTGTGTTAGGTTTAGGGATAAGGGTAATGTGGGCTTCTAAGAGATCTCTAGTAGTCGCTGGGTTAGAGGACAGTGCGTTGAATGCATTTACAAAGTGGGGCAGTAAGGGTTCACGAAATGACTTAAAGTAACCAGTGGTAAGACCGTCAGGGCCTGGGCATTTTCCGGGTTTTAGTTGTTTTAAAGCGGTTGTTGCTTCTTCTATGGATATGAGGGAGTCAAGACTAGCGGCGTCATCAGGGGAAAGAGGGGCCGGGGAGTATTGTTGAAGGAACGTGTGGATCAGATCAGTTCTGTGTGGGCTGCAAGAAGTATTTGGGGACCCGGGGAGGTTATAAAGTTTAGTGAAGTATTGAACGAATTGCTGGGTTATCTCTTCGGTTTTGTTGACAGAGGCACCTTGTTCGGTTTTCAGCATGTGAATAGTGTGGGCAGACTTCTTGGATTGCAGTGCTTGTGCTAACATTGTTAAAGCAAATTTTCGTCTCAGCGATTTGTGTAACACCTCCAAGAGGTCTGCTCTAGTTTGGTTTAGTTCAGTTAATGTGCCCGCCACGCGCGATGCTTTATGGGCCCTTTCCAGGACACGTATGCGTTGAGCTAAGGAATCGATGTGAGCTTTGCGATGTTTAGCACGGGCGGAGGCTAGAGAAACAAGGTGTCCTCTCAGGACACATTTATGTGCGGCCCATAGCGTAGCAGGGTCCACGTCAGACGTCGCATTTTCGGTAAAATAATGATTTATGTGATTGGAGATTTGGAGTAGTGTGTCAGTGTCGGAGAGCAGAGAATCATCGAGCCGCCAAATGAAAGAGGTAGACCTAGTAGTAGGCAAAGAAAGAAGTAGAGTAATCGGGTTGTGATCTGATAACACCATAGGCTCAATGGTAGCTTTACATAGGTAAGAGAGACCAGGTTGTGACAGAAAAAAAGAATCCAGTCTAGAATGTTTGTTGTGTGGAGCAGAAAAGAAAGTGAAATCTTTGTCATTGGTATGGAGGGTGCGCCAAGTATCGTGGAGTAAAAGATCATGCAGTTCCAGCTTAATAGCTTTGAGTGCTTTGTAGGGTAGGGAAGAGGTACCATTGGAAGAGTCCAGGGTGGGGTTTAGGGCCACATTAAAGTCACCCCCAAGTATCAGGGTGCCAGACTGAAACGTAGTCAATAATCTGAGTGTGTTCCGAAAAAAGGTTACCTGATAAGAGTTTGGCGCGTATATATTGGCAATAGTGATAGGTTTATTATGAAGCGTACCCTTGAGGAAAAGAAACCTTCCTTGTGCGTCCGATTGGGTTGTTATGTCTTGAATTGGGCACTTTTTGGAAATTAATATAGAAACCCCTTTAGATTTAGCATCAGCGTTTGAGGCATGAAAAACCAAAGGGAAGTGGTGGTCGTGTAGTTTCGGAATGCTATCAGATCTAAAGTGGGTTTCTTGTACTAGGGCGTTTTGGATTTATGTAATGTAGATAGTAAAAGGGAACGCTTTTCAGGGGTATTTAGGCCCTGTATGTTAATTGAGTAGAGTTTAAGTTGAGCATGGGAGGATGGGCGCTGGTGCGTGGTGGGGGATGAGGGTAGGGTATCCGCCATTGGTAGCGGTCAGTGAGAGCCAAGAGCCGAGTTGAGCAGGGCAAAACGCGATTGAAGAGCGACGGTACCGAACGTAAGAAGTGGATTAACCAGAAAAAAAAAAAGAGAATTCCCGGAAATGTCAGAGGGTATCGTAAGCCCTCTAACATAAAAAAAAAAATAATTAGAAATAAATAGAAAGATATTTTACGGGTGTAAGTCAGGGTGAAGGGGAACCGCCCATGCACAAAGTACGCAGACGGGGCACCAGACACCGATGTGTGGGGGTTGGAATTAACCTGGAGAAGATGGGGAGACTGTGAGTAGAACGTTGTGAGAATATCCTGCTGCCCGACTACGTTGCTCTGTTGGAGAGGACTAAAAAGAAAGAAAAAAAGAACATGCAAGATGGGGGTGAGAGCAGGAACATAATAGCGTATATCCCTGAGGAGTAGGGAGTTTAGGCACTTGAACTGGGGTTTAGACGGGAGAAGTGTCAAGCATAACCAACTGTGCAATAGGAGGGTTATCACAGAAGACCAAAGAGTTCTCATTTAAGACATTATAAGGGAATGCTAGTACCAGATAAAAGGGAGCATAGCCTTAGAATGTGACAATAAGAGTCACAACGAACAAAATCCATACAGCATGGTAATCATCAGAGGGTAACGTTGTACTTCATGCATTCATATGTATATTAATGACCATAACACTTAAATCTATTAACATTAGGCTTGCGAATGAGCATTAGGGCATGCTAGCCAATGAATCCCAAACAGTCAGGTCTAGAGCGAGGCGTTTAGAACAGATAAAATCCTAAATGGACCCCTGTGGCAGTCATAATAAGGTAGATTTTAGCACAATAGGGAAGATGGATCAACTAAGCAAAGTTAGTAGGCATATCTAAGATCATAGGGAGTGGGGTGGGGTATGCAAGGGGGGGTCCGCATGAAAACACAGTCCTGGAGGCATGAAAGAAAGGTCAAACATGAGGGGAGCCAAAAGGTAGCAGGGGATTGGGTC